>CM053596.1:185504039-185599235 GCA_028646575.1 Pseudocheirus occidentalis | reverse complement strand
GTGACACAGCTACTGCCACTGATGTATTTAGTATAGTTTGGCGCAAGTTGCTCTTCATTCTGATCAAGTCTTTTAATTAAACTGACTAGGATAATTCCTATGGAAATTAGTGTTTATTTTATTTTCAAGCTACAAAAGCATTTCTCTAGGACTTTTTTTTTGATCCCAGGAGTACAAATTGGAATTTTTTTCTGCCTAAAATGTAATTAAAAACTCATTTGATTACTGTATTTCTGGCTCTGTTTTACTTATTAAATTCCTGTAATCAGTTTTCTTTTATGAAGCTGCTGGGAAATGATCTCAAAAGCAACACATTTTTCTCTTTCTTGGCAGGTTCCTGAGCATTTACTGAATTATATTCATAGCACCTGGCCATGATTCGAATTAATCCACCAATTTATTCCTTAAACTGTTTTAGTTTATTTGGCTTTCCCCCAAACAAATTTCTTTATTTTTATCTTGGCTCTTTGTTCTACCAGTTGTTTTTCCCTTTGTTGAATGAAAACATTTTGGGTGAGTACTTTCTCATTTTCTTTCTTTCTCATTCTTTTTCTCTCTACTTTTTCTTCTTTCTTTCTCTCTTTTTTCCATCTTTCCTTCCTTCCTTTCTTCCTTCCTTCCTTTCTTCCTTCCTTTCCTTCCTTCTTCTTTCTCTTTTCTTTCTCTTCCTTTCTTTCTTTCTTTTTCTTTCTTTCTTTTTCTTTCTCTGTTTGTCTTCCTTCTTCCCTTCTCCCCTCCCTCCCTGCTGTTCTCTTTTTCTTCCTTTTTCTCCCTTCCTTCTCTATCTGAGGCACCAAATTGCCACAGTAGAATATTTTTCTCTAGGTCTAGTGTTTACTATAGGTATAGGCTTCTATATAGTATAAATTATTAAAGTCAGCATATTGTAATGTATAGAGGGCTGACTTTGGAATCAGAAAGACTTAGGTTTTTTGTGTGATCCAGGGTGAGCCACTTAACCTCTCAATGCCCCAGGCAACTAACTCTCTGTGACTGTAGGATTTCTATTCAGTTAGTTCACTCTTTACTGATGAAATTACAGGTCCAAAGTCTCTCCTCTCTCCAAAAAGTTAATTCTATTGTGAATTTGATCCATAAATTCAATTCAACCAAAGAAAATTGGGGACTATGGAATATTACTATGGCAAAGAATTAGTCATGTGCACTGATTTTAAGTTTTGCACTGGTTATCAGGAAAACAAAAATGGCCAGTCCTCATCCTCTTAAAGGTAAAGGTTCCCTAAGTGTCTGTCTTGGCTTTCTTTTCTCTTTCTTTTTTCTCCACCCTGCCATCTCATTCACTCCACAGTTTTGACTACCTCCTTTCTGCAGAAGAATCTAAAATTTGTATCTACAAGCCTGACCTCTCTCTCATCAGAGCTCTGGATGGGTTCCTCCAATTTACCATAGGCTGTCTACCTAGATGGGCCTTAAAATTTAATATGTGCAAAATTGAACTTAAAATCTCTCTCCTAAACCTTTTTCTCTAGTTCTGTTTCTGAAAATGGCACCACCATTCACTTATCACTCAGGTTTGAAATCTTGATGTTATCTTTGCTTCATATCCAGAGGAAGGACCAATTGAGAGAATGCATGCATGGGCCCACAAACCTTAAATCACTGCTCAAATGTCTGTTATGATGACAGTGATGACCGATCAGCCTGTTCTACCTTGGAAATACCTTCTTCATATCTTTCTCCTCCTCCCCTTCCTATCCTAGCAGCCTTCATTGCTAACTAACTGCCTGAATATTAGAATAATAGTCATCTAACATCTCCATTCTCCTCCTTCAATACCATTCTTTGCAAGAGTGCCAGACAAATCTTTCTTATGTGGAGATCAGGTTATATTACTCCCTTGCTCAAAATATTTCAGTGATTCCCTCTTACTTACTTAGTACCCAGCCTAGAATTTTAAGGCCTTTAAAATCTGGCAACTCCCTTTTTTGTGGCTTTATTTCATATGACTTCCACCCACTTATTCTATGCTACAGCCAAAGTGGACCGTTTGTCATCACTCAGACATCCCCTGTGTTTTTCCATCTTCCTGTCACTTTGCTTTTGATGGTCTATAAAGGCCAGGAAAATTCTGTAAATAACAACAAAAACAGAATTTGAACATAGGACTTTGGACTCTTGAGTCTATCACTCTTTTTACAGAGTCAACTCTTCCAGGAAGCTTTTTCTTAATTCCCCAAGTTGGTAACAATCATTTCCCCTCTGGGCCTCCCACAGCATTTTATCTGCATTTCATTTATGTACACACTAGGCACCTTGTAAGCTCCACAAGGTCAGGGACCATGTCTTATCTAATCTTTGTAGTTTCCCCAATATATGACACAGTATTCTGCACATAGTAGGTGTTTAATACATGCTTGTCCACTATTGACAGGAAAATTTTATCCATCTTTAGAAACTTCCTATTTGGCTCCCATTGAGAGAGATGCCCTGATTAATACCATAAAAATATTTTCTACTAGAGATACTTTAAATTTCTTTTTTGTTTATTACTGTTATATTAAGTGAAAAAGAAGATAGAAACTTGTTGACTGACTTGCTACCATTCTGTCCTAAGAACAAAACATGAAGTTGCCCTTTTCATTTAAGTGGTATCTGCTTTGAGCAGAATTCTGGCTGGTCTAAAGAAATGTAGTCAGAGCTTTTACCTCGTGCCTGCCTGTATGACTGGAAGCAGAGAAGGAAGAGAGCCATTCTGTATTTTATCCTAGACTGATCATGATGATGAAAGCTAGCATTTTTATATCAGTTTAAGGTTTGAAAGAGGCAAGAATCTCTTCCAATGGGACTCCAGGTATCAATGAGTCTAGTCCTCATGCCCCTAAAATGACAAGTAGGTGATTTCTCGTTCTATGTACTTAAGACATTTATGCTACTACTGAGAGAAGGCAGGCATTAAACACCTAGGGTGTATCAGCATCCTTGGCAGAGACGGCAATGTAAAAGTTCAAAACGTAACCTTTGGCTCATCAGTGAGAGGCTGTCTATGAGGCACTGCTATGGGCAGACAATCAGAAGCATGACTAAATCACACAGTTTACTCAAAAATTGTGACTGCAAACTTTAACAATGCCGATATTAATTTTAGAGTAACAGTTTAAGATTTTTTTTTTCATGAAAACTGGAACCAAGATCTATTGAGGACAATGTCAGCTAGAATAAATTTAAGCCTGGGAATAGAGGGAACAGAAATCCAGGATGATTTAATGGAGAAAGAAAGGTCTAAGTAAAGTTGTAAGAGAGAGACAGAGAAAAGCATTCTTAGCATCAAGACAATAGGTACTACTGGAGCTGGATAGGGTTGTGGCTCTGCAGACAATTGTTTTGACCTGAAGTCCAATAGCAGTGTTTGAGACTCTATTAGGAAAGGCTCTTTCTCTTCCTGGGTTTGAGTTGAATGGAAGTTACAGGGCAGTCAGAAAAACCAGAATGAGCAGAAGGATCTGTGGGAGGGATGACGATTAACTCAAATGGAACAGATTGTTTAATGCTCTAAAGGTGAACAAAGCAATCTGAATATCACAGGCTGTATTTCCATATTCGTTAAAGGTTGAAGCTAGAAGGAAACTTAGCAGTTGCTCAGTTTAACTCTTTCATTTTACAGATAGAGACACTTGCCCATGATTCTAATGGTGAGTGAGTGTCAGAGCCAGGACTAGTTTTTCTGACTTCCTCTTTCCATGGTACCAGGGACTCCCTGGAGAAGTAAGAAAGAGCAGTGGTAAAGAGTGGGAATTTAGAATACTGTCTTCAATCTTTCCCTGTTTTACATTTTTGTAAGGGCTGGAAAGAAGGAACCTGAGATCCAAGGATAGGATGTTACCACCCTGGTTCTCTGTTTTATCACACAGCACACATGTAAACAGTAAAACAAAATACAGCAAAGATTAATTCCTCTGAACACCAGAAGTCACTGTCTTTCCTTCTCTTTTCACTCTCTTCTCCTCTCTACTTTCTTCTACCATTAAAGAAATAAAACTACCCAGCCATTGGCTGGGGCTCAAAAGGTGCCAAAAGCAAGAATTTTCTTTCAATTCACTTTTTCATTCATGACTCAGGCCTGAATCTGGCTCAGTACTATGCTCATCATTTGGTTAGGAAACCACAACTGACTACAAACCTTATTCTTGGGACTTTGCTGACATGATGGATGATGCTGAGGTAGAAACAAGGAAGTAAACAAAGAGAAAAGCAAGTTCATTAGACACACAGAAAATGCCAGTGCTATTGCACCCTGTTAGAGGAAATTGCTGGGGGTGGGGGATAGGGTGAGGGTGGGTTGTGGGAAAATCTACCAGACTCAAAATACATTTACCTTTGAGGTTGAAAAATATCCAACTGTGTCTTAATGTCTTATAATATTTCTAGTAAGAGGGTTTTTAATAATCAGAAATTAGCTGAGTTAGCATTTTTCTTTTAAAAGTCAAAGCAGAAGCCTTTCTGGCCTTCTGTAATTGAATAATTTCTTCAGGGTTACCAGGAAAACTCATTGTTTTGTTCTTCTCCTCCAGGGAAGTAATCAGAAACAAAGATAAAAGATACAGCACATTGTAGATGAAGGAATTAATTTAGTTCTAAAAAAGGATCAAATGTTTGATGAAATGTAGAAATAGGCTTGAGATTCATCCAAATGGATTTTTGGAAGCAACATTCTTTTCAGAAGAATGAAAGTTTACCAGCCTTATCATCAATATGGTTTACTATAAAACCATGCAAAAATACAACACCTAAATTCCATTCAATGATTAATTTGTAATATAGATAATTGCATTTCATGATAGTCAATTAAAAGGAAAGGAACTTCAATTGTACTCTCACAGAATCCCATAATCTCACAGATGGAAAGAATCTCAGAGTCATTTACTTAAACCCTGAACAAGGCCTATCTGAACAAGAATCCCTTCTATAGAATATATCCAATATATCCAATAACATATAATAATAACTCAGTCTTTGCTTGATCTCTTATAAGGATAACATGTGACCTCTGAAAGCTGTCCATTACACCTTTATATAGCTTTGTTAGGAGGTTTTTCTTTACCTAAAGCCAAAACCTATGTTTCTTTAAGGTTGGGTCAATACTAAGGGAGAAGTTCTTGTGTTTACATATTTATTGAATGTGAGTTTAAATTACCCATGATAACCTGACTACTTTGAACATGATTTGGCAGTATTATTTGGGCATTTGGACTATATAAATTTTACAAACAAGTGACAGAAGAAGTTTGGTTTTCTAGAACCCCTCAGGTAAGTAGATCTGGGTAGGAGCAACCATGCTATGTTATTTGTTTTCTTCCTTTAGCTGACTGATGAGAAGAGGCAAATAAGGGACACTGTAAAAATGACCCATACTTTGCTTTCTAGTCCTACCATCTAATGATTTATCTTTGGACAGATCATGAAGAAAATCATAGCTGACACCTCCTCTCTGAGAATGAATTACAAAAGGCCTGGTTTTGTTTTGCATTTTGGAAGGACAGCCATCAACTATGTGAATGGTTGAGGTCAATGGCTAAAGGTGAGCATATGAGGGGGGGAATGTCCTCAAAATTATAATGGGGTCATATAATAGGATCAGAGAAGGTAAAAAAGCCACTCAGGCAACACCTCTATTACAGAAGATGAATTTCAAAAATCCATTTTATCATTAGAGACATTTTTATTTTTTTACCCAAGGTAGGCCTAACAGAGAAAGCAAAAAGATGCCTTTTCAATTTTTGGAAAAAGGGTTTTCAATACCAAAATATCAGCAACCACTAGCAAACTGTTGCACATGCTCTAAACTTAACATGTCTTATTAATCAATTAATAAACATTCAGCAAGTGCCTACTTTGTGCCAGGAACTGTGTTAAGTGCTGGGGATTAAAGAAAAAAGACAGGGGTGGCAAGATGGCACAGTGGATAGAGCACTGGCCCTGGAATCAGGAGGATCTGAGTTCAAAGCCTGCCTCAGACACTTATACACACACACACACACACACACACACACACACACACAAACTAGCCATGTGACCTTGGGCATGACACTTAACCCCAACTGCCCTACCTTCTCCCCTCCAAAAAAAAAAAAGCAAAAAAAAAAGTAAATAAAAATAAATAAAAAAGACAAAAGACAGCCCCTGTCTCCAAGGAGCTTATAATCCAATGGGGGAAGACAATGTGAAAACTAATATATACAAGCCATATACAGGATAAACAACAACAACAACAACAACGCACACCTGTGTATACATCTATACATTACGGCTTTCACTGCAATCCGATTTTTCCATTGGGCAGGGGTACAGGGTGAGGAGTTTGGTGATGGATAGGCTAGCAGATAAACTTGGCTATGATTGATATGACTCAATAGTTCATAGGATCAAAACTCAAGAGCTAGAAAGGACTGAATAAGACCTCTGGTACAACTCATTTTATTTGACAGGAAACGAGGACTTAGGAACATTAAGTAACTTACTCTAAGTCCCACAGTTAGAGGTGTTAGAGTCAGGATTTGAACTCAGGTCCTTTGATTTTAGAATCAATGCTCTTTTCACTGTTGAAGCTGTTTGGCAGGCAGAAACTGAGTTCTATTGGTATTCCTCTCCCTTTCCCAGATTTCTGCCCTTTGAAGCTCAAGGTTGTATAAAAAATTAATTTGCATTGAATTGTTAAAGATTATCTATTAACTACCCTAACAGGCTTCCAGCAGTTTTACAACCCTTTCTCAAAATAAAGTAGCAAAGAATAATCTGCATTCTATTGAGCAAAGAGGCAGCCATTGCAGCTCCCTCATAATTTATGAAGTTAAAAAATAAAAAAGGAAACAAAAAAAACTTAGAAGGAATCATAGAACCACAGTGCAGCTTTGAAAATGATGTTTAGTACTTATTAGTACTTATTACATAGCTAAAAAAGTAAACCATGTGAAATTCATGGTTTTATATTAAATACTTTTTATGTGGTGCTATGTACATGGAAATTTTTTGTCTTTCTGTATTTAAGCTCAAAATGAATAAATATAAAAAACTATGCATATGTGTAGATATATGTATATATGAAGCAAAACAAGACAACATCATTATTACCAGACTTCCTTATAAAAGAGATTAGTTCTCAGAGAACTTTAGCTATCATGGTATATCACAGCTTTGCATGGGGTCAGTAATGCCTGTTTGGAGCTATTTCAGAACTGGTATAAAAATGATTTTTCTGTTTAATCATTGGGCGTAATAACCCAAGAAGCACTTTATTTTTCACTGATTATTTTCTTTAAAAAATCAACAGTGCTGCTATAAACTAAAAGTGCAGTTATATGTTCTAAGCCAGCGGGGCGCTAGGCAACCTGACTATAGAAGCAGACAAGACAAGGTATAGGACTATGAGAGAATGGGCAAGGTCAAAAGTAGTTAAGATAAGCAGGTCAGGGGCACTGGGGAGAAGACAAAGAGCCAAGTAGTCAGAAAGGGTTAGGGAAGGGGTCAGGACGCTGGACAGCTCACTGGGATCATCCAGTGTTTTTTTCTCCCAGGTTATTTCTCTCGGAGGGTGTTTCAGGAAATAGTAAGGGATGAACTTGACTCTTGCTGGCATCAAGGTTAGAGTGAACCTATTAAGTTTTCAGATTAGAAGTTCTAGAAGTTCTCCATTTATCCTTGATTTCTCTTTGGACCAAGTGTGAACCACAGCATTACAAGAAGTGGAGCAAATAAGCTTCTTCCCACTTGCAATGGCTGTTGCATCAGTACATTTCCTAAGTCACATTCATCATAGAAGAGTAGGTGCTTTTCCAAACAAAGAGAATTCTTGCCTTACTAACTCAAGGCACTGACTCTGTGATCTGTTCTTGTATTGCAATGACAGTGTAGGATGGGATGTAGTCTCCATTTTGGTGGCTGTATGTTCTGGATATGTAGTCCTGTTAGAAAAATTTAATATTTTCAACCTCCCCCCACACCCCTTAAAAAGAGAAAGACATAAAGATACCAGGAAAGATCATGCCAGAGAACAAAATGCTTGGATTTGACAGTAAGCAAGCATATTATCTACAGGAACCACTTTATGTCTACAATCGAATTTCTAGACAGTCTACTGACCGTTTGTTTAGTATTTAATTGGACAGAATACTTTGCCAGGACAGCTAGTGCAACATATTTAAATTGTGTTACAATCCTAGTAATAACTGTGTGATTTCCACTAAAGTTCTATTTTAATGCCAAATTTCAATCCAAATTAATTCAACAAACATTTTAAAAGCACCTACACTATATGTGAGACACTGTAGTGTGTGTTGAGGATATGAAGACAGACATGAAATAGTCTCTGTCCTCCAAGAGTTTACATTCTATCACAGGGATACAACATGTACAAGATAACTAAATACAAAGAGTGAGAAAGCAATTGTGTGGGTGCACAGGGGGAACCAGGAAATATCTGATCTAGGAAGTGGCACCTAAGCTTTGTTTTGAAGGAACTTAGGGATTCTATGAGATGGAAGTAAGGAAAAGTGCTTTCCAGACATGGAAAACTATCTGTGCAAAGACACAAAGGCAGGAGATATCATGACACATATGCAGAACGGTGACTAGGCCAGTTTGACTGGAACAAAGAGTATGTGAAGGGGGATAGTATAGAGTAAGACTAAATAGGTGGGTTGGAGCATATGGTGCAGGACCTTAAATGCCAGGCTGAGTGCTTTATATTCCATTTTTCCTAGAAGTTCCCTTCAACGAAATAAGAAGTTTGGTTAAAACAAATCCTAGAGACAAGAAGGGGTCAATTTAGATTTCTGAGTAGGGGAATGATGTAATCAAATCATTTTAGGAAAATTAACTTGAAAGCTGTATATAGAGCAATATCATACTCAAATAGAAATGGGGGCCACTAAATAGGATGTAAGTTTTCCTGTGGGCTACATGTTGACCTGGTTTTAAAATGTAATGTTATTGGGCAGCTAGGTGGCGCAGTGAATAGAACACTGGCCCTGGAGTCAGGAGTACCTGAGTTCGAATCTGGCCTCAGACACTTAACACAAAAACTAGCTGTGTGACCTTGGGCAAGTCACTTAACCCCAACGGCCCTCCAAAAAGCAAAAAAAAATGTAATGTTATTTATGTTTTAGTCTACTTTTTGTTAAATACTTCCCAATCATTTTAATCTGATTTGGATCTTGGCCAATGCTTGACACTTCTGGTGTACAGGATGGATTGGTGAGGCGAGAGACTGGAAACAGAGAAAATGATAAGGAGGCTAGAGCAGCAGTCCAGGTAAATGCTCATGAATACATGAATACTAGAGTAGAGGCTCTATGAGTGGAGAGTAGGGGGCTGATGTCAGAGATATTATTGAGGTAGAAGTTCTAAGACTTGGCAACTTCTAGGATATGAGAGTATGGAAAATGGTAGAGTGGAGGATGACTTCAAGGTTGGGAAGCTGGGTGACTCTTAGTATGGAGTCAACCTTTTTCATAAATAGGGAAATTTGGAGGAGAACTAATATGGGGGAAAATGAATTCAGGGTTGGTACATATTGAGACTGGGATGTCACTGTGAGAGGGAGCACATTCCAAGTTCTCGAAGACTATACTAATAGAGAATAAACTCTGACAGGTTCTGAAACACCTAAAAGGTTTGGAGTACAGGCCCCACAATGACTAAGGACTTTCTTTTTTCTAAGGCACTGGAGGACTTCTGTTTTACATCAATTGAGGGAGTTGAAATTCTGATTAAATCACAAATCTTTCAAAATATTGAATTCATAACTATTAAGTGGAGTGCTGATTGTCCCAAGATGTCAAGGTTATAACAGCTAAGTTATCTGAAAAGTAAAAATGCACCATTATTTTTTTAATACACCATTATTATATATGATAGTTCACTCTTGTCTTTTCCTTCTGTCTGCCCACCAAAAAATATAGGCTACTTGGGGCAGCTAAGTGGCTCAGTGGATAGAACGTTGGGCTTGGAGTCAGGAAGACTCATCTTCCCGAGTTCAAATCCAGTCTCAGACACTTACTAGCTGTGTGACCCTGGGCAAGTCACTTAACTCTGCCTGCCTCAGTTTCCTCATCTGTAAAATGAGCTGGAGAAGGAAATAACAAACCACTCCATCCTTGCCAAGAAAACCCTGAAAGGGGTCACAAAGAGTTGAACATGACTGAAAAATGACTAAAAAACAACTTAGGACAAATTCCTCCTGAGGAAATAATTTACTCGACCTCTGACATGATTTATGTGTGTGCCCCCCCACACCATACAAATACATATATATGAGATAATAATCATAATCATTAAGAGTGATGTGTCTCTCTTTGTGGAAAACTTTGAAGTAATAGCCAAAGTTATTAAAATACAGAATTCTTCTGTAAGAAAGAAGCTTCAATCTAGTAGAGGGGAGGTTTCAATGTACTCATTTCTAAAAGACAGGTTTGCTTTTGGAGGATGACCTGAAGCAAACACGCATCATCCAAATGAGACGCCAAAGGGGTTGGTGATGCTATTATAGTCATTCCCCATCCAGCTTCAGCCTAGTAAGGACAAAGGGCTTTGTGTGCTGGTGTCGACAAACAGCCCAAAGGCTCTTAGGGCCGATTATCAGAAGAGGAGTTGCTAAACAGCAAACATCACTTCCTAAATAATCCCTGGCTGTGTCTTATGAATCCTTTAGTGCAATCTCATCTGTTCCATTCAGATCCGGAAAACTAAGAAGACAATAGCCTAATTGGCAAATTGTAGGCAGGTTTTAAAGCAGTCTAAACAAATAGGATTAGCACAGTAGTATCCCTTCGTTAACGAGCACTTCTTATATACTGTCTCATGCCGTCCTGTTTGTGGAGACTTCAAAACTGACTGGGTGGGCACTAATCCATCATTTCAGTTGGACAGCCAACTTCTGATTTGGAAGTAATGTTTACTGACCCAGAAACCACAGCCTTTGATGAATGGGACACCATACAAGTACTGGTTGTCTGAAATTTTGTTTAGCGGAACTGAAATGCTAACCTCTTACCAAGATCCCGCTCTCCACCCCTAACTCTCCATAGCCCTAACTTTCTTTGGTAGAACTGCCCTGGTTTTGGTTGTTCAGCACCATTTTGTTGGTTCTTTAAGAAGACAGAAAATTAATCTCTTGCCAGTTTAATTCTTGTATGAATCCCTTTGGGTAACAACTAGTAAAATGGGACATAATTCCCATCTTGATTTAAATCATGGTCAGATTTAGTTTATGACAATTAAACCAAGGACAATTCTAGAATGTTCTTTTATAACTTTATGAGTGTAAAGGCCTTCCTTAGGTAGTTTGGGAATAAGAGGCTATGTGATAATGATGGCAAAACTGGTAGGTTTTTTCCTTTGTAATAATACCAATACAAAGTCAGAATCACCTGAAAGGGCCTTTAAGACATTTTGACTTGTTCTCCTGCCTGGAAATTCCTTAGTTACAGAACCCATCATTATGCCTTTAAATGCCTTTGGGGTGACTTCGCTTAGCTAACTGGATGTCTTGACAAGTTTTCTTGACTGATTTTACCCTCCACTGCTTTGTAAGATGATATTGTTCACAATTGTCAATCATCCCTTCTAAGATTTTTAAAAGATTTATATTCTTACCCAGCAAAAAGAAAACCAAAAGAAAAAAGTAGGAAAGATTTGTAAAAGATATTGTAACAAAAATTCTTTTTGTTTTTTCTATAAAAGACTATGGAATCTCTACAATAGACCCTTAACATCCCAGTCCCCAACAGAGGAAGTAGAAATGGTACTAAAGAGAACAAAATTGGGAAAAGCAATCAAGTTGTACTTTGTCGTTCATTTGTTTTTTAGTTGTGTCTGATTCTTCATGACCCCATTTGGGTTTTTTTTGACAAAGATAATGGGAGTAGTTTGTAATTTCTTTCTGCAGCTCATTTTACAGATGATGAAACTAGGGCAATCAGGGTTAAGTGACTCCCCCAGGGTCACATAGCTAGTGTCTGAAGCTGAATTGGAACTCAAGATATTCCTGACTCTAGGCCCAGTGCTCTATCCACTGAGTCACTAGCTGCCCCTTGAAGGAGTTTACAATCCAGCAGTTATAATACCATCCTCCAAAATAGGGCTTAAATGAGGCAGTATCTAAGGCTGGTAACCTTTAAGGCAGCGGTTCTCAACCTGTGGGTTGCTACCCCTTTGGGAGTTGAATGACCCTTTCACAGGGGTCGCCTACGACCATAGGAAAACACATTTCTGATGGTCTTAGGAACCAAGACACAGCTCCTCTATCCATCTCCAGGTGGGTCCACCCACATGCAGATACATCCACATATAAGTATTAAAGGGTTGCAGCATTAGGAAGGTTGAGAACCACTGCTTTAAGGGATAGAAAAGAGGTCACTGATTTGGGGAATGTGCAGAAAGTAGTTTTATGTGGGGGTATGCCAAATGATTTTTTACAGGATCTTCCTTCATTTCCCAGTTCATTTTCTCTAAAAGTCTAATTTCCTTTGTTACATATTGTAAAGGGGTGTGTGGGGGTGCCTGGTCTTTCCCTCTTGTCTCCCATGACCAGACTTCTAAGAGTTTTTGTACCTGCTGATCTTTAATGGAAGAAACAACCAGGGGTGCTTTGGCTGTGGCCTTACCTGTATTAGGAACAGTGAACAGATCCAGTTCTAAGATTCTATGGTCACATGATGCCAGATCTGTGCAAATCTTAACATGAAAAAGAGTCTAAAAGCAGTACCATGCTTGCCATCAGAGCATGGGCCTCACGTAAACTAGGACTGGGAAGTTCATTAATACAATCTCTCTTCTGACTCTTTGGATGTTTTGAGGGGTAGATGCTGCAATGTGTAGCCATTCACTTATTAAAAATGAAAGCACAAAAACGAATTCACCTTAAGAAGCAAAGTATGGCTTAATGATACTTAAATATTTAAATGGATCTGTGATCTAATTTATGTATTTTGAGGCAGTAATGCAGATCACAACCCATCCAGACCTGCCCATCCTAGGTAATTCTTGTCCATGTCCCACCATGAAGTTACCAGAAGAGGCCCACTCAACATGCTAGAGGCTTTCCTTGCTTTTTCCTGACACCTCAGGGGTGCAAATAGAGCCCTCTATCTGTCTCTACCACTTCTCCTTTGACCTCACCATATCAGCATCCAACATTCTTTTCCTCTGACTCAATTTCTTACTGAAATCTTTTACTCGTTTTCTTCTTTGAAGTTCCGAATTGGTTATATATGTTTAAGAAGTCAATCCACATCCATCCTGTATTAAGTGCTGAAGACAGAAGTACAAAGAATTCAATAATCTCTAATTGAAGAAGGACTCAGAGTACAACTTGGAGTAGCTATGCTGCACAGAAGATACAGCACTGGGCCTGGAGTCAGAAAGGCTCATTTTCCTAAGTTCAAATCCAGCCTCATTGTATCTGTGTGACCCCGGGCAAACCACTTAGCCCTTTTTGCCTCAGTTTCCTCATCTGTAAAATGAGCTGGAGAAGGAGATGGCAAAGCCACTCCAGCATCTTTGTCAAGAAAGCCCCAAAAGGGGTCACAAAGAGTTGGACATGACTGGAAGATGACTGACCAACAACAAAAGACCCTCTAGGGAAATGCATCCTATCTTTTTTTTTCTCTTAGAGCCTAACAGTGTAATGCAAATATGAGGTTCTTAATATGTGACTGTTGAGTTAATGAATGAAATCCTTTTTAGGAACATGAATACTTATCGAAGGTTTCTCAGAGCTCTCAGAAGTTTCTAAAAGTTGTTTAGTACCACAGTATTGGAGAGTTTTCTTTCATTTTTGAAACATATTACAGGAAGCAAAGAGAAAAATCAAATATAAAAATTAGTTCTAATTTAAATTTTCCATCTTTAAAAATGCTGAGTAATTTTATATCTAACTTTTGAACATTCAACTTTAACCTCCCTTTAATAAGCAAAGGACATTTCTGCTGAAAATCATAGATCAAAAAAATATTAAATCTGGAAGGCATATGTAGGTCCATCCCACTTCGTTTTTACAAATGAGACAATTAAGACCAGAGACAGTAATATGAAATATGGAAGGGAAGGCATATTGTTATGTAATGTCAATGCTGGTTGAAGGCTACCAGGAGGAAAAAGGATGTCATACTTACATTTCATAAATACTGAAATGATTTGGTGTGGATCTAATTTTTCTGCTAGTGCACATTATAGCTCTGGTATAATATGCTTATGTATAACATCTCATTCTATATACATATCTGTATCTCTCTATCTATACATATGTATGTATCTGTATATATAAGTACATATAAATATAAAATGTGAGCTGACTGCCTCATTTCTAGTCAACATTTCCAGTAAATAGCGATCAATACCCCCTGCCTCACCATTAAATAGATTTTGAAAAACTCTTCAATCCGTATCAGCCTCATATCCTTATTTAGTTCCTCAAATTTACCGTCAGCTGGGAATTCTGCAGGCAACTGTGATTCTGTTGTGTTCAACATTTATTTGAAGTGTTCCATCCATCATCATTTCTAGTCCTTTTCTGATGCAATGTAGCTTGTTCTTTGTCTTTCTTAAAAACTGAATGGCTGTTAAATTATCCATTTATCTTCTTTGGGCTGGGTTGTAGAGTCCCTCTGTTCCTCCCAGGGCTATCTTTTCTACCTTATTTGCTGACTTTTCATTCTATTTTCCTTGTTCTTGGTAATATCTTGGTTCAACCCACAATCCTAAGCAGCTACTTTACTATTTCTGTTTTCTGCTTATTTTGGAAGCAGTAATCCCTTGCCAGAGGATGTATATATTAAAAATGTTATATACACACACATATATGTATATATATATGCATAGACACACATATAAAATGTATATACATATATGCACATATAATTTTATATGTCTGTAATATATAAAATTATATACACATATACATATGAAATCTATATAATTACTTGCTTTAAATGCACTACTGCAGGGATGTGACAAAGGCATTCAGTCAGGAGTCAGGAGACCTACTTCTAGTCCTGCCTCTGCCTTGGTATGTAAATTTGAACCCAACACTTGGCTTCTCTAGGTCTCGGTTCCATGATTTGTAAAATTAGAAGGTAGTACTAAACAATGTCCAAGGTCACTGGCCTCCTAGCATGCTTGAATGAGATTTTATAAAAGTATGTTCTTTCCAGATTTTATATTTTATGATTCTTATATTACAAAACACATGCTTACATGTTAAAATGACCTAGAGATAATCTTAGGTTGGAAGGTGGTAGCAATTCAATTAAGGTCAGTAAACATTTATTGGGGGCAGCTAGGTAGCGCAGTGAATGGGAATGCCCGGAGTCAGGAAGGCCTGAATTAAAATCTGGCCTCAGATGCTTGCTAGTTGTGTGACCCTGGGCAAGTCTCTTAACCTGTTTGTCTCAATTCCACATCTATAAAATAAGCAGGAGAAGGAAATGACAAACTAGTATCTTTGCCAAGAAAGCCCCAAAGGGGTCACAAAGAGACTGAACAACAACCCCCCCCAACACAACATTTATTATGTGCTTACTGTGTACAGAGCACTATCACGAGTCAAGGGGCAGATACAAAGTGACCCAAGGATCAGAGATTAGGAGTTGGAAGGCACCTTTGATATCTATTAGAATTCTCCCATTTCACAAGTGAAGAAACTGGGGCCCAGTGAGGTTAGGTGGCACAGTCAGTTAATAAGCATTTATTATGTTCCAGGCACTATGCTAAATGCTGAGAATACAAAGAAAGGCAAAAAACAGTCCATGCTCTCAAGAAGTTCACAATCTAACGAGGGAGACAGCAGACAAACCACTATGTACAAGCAAGAGGCTGAAGAGGGACGCTGGAGGCGGCTCAGAGGGGAGGACTGGCATGGGCTTCTTGCAGAAGTGGGACTAGCTGAGACTCAGGGGAATCCAGGGAATCTAAGAGATGGAGAAGAGAAGGCGCAGTATTTCAGACAGGAGGGGCAGCATCTTGTGCAAGGAACAGCAAGGCCAGTGTCCTCGGATCACAGAACCCCTGCGGGAGGGGAAGAGCGGGGAAAGGGGCAACCAGACTGGAAAAGTGGGAAGGAGCTGGCCTGTAAGGGGAGTAAAAGACAAACAGGATTTTATATTTCATTCTGAAGGCAAGAGGTAGCCACTAGAGTTTATAGAAGGGGAGGCAATGTAGTTAGACTTGAGCTTTAGAAAAGTCACTGTAATGATGAATGGAGGACTGATTACAGCATGAAGAGAAGAGCCAGGGAAACCAGCCGGTAGTCTGTTGCAATAGTCCAGACACAAAGTGATGAGGGCCTGCACTGTACTTACAGTGTCAGAGGAGAGAAGGGGAATATACAAAGGCAAAAATGACAGGGTTCGACACCTGATTGGATTTGGGGGGGAGGATGAGAGAGTGAGGAGTGAAGGGGGTGCCTAGGTTGTGAGCCTGGGTGGCTGGGAGGATGGTGCTGCCCTCCAAAGTAATTGGAGGGTCAGGCAGAGGGGAGGGATTGGGGGAAAAGACAATGGGTTTGGTTTGGAGCGTGTTAAGTTTAAGATGTCTGTGGAACATCTATTTTGAGATAGCTAATAGCCGGATGAAGATGTGAGATTTTGAAGGACTATGATTAGCTGAGTTTCAGCATGAATTCTTGCCTGGTTGAATTATGCATGCCTCCAATATGAGTCTTGAAGTATTCCCAGTCTGCATCAGGTGTTTGAAATGTGGATCATGAAGCATCAGGACAAGGGCAATTTGATTCAATTCAATTCACCTCAATTCAATCCAACAAACATTTATTGAGTTTTGGCTACAGGCAAAGACAAAAAGAAAAGAATCCCTACCCAGCATCAAAGCCATGTTCCCTACAGCCCTGCTGTGCTAAGTGTCCACATGGGGCGTATTGATGTGAGCAACAGACAAAAGTCGTTGTGGTATGGAAAGCTGAAGTGGGATTCATTTACCAACTGGGTCAGCCGAAGAAATGCTCCGAGGACCTGCTCAAGCATAACTTCAAATGTAGTGACAGAGCTGGCCATCAGCAAGATTAGATCAGTCTGGCTTGAAACGATCAGGAATGAAACAGATGTGTCTGGTTGCACCAAGATAGTGGGGAAGCATGCTCTGGCCCCACTTTTTTCAGGGCCAGCTTCTACTCTGCCCCTTCTTGGGGGCTCACTCTTTTCTTACAACATTAGTTCAAGCTCCCACCAATCGTGTTCCCTCTATTTATTAGGAGGACCCACCCCAAGTCTCTCCCCACTCTAATCCATCCCCTTCTTAGCCACTAAAACAATTTTCCTAAAGCATGGGTCTGATGGTGTCAGTAAACTCCAGTGGCTCCCTATTGCCTCCAGAATCAACCATAAAATGCTGTTTGGCATTCAATGCTCTTTAGGAGCTAGCCTCCTGCTATGGTTCCAGTCCTTTCACACCTTACTCCTTTGTCATGTACTTTTCAACCCAGTGGCCCTGGCCTTCTAACTATAAGATACTCCATCTCTTGACTCCTGACATTCTCTCTGGTTGTTTTCCCTGCCCCTCTCCTTCCCCCCTTCCCACCTGGAATTCTCTCCCTCCTCTGCTCAGACTATTGACTATTCTGGCTTTCTTTAAGGCCCAACTACAATTTCCACATTCTATAGAAAGTCTTCCCAACGCGTTTTAATTCAAGTGCCTTCCTTCTCTTAATTATTTCCTATTCATACTGTATGTAGCTTGCTTTGTATATTTTTGCCTGTCTTCTCCCTCACCAGACTGTAAGCTCCTGTCTGGCAGGGACTACACTTAGCTCCTTTTTGAATCCCCTGTATTTAGCATGGTGCCTGTCGAGTAGTGGGCACTAAATAAATGCTGACTGACCAAGAGTAGATTAGCTTTTACAAGGGGATATTTACTTCAATGATACTACAAGAACAAATACAGAAACATTTATGCTTTTACAACTGCTCTAAGAATACTCTTCCCTATATCATTTTAGTCTCTGGCTCAAAATGGGTTTGAAAGTCAACCCATATCCTGCCCAGCCTTAGTCCCACCCATCAAGTGCATGAACAAGTGTGGCATAACTGTTATGTCTCAGCTACCACTGGACTGGGCCCTGCAGGGGGCTCTTGGTTCCTCAGAGCGTCAGGGCACTGCTGGCCACAGAGATGAATTCAGGAGTGAGGGGGCACACAGAACACCTCTTGATCTTTTGAATTCACAAGGTTGTAGTCTCCATTCTCATCACTGGTGGCTCTCCCAAGGATGCTGAGGCAAACAGACAACATTACAGGTGATGAGCCTGTTTGAACATCTCTACATCCAAAGAGCCCCCTCTTCAACATAGTCAGAACCATTTATGGAATGTCTACATGTGCTTTACCATGTGTCTCTCTGAGACGCTTCTTTGAGACACGTCCCTAAAAGATCCCAACTCTCCTGCCAGATGGCTTCCCAGCTTTCTCACATGAAGAGACGCTTAGACATGTTGTTGCTGAGTCATTTCAGTTGTGTCTGATGCTTCATGACTTCAATTGGGGTTTTCTTGGCAAAGATGCTAGAGTAGTTTGCATTTTCCCTCTCCGGTTCACTTTACAGATGAGAAAACTGAGGCAAACAGGGTTAAGTGACTTGCCCAGGATCACAAAATGTGAAGGTGGATTTGAACTCAGGAAGATGAGTCTTCCTGACTTCAGGTCCAGTGCTCTGGGCACTATGGAGCCACCTAGTGGTCCCTCTGACAAGCATCCATTAAATGCTTCATAGGTGTTGGGTTCTATGCCAAGATCTGTGGATACAAAGAGTGGCAAAAATGCAATCCCTGTTCTCAGGGAGCTCACTATTTAACTGAGGAGACAACGTGTAAACACAATAATCTATACAATTAATGTAGAAATATGTTTTGTATGACTGTATTGTATAATGGATGTTGCATTTCTTGCCTTCTCGGTGGATGGGGGACAAGTGGAGTGAGGGAGAAAATGTGGAGCTGAGAATAAAAATAAAAGTTAAATAATTAGAAATCTACATATTGAAAATCTATATATTGTAAATATTGTAACTGTACATGTATTTGGGAGGAAATCCCAAAGAGGAGTCACTAACACGGGAGGAGGACTGCAGAAGGTATCTTGCTTTGAGCTGAGTTTAGAAAGAACCCAGAACCATATTTTTGTCTTTTCTATAACCTCAGTAATTATTTAGCACAGTGCCCGGCACTAGGTAAGAGCTTCATTAATGCTTGCGGGGTGACTTAAAAAAAGAAAAGAAAAAGGCTTCTGAAATTATCATATTTATATTATAGAAATATGCCTATCCAGATTCCTCACATGTTAACTTTCTCTGAAGTAAGACTTTTGATGTCATTCCATTTTTAAGATTTAGAAAAAAAAATCCACTCTTTAAGTTAGCTGGAATTCCAGTAGCTTCCAGGTGTTCTTGCCTTCAGAAACAGTGATTTTAATGCTAGAACCATCACTAATTCACTGTTAGACTCTGGGGAAGGAACATAACCTCTTCCATTCCTAATCTATAAAATAAAGGCAGATACGCTAACGTGTGCCACAGGGCAATGGGGCAGAATGAATGGAAGAAAACCTAGTTCAGTGTAGGAAATACAGGTGCTGTAGAAATGCTAAGTATGAATAGAAATAGTGATGCTAACTCCCTTCTTCCCATTTCTGTCATTTGAGTGATTCAACCTGGTCCTCAGGCAGTTTCAAGTTGTGGCAATCAGATAACATCTGATACCTTCCTGCAGGACCCGTCCCCTTCCTCGTGCCCTCCCCCCACTGAAAGGATGTTGGTTCTCCTTCTCTCTCCAAGATTCCTCAGGCTCAGCAGGAAATGCAACTGTCAGTTAAGTGGGAAGCAGCTCCTGCTGCTTCAGTCTATGGCATGCCATTCACGTGGATGAGAGAAAGGAGACTGAGCTATCATTGGTCATGTCAATCAGACTTTTCTTGAAACATACAGGAAAATAATGTCTCAGTGTCAAGGATACACAAACTTGTCAGAAATACAGGCAGGTCTTCCTGTGGTATTCGCTAGCATCTATCCAAAGCATGAGCTATCCCTTGAGGTCTTTCCCAGAAAATTAGGCGCTTTTATTTTGTACGTCTTACTTAAGACCTTCCCTTCACCTTCCCCTCACCTCCTCCTCCCCACCTATGAGGGAAGGGAGGGGATTGGACGGTGGCTACCATAGACTCTAATAGTAATAGGACTTAAGAAAAAGCAGTCTCTTTTTCTTCCAGGAAACCAAGGTTAAGAAAGTTTAATTAGAGAATAGTATGATACATTTCCACACCATACCTGGAGCTGTGATATTTAGTGGCTGTGGCAGAGAGAAATGATGGTTATTGGGTCAAAGTAGGTCAGAAGTTTTTTGATGCCAAGCTATCTGAAACCTATGGACAAGACCCAGGAGAGACCTGGCTCTTAGACAAAGGTTTATATTAAAGTAGGAAGCCCTACTTTAGGTAGGAGATAAAACAGAGCTAGATTAAGCAGTGATTCATAACACTGAAAGATTAGTGAAAAAGTTACCAAATTGTACTAGGAATTAATTTCTTTAAACAGCAGGATCATAGATTTAGAATGAGAACAGAAATTGTTGTTAAGTCATTTTTTTTTTCAGGCATGGACAGCTCTCCAATGACCTTATTTGGAATTTTCTTGGCAGAGATACTGGAGTTGTTAGCCATTTCCTTTTCTTATTCATTTTTACAGATGAGGCAAACTGAGGCAGACAGCATTGAATGACTTGCCCTGGTTACACAGCTCTTAAGGGTCTGAGGTCAAATTTGAACTCAGGAAGATGATATTTCTGACTCCATGCCCAGCACTCTATGCAACAGGGTGCCGCGTATGTGCTGCAGAAGAGAGATTAGCAGCCATCATATCCAACCAGCTTATTTTACAGACTAGGTCCTCTGACTCCTGATATGCTGCTCTCCCCATTTCTACAAAGTCCCCTCCTAGTATTAACACCAGTTAACTCTTTTGTTGTTGTTGCTTTTTTTTGGAGGGGGTTTTTTTGGAGGGAGGTAGGGCAATTGGGGTTAAGGGACTTGCCCAAGGTCGTATTTCTCTCTCTGTGTGTGTGTGTGTGTGTGTGTGTGTGTGTGTGTGCATGTGTGTGAAGTGTCTGAGGCTGGATTTGAACTTGAGAACTCCTGACTTCAGGGCTGGTACTCTATTCACTGAGCCACCTAGCTGCCCCCAGTTAACTTTTTAAATTGAAAAAAAAGCTTGGAGTATAAATTCGGGGTTTTGATGAATTTCATAATAAAGCATGTCATCATTTAGATAAAATAATGAAGGCATTACTGCTTATCTGCTAGAGGCTTGCCCTAATTGAAGATGAAGCATTCAAGAGGAGATAATCAACTTCTTGGGCATCCTACTGGCAAGTCTGCACACATAAAGTGAAGGTCAATGTCTATGCATGCTATGAGAAAGACTGGGATTATGATACTGGGATTATGATAGCATGTACTTACTATCCCCAGACTAAGGATCAGAGGCCCACAGCTACCTCTTCTCCTAAGACCCTACCTTTGACCTACCCAGACAGCCTGACTAGTACTGATTAGATTTTCCACTGTCTGCTTTTCCTAATTTCCTAGAGTTCTCCGACTCCAGCCCCCTTCAGAATAAAGATCACCAGGGTTTTCTCGGTTGCTCCTGCCTCCCCTATTCCCTGCCAACCTCATAAGTGTTTTTAAGAGTATAATGACAAAGTACTATATAACATAACATACAATAGGAAAGGGGGCAGAAATAGATAGCAAGAAATAGTGATCCAAGTACAATGTATTCAAAAGATTCCTAGAGTTTAATCCTGGTTCTTGGTACTTGCCCAGGCCTGAATTTAACATTAACTTAATTCTAGTTCCCTCGTTGTGTCTGGGACAAGATAGAGCTATGCCTCAGTCCTCTGCAATCACCAGCTCTCAGTGATGGGGTTTGAGATTGAGAGTTTATAAGTTCTTGGGATGCCTTTCCCAGACTCATTGTCCACAGCCTCCTACTCTACCCCATCTCCACCTTCCAGAAGGAAAGATTTATTCCCAAAGATGATTCCACCCTACATTGGACCTCAGTCTTGGACATCTCATTTTTCCTCTGGGGGTTCATCAACTCTTGCTCCTTTTGAAGCTCTTTTCCTTCTTCCTTTGCTCTGTCTTTTTGGTGATGTTAGTCATTTTTTCAGTTACGTCTGGCTCTTCATGTCCCCATTTGGGGGTTTTCTTGGCAAAGATACTGGAGTGGTTCGCCATTTCCTTCTGAAGTTCATTTTACAGATGAGGAATTGAGGCAAACAGGGTTAAGTGACTTGCCCAGAGTCTAGGAAGTATCTGAGGCCAGATTTGAACTAATGAAAAGGAGTCTTCCTGACTCTAGGCTCAGTGGCTCTAACCACTGTGCAGCCTAGCTGCCGTATTCTTCCAGAACCTTTATTAGTGGATCTTTCGGTTTCAGTCTTCAATGATTTCTTCTACCTATGTTATTGAAGTCATGTACAATGGACCTGAGTTTTTGCATATTACTCTGGAATGGGTTTAAAAATGGAAATAGGAAAAGAGCTAGGAGGCCTTGCTGCTAGTTTTGCCTCTGCTACTGATTTGGTGTCTAACTGTGGTACAAGCAATAGCCTAACTCCTCCTAATTCCTCTCCTTTTCCCACCCTGCAAGTTAAGTTAATTTTTCCTTAAAAGGGACTGAGACTTTTCTCAAGACTCAGTAGGTTCAGGGGTCAAAAAGTGCAGATTGTTGATGTAATTTCCTCATCATCTGAGGACAAAGTAGCTGTTATGAGCTCTAGAAGGCTCTAATACTTAATGGGTGAGATGGTTAACTCAGGGAAGGGAGTTTCATTTAGTTGAATCAACTGAAGTCATCCTCAATTCTTATCCTTCTTGAATATCCTCCTGCTGCAACTAAGCAAATCTCTCTTTGTTAATTATTGAATGACTTATAAGTGTCTCATTTTGTTTCAATATCAAACCTAAACTACCAGGGAATAGTTTGAGTCAGACCCAGCCCAGAACTTTAACTTTGAACCAACTCCCTGGGTCTGTTTTCTCATTTGTAAAACAAGGTATTTGGAATGAACAATCTCTAATGACATTCATAAGTCAATCATTCTTCTCTGTATCTGGATTACCATAACCTTCGTGACTTTTAAACCCAGACTAGCTGGATCTCCAGTTCAGAACTTCCATTCCCAGAAGTGCCTACTCTAACAATAATTATAATAATAGCTAACATATGTGTATATTTATATATGTGTATATCTATATCATCTATCTATCATCTATCTATCTATCTGTCTATCGATCATCTATCTATCTATCTATCTATCTATCTATCTATCTATCTATCTATCCTGCTCCAAGGTTTGCAAAGTACTTCATATACACGATTTCATGTGACCTCACAACAACCCTGAGAAGGTAGATATAGCAGGTATTATGATACCCATTTTACAAGTTAGGAAACTGAGGATCAGAAAGGGTAAGTGCCTTGATCATGATCATATAGCTAGTAAGTATCAGAGAAGGGGTTTAAGCCCAAATCTTTCAGTCCACACCTCTTTACATTCTAGCACACTGCCTTAGGTTTCCTTCTTTGACCACACTAAGCTGTAAGACATACCTGAAAACCAATAGTGATGGGATGCCATTTTTTATCCTCTGTTAGGCATATAACCACTTTTTGCCAACTCAGAAAGAATATCTTTTTCCAGCCCCTTTGCTATTATCTGGGGATGGAGAGGTGGGGGAGGGCAGAGAACCGCATAGGTTATCTTGTTCATAATCCACAAATAAGAAGTGATTAGAAGCACAGCAATCTCATCTTCTTTGACCTCACCTCCTTTTTCATACACATGGGAGAATGCCTTTTAAAAATGCCATTTTAAAAATGAAGGTAAAAATTATAATATGCTGGCCTTTGTATTTGAAGATAATGCTTCTGACTTTTAAAAAAATCAGTCATATTGAAATTCCACAGATTCTTCCACTCTTTCTCATCTGGTTCCCCTTACAAACAATGGATCACTGGCTGGAGTAACTAAGATGGTGTACGGTTTGTGGCTAAGGAACAAAGAAAAGTTAACAAGCCCACATGGGAACTGAACCCATGACTTTGGGCTCATTATCACAATGCTAATGAACAAACTAGCTACAGATGATCAGGAAGGCAGCCCAGGTGAAGAAGACTCCCTCAAAGTCATTAAAAAACAAAAAAACCCAAATACAGAACAATAACATGTTCTCCAGGAGACAGAACCTGTGTGTGGCCCCGCAAAGGGATTCTCAGCCATTATCTTTCTTCTCCCTTTTTTTGTGCCTCAGAGGGGCTCCCAGATAATCAGCTAGAGGATCTGCATTAATGAGAGAGGATTCAGCTGAGAAAGATCAAGAAATGGCAATGTAGGCATAAAAGTTTTAATTGTAAAATTACCTGAGAATAGACTCCAGTATTTCTGCAAACAAACAATATATAACCTCCATGCAAATGACCTATGACCCTCCTGTGTTTTATATCTAGATATCGTCCTCAGAATACTAAAGCTGAAATAATTCAGCTACATAATGAGAAGACAAAATTCATTAGAAAAGACCCTGATGTTGGAAAAG
The DNA here is from genome assembly GCA_028646575.1 of Pseudocheirus occidentalis. Classification (NCBI taxonomy): domain Eukaryota; kingdom Metazoa; phylum Chordata; class Mammalia; order Diprotodontia; family Pseudocheiridae; genus Pseudocheirus; species Pseudocheirus occidentalis. The sequence continues at coordinate 185,574,621 of CM053596.1, read as the reverse complement.
ATTGAAGACAAAAAGAAAAGGGGACAGCAGAGGATGAGATGTCACGGAAACAATGAACATGAAGCTGGACAGTGGAGGACAGAAGGGCTTGTATACTATGGTCCATGGGGTCACAGATTAATGACTTAACAACAGCAACAACAAAGTGTTGTCCTCAGACAGAAATATTTTGAAGTGTTGCTTCACCGTCAGAAAACTGACAATGAAACTGATATTATAGAATTAGCTACTTCTTTCTGCAAGATGACTCTTCATCTTGTTCAGTTGTCTCAAAGGCGTCCAGCTCTTCATGACCCCATTTGGGGTTTTCTTGGGAAAGATACTGGAGGGTTTGCCATTTCCTTCCCCAGCTTATTTTACAGATGAGGAAACTGAGGCAAACAGAATTAGGTGACTTGCCTAGGGTCACACAGCTAGGAAGTGTCTCAGGTCAGATTTGAACTCAAGAGGACGAGTCTTCCTGACTCGGGACCCAGCTCCTGTCCACTATGGTGCCTCTTAGCTGTCCTCATCTTTATCTTAGTCATCTTCAAATCCTCCCAGTTTCTAAGGTAAAAGCAGATTTTCTTCCTAAGCATCCATGCCACAAACAATTCTGGGGATCTGAAAGTCTATCTGTGTCCTGCCCTTCCCATCCACAGCTGGGATTCAGATGCCACAAGATGAAGCTCACTGATCACACATGATGCAAAGTCTCACATCTATAGCTGTCCTGCAGAACCAGAGTTTGTCCATGTTGTCAGACTGGATATGAAGCTATTCTGGGTGCTGACTACCCTTGGAAATAGTTTTATTTCTCTGTGACTGTCCTTTTAAGCACAACTAGCAATGAGAAAAGATAAAGTTAAAAATGAAATATAAGGATGAGCATTTTGCCAAATATACATTTCCATTAGAAAAGAAATCTATAATGTAGCAACTCCACAGTTCTCTCCCTGAAAGTCATTAATGAGTTCATTCGAGTGTTTAGAATGTAGCACCAAGTAGGGCTCAACCTTGAAGAGAACAACGATCATCGCAGAGGCAAGCTTAAAGCTGATAGAGACTATAATGAAACCATAATGTTTCTGCCATTCTCAACACAAAGCATTTTGTGAGCATTATCCTCATAAATTCTCATTATTCTCATAAATTTATCGGGCAGCTAGTTGGGGCAGTGGGTAGAGTGCCAGGTCTATATATATATATATACTGATTCCTTTAGCTAAATTATTCCTCTAGGAGAGTGATATCAAACTTGAAAATAAAAAGATTCTTGTGGGCTGCATGTCGACTTAGAAAACCACAAATGAACATTATCTATGTTTTTTTGTAATTTTTTCATTTCGTTAAACATTTCCCAATTACATTGTCATCTTTAATCTGGTTCTGGATTGCCTGTCAGCTGTGAATCTGACACCTCTGCTCTAGGATAGTGAAGAGCACAGCCAATAGAGCAAGGAAGTTAATGCACCAGCCCAAGGTTCAGCAAGTTTGACAATCTATTACTTCACCTTGTCTTCATATGCCTTGACTTTAAGGTTCTTTGCCATCTTGGATGTCCCCTTTGACATCCTCTCTAGCTTAACATTCTGGTTCATTTAACATGGATTCATTCAACAAACATTTATTAAATTTCAGGCACTCTTCTAGGCCATGAGGAAATAAAGACCATACAAGATGGTGACTGCTCTCAAGGAGCTTACATTCTATCACAAGGAAACACCAGGTATGCAGAAAAGTAGCTATAAAATACATGCAAGTAATTTTTTTTGAGGGGGTTAGGACATTAGTAATAGGGGGGATGAGGACATAGATCTTATAGGTGGAACTTGAGCTGAGGTTTGAAGGAAGATGTTGCTTTTCTGAGGAGGAGAGGTTGCATTCTGAGGTTGCATTCCAAGAATGGGAGATGGCCAGGCCAAATTAGGGTTTTGTTCTGCCTGAGGACTAAGGGTTTAAGGATTCTGAGGTCACAGTGAGGAAAAAGAGACTTAGGAAGAGTGAGAATCAAGGTGAGATGGAAGGGGTAGTAGGTTATGATCAGAAAAAGGAATTTCACAGTTTTTAACCATGGAAGTAGAACCCTTGTTGGTGATGGTAGAATCAAGGTATGACCATCTCTATGTGTGAATGACTCCAGTGAAGACGAAGATCATAAAAGTCAAGGAGGTTGATGAACTAGGAGGTTAGAGCGTTCAAAGGTGATATACCCAAACATAAGGGAAGGAATTGGGATGGAGAGAAAGGCTATAAGCAAAATACTGACCTTTTTGAAAAAGAAGGAAAAGTTTTGATTAGGGCACAACACAGTGGTACCAACTCCTCCCTAGGTGCTCTATGAGGAAAGCAAAATTGCAGTAGCTCAAAAGAAACTTGAGCTGCACAAATTTAGATATCTCTGTTCCATATGTTCATAGGGCCTATTCTTGTCCAACCTATGGTAGAGCTTTTTGAACTCTTATTGGTCTGATCAGTCACAGCTGGACACACTGTACCTTGACCCCCATATACTGATATCATTTTGGTCCTTGTGACCACAAAGAACATCAACCAACCATCTAAACAGTATGCCTGTTTTAATGTAGCCCAATATTTCGGCTGTGTCGTTCATTTTAAGCTCATAGTCCATTACAACCCCTAGGCTCTTTTCAGATGAGCTGGTGTCTAACTGTGTCTCTCTTGACCTTCCTTTGACCACCCTAAGCCTATCCTACACCTTATACTTGTATGGTTGAATTTTTGAACCCCAAAGTAAAAATTTACATTTATCCCTATACTATTTCATCTAATAGAAAGGAATTAATATTGTAAGCTGTCAAGATTCTTTTGAATTGTGCACTAGTCATCCTGTATATGTCACCCCCACCAGCTTTCAAATCAAGTCACTTGCAAATCTGATAAGCACGCATTTAAATGTTTTTATTCAAGTCACTGACAAAAGTGTTAGATGGCTTAGTAAACATTATTTACCTACTTACTCTTGGGGTTTGATGGAAAACTCCCTTATTTTGGTTCATGATAAATAAATATTTAGCTGCACAAAAGTACACTCATCTAAGATTCTAGACAATTTATTGCTCTCATTTCTTTTTTCTTTTTTTTTGCTTTTTGGAGGGCAATTAGGGTTAAGTGACTTGCCCAAAGTCACACGGCTAGTGTTTGTGTCAAGTGTCTGAGGCCAGATTTGAACTCCCGTCCTCCTGACTTCAGGGTCAGTACTCTATTCACTGTCTCATTTCTTTTTAATGCCATTCTGGAATGGGGTTATATTAGTCTTATGGTCCCATTCCTTTCATCAGTCGATATTATTTTTTTATTTTCCTTTCTCCTCTTTTATCTCCATGTGTTCCTTTTATCCTTATTTTCCCCTTTGAGTTGGTTGATATTTTGGCTGGGCCATAAGTCAACTTGACTTATTTCTTGTCACTGGACTCTGATGATTCTAAAGGAGAGAGTAAGGCTGATGACTTTTCACAGCTTTGCCTCACTTAAATCCAATTCTCTTGCAAGTCATCACTCTCCTCCTGATGTCATTGGTCCTCTTTGGGAACAAAGGATGAACAACTCAAGTGGTTTTGTACTTGCATTTCTTGATTTATTCTGTAAGGATGTTCATATAAAGTTACACATTGCCCAACCCCTAGCAATCCCAAAAGTGACCTTTGGCTTCTTCTTTTGCTATCTCATTCCTGTCTTTCCCAGATTTTCCTTTGCCTTCCTGTTAATCTATCATTGTTGAGATTTTACTTCCCCAAGGGACATCCCTACAAGTAGCTTAGTTTTTCCTACTCACTTTTCAGAAGAGAAACAGTGCAAGGTTTCTAATCATGGAACTTGGAGCACAGATTTCATCAGCCTTGCAAAGCAATGCAGTATAAAATATTTAAAGACCTATTTTTCTAACCCAGTTCCCCTATTTAGAACCAAAGGAATGATGACAATTCTTTTTTATGTCTTGCCTAACTTAAACTATTATTCTCAAAGGGCAAGCGGAGGTTTTTCCAAGGCTGGGATTATAGTACTTTTAATCTATTTTTAAAAAGAGAAATCTTTGGGGTAAAAGGGGTACGAGGTTTGATTGGAAACATCTCTGAGTCAATTTTTTACTTAATACTAAATCCATCAGTTCATATTGCCTTCAGGAGGGAGTGATTCAGGGGAAAGAGCATTAAGTCAAAAGATCTGAGTTCAGATTTTACCTCTGACACATGCTATCTGTGTGAGCTTAGGTCAGTCCCTTAATCTCCCTGGGCTTCAGTCTCATCATCTGTTAAATGAAGCTACTGCACTAGTTGACCTCTGAGACTAATCTAGGACCCTAGAGTGAAGACATATATCCTATAGGTTGTTGGAGAAAGGATGAAACTCTTCAAAAACTCACTTCAACTCTTTCTAGGACTAAGACTTTGCTTCATGACCTGGTGCATGCCTTTGTATAGCATTAAGGAATCTGGTGCCTGGATGTATATGAAACCACTGCACAAAGGCAGAAAAGCATGGGCCTATTAGATTAGGGTAGCTTCATATCACAAAGGTATACAAGAACAATGAGAAAAAGGAAAAACTCAGAATTATGCTCTTGGGTCAGAATGGTATCTGTTCCCCTATGCAGATATTCATAACAAATGAGAGTCAAGGAGTTTTGTTTGGTCAATTCTCTCTTCTCCTATATATAAGAACCGCCATAGCAGTGTTAGGAAATGAATCCTTTCTTTACCTTCTAGAGAATCAGGCTGATGGAGCCTTTACTATCATTATAGGCTTACTACAATTGCTATCTGGCAATATCCTTATTTACAACAAGCTTAACCCTGACACAAAGTTAAAATTATTTGAAATGGCAAAGTAAGCTGTGTTTCTTTTTTTCAAGAATAATCACAATAGCTCATAATTATGTGGTTCAGACAGAACTTTTTCACAACAATCCAGTGAGGAAGACTATATAAATATGATTCCCATTTTTATTGACATGAAACTGAGCTTCACAGAGGTTAAATGATTTATGCACAATTATTAACTATTAAAGTAGGGACTTGAACCCGAGACTGCTGACACCAAGTCCTCTGGTACTCTCTGACTATATCTCACTAAACAATGCAATGGAGTGAACTGCTTCATTAAATAAGTGCCGTCACGAATCTAGAACTACAGAGGAAGTCGGAGGTTACCTAGTGTGACCCCTTCATTTTAAGAATAAGAAAAGTGATTCCTAAGTAAATTAAGTAATGAGGTAGTCTGTGCTAGAATTAAGCCCTTTTTTCAGAAGTTCAGAAATTTACCTAAACAAAAGGACATTAAATAAAATTGTTCAGTCCTATAAACACGGTCGTGATATTGAGTACATTTTAATTGGAATTCTACGAAAAAGGATTCTTATTTATTTCTAGCTTTTACACCTCAGTAGAGAAATATTTATGCTGATCATGACAACTTCAGGAACTATTAAGAATATGAGATGCCTTCCAATATAAAAAATAATAAATTATGTTCATATAACAGTTTTATTTAATTTCATTGTATATGATACAGTAACTTCACATCAATGAGAGAGGGGACTTAACCTGGAAAATTTCTAGCACTGAAAAGCCCATACATATCAATTCATTCAACATGGTAGAAATAATGGCTAACTCTACTTCATTAAGAACTAAGTTACTTTTTTAAAAATACAGTCTTTTTGTTCAGTTATTTTATTTGTGTCTGACTCTTTGTGACCTCATTTGAGGTTTTCATGGCAAAGATACTAAAGTGATTTGACCTTTCCTTCTCCAACTCATTTTACAGATGAGGAAATTGAGACAAACAAGGGTAAGTGACTTGCCCAGGGACACGCAGATAGGAAATGTCTGAGGCCAGATTTGAACTCAGGAAGATGAGTCTTCCTGATTCCAAGCCTAGCACTCTATCCACTATGCTGCTTTCCTCTCCCCCAAATGCAGTAGGCTATATAAAACCCAATTATGCATAGGGTTATAATAATTTGTTAATCCCAAAACACATACTCCACAGGGAGCTTTTATATAGTGTTAGACTTTCATCTCTGACATATATGTAACATATATGCATGTGTATACATATATATGTGAAATGAAATTTAACAATTATAATTATTTGTCATTGTACAAAAATCCTAACAACCTAAGTGTCCAGTAATTGAAACATGTTTGAACAAACTAGAAGGTCAATGTAATGAAATGCTCTACTGCAATAAAGATGGATAAATATAAAGAAATGTAAGGTAATATATAGGAATATAAAGAAATTTTAATATAAAATAATATGAAGCCAATTTGGAAGACAAAGAAGTAGCTATAGAGCTGGGCTTCGTCTCTGGGAGACCTGGATTGAATCTCACTACTGTTGTATTCTGGTCTTATGACCCTGGCCAAGTAATTTAACCTCTCCTCAGTGTTCCAGGCAATTTCCTAAGACTAGAAATTGCAGAAAAGGGGATGATCTACATTGGTAGAGGAAGTTCCATACTGGGAACAGTAGAACAGTATGCATATTAAGAGTGGATCTGTACATAAGAATACATGCAGAAATAACAGGATGGATATAGAAAATTGCCCACTGATAACTTCAAAAACATTGACTGAAAGTCATTCCTCTGTATTTTCTTCTGTACATTCTGTACATTTTAGATTATGAGGATCTTTATGGTGGAGAGAGTGTATTTTCAATTCTTGTAATAGAAAGACATTCTGCAGTTCATTTATTTATTTGATTTTAAGGTATATAGTGGAGGAACAAACCATCCTGGGAGAATTATACTTTTATTATTGTTGCTAAAGAACCTTTTCTGTATATCTGAGGAAATCCTTCTGTAGGGGCAACTGGTCTCCTCCTTGGATGTAATTGTTTTCAAATCCATGGGTTTTTTGTTTTTATTTTTTACTCAAATTCAATCTTGCTTTTCACCTTCTACGCTCTTCTCTATAAACTGTTTATTACCATTTATAATGATGATGTATACATTCCTAAATGGTTGTCCCAGCTGGAAGTGGAAGAGAACCAAACGTCATTCTGTCCTTAGAATTGAGAGGCCAGTCTGCTGTAGGGATCCCATGGCATTTTTAATGAGACAAAATCCTGAGCTAAAACTTCTTTTCTTAATATAGAAGTATTGTGCTAGCCAGCCTCTGCCTAGTGATGTCCTTAAACATCATCTATAAGGAAAAGCACTCCAGAAATGAAAACATTTTTGTGAACAGCTGAAATGAGTTTCCATATTTTAAATTAAGTTTTTCAAACCTTTGTAAAATAGATTTACAATGCATCTGTGCCTTGCTGAAGCTCTAAGTGCACTGAGGTGTGATTAACTTGGGAAGGGAAGTACAACAACAACAAAGTTTGCTATTCCTAAGAGGAACTCAGTATGATACTGTGACATCAGGTTTTCTGTTTATCCCTAAGGCTGGTATTGCAATGACTTCAAGGTTTGATGGTGTTTTTTCTTTTCTCTTCTTTCTTTCCTTTTTTTTTTTAAAGATGCTGAGCAGCAGGCTAATGGATACACAGCAGGGTGTAAAGACAGCAGAAAGCAGGGGAATCAGATGTGAGCCTATTCCTCAGAGATACCCTGCTAGGACAGAGCTAACTAACCAGGGCTTCAGTCGTGTTCTCTTGGGGAACATGCTCTGGTGCTTCCCTGCTTACTCAGGCTTCTTCTACTCGTTTGTATTAAAATGCTCCCACAGATAAATCATGACTTTTACATGATATGACCCTTTTCTTTCTTGAGGAAAAAAAAATCCAAACCAAACTTCGAAGCAATAAGATGGGAAAAGCTCAGCTATTTTCATACAGCAAATACAATATATGTAACTATCACACCTCCTTAGTGTGTGAACTTTGTGGGGGTGAATCTTTATATCTGCCCCCTAGTTTATTGAGGGGACTCAGGCACTTCCTGCTCTATGTAGCTCTATTGTTACTATGAATAAAGCCAAAATTTGCCTACAAGTCCTTTAAACTATTTTTTTTGTTTTAGATTTTTTTTTCCCAAGAAACTTACAAGTCAGCCACCAAGATTACCAGATGGCTCATTCCTTCAAGTAATCTCTTGCAAAACGAATTTATTTTGATTTGATTCTCTGTTAGAATTACAGGTTAATGGAGAACCACTGTTAGAGACTGAATCTGTATTATAGCAATGATTCTAGACGACTTAGATGGTTCAGTATTGGGCCTGGAGTCATGAAGTTTTTTAATCATTACAGCCCTGTCTGAATCTTCGTGACCCCATTTGGGGTTTTCTTGGCAAAGATACCAGAGTGATTTGCCATTTCCTTTTCCAGCTCATTTGACAGATGAGGAAACTGAGGCAAGCAGGGGTAAGTGACTTGCCCAGGGTCACCCAGCTAGTGAAGTGTTTGAGGTCAGATCTGAGCCTTCCTGACTCCAGGCCTGGTGTTCTATGCACTGAACCACCTCACTGCTCTGGATTCTAGTAGCTGACTTCTATACAGCTCTCTAAGGTTTACAAAGCATTTTGTGTGTTATCTCATTTCACCATCCCAACAATCCTCGAGTTACTGGAGGAATCATTATTCTTGCTCTAGAGATAAGGAAACTAAAGCTCAGATGAGGTAGAAATGATTTCCTAAGGTCACACAGTTCATTAGTGATGGAGGCAGGATATAGACAAAGGTCTCTTGAGACGCGAACTCCAAAACTCTTTCCACCTAATGGCACTATTTCGCCATTCATTCCAAAATGACTTATTTTTAAATTGATGACAATGAGTGACTAAACCTGTCTTTTGACAACACTTTTCCAATAATGGAAAAATACGGAATCTAAAAGATTCTGCAAATTGCATACTGATAGTTTTTGAAGAATTAAAGGCTGCTGTCACTCAGAAGAACATGGAGAGGTGCATGGTGGGCCATATCAGGTAATAATGTATTACAAATGAAGAGGGGCTCATGATAGGCAGTGTAAAGGATGCCAGCAGAGAAATGTATAACCAGTGGGGTAAAAGGGCTAGTGAGGTGGTGAGAGGGAGGAATAACTGGGGAACAGTCCACATATTCCACTGGAAGGGCCCTAGACTTCCCCATGGAGGGTTTCTAGGAGGACATTAACAAGATTTGCATGGGATGAAATGACATTGACATCCTGACCCACAGAACATTCCTATATTGCTAATCGAGCTGGGAGAAGAGTCTATTACTTCCAATCTCACTCAGGTCCCTTCATCACACCCTTCTTGTTTTTGTTGATCCCAAAGTAGACCAGTGACCATGCATTTGTCTAAGTATCAAAATCAATGAGAAACCAATCACAAGGGGGTTAAAATTTTCATCCTATGTTAAAATATACTGACAGATAAAAAATCTGACCTTTCCTAACAAACATTACTCATTGCTTATTAACCAACAACAACAGCAAGGCTCCACACTTGTTTTTAGTGATGTAAATAGAAAGAACAAATGGGAAAGAAAATTTCAGCAGAGAGTGATTTATGGAAGGGCCATTGATTGAAGACTGAGGCAATGAGCCTGGCACCAGGTCAACCATGTGGACATTTGATCTCTTTTATTTTGTATCTCTTGTGTTTTTAGCCTATTGCATTTTAATTTGCCCATCAATAAAACAAAAATCAAAATAGCTGCCCCATGTGAAAATGAAAACATATACATGCAGAGTAGTAGCAGAATTATTTTTAAAACTGAAGAACCTGGTTATTTGAGTTTTAGGTTCCAGAATTTTAGACAGGTAGAATCTCTTCCTGAGTTCAAATCTGGCCGTAGACACTTGCTAGCTATTTGACCCTGGGTAAGTCACTTAACTTTGCTTGCCTCATTTCCTCATCTGTAGAATGAGGGGGAGAAGGAAATGGCAAACACTTCTAGTATCTTTGCCAAGAAAACCCCAAATGGGGTCATGAAGAAATCAGACACACCTGTAACAAATGAACAACAAAAATGCTCTTTACCTGAAGATCTCATAATCTTTAAAAAGAAGTAAAGAATGAGCTGAGAGATCTGTGTCACTCTGCTGAAAAGGGTCAGCTGATTTGATATTGACAAACACCTGAAGACCACTTTCAACATTTATTATAATTTAAATTAAAAGAACATGCTTATATTTATATATAGCAAGCTAGGGCACCAGGTTCATGTTCTCAGTAGCCTCCTAAACCTAACCTAGGAAGACAGAGCAAACAGTCAGGATTCTGAGTTCAGCAATCAGTCAGTAAACATGTATTTATTAATTATTATGTGTAGGAGGTCATGCCTGTGTTGGTCCTCATGAACCCCCATCTTAATTGAATGTAAGTTCCTTCGGGGCAAGGAGCTGCATCATCTTTGTCTTTATAGCCCCAAACCCTGACATGTAACAGATAAATAGTTTGTTGATGTGATTTGGATTGTCTCTGTCTTGAGGATGTTAATGTCTATTGCATCTGAATTTGAGCATTCCTGGGAATAAGAGCCAGTTCTTATAGAAAATCTTATTAGAGTGACTAATCAATCAGGTGATTGATATCATTGTGTGATATCATTGAGATATGGAACTTCTAAGCAAAACAAAACAACTAAAACTCCTTCCACCAACAATGAAGGGTAGCTGGTCTATGACTGATATTCTCTGAGAGCTACCTGGAAGGAGCCTTGAGAGCCTAAGTAACTTTCCCAGGGTCTAACAGCCACAGTATGTCATGGATGGGACTTGAAGTCAGGTCACCTCACATCATTACTGACTCATGTCAAGGACTTAGCTGATGTTGAATATATGAACATAACCAAGTACAACAGAGTGATTCTGAACAATTTTCTGCATGTTTTGAAGTTATGGAATCAGAACTTTTTTTTTAATAAATAGAAAACCCAAATAAAAGTGGATGTTACTCGAGTGTGATGTTTTTAATTCCAGAACTTTTTCCACCCAATGCTTCAATTTTTAAAAAGAACAAGGATATTTCACACTCTTTATATTTAGACCACATCTATTTTTAGGTTCCCTTTCAACTTTGCACTTCAGATTTCATTTTATTACTGATTCAATGGATAATTTAAAACTCAAAGAATGAATATGCATTAGTTATTTATAGCCATTAGAGAAATGAAATTTCCATCTTCATGACAGCTCTTTTTCCAGGTTAATGTGAGAAAGCCAAGCCTATCTCAGAAGTACTAAAAATGAAGTAGTAGATAAGACTTGGGCATAATGGGTGCAAAGTCCTAAAACAAATGCAATGTTTTTTAATGGAAGTTACACAGAGTGAGAAACTAAATAGATTTTGCTCTCTCTACATGGGCTTTTCACTCTGAAGTGAAAATGAGGCCCAATATGATTCGAGTTAAGTAGGGGGTAAAGAACAAACCAGGTTTTCCTTCTTGGAACAAATAAATAGAAATAAAACTAAGTAGTCAATGTACACTGAGCTGTCACTGCTAATATAAGAGAATCTTCCTTTCTCCCAAATAAGCTAGATCCCCAAAGTGGTGCACAAATGGAAGAGTTCACTACTGTCTTTACTACACTTCTGAAGTGAAGACTTAGGGGATGGTTTTGATGGAGCCAAACTATTTTTATATGGTTATATTATACTTATATAATATGTTATGATAATACAAGAATATATTAAAATGCAATTTTCAAACATAATTTGGTTGCATCGATCATTATAACAATATTAAAAAGTATTTATTAAAGCACCCAGAGTGCTTTTCAAAGCACTTTACAAATATCTTATTTGAGTCTCACAATAACTTTATGAGATACATTGGGTACTATATGTGTTAATTCCATTGTATAGGAAACTGAGGCTCAGAGAGTTTGAATGACTAGGTCAAGGGACCATGGCTAATAGTAATGGCAAATCACTCCAGTAACTTTGTCAAGAAAACCCCAAATGGGTCAGGAAGAGTCAGATACATCTGAAAATGACTGAACAACAGCAACAAAAACAGTCTGCCCCTACATGTGTGATGTCATTGATAGGCCAAACTTCTAAGCAAAAAACCCAAACAAACAAAACCAAACCTCAAAAATCAAACCCAGAAAAACCCTTCTTCCTCCAACACGGATGGGTAGCTGGTCTATGAGCGACATTCTTTTAGAGCTTCCTGGAGCCTTGAGACCTAAGTGACTTTCAATGAAGTGAAGAGAAGTCATTTTAGGACCATCCTTGTGTTCAACAAGTATTTCTTCAGAGGTAGGGATTGTAATTCAGGTCTTTCTGAGTCCAAATCCAGCCCAGAATTTGTTTCAGGCACTCATAAAATCATAGACCATTAATCTGGAAAGGACCACAAGATATTATCTTACATAGCCCTTCTCTCTTAAAACCTAGTTTGCAAATGAGGCAACTGAAGCTTCGAGAGAGAGGGTTAGTGACCTGTCCAAGGTCATATGGCTGGTAAACAGCAGAAAGTGAATGAGAATCACCTCTACTGATTCCTTCTCCATAGAGATGTTCAGTATGCTGAGAAAAGACAAGAAATCAAGTTTCAAGCACTACAAAAAGGCCTTGACAGGTTATGATAACACCCAAGCTTCCATGGCTCTTCTATTCTGCTTTTACTTTCCTGGGTGAGATGGGACTCTCTGATGTTGACAAGTAAAAGTTACCTGATACAAGGGCATGCAGATGCTATCAATCCATTCCAGCTGTAACCGAGGCAGTTCATCTTTTCGGTTTCGATCAAAAATAGCCTAAAATGAAGGGGAAAAAGAAACCACACACACACTTTATTACATGTGGGTATTTCACATATGCTTTAGCTAATATTCTGTAGCCATGATTCAATTTTTACAAACCGAACACTTCACAGATCACAGCCAATCTTCACACACAGACACACGCATCTTATTCCTTTATCTAAGATGAAAAATAAATAATTTTCACCTGTTTTGTGAGATTTATAAGCTAAATTTATTTCAGTTTTGTAGTGTGTAATTACTTGGGGCCAAAGACATTTATAAATATCAGAACTCCTCCTAAAATCAAGTTAGAAGAAAGTGGGTGCCCAGTTTAAAGGGAGGGCATGGATTTTAGTACCTTGAAAATAGAGCAGATTTTCATTTTCAATATGAGGTACAATAGAATAGAATGAGAGAGCTTGGCAAAGGGCCCTAAATAGATGCTTTGTTTGAAATAAAGAAAATTTGCATTCAGCTACTTCATGGGGGTTGTTAATCTGTCAGATTTTAGTGTTATAAATACCTTATTTTGTATGTTTATTAGAGGGTTTCCTTCCTTCACAGGATTTCTGAATTTCCATCTTTGGAATCAGGACCTTAAGCTTGCCTTTTTCAGCTCTGTGTCTAGAAATCTCCACATAGACGAAAAGGTCTTTGACTAAACAAAATATTGCTCATTGAAGAAACTAACAAACTTTTCTGCCTTTAAGTAGAACAATGAAAAAAGCCTGTACTTACTCCATTGTGTAATTTCTATTCCTGATAATACTGATAATATTTTACCTTTCTCCAAATACTCCGGTGGCTCCTCCTGAACTTACTAAGCCTCACTGGTTCAACTTTGAACAGAATCTATTATTTGAACAGTTTTATTAACATCCTGTGCTCCCAGTATGCATCTCTCTTTTCCCCATACTGTGCCACCTATCTCTGGATTCTGTTTCCATAAAGTTTTAAAAACAAATCTTGCTTTGTTCAACCTGAGAGCTTCTTTCTCTTCAGACCAGACTTGGACATAGGTAATCAACAATGTTTCACTGCTTTCTTCTTTTCCCTGACTTTGTTGGGTTTGAAGACAGGAAGATGAGTCTTCCTGAGTTCAAATTTGGCCTCAGACATTTACTAGCTGTGTGATCCTGAGCAAGTCACTTAACCTTGTTTTTCTTTAGTGTCCTCATCTGTAAAGTGAGCTGGAGAAAGAAATGGTAAACTCTAGTAACTTTGCCAAGAAAACCCCAAATGGGATCACAAAGAGTCAGACATTATTGAACAACAAAAGCAAAAACAAACCCCCAAACTCTCCATATTTATGTCGGTGCTCCCTTAAATAACTAATTTTATTCTCCTCAAATCCCGTGGCTTACTTCTCCACTCTACCTCAGCCAAACATATCCTGGATATTCTGGATTTCACTCTTACTTACAAGTGTTCCACTTTCAAGATAAAGCACTTACATTTCTCTGACTAAAGCCTCCTATATTCCATCTCTCTCTAGGCCTCTTTCCTTCTCAACCCAGAGGTTCTCAACCTGTGGATCGCGACCCCTTTGGGCGTCAAATGACCCTTTCACAGGGGGCACAGTGGTCACCTGAGATGCAGCTCCTCTATCCAGTCTCCAGTAGGGTCCGCCCACATGCAGCCCCACATACGAGTATTAAAGGGTCGGGGCATTAGGAAGGTTGAGAACCAGTGTTCTAAACCCATTCTTTGCCCTCCCTGAGAACTAAAATTCTTCCCCATCTCAGCATTTTCTCAAGGTTGGCCATCAGCCTGTTCTCCTGCTCCCACCCACTCTTTCCTCTCAACTTGAACGTTTTTGCAGATTCCCTATTTCTATCAAAGCCCTCACTTTTCTCTCAGTCTCTCATCTTCATTATCTCAATGCTAATTCTCAGCTCCTCATTCTCCCTGGCTAGCCTAGGACCGGCCTAGTTTGGTTAAGACATTGTCCTCCCCAGAAGACTGGTCAACAGGGCAGCGAGGTGGCGCAGAGTCCTAGGTGTGCATTTGGGATGACCTGACTTCAAATACAGTTCAGATGCTTGCTGTGTGACCTCAGACAAGTCATTTACCCTCTGCCTGCCTCAGTTTCCCCATTTGTAAAATGGAAATAACAATAGCACCCACCTCTCAGGGTTGTTGTATCAGATGAGATAATAAGTGTAAAGCCCTTAGCAATGTGCCTGGCTCAGAGTAGGTATTATTTAAATGCTAGTTATTTTTACGATTTATTTTGCTACTGCCACTCATGCAGACATTCTGATCTAACAGGGGTGCAGAAGCTGTGGCCTCAAGGCCACAGGTGGCCTTCTGGGTGCTTGAGTGTGGCCTTTGAATGAGTCCAAGTTTTACAGAACAAATCCTTTTATTATTCCTTCTTCTGGGAAGTGTGACCACACTTGAGGACCTAGAAGGACCGTGTGGCCTTGAGGCTGCAGGCTCCCCACCCCTGTCTAACCTAACAAGAAAAAAATAAAGATGAAAGTTGATAATTGTTTGCATGCTTCTTAGCGCCGTCATGGAAGACCTCAGTCAGTCCGCCTCATTGTAAGGGTCAGCTTCCTCTTTGTGGGACACTTTGTGAGGAAAGAGTCTCATTTAGACTTGGGTCAAATTAATTACCTTCATCATTTCAGATAATTCCTTTACCTGAGCCGACAAGACAAAGGCTCCTCAGCCCTGCTTCATTGCGGCATCTAGCCCTCCAACACTGGCAATTTACTCATATTTTTCTCATTTAATTAAATGACCTGTGGTATTACTGCATTGTAAACCCTTCAGTTGCTGCCCGGGAAGCAGTTTTTAAAAGGAAGAAAAAAACCTTCCAAAAGTATGTGCAGTTGAAAGCCACTTGGGTCACGCATAGCCTTCAGACATAAATGCTGAGCACCCCAGTCCACGAGCTTTATTTCTGCAATCAAACTCAGTCATGCTGCCTGGGGCCTCTCATAGCACCCCCCCTCCACCCCCATCCCACTCCCCTCCTTTTTTACTTCTCTTATGAAGTTGTCACATTCTGCCTCTTATAATAATATTGAATCTCTCTCCTCCACCCTATTAGATTATAAGCACCTAGAGAACAAAGACTTGGTTTCACTCATTTTTTTTATCCTCTTCCCCTCCCTCCACCCTCCAAAAAAGGGATCTAACATTGCTTTGCCCATAGTAGAGGCTATTATTGGTTACTGGATTAGAATTCTTTCTTAAGGCTTCTAGAGCCACAGTTCTTGCAAAGAAATAGACCTGTTTTTTAAACTGATGCTAAAATAATAAAGTTAGTGACTGCTTTGGAAACTAAAATAACACTTCTGTATGTAGAAATCTATTTGAACATAGGCGGACTTTTAGAGTCAATTCATCTACTAATAAGCATTTATTAAGTACCTACTAAGGCAGCTAGGTGGTCCAGTGGATAGAGCACTGAGCATGAAGTCAGGGAGACTCATCTTCCTGAGTTCAAATCTGGCCTCAGACACTTACTAGCTGTGTGACCCTGGGCAAGTCACTTAACCCTCTTTACCTCAGTTTTCCTCATCTGTAAAATGAGCTGGAGAAGGAAATGGCAAACCACTCAAGTATCTTTGTCCAGAAAAAACCCAAATGGGGTCATGAAGAGTCAGCCATGAGTGAAACAACTCAACAATTACAATAACAAAGCACCTACTATGTTGTGTGTGTGTATATATATACACACACACACACACACACATACATACATATACACACATATATACACACACACACGCACACACATATATACACACATATACATACACATACATATATACATGCATACAGACACATATGCATATGCATACGCATATACATACACACACACATGTACTGAGCACTGGGGCTACAAATAGGAGAATGAGAGTCATTGCCTTTAAACTGCAGTGGTTCTCAACCTTCCTAATGTTGCGACCATTTAAAACAGTTCCTGATGTTGTGGTGACCCCCAACCATAAAACTGTTTTCGTTGCTACTTCATAACTGTAATTTTGCTACTGTTATGAATCTATCTGATATGCAGGATGTAGTTTCATTGTTACAAATTGAACATAACCCACAGGTTGAGAACCACTGCTTTAAAGGGTTTCTATTCTACCAAGGGAGACAATTCCTATACTCGTGACCTGTGTGACTTTAATTTACCTGGGCCTTGGTTTCCCTTCTGTGTAAAACAAGGGGTTGGATGGGGCAGGCTTTGAGGTCCCTTCCAGTTCTCTATCTATAATCTGTGTCATGTATATAAATGAAAGAACAAAACACAACAAGAACAAAGTAGCTTTGGAGGTTGGGCATTAGTAGCCGAGGTCAAGAGAAGAATAATTGAGGAGGCAGTGCTTGGACTGAGCTTCAAAGGGAGCTGGTGAGTCTTAAGAGGGAGAAGTGAAGGGCTCCTCTGGACAGAGCAGTCCCAAACCATTTGGCGTAAAAAGCTCTGACTTTACATAAGCTTAGTATACTGCCTGGCACATAGTAGGTGCTAAAGAAGTTTTTATGGATTGATAGATCAGTAGATCCGAAGTAGAACCAACAAATTTCTGTTCTCTGGGAAGTCATTCTGTTGAATTTTCTCTGTCTTTTAATGTCATCAAAACAAGACTCCCAAAGCCCAGATTTCCCACAAATCATACAGTACCTTCCAATAGCCAAATTGCTGCATTTACTTTGCTTCACAGAGATAACTGGAGTTGAGTAATGTCAGTGTGACTTTCCCACCAAGTCTGCATAAGATCTTGACTTGCATGTTAGGATCTAGCAAGAGTAAATTTTAGAGGGAAGAGCACTTTCTGTATTGATATCATGACAAGAGGATTCTTTCTGAATGTTCAGGAACAAAATAAGTATAAAGACACCGATCTTTCATCAGGATCATTCAGCTTTGGGCTTCCAAGTGTCATTCGGACTTTAATAAACATATATTATGCCCCTATAAGATAGGAAAGGGTTGTGAGGGGAGCACATAGTCTACATTTTTAAAACCGAGAAATGAAAGAGATGTGAAATGACTTATTTATGGTACTAGGAATTCAGTAAGAGAGAAACAACATTAAGAATGCCTAGTTCTCTACTGTAATCACTTGCCTTGCTTTTCTTGTCCTCAAAGCCAGAGACTTTGTCTTTCATCTTTTTTCTTTCTTTTAATTTAAAATCTGGAACTTAATAAATACCAAATAAAACAACATTTCCATCAACATAGTTGAGCAGAAAAAGCAGGTTGTACATGAAACTGATTATTTATGTAAAGATTCCTTTTCTTTTATAGTATATAATATATTCAACACATAAATATGTAACTTTCAAAGCTGTCTTGACTGCTTGTGATTCCTTTTGTCCTGTGCATTTAAAAGTGTTATTAAAATTTTCTAATAAAATTTAAAAATATCCTTCCTTCTTTCTCAATATAGCAAGCATGTATTAAGCCAATGCCACATATAGTTCATTGTTCTAGGGGCTGGGGATGTAAAATAAAAGTCCCTGTCCTCAAGGTGCTTTTACATTCTACTTTATTTTCTTTGGTATTAGTCAGACAAGTATTTATTTATTTATTCAGTATCACCTGTGTGCTCAGCAGTACTTTTCCTACAGTCCTATACCTCTACTTCCTGCTGGCTATATTGGAGGGCTTCTTGGGTGCTAGCTAAATGCTCCTTGAGAATCTTTCCCTTTGTTTCCCTTGTTTAGAATCTTGGGAGAAATTGCCTTTTGGCAGCCATATCTAAGTTAAGACTCTTAGATTTTCAAGCCTGTTTCTCCCCATTTATTCACTCTTTTGCTTTCAGCTACTTGATAGCTGAGAGATTCATTTTCTGATCCAGTTTCATAAAAATAAGAATAAACTTACTGAAGGGGTGAGTTTGAGTTCAGCTCTCTCTCTGTCTCCTTGTTCAAAGAACTCACTGGTTACTAGTTCAGCCACCTGAAAAACATCAGCATTTTAATTCTTTTTTGTGGACATTTTTAGTGAACAAAAGAAATTATTTCAGTTTTAGCATAACTCAAGCTTACAACATCTACCTTCCCAAAGTAGGAAGGCATGGTAACCTCTTTTATTTGGGGGTGTTACTAAATACACCAACAACGCCTTTACAGTTCTTAACTAATCAAAACATTTTTTAAATGCTTCCTCTATGCAGCTATGTGGAGAGACTTTATTTCCATTGTCTTGCTTCCATACTAGGGTTGAAACATTAGACCAATATGTCATAGTGTAGAACAGGGGTGAGGAACCTGTAGCCTTGAGGCCACAGGCAAAGGGCTGCACTTGAAGACCTAGAGAATCACATGGGGCCTTGAGGCTACAGGTTCCCCAACCCTGGTTATATCTTCTGGTAAAGAAATGAATCAAATATCAATTTAAGTAATTCATTATTATTTTCATATTGGTTATTTTATCCAATGGGTCATCCATAGTATATTTACATCTCTGATTGACTTTCTTTTGCTACAAAGAACCCTTCCAGGTGACTATTCCCAGGCTTATTTTAAACATACCTAGGCAATGCTAACTACAGAACTACAGGAGCCTATAAAGAACTAACACCTACTTTGTGGGTTAGGTTTATTATATAGCAATCTTTTTATAACACACCATTGTCATTTCTGTGGGAACATGATTTGAGATGCAGTTTATCCAAATTCACAGAAGAGGCATTTTAATACCAGACTGATCAAAATGTTACCCACAAATTAAATTTGCTACATCACAGATCACATAAACACATTCCAAAGCTGAATGACCATGACTTCTTTTGATGATCTGCTCTTCGGAATTGTGCATGACACTGGTTCTTTTCCACGAGTATGGATGATTGAGAGTTGATTAGTTGATAAGAATGAAACATTTTTTTCATCGAGCCCTAGGGATAGTTTTTGGGAAATGTTGGTGTTATTTTAGCAGGCTAAGTGAGGTAGCACCTGCTTTCAATAATGTGATTGAAGACTTATGATAAAAAATTCTGAAATGACTGAACAAAAACAAGAACAATGAGAAACATCACTAAGCATAGGGAGAAGCAGAAAAAGATCTTCAGCTTGTTGGGTAGAGCCAAGAAAGATTCCTGACTTCGAGGGAAGCAGGAAAACAATCCTGAAGTTCCTTTAGTTCTGTCTTGCTCACTAGAGTCTCTAGTTCTGATACTTTTTAAAAAAGATATACTACTTAGGTCTAGTATAGTGAAACGGAATTCTGAGAAGCAAGACAATCAATATACCTTTCACTTATGAGACTTTTCTCAATCCTAAAATACTACTATAATTAAAAAAAACAAACCTGAAAACCAGAAAGCAAACTGAAAATGGCAATTGTTCTGCCATTTACAAAAGCATTCTTTTGCCGAGAAAGGACCTCCAATTGTATTAGGAACTAAGATGGTCAGACAGGTCAGATATAATATTTCTAACAAAGAAAGTCTGAGTCAAACTATGACATAAAACCATTTGGACTTTATGTGTAAAATATGTAAATATGTTTTTTCTCTCTGCTTTCGGGCTCTCCTCCCCTATCATTTCTGGTTCTGAATTTGTAAGCTATCATACCTTTTTTTTTTCTATTTTTTTTTCCAATTAACAAGTATTTATTTTCTGTCCCTTCCTACTTTCTGTCCTACCCACTTCCCTGGGGGAAAAAAGAAAAGAAAAACTCTTGATGTATATGCACACACACACACACACACACACACACACACACACACACTTCTATCTCTATGTCTATCTATATCTATCAGCAGTTTCATATATATGTAAATGTATGTGTATATATGTATATATATGTAGATGCATATATATTTATATATCTATATGCCTATCTCAAGGAAAACTAATGTCTACATTGGCCAAATGTAAAATGTGTGTCATACTTTATATCTGTTTCCTCCCCATCATCATTTATGCCACTGCTTCCCATTTTGTATCCTGGGGCTCACTTCTTTCTGCCCAGCAGGAACAAGGTTTCCAGGCAAGGATTAAAGCCTCAGGTGCTTTGTTCCCAAGCTCAACAAGGTTCCTCTGGTTGCTCTTTGATTGAGTTTCTCAACACAACATAAATTAGATGTGTTCATCAGGCCCCACAGAGGTAGGAATCCTGTGTAGATCTGTAGCCCCTGGAAATCAGTGGAATAAAAAATACCTGGTTCTTGTTCTTTAACGTGCCCCTGAGGATCTTCCCAGCGCTTCTCCTACAGCTCAACTGGCACCACTATTTTGTTTTGTACTTAAAAACCCAATCAGGGACATTAAGTGACTCCTGATTGAATTTTTTATTAAAGAAGGAAATTTAGATGCTAATCAGACCTCAGGGGATCACTGGGGAAACCCACATGCTGTAGTTATACTTATGTGGGAAGATGGGTGGAAAGGACCCAAGAAAATTCTTTTGGAAAGAGAAAGAAAGAAGCATAATGGTATTAAAAATTCTTCAGGAATTCATTTTCAAAAAGTAGGTTCTATTTATTTATGAAAAATATTGCCTAAACTGTTTGAGATAAACATTGTTTAAAATATCTGTGACCATGCAATTCAGAGGGAAAACATGTACAGGCAAAAAAGTGCTGGGCTTGGAGGCGTAATAATGGTTTAGATAAATACTGATTTGTTGAAAATTTTGTCAGAGAGAGCCTGATCTTTTGTTTGTTAACACCTGATATAATTTATATATTTATCAGTAAAAACACAGGTTGTTGTGAGGATCAAAGCTGTTAACTGTAAAGTGCTTAGCATGCTGTCTGGAATATTGTAAATGCTCTATATTGTTGCTGTTCAGTTGTGTCCAACTCTTAGTGACCTCATGGATCATTGCGTGCCAGCCCTTCTCTCCTCTATTATCTGCCAAAGTCTGTCCACATGCATGTTCATTGCTTCCGTGAACAATCTGTCCATTTCATCCTCTGCCCTCCCTTTCTTCTTTTGCCTTCAATCTTTCCCAGCATCAGGGTCTTTTCCAGTGTCCTGTCTTCTCATTATGGGGCCACAGTATTTAAGCATCAGTTTCAGTATTTGTCTTTCCAAACAATATTCTGAATTAATTTTTTTTAAGTATTGACTGATTTGATCTCCTTGCTGTCCAAGGGACTCTCAAAAGTCTTCTTCAGCAGCACAACTTGAACATGTCAATTCTTTGGTCTCAGTTTTCCTTATAGTCCAACTCTCACAGCCATACATTACTATCAAAAAACCATAACCTTGACAGTACAGACCTTTGTCAGCAAAGTTCTCAGGTTTTTTAGTATGTGGTTATTATTATAATACTAGCTATGTGTTATTGGGTCAGTCATTAAATCTTTTTGCCTAATTTTCCTCCACTATGAACTTGAGATAACAGGGTACCTACCTTCTAGGGCTGATGTGAGGATCTGATTGAAATAATATTTGTCCAGTGCCTGGCACATGGTAGGTAGTATACAAATGCTAGCTATCGATTATTCTTATCATTGTTGTTGATCTCTATTCCACATAGCTTGGAAATGATGAGAATTGTGTACGAGAACATCTATTAAAACATTACTCTCAAAGTTTTATGGATCAATATTATATCTGGGTGATTTTAGGCAATAGCTCCATCTGTGATAATACTCTGGTTATAGTAGGGTTTAGTTGTTGGGTTCTCCAGCAAACTTTAAAGTCTGTATTTGTAGTATGGAGATTTCCCATCTGTTAGTTTGTGCAAGACACTAAGTTTCTGATGTATAATTATAGCCAGCAGGTCATGTTGTATTCAGTAAGTGATAGATTTTTTGCATCTTGCTGTGATGTACTACACAATTCTACTGTACGCCTTCATTATCTGCGCTGATCAGTGAGCTCAGGGTTTTTAAGTCTAAATCTGTAATTTTTGGTGGAGATGACGGGATCAGGAACTGACATCATTGACCCCTCTTTTCTTATAAACAAATCTGCATGACTCAGACATTTACTTGACATTTCTTTGTCAGCATATTGTTGGCTGATTTCATAGCTACTGTTAGGTCTTATGATTCCATTCTTGGATCTTAGTTGCTTCATAGATTCCATCAAGAGTGAAACCATTAGCAAATACATTTGACAAATCCATTGACATATATCTATTTTTGACTTTTACTATTACTCAGTGATACCTACTTGTTCTAAAAGAATTCCTATGTTTCTAACCTACTTATCAGGCACTCTGAAAATGTCATTTCCCTTCTTCCTTTCTGAGGAAGGAGTGTTAATTTTCTATAACTACCATGGCATGATAGGTCTTGGATTTTGTAAATATTGTATAGGTATTTACGAGAATACTTTTCAGATCTTTCATAGTCCATCTTATAGTTTCAAAAGTGTATGTTAGGAAGGTTTTAACTACTTTGAACACTTCAGTAAGACTCTTAACATTCTCAGCCACGAGCTTTTATTCTTTTTTTAAAAATTCATTTGTTTATTTACTTTTAGTTTATAAGAATCAGTTCCACAATCCCTTGAGTTAAAAATTTTCTTCCCTTCCTCTCCCTCCCACGCCCCATGGCAGCATGCAGTCAAGTACAGGATCTGCAAATACTTTCACACTGGACATTAGTCTGGTTGTATAGAAATGTTGTAACCAATGGAGTGAACAATGGGAAAGAGGAAACAAAACCAAACATGGAAAAGAACAAGATCATGTATATTTTTTTCTTTGGAGGGGAGAAGTCAGGGCAATTGGGATTAAGTAACTTGCCCAAGGTCACATGGCTAGTTTTTTTGTGTTAAGTGTCTGAGGCTGGATTTGAACTCAGGTTCTCCTGACTCCAGGGCCAGTGCTCTAGTCACTGCACCATCTAGCTGCCCCTTTGAGCTTTATTCTTTTTTTTTTTTGCTTTTTGGAGGGCAGTTGGGGTTAAATGACTTGCCCAAGGTCACACGGCTAGTTTTTTGTGTTAAGTGTCTGAGGCCGGATTTGAATTCAGGTCCTCCTGACTCCAGGGCCGGTGCTCTACTCACTGAGCCACCTAGCTTCCCCCCTTTGAGCTTTATTCTTGATATGTTTTGCCTATGGGAGATTAAAACTTGACTTTATTTACTGGTTCAATCTGAGCTCTGCATTCGAGTTTGAAGCTGTTGGTGTCTATCCTTCTTTGATGTACATTAAAAACTGTATACTTATTGAGTCCAAATGACATTTTGATATCTTCAGAGAAAGAGCTGAGCTCACAAGATGAAGAAACTGCATGATGGGTTTTGGTAGTCATATAACTTGACGTTGTCTTTGTATGTCAAATGATCAATAAGATGTTTTGGGGGGCGGCTAGGTGGTGCAGTGAATAGAGCACTGGCCCTGGAGTCAGGAGTACCTGAATTCAAATCCGGCCTCAGACACTTAACACAAAAATCTAGCCATGTGACCTTGGGCAAGTCACTTAACCCCTACTGCCCTCCAAAAAGCAAAAAAAAAAAAAAAAAGATGTTTTGGTTCCACTCCTTTAACTCAGAAGTGATACTCACTTCTATTTAGTAGAGATAACTAGTTTAAAGCTAAGCAGAACCACAATGAGATTAAACTTTTCCCCCCCAAATACCATCTTTTACATAAGTTGTTCTTTATCTAATTATGTTGAAGGCATGTTGTAATTAGAGAATAGTTTGCTACATGGATAAAAATGTTCTAGGGCTATCACTATACTTGTGTCTATTTTATATATTTTGAATAAATGAACAATTTATGAGGATGGAACTGAGTGAAAGGCTTGATGATAATCAATAAAGGCAATTTAAATGTTATGGCCGTGTTTGGCAGCTGGTTCAATAATTGTCGTTCACTCATTTTTCAGTGATATCCAACTCTTCATTTGGGGTTTTCTTGGCAAAGATACTGGAGTAATTTGCCATTTCCTTCTCCGGCTCATTTTACAGATGAGGAAACTGAGGCAAACACAGTTAAGTGACTTGCTCAGGGTCACACAGCTGTCTGAGACTGCAATTGAATTCAGGTCTTCCCGAGTCTAGGCAGTACTCTATCCACTTCACCACCTCATTGCCAAATCGATAAACTTCTCCTTCTCATCCTGGGACTTTTGAGTTTACTTGGGTGAATATATTATTTTCCTGTAAGTATTTCTAGATTTGTTTAGTGATAATACGTTGTATATGCTTTATATACCCACATACATGGCCTATATTTGTAGTGTTCATTGTTGTTCTCACACATTTTGGCAGCAGAAACCAGATATTTCTTACTCAGATGAGTGGAATTAAATTTGGTTTGGAGAAGAAGCTGACTAGTGTTTTGCTAGTAATTTGTGTGACATTGTGAAATGTTTGAGCCAATTATTATGCATATTACTTAGTTCTATCACATTCCACTTTTGCCAAAAGGCTAAGGTTTCTGTTACTTTCCTTGATGCAGCCGTTCTGTCATTTGTTATATTAACACTGCCCACGTCTTTTGTTTCAGTAAATAAGTAAACATTTAGTGAGTGCCTCCTATGTGCTGCGCTAAGCACTGGGAATATAAAGATAAACAAAAAGAAAGACAGTTCTTGCCTGAAAGGATCTTATAATCTAACAGAAGACAACAAAGGAATCTGAAAAATGTCAGGGTGGAGAGGAGGGAAGAGTAGGGAAGGATGGAAACAGAGGACGGTACCCAGAACTGGAAACATGATGCATAAGTCCAAAAACAGGGTAGTTGGTGGACAATGGGGATAAGACTGTGCTGAGCCCCCTCCTGAAATGGAAGCCCTGGAGCCCATGACTGTCCTCAAGTCAGAGGATTCAATCAATGGTCAGAGGGTACTGATATGATGTGAATACCAAAGCTAATTTAAAGTTTCATTTCTGATTCACTTGCTTTTTCATTGTATTAGGTTTCTTATTGCCCTTTTGTAATCATGTTATATGGTGCTAAAGGTACAACTGACAAAAAGAAAAACAAAAAACAACAAAACAAAACCAACAACAACAAAACCAACCCAACAAAAAATCATAAAGTCCTTGCTTATAAGGTTGGTTTTCAGTTTTGTTATGAAATAGTACTGACATATAATGTTGACCAAATGACTTCTACATTCTCCTTTTTTAAGGTTCTCTCTTTTTTCTGATGTTTTTGTTCCTTGTCTTTATAGTAAATATTTTCTTTTAAAATTATATTTACTTGTTTATGTTGTTCTTTGCACTACTTTGATTACTTATTTCTCCTTAGCTTTTTGACTTTTGCTTTCAATTGTTAACTGAAAGAAGCTATAATTTCTGACATACTTTTGTTTTCCAGAGTCCATTCTATATGTTTCTCTTTTGTCGTGCTTAATTGGCTGGCATAGAATTCAAATATTTTATTGTGTACAACAGTTTGCTATCAATGTAACCTTAAAATGACTTTCCAGAGTTCTTAAACATCTTTGGTCAAGTTGTTTCTTTCATGGTGATGTTTTCTTCCATGGTGATGTCTTTAAGAGTATTTCCTGGTAGCTCCTCCTTTCCTTTTATGATTCTTACCAGAGAAACAAATTCCTTCTGCATATACTATTGCACACGGGTAATGAAACACTTTTGTGTTTTCTGTATAATATTGTGGGAGGATGATGAGAGCAAATTTGAGCTTTTAAAACTTTCTCTGTTTTGGTATAGTTTCTCTGCTTGGTGGAATCATGCCAAACTCTTTTTGTAAAAAGGGATTTTTGATATTCCAGTCTAAGTATACCCATCTGCTCTTCAAAATCATTTTAGACCTCAATGTCATTTGCTTTGTTATTAGGTAGATTTCTAGAGTTTGCATTACATGAAAATTTTCCAATGCATTTCACGTTCTTCAATTTTTCCCTCTTTAGATTTAAAAACTCCTCCATCTCAGCTCTTATTTGATCCAATCTGGGGTTAAGAGAGAGATTATGTCTTATGACTATCTTGTATCAGTTCTGTAGTACATTGCTGAAGGTATCACTGACAAAAAGATTTTGTTATGAAACAGCACATAATGAAAACTTTCATATTTGTTAGTCCATTTCATATGCACTTGGGGATTGTCTGCTTTAGTGGCAAGCACCATTTGTGCTGAAGAAATCCCAGCTTCAAGTAGGATATTGTTATGTCTGATTGGTTCCAGTCTCTTGCATCTTGTGGTACTAGAACAGAAAGACGAACCACTCACTCACTCCATTGCCCTCAGGTTCAATGTAATATCTGGGTGATTACGGGCAATAGTTTGTCTATGGTAATCCTCTGGTTCCAGAACTTACTAATTTGTTGAATTCTTAAGGATATTTTTGTTGTTTTACAGCTTGCAAGGTTTCTACCATTTCTTTGCAAAAATGTTTTAATCACTATGTCTGGCCTTAAGGAATTCCTTAAGGAATGATTTTTTTTTTTGCAATTTCTGTAGCAATGACCTGATTTTGTGTTACTATCATATTGTGTTACTATCATAAATCCCCCTACTTATGTAAATAATTTGGTTTTAATCAACCATTTGTTCAATGCTTCTTTGTTGGTTCAATTATGTAAATACCACTAATATTGACTATGATGAACCATTAGATTTCACTCTTGGATCTCAGCCTTTTCACAAATTCCATCCAGAGGGAAACCAAGACAAGTTACTTTGGATAAATCCAGTATTCTATACATATTGTCAACCTTTACTATCACTCCATAAAGTAGTATCTTTCAGAAGTATTCTTATAAGTTTTTAACCTGTTTATTATGTTATCTGAGATCATTTATCAGTCTCTTTCTTTTTTGTGATGAGGAGATATCAAGTTTTCTATAGCTGCCTTAGAATGATGAGTCCTGTGTTCATTAATTTTATAGGGATTTGTGTTTAGATATTTCCAAAATTCATCATTCATTTTACTGTTCCCAAAGTATACTTTGACTGACGTTGCCAAAGTGGGAACTACTCTCTGTTTTCTCATTGCTATTCCTCTTTAGCATCAGATTCCTTCTTATACGGCTGTTAGACTGCCTTTGCCTCTCTTATACCCTTTATTTCATTCTCTTCTCCTACCTTTTCTCATTGTTTTATTCAAGGAATATTGCTCTCTGTCCCTTTTGCCAGACTGAAGCTAAATCTCAAACGCTGAATCATTTCCAAGCATGCTATCACATGCCAGTAATAGCCTTCTTCCTCTACACTGCCAATCTATACACCTCTCTTCTTCAAACAAGAATCCTTAGCAACGTGGGAAAGATTACAAGAAAGATGGAACCAAGAATCTCATTTCCTTTTGATCTTTGCATATCAATTGACTTTTTTTTCCAGTCAGAAATAATTATCAGCCTATTTTGTCATCTGCAAAATGGGGACAAGAAAATGTACCTTGCTCACAGGGTTGTAAGGAGTATTAAGTGACATTGCAAATACATATATATATATATATCACATATATATATATATCTGTATAACTCTGATGGACTAACTACATTGTTTGAATGTCAAACCTATGTTTGCCTAAAATACTAATTTATGGAGAACTCACACAAGACAAGTCACAGGGATGTCAGAAGAAGTAATACAAAGACATTCTCAAGGTCTCTCTGAAGAACTGGGGAACTGATTGCGAAGCATGGAGACACTGGCATAGGACTGCTCAGCATGGTGTGCCTGCATCAAAGAAAGCACTGTAATCTATGAGCAAGGCAGAATTGCAGCAGCTCAAAAAAAGTGAGATGCACAAATTTAGAGACATTTCTCCTCCAAATGTTCACATGGACTATTTGTGCCTGACCTGTGGTTGAACATTCTGAGTTTATATTAGTCGGATCAGTCACAGCCATGGCTGTACCTTCACCTTGACCCATTCTGGTCCTCTTTTAGCATGAAGGATAACAACCAAAGTTTATATGGTGCTTTGCAAACCTTAAGTGCTAGGTAATATTTAGCTATTATGGTGAGTGTGATAGACTCTCAGTTTGGAAACTCTTCTCACTAATCCAATCAATAATTCTCTCTAGTATATAGTCTTGAGCTGCCTGTGGGTGCTGCCAAATAATGTCACTTGTCATAAGACAAGTATTTCAGAGGCAAGGCTTGATATCAGCTCTTCTAGAATCCAAGGATAACCCTCTCTCCACCATGCCAGGTTATATCCTATTTAATCCATTTTAAATATGTCAGATTAAAATTAAGAGAGAAAAACAAAGATGTTAAAATAAGACTAAGCCATGTTGGTGTTTTTAAATATTTCTTTGAAAGTGCTTTACTGCTTTGAAGGCAGATGAGATGATATTGAACCAAGGATTATTTTTGAATGACATTCAACCTATTGGAGTTATTATTGATTATTAAAGAACTAATAATTGCCACAGGAGGTAAACTATTGAAGAATCTTAAGATTGAGATATAATTAATTCTCCAACAAAATTTTTTTCAAACAAACAAGCAAGCAAACAAACAAACAAAAATAACACTCTTGTTATAAAGCTAATGTGCCTGGCACATTATAGGGTAATTCCTGATTTGTTTTTCTGATTAGATTAGGATACTTTATACATAAGAGCCCATGATCTCAAAGTCTTTCTTAACAGAAAAAAAAATAGCTTGGCTACCGTACTACATGCTAGACATTAAATAAAATCGGAGAAATCTGTAAGTTTGGAGATATCTTTGAAGGTCTAGCAAATAAAAGTCAAAATGGTATTTTAATTCATTACATAAACATTTCTTGTGTTGCCTAAATATTATTCAATGGTATTAAGCTAAGAAAAAGATTATGTGGCAAACCCTGCCTTGCAGAAATCTCCTGCTATTTTTTTTTTATGTGCACTATGTTAATACTGATGTAAATTGACTACTGTTTTGGTCCCTTGTAAGGCAAGACTCTGGGAATATTGTCCCACCAATACCTCCTCTGCTCAGCTTGGCTATTAATCATGACTTGCCTGTCTCGAGATCTCCCACGGTTTGGTCACAGCTCCAAGGTCACAGGCTGTCATTAGCATTGACCTGCAAAACAGAGTCAAACAAAACAGGCAGAATCATCTTTTGTTGCATTTCTAAATACACCCTTCCCAGATACATAAATAAGTAAAATAAAAAGGAAAAAAAAAAGAGGCCACTTTGCTCCTTTTTTTTCAATAAGAGGCTGCACAGTTTAATGTCTTCTATATGCTGCAGTTACCTCCATCGTGCCAACCGAGGCAGACAAAGCTATCACACATCCAGTGACGGCCATTTTGTTTTGCCTGCAGAGCTCGGGACGGTGAAAGACTACTTCCCCTACAACTGCGGAAACCAAAGTTTATTTTTTTAAAAAATAATTTATGAGTTAAAAAGATATGGTGGCTTTTTGTTGTTTCACAATAAAAAAAGAAGCCAGGCATTCACTACTGCACTTGTAACTGATGAACCTATTTGCCAGCTTATTATGGGATGATGGCACTCTGGGAAAAAACAAAAATAAAAATGAACAACATAGTGAACAGACAGCTAAGGCTGTCAGGAAAAGGCACATAAAGGGCCCCCCCCTTTTCCTCATCTGCTGCATAAAACCAAGATTTACAATAAGAGTCTCATTGTTTCACTATAGTTTAGGATTTGGTTATGACCATATTTTCTAAATATTAGGAAGAGGAAAAATATTCATCTATAAAAATCTCCCTAATGCACCACTTAAAATGCTTCTTCTTTTCAAAAACCTTCAGTGGCTCCCCATTGCATGTTGATCAAAGTAAATATAAAATTCTGATGCAGGTATCTGAGTCTCCTCAATCTGATGCATACCTATCTTTTTCAGGCTTCTATCATACCATTCCCCCATCCACATATTCTACATTTTGGCCATATTAGGTTATTTTCTGTCACCATTTCTGTCCCATCTGACCTCCATTGCTCCAGAGTTTAGAATAATTTACCCTTTCCATCTCAGCCTTTTAATGTCATGCCGATCCCTTAAGATGGGCTCAGGTAATATACCTAAGGTGGTGTGCTGATAAATGTTTAACAATTGGACCTTCCAAAAAAAATGTTGGGACACTCTTTAGTTTAATACACATTATTAACATTTTCTCTATCGATTCTTAAATCTACAAAACAGTAAGTCAAATACTGATTTACACATTTGCTGATTTCCGAGGTGTAGATGCTCATATTAAAAATTTAACAATTGGTTCTTGCAAGCCAGTTTGAGCATACATACTCCTGTAATACTTCTCCTGGCCTTTGACCCTCTTGTCATCTAAGGATGATATTATCATTGAGCGTGGTTCAGTGGAAAGACAGCTAGGTCTGGAGTCACAGGACTCGCTTCTTACTATCTGTGTGACCTTGGGCAAGTCACTTATCCTCTTTTGACCTCTGTTTTCCCATCGGTGAAGAGAGGATCTTGGACGAGATGATGGGGGAAGGAATAAGCCTTGATAAAGCACCAAGTGCCAGGTACTGTGCTAAGTGCTTTATAAATATTATCTCATCTGATCAGACCTCCGAGGTCCTTTCTAGTTCTGAGTCTATGATCCTATAACCCTTAGGTTTCTTACAGAACATTGTCTGAAAACTCCTTTGACCAGATTACTTTTTCTGATTAAACTATGCCACTTTATGGATGAGAGCTCATGACCACTAAGCCTCACCTAATAAGAATCAATTCTATCTGCTATCACAGGTATCTGTGTATGCTTTTTTTCCATTTTACTATTAGATTATAAGATCTCTGAAAGCTCATGTTCATGTTCACAATCCTAAGATCTAGCATAGTTCCTTGCACATGGCGTTTAATAGATGTTTATTGAATTGAATATACATAAATTAGATTGAATACGTATTTGTTGTTGAGTCGTTTTTCAGTCTTGTCTGACTCTTTGTGACATGTTTGGGGTTTTCTTGGCAGAGATAATGGAGTAGTTTGCCTTTTTCTGCTCTAGATCAATTTACAGATCAGGAAATTGAGGTAAACAGGGTTAAGTAACTTGCCCAGGGTCACACAGCTAGTAAGTATCTAAGGTCAAACTTAAACTCAGGAAGATGAGTCTTCCTGACTCCAGGCCTGGTGCTCTGTCTTCTGTGCCACTTGGCTGCCAGAGTACATGAGGTAAATATTTGAGGAAGCAAGTGCTAAGATGTTTCATCATGGCAGAGAAGTGACCCTGAGAGATGGACCTAGTATAGATGGTCAGGACTTTGCCCTAGGCACCAATATCCAGATAGCACATACCCCTTAGTACCCGTCTCCCCTTGGTGGAACACTGGCTACCCAACCAGCCTACTCCCTTTCCTGGTCCCTGAGCAACTGTGCCCACGAGTTCTTGGGCTGTCATATCCCTCTTCCAGGGACCGCCATCATGCACAATGCTTGGGGTCAGCCTAGGATCAGCAGGGATAATATGCACCTTGTAGTTACATTCATAAAACAGAGAGAGTCCAACTTCATGATACAGATTATCACTGTTAACAACCAATGAATCAATTTATTTATTTAGTACCTGCTGGAAGTAAAGCATTGTATTAGGTACTATAGGAGATAGAAAAAGGGAACACATGTTCCCTGCCTACAGAGAGCATGCCATCTAGTTGTGAAGATAAGACATACAAATGTGAAAATGTAATTAACAATGTGAAGAAGTAAATTAATAGGAAATGAGTGGAAAGACAGTGCTGTATGAATTGAGATGATCAAAATAGGAGTGATCACTTAGATAAAGAGGGATTAGGAAGGGAAATTGAGTTGGGTCTCAAATTTCAAAAGGTCAGAGAAAAAGGACAAGGGATTCCAGAGAAGAGAATAGTATAAGGAAAGGTACAGAGGAATTAATACACAAGATGTCTTGGGGACAGGGAGTAGAATATTTTGACTAGGGCAGGGAGGGGAGGTTACCTTGCAGGGCAATGGGAGGATATACTGGACAGGAAGTTTGGGGGCTTTACTGTGTGGGACAGAGGGAACCACTAAACATTGTTGAATAGAGCCCTGTTATAATCAGAACAGTTCATTCCCTCCACCAAAGTTGTCCTACATTAGTCAAATTTTCTTTCCTTTATATTCGAGGGTCTATCTTCTGTCTGTTTGCAAAATTTGTTTTTTTGTCATTAGAATTGTTAGGTTTAACAACCATATGGCTTCAACTTTCTGAAGGAGATTTCTTGGAGCCTTCTCACTTTGGGGATGCCTCTGCCCTGTGGTTCCCTCCTCCAACGAGGGCATTCCCACCTGGGGCCAACGTTTAAGCCACCACACAAGCCATCCATAATCACTTCCATCCTGTTCTATTCCTGACTCTCTGGACTTTTCCACTCTCGTACCTTTTTACTCCTCTACTCTCTTCCCTCCCTGCCACTGTCCAGCTCCCTTTTATCTTCTGCCTTCCCCTAAAGACAAAGACTGTCTTTTACAATTTTTTGTTGGCTTATATTTGTGTTCTTAGTGCCTAGCATATAGAAAGCATTTAATACATTTCTTTATCTATCTGAGGGAGATTGAGTGAGAGTGAGTCCAAGATTGCATGGCCAGTAAGTAGTAGCAGCAGCAGGATTTGAACCAAGGTCCTTTAACTCCATAGCCAAGTACTCTGTCCATCATATCACATCTATAGAGTCTTAGAGAGTTGCTTGGGGGCACTGGGAGGGTGACTTGCCCTTGGTCACACAGGTAGTATGTTCAGACTCAAAGTCTTGATGATTCCAGGATTGGCCTCGTATCAACCTATACCATGCTACTTTGCTTCCTCATCTAGTCCAAGCCCTTCGGTTTACAAATGGGGAAAGCGAGTTTCAAAAGTGTGAGTGACTTGCCCAAGGTCATATAGATAGTAAGCAGTAGGTCCTATGACCCCAGATTCAGCTGTCTTTACACTGAACTATGTACAAGATCACTCTGGATAGAAATAAGAGAACGTGCACAAACATAAAAACAAAAATCAGGAGTAGAATTTGTTAGAGAAAGTTTATATCTCTATGTGTATGTATATATATGTATGTATATGTATAAGTGAATATATAGATTTATATATAAATATATCTGTGCTTAATTGTAGCTTCGGGGCAGGGGAAAGGAAGGGAGAAAAGAACAAAATAAAAAGTGCACAGGAGAGAAAAGAAGAAAACTTAAAAGGAAGCAAAGACAGTTTTCAACACAATGTGTAATATTTATATACGTTTTCCTGAAGTGGAAATTTATTGTTACAAATTTAAAATCCTCTCTTATGTTTTGCTGTGTACATGACATGCTTTTTTTCTTATTTTGCATTTAAGTTTCAATATTTAAGTTCATACTAGGTTTCTTTTTCTTTTCTGTATTGTGTATTTAAGTTTTAGTATTTAAGTCTAAAATTAAATTTAAAAAGAAGAAAAAAAATCACTCTTAGGTGATCAGAGAGTCAAATGCCAAGAAATGTCTTACATGTGTGTACAGCAGTCAGTTCAAACAGACTTGTGAGAGTTAATTGTTAAATTTTGTAGGTTGAGCATTATTATCTTTATTTTAATATGAGTGATCAGAACCTGTTCACATTTTGAATATAAACCATGCTTGTATAAAGTTATTCTTATGGTTCTAGGTGACATTTTTAGAAACACAGGGTAAGTAAGTTTCTAAATAATGAAACAAATGAACAATAATATTTTCTTACCGAAATATATCACGCTGGGTTTTGACATTCCAGTTGTAATCCCCTTTACTGACAAGTTCAAAGAATTCAGTTCTCCTCCTGAAAGAAAATCATATAATCAAAAAAAAGTCTAGAATGAATTTTTTCAGCCTGTGGGGTTACATAAACACATTTGCTGGGAGAATATAAGAGCTCTGAACCTCATACATTAATATTGAAAAACATGAAGCTAATGCTCTGTCAAGATGAATAATTTTTTAAAAAAATATTGATGCTTCAAGGAAGAGCAACAAGCATTTCTGAATATATTCATAAGAGAGGTGATTACATACATCTAAAGTAGGAAACAATGAAGTATTGCACTTATCATGACAATGATAAGATTATTAATACCCACCCAAGTTTAAAGGAAGGGACAAGGGGGACTATGAAAAAGAATGGTAATTTCAGAAGAATTTTATATCACCTTAATGTAGGACCTAATCGTATTTAAGAGGTAAAAGGATACTCTGTGGGAATAAATTCAGGGTAAAATAATTTTTCAAGTTAGTAAGAAGTATTTCATATTCTGCAAGATGTAACCTGCCAAGTGATGGTCTCTAATGCTTTGCCTTTTAAGCACTTCCCTTCCCATTATCTGGAATGACATTTCAGATACCGCAACACTTTTTTTTTTTAGATATCATGGTATAGAAGATAGAGTGAAAGTCGTAGAGTCAGAAAGACCCAGGTTTAAGTCCTTTCTCTGACACATATTAGATATATGACCCTGGGCAAATCATTCAATCTCTCAATGGCCTCAGAAGCTTGTTTTTTTGGGAGGAATGGCCACACCTTGTTGCTTTGTAATTGGACAGTGGATCAAGAGGGCTGACCCAGGAGAAGCCTATATATACACCCTGATGTGAGGTTTCCTTTGGGGCTCACTTTGAGAAGAGTTGGGTGATTTGACCAGATGAGACTCTGGGAAGCTGTTGAGCACCCCCCCCCCCGGCTTTGAAAAACCCAGATGTTGGTGCTTCTCTCTCTGGTAACTTGAATAGGTAATAGATGTGATGGTCCCATCTGCTGATCTGTTTTCTTGGTCTGTTTGTAACTTGGGTTTGTAACTTGTGCCTGTAACTTGGGTTTGTAACTTGTGCCTGTAACTTGGGTTTGTATTGTCTGGAGTTCAGGGTGTTGACTTTTCCCCTGAACTAGGTAAATGATATGTTGGTTTGATTAAAGAAAGATTGTTAACTCATTTTGAGTTGCTTTCCTTTAGAAAAGCAGATCTAAGAACCTGTGCTAGCAGCTGCCCTGGGTATGCTAGGGTGCTTGCTGATACAGCATATGGGATATTTTTTTGTTTCTTTGATCTCCTTTGGGTATAGCTTTGTTATAGCTGGATTCTAATATACTGCTGAGTAACTATTTATGTATAATTCCAAACTGTTTTCTAGATTCTTTGTACCCATTTATAGGTCCACCAAGAAGGTATCAGTGTGCCTATTTCTCCATGGATATTACCAATCTACATAATGAAAATGACAATACTACCTAAATTAAATACTTATTCAATGTCACATCAAACAAGAGGATTATTTTATAGAACTAGAAAGATAATAATGAAATTCATATGAAAGCAAAAAAGGTCAAGAATCCTAAGGAAAATAAATTAAAAGAAGCAATGCCAGACCTGAAACTATACTACAAAGCTGTAATTCTCAAAATGATTTGATGCTGATTAAAAACTAGAAAGATTGATCAGCAAAACAGATTAGTTACACACTATTCAGAAGCAAATTTATCTAGTACTTTAGTATTTTATAAATGCAAAGACCTCAACTCCTGGGATAAGGATTCACTGACAAAAACTGTTGGGAAATTTAGATAATGGTGTGGAAGAAATTAAGTTTAGACCAACACCTCAGACTTTATACAAGAATAAGGTCCAAATGGGATGTGACCTAGATGTAAAGAGTCACATCACAAACAAGTTAGAGAAACATGGAAAATTTTATTATGAGATCTATGGATAAGAAAAAAGCTTATGACCATCCAAGGAATACAAAACAATTGTACCATTATCATGGACCAAACTGTTGTCCAAAATCACCCAGACACAATACTGATTCATAAAGGCTTAATTTAGAAAAATAGGTACTACTATCCTAAATACTCATAGTCTCTTAGCAACATGGAACAAAAAGCTTTGAAGAAAAAGAAACCCAGTCAAGGAGATCCTGGCAATAGGAAAGCATATGTATAGTGGAGGGCTGGTTAAGATTTTAACAACCAGTTAACAACCATCTCTTGGGATAAATATGTTCATGACATATCTGAATTATTAACATTTTCTTCATTGCTTTCTTAAATCAAGCCCTGATTTGTATCATTTGCTGATTTTCAAGATGTAAATTCTTACCCTGAAAATTTAATAATCAGCTCTCTCCAAACAAGCTAGCTCCAACACACCCCTAGCGTATCATCCCTGTTGTCGTGTAAGCTGTTGGAGTTGTTCTGAGGATGCTTTCAGTGAACCTATAGAGATTGTGCTAACATTCTAATACTTCTACTCAGCTACAAAAAGCAGGGATTTTATCCTTTCATATAATAATAGTCTGTAGAATATTGAATATAAAGGAATAATGGTAGCAATAGAAACTTGTCCCAGGACTGTTTTTGTTTGAATGAATGACATGTTGACCATAGTGAGGATTATGATGATGATAACGATAGTTGTGTGGTGTAGTGGATAGAGAAACTGACCTTGAAGTCAGAAAATCCTGAGTTCAAGCGCCACTTTTGACACAGTATGTCAGTAATTAGGGCAATGGTACCACATACCACAGTGTGTACTTGATTATTTATTGATGGTGCCCTAGTGATCAAGAACTTGGAGTCCAGGGTGGATCATGGCTATTCAGGCTACTGGTTCAGGACCTGCAGTGAAGGGTACTAATCACTGACAATTTAGTTTTTTGACATCTATGACTATATATCCTTATAATAAAGCTCACTTCATCCTACAAATATGAATCTTTTACTTCCTACACCTTTTTATTTAGATTAAAAAATTGACTGACTAAAAAAAAAATTGGCTGACTAACTTGTTCATCAGGTTAACCAATGGCTTAATTGTTAATTTCCAAACTCAATCCTCTATTTTCCACCTTTGCACACAAATACATTCCCTTATCTCTGCCTTTTAGAATCCTTAGCTTCCTTCAAGGTTCAATTCACATGATACTTCTATGGAAAAACTTCTTGGTCTTCTTCATGTTTTTACTTATTGGTTTATATGTTGTATCCTTCAGTAGAATGCAAGATCCTTAAAGTCAGATATTTGCAGTACCTTTCATGACATCTTCCATACAATAAGCACTTACTAAACGTTCTGAGGATTAAGCTAGATTGAAAGACATTCTTCCTCAATGGACCATTCAAGACAAAATATATAGCTTCAATAAAG
Organism: Pseudocheirus occidentalis; assembly: GCA_028646575.1. Lineage (NCBI taxonomy): Eukaryota > Metazoa > Chordata > Mammalia > Diprotodontia > Pseudocheiridae > Pseudocheirus > Pseudocheirus occidentalis. The sequence goes on along the minus strand of CM053596.1, from coordinate 185,537,057 downwards.
AATGAGACAAGGCACTGGAATGTGAACCCTAAACATATCTATGCCTGTACATATGCTTGAGATAGTGTAGTGCCAACGCAATATTTACAGTGCCCATGATGATGATAAAGACCACGACTATAAGTATTGCATGATGTGCTGTCACAAAATATTCCAAACTATCCAGATAGAGGACAGAACTGAAGCATTTATTCCGATACCAGAATACCAAATCCCCAAAACCAGTAAGCCAATTCCACCACAGTACTAAAGATATTCAGAAGCCATAATAACACTGAGAGCAACAGTATACTTCAGCCTTCCCACAAACCAATATAAGATCAATATTTGCTTACAAACCTCTCTATTTCCTTGCCTGAGCTCCTGTTTCTGCCATCCTCTGGCTAGCTCTGACCAGTTTCCTATGGGCTGTTTCCCTTCAGCAAACTCCTCCCACCACAGGCTCCATGTGACTACATTCAGCCTATTGGGGGCAGAGTTTATCTTCACAGCAGGGAAGCTTCCTCTGGGCTCTGCTTCACCCTTCAGCAAATTTCTTCCATTACAGGCTCCATGTGACCACATTCAGCCTATCAGGAGGCAGAGTTTACTTTCAAAGCAGGGGAGGTCTTCAAACACCCCCCTAGGTTTATTCAGGGGCAGAGATCTTCAAATTCCCATTCCCATTACAGATAGATAGATAGATGATAGATAGATAGATAGATAGAGACATACATACATACATACATACATACATACACACATAAATTTTGACATTATTATATTTTTATATCCCTTGTTGCCAGAAGTTCTTCCTTTCTACACACACACACACACACACACACACACACACACACACACCACATATATACACACCACTTATGCATGTATATATAAAAATGTGTATGTGTGTGCATGTGTATTTATATTCATATATGTATTCACACACATAACACATACATACATACAGATACAGATACACATATGTACATGTATATGGACACAGCATATAAGTTGGGATGTTGGGTGTGTATTTACATAAACAACAGCCGTGCACACAAGCCCCAATCATCTCCTTGTCAAGTACCTTTCCAGGAGACCAGGGACCATACCCTGGATTATTTAACCCTTCCATCTCTGGAACTCCTTTCTGGTTCCTGAAGTAACTTACTTAGTCCACTATATCAGAATAGGTTTATTCCAGTCATACCTCCTTGTGTATCTTTTCACTCTCAACCTTGATGACTGTGAACATGCCCTCTGCTCTGCCCCACGCCCTTGCTTTCTGATTCTGAAGCTATAACCTGATCAATATTACCACTGGTACTGGATACAGCATGCCAATCTATACCTCTATGGGTCTACTCACCACACCCTTAACTTTGCAAACCATAAAACATCCCCTGGTTACTATTCCTCTTCATACATTTTATCCAGCTATTAGAATATAAACTTGAGGGCAAGGAAGATCTTTGCTTTTATATCTGTGTGCCCAACCTTAGCTCAGCACGGTGCTTGAATGCAACAAGTGACTAATAAATACATTTTAATTTATTCATATGCTTATACATATATGTATACATGCATAAATAATAATAGCTAATGTTTATATAGCATTTACCCTATGCCAAGTGCTATACTAAGTGCTTCATAATTATCTCATTTGATCCTCAAAACAATTCTGGGAGGTAGGTGCTATTGTTACCTCCACTTTACAGATGAGGAAACTGAGGCAAACTGAGGTTAAGTGACTTGCCCAGGGTCTGTGGCACTGGGCTAGTAAGTGTCTGAGGCTGGATTTGAACTCAAATCTTTCTGACTCTATGGCCTGCACTCTAGCCACCATAGCATGGAACATCTAGAAATTAGGGCTCCCAAAATCATACTTAAAACAAACAAAAATCAATGAACTTTAACATGATACCACTAAAGTTATCTGCTTCTAACATAATATAAAGGTTAGGTCATTTAAGAATGGGTTAGCTGATAAGCACTTTGGCAACTTTTTAGCACATGGAGAATTTCTGCCTAATTACACGGATGTAACCAGCAGAAATCCTAGCCTCTTTAGAGTATGCACAAAGCTTCTCGTCCCATTACTTTTAACATCCCCTTCAGCTCACCTTCAATTAATCCTCTCCTTTCTTCACATTCATGCCTTTTCATATATTTGAAGGCAGCTCTCATATCACCTTTAGTGGCTACTTAGCTGAGCTTTAAAGTATTAAAGAATCAAGAAATCATAGAATAATGGAACGGAAAGTGGCCTTCAGAGATCATGTGCTCCAGTCCCCCTCTCCTCACAGAGCTCTTGGAGAGGTGCCAAACTGACTTGAATCTCACCAGCTTTCCAAGTCCAGGCCCAGTGTTTGACAACTCCCCTAGAAACTCCAGTCTGGGTTTGGAGTTCTCTATATTGTTACACTGAAGAGATCTGGGTTCTAGTCTCAACTACATGATCTCAGCTCGAAAATTTCATGATGTCCACTCTTTTGGTGTTTTTTTCTCTGAAACCATTCCTAATTTGTCAGTAATATATTTTATATGAACAATAATAACAATAGCAACTAATAGTTACATTGAAGAGACTATCAATAATGAGGTTCACCAGATGATCCTGATGATATTATACTTAATTGCATCACACATCATGATACACTGCAGAGTCTCCTAAATGAGATGTCTAATTACTTAAAAGAATTCAGCCTAACTATCCATAAAGGAAACACCAAGTCAATGAAGAACACCTGTTGTCTAGACTATGCTTTATTGTTGGATGGACAATTGTTAGAGCTAGGCCATAAACAAATGTATCTTGGATAACCCTGCACATGAACAATGAACTGGGTCCAGAACTGGATAGAAAGAAGAGAGTGGATTGAATTCCTTTTGCTAAATTATGCAGGTTCTCTAATGACCTCAATCTTTTCCATGAAACAAGGACTTATCATTCAATACCAACATTCTTCTGGTAATAAACTCATAGTTGGCCACAAGTTAGAGAATGCTGTACTCTCTAAGAGATAAGAGTTGTAGAGCAATCAAAAGACAACAGAGAAGTTCATGGTGGGTTTGAGCAGGTTACATCATCTTATGAATGAAAAATTATATAGGATAAGCAATATAAAAGATATCAAAAAAAGACATTATTGAGAAAGGAATAGTGAGAGTGCCGATTAATGGACAACACATGTGCCATACTGGTATATGTGCATTGGATGGTAGCCAGTATATTGGTTGGATCCCCGTGGAGGATATGTGGGAGGGCATGAACAAAAGTTAAACATGGGAAGAGATGGATGGCTTATGGTCTTTATCATTAGAAGGAACACTGACACCAAGGGGACTAACCTGTGGGACATCAAGATCCATCAAAGTCTCAAAGTATTTTTCCAGTACTCAGGCATTGAGAACTGTTGTCTGCAGTTTCACAGTTCTCACAATTGGAATTTATAGAGAGATTTGGGTAATACAAATCCCTAGCTCTTTAAGATTTACAAAGCACTTTACATATTTTCTACCATTTAATCTATACAACCTTGTGACATATGTACTATTATTATCATCCCCCTTTACATATGGGAAAACAGAGGCCGAGAGGTTAAATAACTTGCTCAGGGTCACCCAGATAATAAGACTCTAAGATGGACTTTGAACTCATGTGTGTGTGTGTGTGTGTGTGTGTGTGTGAGAGAGAGAAAGACTCTAAGTCTAATGCTCTACCATTATGCCTTATTCACCTAAGAATAAGAAGAGAAAATAATTGAAAATCTGTCAAATAGTAGTCCAGGCCATGTAGACTTAGCTTAACTTCCAAATTTAACTAGACAATTTAATAAATTGAATAAAAAACAAACATTTTCAACTAGTCTCTGATTCACCCTCTCCCCTCACCCACTACCAGTCATCATTAAAGCTGCCGATGGTATATGGTTGATGGGTGAGACATGACATATTATACAAGGAAGCTGCCTGTTACAAAGGTTGATAATTCAATGCAAAGTCACAGGCAGAAAACAAAATTCATTTCTTTCATGCAAATTCATGACATAATGACGGAACAGCTCCCTGTGAGAATAAATACTCCAGTGATGGAAATTTTAATAGCTGTAGTAGCTGGTATGGAAATCTTAAATCAGTCTAGCCCTAAATTGGTCACAGACTTCAGATCATATTAGTAAAGCTAGATTCTGCTTGTACCACAGAGAAGGGACACAATATATATTATCTCTTGGGGATGGGGGGAGGGGTGTGGAAATCCCATAATAAGGAAAGGAAAAATATTAGTGCACCAATCTGATTTTCTTTTCACTGAGAGCTCTGGTGTTGTCCATAATCTGGGATCTTGAGTCTTAGGATCTGGCTGCTAAAGAAAATGGGAAGACTGCATGCAGTACAATATTCCTAGCGTAAAAGTGACAAAGATTTGGCAAAATCACAGTCTCAACACACCCTGCGATTGAAATGATACAAACCAAGGACCAGGTAAATGATTATGCTTTCAACCCAAATGTCCTAGAAATCCACAAGTGATCCTGTGAAGTCCAAGGCCAGCCTTAAGGGATGGGGGCCCCAGCATCAAGAGACACAAGAAGTTTGTGAAATGGTAATTGGTGGTATTGTCTTTACTACATGTCATCTGAGTCCCTTGTGGCTACCAAAAGAGGAAACTATGGTCTTAGCCACATGCTGGTAGACGGTAAGTGCTTAATAAATGCTTTTTCATTCAATCATTCACAAATCGGAATCTTCATGTGTGTTCAATATGTGTTGTCAGCTATAGAATATAGTCAGTGAGTGTTGCCGTTGGGCAACTCATATTAAAATAAAATAAAATATTTGTAAAGTTCTTAGCACAGTATCAGGCACATCTTGTTGCAATTGTTCATTCACGTGTCTCACTCTTCATGACCCTGTGAACTATACTGTCCATGGGGTTTTCTTGGCAAAAACACAGGAGTGGTTTACCATTTCCTTCTCCAGCTCATTTTACAAATGAGGAAACTGAGGCAAACAAAGGTTAAGTGACTTGCCCAGGGTCATAAGGTAGTAAGTGTTTGAGACTGAATTTGAACTTAGATCTTCCTAACTCTGGCCCCAGTGTTCTATATACTTGAGCCACCTGGCTTCACATAGTAGGTGTGTAAATAGGTGCATATTTCATTCCATTCCATACAGTACTTTAACATATGTGAAGTTCTTTCCTCACAGAACTCTTTGAGATAGATAGTCCCAAGTGTTATTTGCTTCCTTCAGTCTCTCCCATTTCTGTTTTTGGCACCTCTATTCTAAACACTTAAATGATCATTGACTAACAGTCACCCAGATTTGTAAGCCCAAGGTCATCCTTAACTCTTTCCCCTTCCCATATCCAATCATTTACCAAGTCTTGAAGATCATGCCTCAACCACTCTCAAATTTGCCCCCTTTTTTCTACTCATTTCACAGCCATCTTAGTTTGGGCCCTCATCATCTCTGACCCCTGCCCCCCAGAGTCCTCCCTCTCCAAGCCATCCTCCATACTAAATCGATATTCCCAAAACACGGAGCAGATTATTTGATATGGGACTGATGATACCTCTCCTGGAAAATTTACAGTGGATCTGTAACGTCCCTAAGATAAAATAGAAAATCCTCAGTTGGCATTTAAAGATTTCATAATCTGGCTCCCACTTATTTTTCCTAGTTTTATTTAATTGGCCGTATGTGTCAGCTACACAGGCTTCCTTGCCATTCCCCTTACATGACATTCTGCCTCCCACCTGCCTTTGTACCCATAGTCTTCCTGGTCTGGAATGCACTCACTCATCTCCTTGCCCTTGAAGAATCCCTACATTTCATCAAATAGATCAAGTATCACTTCTTACACAAGACTTCTGGAATCTCTTGTTACTAGCACCCTCTGCCTCTTGAGATATTTTGTTTTTCTTTATCAATATTTGTATTTACTTTTTTGTGCCAATGTTTTACTCTGTAAACAGGGTGCCTTGTGTGCTAGTAGACACTGAAAAAAATTCATGTTGGATTAAATTGCTACCATTTTTTATGTGAGGAAACTGAAGCTCAAAGGGTTAAAAATGATTCGATCAAGGTCATTCAGTTAGAAAATTGCCAGAGCCAAGACTTCTGTCTAGGGCTAATCTGATTTTGAAAGGCAACAATTGTGTCCTGAATTTAGCTGATGACTGCCAATAACAAAAAGCCATATGCCAGAGATGGGGGTACCATCTGATTTCTCAGCTGTTGCTGGTAGCAAAGAGGTCATATGATGAAACAGATGGAATTCAGACAAAAAGACCTTGTTCTAAGTAGTGTGGAGAGTCAGTTCCTGCCAGCTTCTGACTACAAATCCAGTGTTTTCACAGTATCTTGGGGGTGAGTGTGGAGTATAAATAGCAACAGTTTCTGTTCTGGCCTGAAACTCTAACAGTCTTTCCTTACCAGATTATTCTTTTGTGAAGGCAAATTAGGAAATCTTTTGCCTCAGTTATTACCTAGTCTTTAGTTATTGAATGAGTATTACCTCAGACAAACTGGGACCTGGGAAAAACCTTTGTTTAAAAAGACCATGGTCTCCCACTGCATCTGGGGCCATCACAATTTGTCTTGACCTACATCTTGCCCCTGGACTTTGAGAACAGAGTGAAGCTGACGACTTTGCACAGCTCTGCCTCACTTGAATCCCATTCACTTGCAAGTGAAGACATCCCTCTCCTGATGTCATTTGTCCTCTTCAGGAACTAAGGATGAATAACAACTAGGGGGTGAATGCAAAGGACCAAACTCATAGTGCACATCTATTGTCAACCAAATGGTAGATTCAAAGAAGGCCAAAGAGGAAGAACAAAGAAGAAAATGGCTTTGCCAGGATTTTACCTTGAAAGTCAAGGTCACTTGGAAAACCATCTCTTCATATAAACCATCTCTGATAATCTCTCTTGTGATGGTTCAACTGGGACTGGCACCCAGATGTCATTTATGGCATTTAGAGAAATGACCTAAACAATTCCACAAAATCATAGAATGAAAGTTAAAGCTGGAAGGGTTGTTGAAATCATCTGGTTCAGCCCCCTTAGTTTACAGACAGGAAATACAGGTCTAGCGATGAAATGGGCTTTGCCCAAGGTCACCTAGTAATTTGACCATGTAGTTGTTCACTTCCTTCATCTCCCAGATAGTATCACTGGTAGAAGTCAACAAGGAACCCTTGGCAATTGTAGAAGTTTTTATGAGGGGCTGCAAAAACACGCATCAGAAAGTCCACAAAATGATACAATATCCCTTAGATCCAAACTACTACATCATGAGGAACGATATCATTAACTTCTCAAACAGAGCACTGAAAACATTTTACTCTGGGTTTCAAGGACAGTGGCAAACATCACCGCTAGTGAAAATCATCTCACTGGAAAATTTTCTCTCTAATCAGATGTTTTTATTAGGCTTTAGCATTTTGCTTTCTTGGCAGACGTTCCACTTTTAATAATTGGTGTCCCCCAAAAAAGCAGCTCTTAGGAGAGAGACACTGAAATTACCCACATAAAGGAACTGCTGTTAGGTCATCAGCCACATATAACAAAGTCTGATCATTTAAAAATGTTACCTAGAGGCCTTCTGTCTTTATAAAGTGTAAAAGAACCACCTTACTCATTTCACATAGTGCTAATTTATATTTATATTTTGTGCTTTATTTCTGCATTTACTAAAGGTAATATGTTAGGCAGGCTTTGCCTCCAGTACTATTATTTATTCCTCAGGCAGTGAATCACCAACACTATTGTCTTCCTATTTCAGCTCCATAGAAACTCTAGACTAGAGGGAAGAAAGGAGCTCCTGTTTTTACAGGACACTCAGAGATCTACCATAGCTCCTTTTTTGTGAATGTAGGTTCTTGAAAGTATATGGGTTAATGGGTTGATCCTCAGCTCCTGAGGATATAAAGAAATAAGCTGACTGCTAATAATTCCAGTAACTATAATGAAAGGGACAGTCAGGCAGACTGATAGGGCTAATCTGATTTTGAAAGGAAATAATTGTGTTATGGATTTAGCCTATCACTTCCGATAACAAAAAGCCACATGCCTAAGACAGAGATGCCATCTGATTTCTCAGCTGTTGCTGATAACAAAGAGGTCATATGATGAAACAGATGGAATTCAGACAAAAAGACCTTGTTGAAAATGGTGTGGAAGCAGGAATGTGTTGGAGTCAGCTCCTTCCCACCAGCTTATAGGAGCTGATTGTTAAATTTTTAGTGTACCATTTATATCTTAGAAATGGTCAAATGCTACAAATCAGCACCAGATTTATTATTTTGTTAACTGTCTAGACTTAAGAAAGTGATAGAGAAAATTTTAATAATTTAGATTTAAATTAGAAATGTGTCATGTATATGTCCCCCCTACCCTGCTACTGTCCTCTGCAGAACTGGATAATAAACATTTATCAGCATCCCCTTGTGTGAATGGCACAAGACTGTAAGCATAGTGCCCAGATCAATGACCAGTTTAGTCAAACCAAGAAAAAATTGTGCCAGAAAGTTTGTTTTTACCCAATTCTTCAGGCAGCTATGTTGTCACATAGGTAGAAACAGCTTTACTTACACTATACGTGGAGACAGCAATCCCTTTTCCTGAGAGCTAATACATCTTCCCCATCGTGACCGTAGGGTCTTAGAAACTCCTTGGGACATACAGTACCATATCATTTCTACTCTTTTTTAAAAAATGTAAATGTTATAATAACTTTGAATATAATGCATGACAAGAGCAAATTTTGAAGGACAGGTGAAAGTTGGATTCACCAAATTTTAACATAATAAAGTTCCAAATTCTAAGCTTCAAAGAGCTATCATTTTTTATGAGGCATTTCTCAATCTGATTTTCCAAACCATTGACAGTAATGCCTTACATTTGTCCAGCGCTTCATATTTTTCAAATCATTTTATTTAGATAAGAGGCAGTGTGCATAAGGAGATTTGGGTTCAGGTCCTGCCTGTGACAAATACTAGCTGTGGGACCTTGATTAAATCAGTTGAATAATGCATTCCTCCAAGCGCCATGACATCCTCTAAAGCTAAATTAAGGAGGAATTGCCAATCTACATTGGGGGAGGAAGTTTCCCCACTGGGGATTCCCTAGATCAATGAAACCTATAGTCTAGACCAAATAGATATGTGTGTATGTGTGTGTGGTTGTGTGTGTGTGTGTGTGTGTGTGTGTGTGTGTGATTCACTTAATCTTCATCATGTTCCTATGACGTAGATGGAACAGATTTGATTTTCTCTATTTTACAGATGAGAAAGTAGACACAGGGAAATTAAGTTTTGGCTCCAAATCACAGAACTAACTAGCCTCAGAGCCAGGATTAGATATAGGAAAAGTCTGAAAGGAAGGAAAGAAATAGAGCAATGTATAGAGGAGGCAGAGCATAAACTGGAGAATAAAGTCCTAGGCAGGATGGGAGGTAATGATAGTAGCTAGCATTTATATGGCACTTTAAGATTTGCAAAACACTTTATAAATAGCAGCTTATTTGATCCTCTCAACAACCCTGGGAGGTAGGTGCTATTATGAACCCCATGTTACAGATAAAGAAACCAAGGCAAAAGTTAAGTGACTTGCCCAGGGTCACACAGCTAGTAATAATATCAGAGGTGGGATTTGAAACCAGGTTTTTTTGACACCAGGCCCAACATTTTATCCACCAAACCACCAAGCTGCCTCAAGAAATGGGATCAAGAGCAGCCTTCCATGCTTTGGAAAGGAAGGATACTTTTCCTGAGATACATAAAAAAGCCAGTAGTGTAGAATTGTTTGGAATTTCATTCTTTGTCACATTAATAAATGCTTTTTGTGTTGCTTCATAAATATCTTACTAGATCTGAGAAAAAATGACAACTTAAGATAGTAATGGAAATCTTTTTAAATTAAAATATCATTAATAAACTTATAGGATTTAGGGTTGGAAATAGATATAGAAGTAGAAATCACCTACTTCTACTCCCTTTTTTGCAGATAAGAAAATTGAGGTCCAGAGAAGTCAAATAACTTGATTTCAGTCACAAAGGTAATAACTGACAGGACCAAGATTCAAACCCTGATTCTCTGAATCCAAACCCAGAACTTTTTCCCACTTGTACCAAAACCACCTAGGACAGGGGTGGGGAACTTGCAGCCTCAAGGTCACATGGAATGCTCTAGATCCTCAAGTGCTCTTTGACCGAGTCCAAACTTCACAGAACAAATCTCCTCAATAAAAAGATTTGTTCCATAAAACTTGGACTCAGTCAAAAAGGTCATAACCAAGGACCTAAAAGGTCATGTATGGCCTTGAGGCTGCAGGTTCCCCACCCCTGACCTAGGTAGCTATTTGTTGCAGATCACTTGGTGATCTCATCAGCTCCCATGGATTTAACTACTATCTCTGTGCTGATTCTCAGACTCTACCTATTCAGCCCTAACCTCTCTGCTGACATCCAATCTTGGATCTCCTTTTAGACACCTATCAGAAGTCTCCATCTGGATGTCCAGTAGAGACAACTGAAACTTGACCTATCTAAAACTAAATGCATCATCTTTCCTCAAGTCCTCCCCTCCTTACCTTCCCTATAACTGTAGAGGGTATATACTCCCTAGACTCACAACCTAGGCGCCACCCTAGATTCCTTACTGTCTCTCACTTCTCCCCCCATATCCAATCTGCTCTAAGGTCTATTGATTTCACTTTTGCGACACCTCTCAAACCCCTTTCTCTCCTCTAACTCTGCTACCCACTCTGATACAGACCCTTATCACTTCATGCCCAGACTACTGCAATACCCTGCTAGTGGGTATTCCTGCCTCAAACCTCTCCTTGTTTCGGTCCATCCTTCACTGATTTAACAAAGTGATTTTCTTAATGTACAGGTCACTGCCTATTCAATAAACTCTAATGACTCCCTATTACCTACCAAGCACAAAATCCTCTCTTTGGTGTTCAAACCTAGTCCTTCCTTTCCCTCCATGCCTTTCCAGTCTTCTTACACCATATAATCCACCACATACCCTTTCAGTCTAGTGACAGTGCCTTCCTTGCTGTTCTCTAAACAAGACATTCCATCTCTTTTTCAGCATTTTCACAGCTGTTCCCCGTAACTGGAATGCTCTCACTCCTCATATTTACCAAGTCCCAACTAAAATCCCACCATTTGCAGAAAGCTTCTTCCAATCCCTCTTCCTTCTAGTGCTTTCTGTTTTTTAATTCTTTCATACACACACACACACGCACACGCACACACACACACATGGGGGCAGGGGGGAGAGAGAGAGAGAGAAAGACAGAGACAGAGAGACAGAGAGACAGAGAGAGAGAGAGACAGAGAGAGAGAGAGAGAGAGAGAGAGAGAGAGAGAGAGAGAGAGAGAGAGAGAGGAAGAGCTTATAAGAGACTATAAGCTCTTCAAGGGCTGGGAATGTCTTTTGCCTTTCTTTGAATTTCCCCCAAGAAAAGCTAAAATGAGGGTTTTGTTTGTTTGTTTTTTAGAACTAAATTTTACAATACCAAGCAGCCTATGTCATGGAAATGGAAATAAATTTAAGGGTGATGATTTTTTTCTCTCTCTCATGTGTGTATGTGTATATGCATGCATGTATATGTACACATATCTATATATACATATTCATCAAATAGATTAAATGTCAATACCTACTCAAAATACAGAGTTATGTCTGTTGCCAATATGGACTGTTTCAAAAGTTGCATGAGGTCACTGTATTCCTTGGAAGATAAATTAGCAAAGATGTTGTGACCCTGGAAGGAGAAAATAAAAGGTCATAGGAAATACTCAACCCGCAGTTGTTTCTTCTGCATTTTTTCTAAAACAAAAGTTGATTTTGAAACACAGCAAAGAAACCATAATAGCAGAGCCAAATGGAGTTAAAACTTAAGTTATATGACAAGAATTTAGAGCTTTGGAGCAGAGGTGTTACATAAATAGACAAGTATGCAGGCAAATATAACATTGTAGGAAAGAGCAAACATCTCTAAGAAGGGTTTACATAAAGAAAAGACACTGGAAATGTTTGGATCGTTGTATATTCATATTTATAAACATATCTATTCACATCCACATTTTACCCATTCAATGGCATTTTCCCATTAGGATTATCATATGGAAAGTTTATAAAATACTTTGGTATCCTACCCAAACTTAATCCCAAAATAAATATTTGTTTCACAGGAAACATTTTAAGCTGTCATTTTGGAAACATTTGCTTTTGAAACAGATGCTTTCAACTGAGAGAAATTCAGTTGTCATTAATATGTCTACAAGAAATGCTTGATAGATTTTACTTAGAAAATATTTCCAGTTCAGCTCTCTCTTTTGACTTATGCAATAGTGTCATTACGGAAGAGTTGAATTTTTGGAAATCAAAGTAATAGACTTTAATGAACTAAGTGGCTTATTATTCTATTCTACAGCTACTGCTTTTTGCAAAGTGAATAATTCTTTTTCAAAGTGAATAATCACACTTTAATTTTTCTATTTTGCACACCTGGAGTTTCATATATTTGCTTATCGAGAGACAGAGCTACATAGACATGGTTAGCATGTTAACAGTATTAAGCTTGACTTGGGGGATAGTTGAGGGAAAAATCTGAAAAAATTCTGAATTAACTCCTGTCCCACTAATTCTTTAATATCAATTAGAAAATTGCATCTTCTAAGACTCTAAATGAGAATCTGCTACTCTGAGTTAATTTACCTCCTATGGATGAACACTTTATTCTCAGAGAATACTTCATTCATATTGGTTCCAAGTGGGACCCAGTCCAATATTAATAATAATTTTCAAATGAACTCTTCCAGATCCTTAATTCAGCCAGTAGAATGAAGACAAATAGCTAAATGAATGCTGGTATCACAAAGTAGGCAAGAATCCCTCGCAGCATAGATCAGACCCAGGGGGCTGAGTCCAAGGGTACAGGGAATCAATGTCCATCTGTAACTACAGCCCTAGTGCCCTCTGTGACATCAGGAAAACAACTCCTGGTGCTAAGATACAACTAAAAATGGACTTGTCTTTACTAATTAGGCTGAAAGACTTGGAATGTATCTGTAAAAGAAATAGGATTTATTAGAAAGAAATGTGTTTTCCTGAATTGCAAGGGCAAAGTCATAGAACAGAAGAATGACTTCAAGATTTGGAGTCAGAAGATTTGGGTTCAAATCCATACTGTGTTATTTACTACCTGTATGACCTTGAACAAGTCACTTAGGTATCTGGTGCTCAGTTTCATCATCTATAAAATGAGGGTGTTGGACTACATGATCTCTAAGCTCCTGTCCAGTTTTGAAACTATCATCCTATGATGATAGTTTGTATTGATATGATAGCAAAGTATTGTCTAGCAGACAATATATGCATATATATAGATATAGATATATATATAGATATAGATATATTCTTTAAATGAGGGGCATCATATGATAGTGGATAAAGAGTCATTCTTGGATTCAGGCAGAAGGATTCAGGTTCTCCCTTTGACACATTCTGGCTTTGAAACCCTGGGCAGATCACTTAATCCCTCAATGCCCCAGGCAACTTTCTTACTAAAAACTGCAGAACATTTACTGATTTTCTTTACATACACACCTCAAAAACATTTTGTTGTTTTAAAAAAGACATTAGGTTTTTCTCTGTTTAGACTATTTGCTAAGCAAATATTTTCTTCATAGATACTTCAAAGGTTAATTTCAACCAAGATTCTCTGAATATACACTTTCATCTTAGAAAGTATTTCATAAACGGGGTTTTATTGCAGTAAGTACCTTGTCCTCATGTGTGATGATCTTCATAGACAAGAAATGGGACCTGCTATCATGAGGACTGGTTGAAGGAGCTAGGTTTGTTTAGGATGGAAAGGAAAAGCCTTAAGGAAACATAATAACTATCTCTAGGAACCTGAAAGGCTGTCATATGTAAGAAGGTTTGACATATTTTGCTTGTCCTCACATAGGAGAACAATGAATGGCTAAGAAACTATGTCTAAGAGGCTGCTGAAGAGGAAGCCAGGGAAAAATCCTAACAATTAGAGCTTCGCAAAAGTGGAATGTGCTCCCAGCCTTATACACTTCTTAGCTGCGGAATTCTGGGCAAATAACTTGAGCTCTCTTTGTTTCAGTTTCAACATCTGTAAAATGAAGATAATAACAGCATCTACCTCCCAGGTTTGTTGTGAGAATCAAGTGAGATAATAACTCTAAAGTACTTAGCACCGGCCCTGGAGTCAAGAGGACCTGAGTTCAAATTCAGCCTCAGACACCTGACATATTTACTAGCTGTGTGACCTTGGGTAAGTCACTTAACCCAATTTCCTTGCCTTCCCCCCCCAAAAAAAAGAAAAAAGAAAAAAAATATGTACCTCATAGGATTGTTCTTAAAGATCTGTATAAATGCTGTTGTTATCATCATTATCTCAGTGCCCTGACAAAGACTGTTTCTTTACCTTGATAATAGCCTAAAGTGCTCTTCTCTGATTGTATTCAGTTATTATAATTGTTAATTATACTATTTTGTAAGTTCCTTAGGGTCTAAAATGAACCTGTGAAATTGCATAGACAGCTCTGGGATTTCCAAAGCAAACCTAGTACATTTACCAGTGCTGAGAAGGTATGGCAGAACAGAAAAAGGAATGATTGTGAGTCTTAAGTTACACACACTTAAGTTACACACAAAGTCACACGTGACTTTGATCTCTTCATTTAAATTCTCTGAGCTATAATTTCCTCTGAAAGGTGGGGATAAAGATAATTGTCATCTCTTCATCATAAGATAGTTTTGCAGATTAAAGTGAAATGACATATGGAAAGTGCTTCCTTGTTACAAAGTGTTCTATTTTGCTGGAGGACAGAGATGAGAAAGAAAACATCAGAGAAGACTGGAACAGTGGAAAGAGTCTGCTGTCAGATCCCGGGCCAGTTCCAACTTTGCCCCAAACCTGCTGTGCGCCACCTGGGGTAAGTCACCCCACTCCCTTGGGCCTCTGTTGTTGTTCCCTTGTATCTGACTCTTCATGACCCTATGTACCAAACTGTCTGTGGGCTTTTCTTGGCAAAGATACTGGACTGGTTTGCCATTTCCTTCTCCAGCTTATCCAACAGATGAAGAAACTGAGGCAAAATGTGACGTGACTTGCCCAGGGTCACACAGCTAGTAAGTGTCTGAGGCCACATTTGAACTCAGGTCTTCCTCACCCCAGGCCCACTGCAACCCCTAGCTGCTGCCCCTCTGGACCTTACTTGTTTGTAAAATGAAGGGATTAGACTAGATCGTATCTAAGGTTCTTTGTAGTTCCAACACTCTGAACATTCCAGGTTTTATGAACAGATGAGAGGCAGCATGAATAGCGAATAGGGGACTAGACTTGGAATCAGGAAGACCTGGTGTTGATGCCTCTCTCTTACACATCTAGGCTGTGTGGTCATGAGCAAATACCTCCAATGGCTTGGGCCAGTCTCTAAGAGTACAAATTATAAAGGAACTACAGTTTGCACATGGAGAGGTCTCCCTACAGAGAAAAATCACAGGTCTGTACCAAAAGAAAAAAAAAGGAATATACCAATACCTTGACTTGCCCCTTCAGATACTGACTGATTTCCCTCTCTTCTTTTCTGTCCTGTCCTCTTCTTATAGCTAACCTAGTGTATACAACATAAACATCCTGTACCAACCATCCTTAGCTGAAATTCTACAAACATTTAAATGCTAACTATTTATAAAACACTATGCTAGGCACTGAGAATATAAAAACAAAAATGCATCAGTCCCTGTCCTTAGGGAACATTCTCAAACCAATAGATTCCAGGGTATTTCTGCTTATCTCCGCTGGCTCCTGTCACTTGGATCCAAGTGTCTGTATTTCATTCAGAAGGGAGAATTCACAATCACCAATCACGCCTCCCATTCCTACTCTGAATTTGGGATCTTAGATACAGATGGAAGCGTCAACTATCCTTCTTGGGGTCAAAGGCTTTCATGAACTTGCAAAAGACCTACTTTTTTTCAAGACAGCCTGAAGGAAAAACACACCATATTTAATGAGAATATTCCAGCAAAGTAGGGCCTTAATGATGATAATAATAATAATTAATGGCACAGCTAGAGAACTGACAAATAATGGGGAACAGATGATCCCTTCTTGGTCTCAAAAAGTCTGTGTGCTTGCAGAAAATTAAACAGATCCCTTTCTGGCAGTATTAGCTCAGCAGCCTCGGTCACAGTCTGGTGGTAGTTGGTGGTTTTCTTTGTCAGGAGTTGAAAGTGTAGAAAGGGACCTCCTCATTCTAAGCTCCTGTGTTGCCATCTGAAGGGTAAATAGGGAAAATAATCTTAGTTCAGATTCTTACTTCAGTTGGGTTCCTTGTTGACAAGCTAGTCCTGCTGGCAATTACAATTTCTTAGTCTGCCTCTAGGGCTTCCTCCATTCTACTGAGAAAACATATCTTTCTCATGCTGTTTTCTTCTCTGTAACCTTTTAAAATCTGTTTGCATTACACAAAATAACTAGCCAGCCCTCTTGAGGCCTGCTACAATAGATGATCTGTTTGCTTTGCTATTTCTTTGCTGAGTTCCTTATCCATTTACTGGAGGAAATAAATGTACTCAGATCATAATCTATAGGCAATGACACTCTTTAAGGGCCAACAGAATAACATCAATGAATGTATTTTATCTCTAGGTTTCTGCTGGTACTATTTACACTTGACTATCTTTCTACTTAGTGTGAGAGTAGAGGAAAGGTGATAGGCAGGTATCTAGCTAGAAAAGAATTTATTTTAGTTATTGTTGCAAGCAACTGTTATCAGTGATTTTGAAATCCTCCCAGAGGGCAATGATGGGATTTTATACATCACTGGTTGTTTTTGAACAGTAATCTCAACAGTATTTTGTAAATACTGAAGGGAAAATGCATAGTTCTTTGAGTAAAATCAACAACTTAAGACTTTGGTGAAGTGATTGTAATAATTTTTATTCCAAAAACCCTGAATTATGGAAATATTAGTATTCTATCATGATCACTCGAAACACTCACATATCAAATGACTAGAAATTGTTCAAAGGAGACTCCCTGCATTTTTATATTCTCAGTGCTGAACAGTGCTTGATATGTACTAAGGCAGTTGTTAATAAATATTTATTTATTGATGGACTGATCTTAGCAATCAGGCAAAAATCAGGTAGATAGGACCAGCAAAGACCTGGCATGTCATCTCAGTCTAGTATAACAAGGACCACCAAAGAATAGAAAAGGGTCACCGTTTCTGGGGAAAAAGAAGAATCTTCCTATTTGACCAAGGCTACTCATGATTCTGAAAGAAAAATCATTAGAAAATAAATGGTTTGGTTGGTTTCTGGTTAGGAAGGCAACTGGAGAAATTAGTTCCATACCTCACTTTGCAGAATCATCACAGCATGGTTAAAATGATGGTGCTCCAAAGTAGCAGAAGTTCCGTAAAGCTGGGCCAAAGCAGATCCACTCCTGAAAGAGAATACTAGGTTAAGCTACTCTCTTCCTCACAAAAGAATCCCTTTACATTTCTGGTCTTTGGAGTAGTCTGAGTGCTTGCTAGCACCTACTGCAAATATCCACAAGTAAGACTGGTTCAATGTAGTTGTTTATGTGGTTTCTGGTCAAGGGACCTGAATCACAACTTGGTTAAGCTTATATAGTCATGTATACTGGCAGCCTGGTTCATTTGTGGGGGAAATGAAGAGGAGGAGAAGAAAAGAATAGCAGGCTGGGGAAATCTGGGTGTGGGGGGAAAGGAAGGACAAATAAAAACTTGGCCAAAATGGAAAAGAATATTATGTAACTTCAAGTGGTATAATGTAAGTAAGATAGAGAAGCCAAGGTCCAAGTCTAAGAGTTATGAATAATCACGTATTAAGAAAATCAATAATTATAATTTAAAAGTAACATTCATGTAACATTTTAATATTTACAAAGCACTTTATTATCTCTCTCAATCTTCACAACAACCTGTGAAGTCAGGAATGTTATTATTCCCACTATCCATGTGGAAAATCTGAGGCTACAGACATCAAACAATCTGCCCAGGGTCACACAGTTGGTAAGTGTTTGAGGTAGGATGCGAACTCAGGTCTTCCTTGCTCTAAGTCTAGAGATCTATCCATTAATTAGCCATTGCTGATAGTAGGGGTTTTCTGGAAGCATTTGTTGCTATGACAATGTATAATTTGAGAAAAGCACTTTGTGTTTCTGTTTTAAAATAGTATACTTCTAATTTAAGTGTAATTTTTAAAGTAAATTTTTTAATAACTTTTGCTTTTACATGACTAACATTGCCTATTACATTCCTTTTCCTGCCTTCTCCCACAGAGCCATGCTTTATAATGAATAAAATTTAAAAGGTCCTAAAAAAAGATGATATAATTAAAATAAAAGAGGAAGAAAGAGAAAAGTTCCATAAAGCTAACAAATACATCAATTTGATGTTGTACGTAGGGTTTCCCGTCCGTGGTTGCCCACTTGTACAAAGAAGCAAGAGAGGCTGGAGAGTGGGATGTTTTCTATGTGCAGGGAGTGCCTTCTTATTTTATTTCTTTGGGACCAAACTTGGACGATATAATTTCACAATACAGTTTCAGTTATTGTTGTTCTTGTTTCCTTTTACATTGTTGTTATCATGCATATTATTTTCCTGGTTCTGTTTACTTTATTTTGTATCAGTTCATGTAAATATTTCCATATATTTTGGTAGTCATTATTTCTTAAAGCACAGTTAAGATTCCATTACTTTCATCTACCACAATGTATTTAGGCAGCACAGTGGATGAAATACCAAGCCCGAAGTTAGGAAGACTTATCTTCTTGAATTCGTATCTGGCCTTAGACACTTACTAGCTGTGTGAACTTGGACAGGTCACTTAACCTTGTTTGCCTCAGTTTCCTTATCTGTCAAATGAGCTGGAGAAGGAAATGGCAAACTATTCTAATATCTTGTAATGGTGATAGGAATTTGAAGGTCTTCCCTGCCCCCTTAATAAGCCTAAGCTGAACTTGAGGACCTTCCCTCATTTGAAAATATACTCTTTCCCCTAATAAGCTTACATGGAACTGTGGTGGGAGGCTTGTTTTTCAGGAAGACACAACTTTTGTTACTTTGTAGTCAAGTGAGTCATGAGGGATGTGATGTTCTGTGACCCTGGAGAGGGCTATATATACCTCTGAGATGAGGTTTTGCTTTGGGGTGCACTTATGGGAAGAATTGTGTGAATTGGCCAGATAAGACTCTGGCAAGCCATTGAAAGCCTTTGGCTTTGAAAACCCAGATGCTGGTGCTTCTCTCTCTGGTAACTAACTGTATGTATATGATGGTCAGACAGCTAGAAGCCCTGTCTGTTGAACTGTGTTATTTCTCTGTCTGTATTTTTTGTCTTTTTGTGCATTTGTATTTTCTCTGAAGTTCATGGTGCTGACTTTTTCCACTAAACTAGGTAAATGATATATGTTTGATTAAAGTAAGATTGTTAACTCCTTTTGAGTTACTTTCCTTTAGAAAATTAGATCAAAGAACCTGTGCTAGCAGCCATCCTGGGTATTCTAGGGTGCTTGTTGCTGCATATCTTTGCCAAGAAAACCTCAAATGGGGTCAAAAAGAGTCAGACATAACTGCACCACAACAGGATTGGGTAGGAGGAACTGCGAATAGCCCAGTTTGACTAGAACTGTGTATGATCAGTCTAGAAATGTGGACTTGGACTGAATTCTAAAGATTTTTGTATGCCAGATAGAGGAAATCATATATTGTCTAGAAGGCACTAAAGGATCATTGAATCTTCTTGAATACAAAGTAACATGGTTAGACCTATACTTTAGGCATAATAATTTGGCTGCTAAGTGGAGGACAGGTTAGAGAAAGAAGAAATTGGAGGAAAGGAGACTAATTAAGAAGCTGTTTCAATAGTCCAAGTAAAAGATGGTGAGGGCCTTCACTAGGGTGCTAGTGTGAGGGGAAAGATGGTGACACATACAAGAGACACTAAAGACAAAAAATGGCAATTGATTGGATATAGAGTGAGAAAGAAGAATTGAGTATCAATCCTAGATTGTGAATATTGGTGACTAAAAGAGTGGCAATAATCTATGTCCTGACTAGCACAAATAATGAATCATGTGAAGTGGTTGCATGTATTTGAATTCACACTGTTCAAAGTTATAATTTTGTACAATATGGTAATTGGTTTCAGAATAAATGGAAATATGCAATGTGAATTTGAATAATGTGACTACTTCTCTGGATTCATTATTTGCATAAATCAGAACCTAACTATATTCTCAACAGAAACAGGGAAGTTAGAAAGGAAGTAAGTTTAAAAGGAAAGGTAACTAGCTCAGTTTTAGACATGTTGAGTTTGAGATGCCTATGGCACATACAAATTGAAATGTTTAAAAGGCAACAGGAGATGTGGAAGCTTGGTAGAAAGATACAGGCTCAATATGTAGTCATCTGTGTAGAGAAGACCATTGAATCAATGAGAGCAGATGTGATCACCAAATATAGACTCAGAAGAGGAGAAGACTAGGACAGATCCCTTTCCCTAGCATAGCAAGTGTGATTTCAATAATTATTTTGCAAAAGAAACTGAGAAGAATTGGCTGGACAGATACGAAAGGACACTTGGGCAAAAGATTAGATATTAGAGGAGAGTATAAAGTTGAATTATTAACTAAAATCAGTTCAGTGGCATGAAAAGCAAGAGAAGATGGAGTATCCAGAAGGAATATCCAGCATTTTCTAAGGGTTTGGTTATGAAAGAGGAGAGAAATATAACGAGAAAGATTAAAAAGATGGTAGGACGGAAATAAGCATTTAATAGAGCTTGAGTGTCAGGCATTGTACTAAGCTTGGAGAATACAAATACAGACAAAAAGAAAGACTCCTGACCTCAACGAGTTACAATATAATGGGGACAGAAAACATGCAAAAGAGCTGAAAAGTGGGGTGGGACCCTCAACATTACAGTGGGATGTTCCATGTTGAGAAAGCCTGAAGAAATGTTGGATGTTGAAGGGTGGGGAAATTCCATGTGCTAAGGGAAGTTCCAGGATGAGACAGAATAATTTGGAAGTCCAAAAGCCAGGAATGGGGTTGTAATAGGAAATAATGCCTATATATGTATTTATGTGTGTATGTATACATATATGAATATACATATGTATATATATATATATTACACACACACACACATATATTTATTAAGGATGGGAGAGACTTGGGTGTTTTTGTAGACTGGAAGGAAGGAGTAAGCATGTAGAGAGGGAATGAAAATTACCAGGATGGGATGATTCAGGGAGCAATCTGCTGGAGAACAGTGGAGAAAGGGATGAGAGCAGGGGCTCAAAGTAGGGTTGGCTGTGATAATATTCATCTCTTAATCAAACTTTATCAAAGAAGAGAGAATGCAAGATGACCTGAAATATGAAGCTGGGAAAAAAGGGAGCATGAAGGATTAATCAGTTTTCTTTATTGATGTATGGGACAAAATGCCCTACTAGGAGGGCTTGTGTAGGTGGCTTGAATAGACAAGAGAAATCTTAGAACTGCTACTATGGAAAATCGTGATAGAAAGTCAATTGATGGGAGGATTGGTGTGAAACCAATCTCAAAGGACCAGTTGAGATTAGAACATAAATTTGTAGTAGGCTCAAGTCAATTGTGTTATTGTGTGACTCACTCTAGTGGTGATCAAAGTGCCTGAGTAAGAGTGGAGAAAGTGATGAGTGTTAATCTTGGGTTGGGGTTTAGGCACAAGTAGTAATAAGACAATTGGGCAAAAGACCAGAGATTAGAGGACAGTATAAAGTTGAAAATGTGTTTAGGAATAGCAAGGCCCAAGAAGAGATGGAAGGAGAGGGCATCTTGGTCAGAGGAATTTCAGAGTTATGGATTATAGAAGTGGAAGACGTGGAAAATGATAAGAGCAGGGATATGATAAACCCTGTATATGAGGCAGGTAGAATGAACATATATATTATTGTAATTGAGAAGGTTGAAGGACTGGGAAGTGAGCGTTTTTGAGGAGATATAAACATGGGAGCTATTTTCTCTTCTTCTTTAAGGATACTTCCTGAAAAATTCAGTGGCTTCTGTAGCTTGGTACTGGTGATCTGGCATCTTGCCTACATTCATGAGAGGTAAATTATTGTTGGGAAATGTTAGTCTTCATAATTGGAACACTTTCAAGACTAAGTGAACCAAGGCTCTCCCTATCTGTGTTGATGTATTTTTTTTCCTCTTTCACCCATTCATATGAATCAACATGTCTCTTGGAGTGTATCCATTTGGATCTATTCCAAGAAGCAGTATTTTGGCTGTTTCTTTCTAGATCCAACCTCTCTGCTGACCTCCCGTCTCCCATCTCTAACTGCCTATTAGACATCTTGACCTAGATGTTCTGCAAACATCTTAAACTCAATATGCATAAAACTGACCTCATCTTTCTTCCCAAGCTTTCCTCCCTTCCAAATTTGCTGTTCTTATCAAGGGAACCACTATCAGGTTCACAGCTTGAGTATCATCTTTGATTCCTCACTGTGTCTCACCCATATTCAAATCTGTTGCCAAAGCCTGTAGATTTTGACCTTTGTAACTTGTCTTGAATACATCACCTTTTCTCCTTTGATGCTGCCATCATCCTGCTACAGGTCCTCATTTTCTCATGCCTGGCCTATTGCAATAGCCTGATGGTGAATCTACCTGCCACAAGTCTCTCCTCCACCTCCAGTCCATCCTCCATTTAGCTGCCACAGTGATCTTTCTAAAGCACAAGCCTGGCCATATTATATCCTCCCCTATTCAATAATAACCAGTGTTTCTTCCTATCGCTTCTAGAATCAAATATGAAAACCTTAGCCTGGTTTTCAAAGCTCTCATAACCCCCCACCCTGACCTTTCCAGTCTTCTTAGACCTTACACCACACTATGTGTTCTTCTATCTAGCGATAGTGACCTCCTTACAATTCCTGAAATGAGACAGTTCATCTCCCAACTCCAGGCATTTTCTCTGACTGTCCCTCATGCCTGGAATGCTCCTCATCTCTGCCTCTTTGCTTCCCGGGCTTTCTTCAAGTACCAGCTAAAATCTCACCTTTTACAAAAAGCCATTCTAAATCTCCCTTAATTCTAGTGCCTTCTTCCTATTGATTATCTGCTGTTGATCCTGTCTATATTTTGTTTTACATAGCTGTTTACATACTATCTCTGCCATCAGGTTATAAGTTCTTCAAGGGAATGGACCACCCTTTGTCTTTCTTTGTATCTTCAGTGCTTAGCACAATGCCTGGCACATACTAGGCAGTTAATTAAAATTTGTTGACTGAATCTGTGACTGACAGAAAGCAAGAAGCATTGGTAGGAGATCTTTGTATGTATGTACATGTATGTATATATACACATACATGCATACATACATATGTATATACATGTATGTGCATAAACTCTTTATCATCAAGGCAGTAGACCTACCTACCACTTTTGGGTGATGCTATCACAGTTCTGGATGTACTTATGGGAAAAGTAGAAATTGCATTAAAGAAAACAAAGATTAGGGAAAGCTGACATACTAAATTAAGTAAATACTGAAGAGATCTTTGCTAAAAAGAGTTAAAAATTGTCAGAATATGGAGGGATTGATTCTCAAAGTATCTGAAGGAGCAAACAATACTAAAGACAAGAGGAAAAAATCTTAAACCTTATTACTACCAAAAAAAAAGGTGACCAAGAGAACATCAGTAACTGTTGAGCCATCTATATAACATTTTTTTTGGTAAGAATAATCCATACACACAGAAACATGAGGAAATGAGGGAGGAACAAGCAGGTTTTTATAAGTAATTTTCCACCATGGAACCAATTTTAATCACATAATTGATTGAAAGCTGTAGAGAACACAAGAGTCCACCATTGCATTGTTTATTGTCTATAAAAAAAGGATTTGATTCAGTGAAACAAAATAAAGCCTTCAAGTCTCTCCTCCAGTAAGATGTCTTTTATGCATTTATCCATATTAGGCAAGATTTCTTGAAAAGTATAATAACTTTGATGACCATTAATACCAAGGGAGGCATTAAATGAGAATATACATGGTTGCCAAAGAGGGTCTTCACCTCTGGCACAGAGGAGATGCAGTGAAGAGTATCAGCAGAATGCGGCATTTAGAGAATGGCCAGATTGCCTACACTGGAGTTCCTCTGATTGACCTTTGGAGGATGCTGTCCAGATTGCCTAAAAAATGGAGGCCCTCAGCATCGCCTGACACACAAGTAGACTTAGTTTCTTTTGATTGGTTGTCTAAGCAGAACAGGCTGCATCTTTAAAACTAGAAAGACTTAGATAGCTTCCCTTTCTGTTCACTCTTCCTTTTGCTGTGTCCAGAAGGTGGAGATCATAACTTTCTCACAGTGCAGGTGCCATGAATGTGCTGGGGGTTTTTATTTTGTTCTGTTTCATGCTTTCTGTTCCATTTCTAGTGCTGGTGGGGATACCCACTGGGTTTGAAAATTAAAGCCATGGTGGTCTTGGAGAAAGGATTCTAGGTGGGCCATTGAAACCAGCCAGGCCTTCAGGGAAGTACAGAGAAACTAGCACGCCTGGGATTTGAGACCAACGGTAGTCTTTGGATTTGGAACTGGGACTGTCTGTACTGTAGGAAGCAAGCAAAGCTCTGAACTTGTCTCACTCCTTTCCCTAGAGTCTTGAGATAGTGCGAGGGGGAGGAGGTTAAGCCCCATGTTTTAGGGAGTGAATCTGCAGATTTGTGATTATACCTTTTGGAATAAATAGTCCTTTGTAAAAGTCAATCTGACCATAACTAGGGTGCACACTTAAACTTGGGGAGCATAACGAGTGGGGGCTAGAGCCATTTGCAGAGGAACACCCCTCCCCATACAGAGACACTAGAAAAACGCGGAGGAGGAATATAGATGTGATATACCTGGTTTTCCAGGCAGCAAGGGCCAGGATACTCATTGTTACATAAATTAAAGTGGAAGTTCCTATAGATTATGAAGTCCTCCAGTGTTCTAGTTTGCAGGTGACATTTTGCTGATTGCTTCAGGAAATGGAAAAAATATTGCCCAACTTCCAAAATGCATTCTATGACCATTAAAAAGAGTTTAGCCAAATCATACACACAGGAAAATCAAGATGATAAAATATGATAGTTTATTATATGCATATGATTGGATGCTGTATATATAGTTTTCCCACATGTTTATAAATAGTATTCCATGAATTGCAACCATACCATATCAGCAGAAAAATGCTGATATTAAAAAATATTAAACGAGCTTTGCAATGCCACAAAGGCAACCCCACTTATTCTATTTTTCTTCACTTTTGGACCTACTTCATTGTCTATTTGCTGTGTCTATTGCCAAGCACTTTTAATACTCTGTGTCTCCCTGAAACTAGAGCTTACATTTTTAATACCAACATTCTTCAGATGATATATTGCTATAAATCATGCAACTTTACAGTCTCTGAAGAACTGAAGTTAGGGATCACTCAAAGGGCAGTGAGGCCCATGGTGGGGGAGCTGGCCATGATACATCACCAACAGCAAATTATGAAAGAGAAGTGGAGTCAAAGTGTGTCATTAGGACACGTCTATTTGAAGAGGAATGTGGGCTGGTCATGTGACAGAAAGGACAGAGAATGTAGCGGTAGCTTGGGTTCCTCAATGGCTTCTACATGAGGCCATGTGAACTGGAAGATCTCTGGCAGTCTGAGTGGACCTCCTCTGGGTAGACTTACAGGAGAATGTGGATGAGGGTTGCAGAGGCCTGTCTGTGTGAATTGTGATTTGCTTTTTTGGAGGCAATACCTTACATCAATAAAATATAGATCCACTTGAATATTTAAAAATGGAATCAACTGAGTGTCTGAAAAGATGTGGCCTGCTATAGAGGATCATTTGAGAAAGAAAGCCCATTCTTTTCTCACATTTTCATCAATAATACAGCTGGTATGCACTTATATCATATGCATATGGATCAACAATTACTGACATTCTCTTGATCAAATAGCATAGAGGAAAGAGGGTTTTGAAGTTGGAGGCTATGGATTCAAGTTCTGGTTCTGACACATCCTAATTATGTAACCCTGAGTGACGGGTTTCATTTTTTAGGCTTCAGGTTCCTTACCAGGTTTGATTCTCACCTTGTTGATGCAGTTGGGTAGAGGGCACTGTGCCTGGAGTCAGGAAGACCTGAGTTCAAATATGACCTCAGGTACTTACTAGCTAGGTGACTTTAGGTAAGTCACTTGACCTCTGTTTGCATCAGTTTTCTCAACTGCAAAAACAGAGATCATGACGAGATCTACCTCTTTATTGTAAGGACTGAATGAGAGCGCGCCAGTAAGGAGATGACCGTGGTGTCTGGCACGTGGTAGGCTCTACACTAACTCCCTTTCTCTCCCTCCTTCCTATAAGATGAAGGGTTTGGGCCAGGTGATCTCTAAAGTCCCTTGGATATTAAAATTAGCTCTGGCTTTTTCAATTCTTTCGGTATTTTCCCCCTTCCTAAGGTAGCTCGTAAAATGATCCCATATTGCTTTCAAGATTCTGTCCCACAGAGTTCTTCAATGTATGTTTACTTGTGTGCAGGTGCACACACACACACACACACACACGGAGGCACTATTAGTTGAACAAATCTTATTCTGAACTTAACGGTAAGTTTTTGAATGAATGGTGTAATGAGAACAGTTAAGGGTCAAGAGTCCACTGGGTTCAGGCCTCAGCCCAGAAACTCCTTCTATAGCCTTAGGAAAGCCATTTAAATTCTCGGAGTCTCAGTTTCCTCATCTATAAAATGAGGGTGATAAAGATTCTAGCATAATCCATCCCTAAGCATCGTTGTGAAGGTCAAATGAAATATCACAGGTAAAAAACTTGTATGAAATTCTACATATTTATAATATATATATATATATATATATATATATATAAAACACATAATATATGTATACACACAAACATATGTCTTCTACATCTATGTCATATGCATCTATAATTCTATTTACAAAATGTAATGTTAGTAAATTATTAGATTATGGAATAAATTAAGGTTATTTTTTTACCTTATGCAAAGGGGAAAAGCATCTGAGTAAAAAAACTTAGAGAAAGGAAATTTTAAAAAAGTAAATGAAATACTGTACTTTCAGGCAGGCATCCCCCAAGTTTAGGTGGCTTAAGCAAATAAGCAGGCAAAGCAAATAGCAATGCAAAGGGAAGTATCTATCAGAGGCTTTTCTGGGTATGTATATTCTTAAAAGAAGATGACTGAATGCAATATAGTACCTGGCTTAAAACATTCTAGGAGGCAGCTTAAAGGAGGAAAGACTATGAAATGTAATTATGAAATTGAGGACTGTTGGGAGGTGGAGGGGAATGGGATTGGACTGTCACCGCAGATTAATGTATACCAGTATTTCACTTCTGGGACGCAGCCTAAAGCGACAAGATGGGTTTTCATTCCCAAGAAATGAGTAGAAGAGATTATGCTAGAAATGAATAGAAGGAGTCTCCTAGGAGAATATACTACAAAGCTGTACCATACTGATATTTAATCATCAGGGGCAGCTGTAATAGAGAGGGGGCTGCCTGGGAAACATCATCCCTAGAGAAAACAGGGCAGAGGTGTATTAACAGAGCAATTTCAAAGGACCATGGTATTGCTGCCTTCACATGACTATTGATCATTCATTGCACTCACACCAATACTTAAAATTAAAGATAAAATATGAAAATGCAAAGGTTCATTCATCAGTGAGACTGTAATAATACATCACATGTTATTAATAAAGTTGCAACTCTCTTTTTAAGGGGAATTTTGCACTTTCCACTGCAATTTGCACCCTGCTTGGCATCTTTGACAATTTCTTTATAGTCTGATATTAAAACATTCTGTTTTTGTGCATTTAAATCTTCTCTTTCCAAACCATGCAAGAAGTAAAGATGATAAGGACAAAGATTTCTCTTGGAGAAATGAGCTGAACACTCATTGGACCAAATTGACCAAATCTTATTCTGAATGTTGAAAGGTAAGTTTCTGAATGAGTGAGATAATGAAAATAGTAATAGATTGGGAGTCAAGACATCCTTGGAGGCAAGTCTCAGGCCAGAAAATCATTGCATAGCCTCGAATAAGCCATTTCATTTCCCTAAGCCTCAGTTTCTTCATCTCTAAAATGGAGGTGATAAAGTTTCTTGCATAATCTGTCTCCAAGTGTTGTGAGGGTCAAATGAAATATCACAGGAAAAAGACCTTGGAGGAAATCCTGCATAATTATAAGCTATAGTTATAGTACCCATTATAATTAATAGCACCCATTATAATTAATAGTGCCCATTACAGTTGAGGGGAAAACACCAGAGTGTGGTGTGTCACTGTATGTCCTTAGTACAAAAATGACTCTAATTGGTGCAAGGCTGTTGACAATTTTGTAAAAGGGTAGAGTTTCTGAAAATATGTGTGAGATTAATACACCTACATTGAAAGTATATCAGATAACTTTGTATTAAATACATAATGCAGATCTCATATAGTGTGAAGATTGAATAGAAGCCTGCTACAAGTGATTATTTTTTAACTGTACCTGGGATTTCATTCATGTAGGGAGCTCCCAATGAGGAACCACCTTTCCTAATGCACTTAATGTTCTTAGAGAGTCACTCACATTCTAGGTGACTTATGCAGAATCCCACGACCAATAGGCAATGTGGTGAGTCTTGGACCAAAGTTGTCCTGACAGAGGCCAGCTTCCCAGGTTGCCTTGATAATCTATTAAACATACCAGGAGTTGGATGACCTTGGGCAAATGACTTACTACCTCTAAACCTCTGTCGCTTCATCTGTAAAATAAAGGAATTTTACCAGATAATCACTAAGATTTTGTCCATCTCTGTGCTGCTATGATTCTGTCTTGAATTATGAGTGTCAAAAATAAATGCAATAATAATAACTTACTCATAGGTCACTTCTCTTTCTGCTAGCTGCAACTATTCAGAGTATGCATGACCAAAAGGCCCATGAGAAGCCAACTTGGGTTTTACAAGGTTCATGCACCAACGTCTATGAGCTTTGCTCATGGGGGATGGGGCGAGGACAGGGGAAAGGCTCCCAGGTCCTCATTCAGAGGCTATTTACTTTGTGCACAATTCTAAAAATTTTGGTGGTTTTGCTTTCATGGTCTGAGGCGGTTCATAAGAAGCCTATTTTAAGTAGAGGTTAGTAGAGAGGAAGGAAAGAAAGGAGAGAGGAGGGAAGATTCCAAAAGCAGTTAAAATAACTGCTTCAATAGCCTGACAATGGGGGAGAAGACAGTACAGCTATTAAAAAAAAAGGAGATAGAAGAACTTAAAATAGATAGTCTAAGGCCATTCATAATAGAGGCAAACTCGCAAACATATCTTAATAGTACCTAACATCGTCACTGTATTATGGCACAATACAATAACTGAGTCCCAAGTTATATTCTAGAGTCAATTCTATTTAATAATAATGACAGCTAGCATTTATATAGCACACTCATCTTTGCAGCACACTTTATAAATTAAATTTTATTTTATCCTCACAACAACCCTAGCTGCTATTATTATCCCAATTTACAGATGAGGAAACAGAGGCAGGAAGAATTTAAGTGACTCGTCCTCCGTCACACTGCTAGTAAGTGTTTGAGACTGGATCTGAACTTGATCTTCCTGATTTGAGGTCTGGTTCTAGACTTGCCACCTACCTGCCAGAAACATTTCTATATTGATTTGGCATTTATCTTTGTACCTCTTTAGCACCCAACACAGCACAGTGACTGACAGACTTTTTTTGTGCATATTCAAAAACCAGAAAATTAGTGCCGTATCCATGTATGACATGCATATACCTATACAAAATAATGAACAGGAGTTCTTGAGCATGGAGTACAGAGAATGGTCTAATTGCAAGTACACTTTTACCACAGGAGGGAGTGGCCTGTTGCCAAGAAAATTTGACTTGTACTCCATAGGAATTACAAAGTAGGTAAGGAGGATACCATGGTGGTGGGTCTCTGACTACGATGGCACAGAAGCAGCTATGCCACGTGGTGGCATGGGCCAGTAGATAATCAAGAGGGACAACAATCTCTTTTGGAGAGGAAGTTTACCATTTAGGGAAGAAGGGTGTCCCACTCCCACAGGTATTACACTAGAGAAAGGCCCCCTTCATCCTGCACATTTAATAATAGCTAGCATTGACTTTCCCAGAGTCACACAACTAGTAAGTATCTGAGGCTGAATTTGAACTCTGGTCTTTCTGACTTGGGCCCAGTGTTCTATCCATTGCACCACCTAGCTGTCCATTGGCATTTGTCACGAATATAACAGCTAAGCAGTAGGATTCCTGTATGCAAGTGATTTCATTTTATATCCACCATAGTTAGCTAACTATATATTTGTCAACTAGTACTCAATAGCTGGCTGTTTTTTACACAGAAAATCTTTGAATTTCCTCATTTCTTTTCAAGGGCACTACTCTCATTCCAGTCACCCAGATTTTCAATTTCAATATCATATTCCAGTCTCCACTCTCACCCCAACCAATCAGTCGCCAAGTCTTGTTGTTTCTAACTCCACATCTCTTATACTATCCTCTTCTTTCTGTTCCCAAGCCCACATCCTGGGTCAGGCCTTCAGTCCCTCTTGCTTGCCTACCTCATTGCAATAGCCCCCAAACTGACTTCCCTGACTCAAGTCTCTGCCTTTTCAGATCCATCTACTGCATGGCTCTCAACAAAAATTCTTTAACGTGTTGGTCTATCCAGGTTATCTCTTTACTCAAATTTTTTCTCTAGGGTCAAATAAAAATCGCTTCTTTTGTTATTTTAAACCTTTTCATAACTTGAGTTTTTCCCTATATTTCCACTCTTCTCACAGTTTCCACCTCCCTGCACTCTCTCTATGACTGGCCACATTGTCCTGTTTGTTATTCCTCATACCTAATACTCCATTTCTATTTCAGTGCGTTTGCTGTTCCCCACATTTGGTATTCTCTCTTTTCTTGCCTCTGCCTTCCAGAACACCTGGCATTTTTGAAAATTCAGTGGTGGTACCATCTACAGCAGGAGGCTTTTCCTGGTTCCCTCAGCTATTAGGGTTGGCTTGCTGTTCCTTGCAAACATGTTTCTCCTCCCAACTCTGAACATATTCACTCGCTGTCCCCTCATACTTGCAATTCTCTCTCTCTTCATTTCTGCCTCCTGGTTTTCCTGGCTTCCCTTGTGCTCCAGTTAAAACCCCATGTTCTATGTGAAGTGTTTCCTGATCCCCCTCGATGCTAGTGCCTTCCCCCATTGATTATTTGCAATGTATACTGAATATATTTTGTTTGTACTAGGAGGACCTGAGTTCAAATCTAGATTCAGATACTTATTAGCTGTGTGACTTCGGACAAGTCCCTTAACCCTGTTTGCCTCAGTTTCTTCATCTATAAAATGAGCTGGAGAAGGAAACATCAAACAATTCCAGTATCTTTGCCAAGAAAATCCCAAATGGGGTCATAAAGAATCAAAGGCAATCGACTATAAAGAGCAGCAAAAATTTGCATGTCATCTCCCCCATTAGGCTGAGCTTTTTGAGGGCAGGGACTGTCTATTGATTATTTCATATTTATCCCATCTGTATCTTACTTTACATAGTTGTTTATATATTGTCTTCCTCGCTGGGTTATGACGTCTTCAAGGGCAAGGACCATCTTTGGTCTTTCTTCATATCCCCTGTACTTGACACAGTGCCGGTATATAGTTGGTACTTAATAAATGCTGATTGACCGACTGACTGCAAGGTCACTTTGTATGTATTTGACACTTATTTTGTATATAATTAGATAGATAGATAGATAGATAGATAGATAGTCTCCTCCATTAGAATGTAAGTTCCCTGAGGGTTGGAACTGCGTCAGGCTTTTTCTTTGTATTTTCAAAGCTTAGCATAGTGCCTAGTACATCATAAGTACTTAATTAATGTTTATAATTTGACTGGTTGATTGATCCTACAGAGTCATTCCATAATAATTTGTACAGCACTACAAATACCACATATTAATAGATATGTCCAAGAATGTCTATCAGGGCATGAAGGCATAGTTCACTTTATATTTTTTTTCTAAATATATTTTGATACAGAATTCAATCCAGATTTTGAAGACAGGAAGGGTGGATTACAAGTAGCTTCTATGACTGTGCATTAGAAGAAAGAGGCCCTTTTAAAAATTGAGCCTTGGATCTGACTGGGGTCAGTAGGGACAGCCCAAATCAACAAGCATGACAGGAAGGGCAAATTTGCAATTAAAAAAGGAGTAGGGAATTATCAAGATGGATGGGTCCCCAAGACACAGAAGCCAGAGCCCCCGTGGCCTTGGCCAAGGATGCCAGAAATGAATGCTCTTACTCTCCAGCACTCATCACCTTTGGCTCTGAACAGAAGGGCAAATGCATTAAAATAGCAACAATTAGAACACTTACTTAGCTTGGAAGGCATTGTTGGTTCCCCTGTGGTCGAGGTCATGACATAGGCAGCCCACAATCACTGCTAAAATTTCCACCTCAGTCAAAATCTCCTGAAACCCAGCCGTCTGGGAAGAAGGGAAAAATAGCCACTGTAACCACTCAGAGCAGGAAGGATGGATAACGTTAGTCTGGTGAGTAACAATCAACTGTTTTTAGACCAGCATCATTTAAGGAAATGATTAACTGCCATCCACCATCAACTACTGTAGGCTGGGTGGCCAGTCTAACAGCATCAGGTCCCTGCAGTGATCAATTACTTCCCTGTCACATTTACCCATGCCCCAAAACCAAGACAGGGCATGTGGTGCATGTGTGTGTATGTGTGTGTGTGAGAGAGAAAGAGAGAGGGAGAGGGAGAGGGGGAGAGAGGGAGAGAGAGAGAAAAGGGGAGAGAGGGAGAGAGAGAAGGGGGAGAGGGAGAGAGA
>CM053596.1:185481541-185503539 GCA_028646575.1 Pseudocheirus occidentalis | reverse complement strand
ACTGGTGTAGGTAGGCACCTCTCTGAAAGTAAGTCTTAGAGAGTTTCCCAGAGCATTGAGTGGTTAAGTGTGACCCAGGGTTATACACAGCCAATATGTATCAGAGATGGGACTTGAACTCAGGTGTTTCTAGCTCTCTCTACTAAATCATCCTGCCTCTCAGGGCACTATACAAATTCATAGATTGTGAGCTGGAAGAGACCTTGAAGCCCATCCACTTCAACTTGCTCATTTCAATATGGAATTAAAGGCCCTACATAATGTAAGACTACCCTCTACCTTTCCAGCCTTATCCCCTTCACAAACTTTACGTTTTATTTTTTTAATTATTTATTTTTCTATTTTTAGTTTTCAACGTTCACTTACATAAGATTTTGAGTTTTACGTTTTCTCTCCCACCCTCCCCCAAGATGGCATACAATCTGATATAGGCTCTACTTATGCATTTATATTAAACATATTTTCACATTAGTCACAAAGTAAAGAAGAATTAGAACTAATGAGAGGAACCAGGAGAAAGAAGAAACAAAACAAAACAACAAAAGAAAAGGAAAACAAATAGTATGCTTCCATCTGTATTCAGACTCCAAAGCTCTTCCTCTGGATGTGGATAGCATTTTCCATTGTGAGTCTTTTGGAGTTATCTTAGATCCCTGCTTTGCTGAGGAGAACTAAGTCTATCAAGGTTGGTGATCACACAATATAACTGTTACTGTGTACAATGTTCTCCTGGTTCTGCTCATTTCACTCAGCATCAGTCATATAAATCTTTCCAGGTTTTTCTGAAGTCTATCTGCTCATCATTTCTTATATCACAATAGTATTCCATTATATTAATATACTACAACTTGTTCAGTTTTTCTCCAATTGATGGACATCCTCTCAATTTCCAGTTCTTTGCCATCATAGAAAGAGCTGCTATAAATAATTTTGTACATGTGGGTCCTTTTCCCATTATTTATGATCTCATTGGGATACAGACCTAGAAGTGGTATTGCTGAGTTCAAAGGGTATGCACAATTTTATCTATGGTATGTTTTAGCAGGATGTAGTTTGCTTTCTCATCTCTTTTA
Source organism: Pseudocheirus occidentalis (assembly GCA_028646575.1). Classification (NCBI taxonomy): domain Eukaryota; kingdom Metazoa; phylum Chordata; class Mammalia; order Diprotodontia; family Pseudocheiridae; genus Pseudocheirus; species Pseudocheirus occidentalis. Next base: position 185,502,466 of record CM053596.1, on the reverse strand, counting down.
ATTAGACCTATTCTGGTATCAGGATTGCTATTCATGCTTTTTTATTTTTACTTCAGTATAATATATTCTCCTCCAGTCTTTTACCTTTACTCTGTGTACATTCCTCTGCTTCAAATGTGTTTTCTATAAACTACATATTGGAGGTTCTTAATCCACTCTGCTATCTGCTTCCATTTTATGGGAGAGTTCATCCCATTCACATTCACAGTTATGATTACTGCGTCTTTCTCTCCATCTTCTTTTCCCCTGTGTTTGTTTTTTTCTGTTTTCTCCCTTTCCCTCCTCACTAGAGTTTTGCTTTTGACCACCACCTTCCTCAGTCTGCCCTGCCTTCTATCAGTCCCCTCCCTTTTCTTCCCCTTTATACTTACTACTTCTTCCTCCTGCTACCTACCCCCTCCCTTTTATTTTTCCTTTCTCCTTCTAGTTTCTTTAGGATAAGTTAGATTTCTATACCTAACTGAATATGTTATTTTCTCTTTGAGCCAAATCTGATGAGAGTAAGGTTCAAATAATGCTTATCTTTTTCCCTTATTTCTTTCTACTTTTGTGCCTTTTCATGTGATGTAATTTACCCTTGTCCTTTCTTCTTCTCCCAGTACAATCACTTTTTACCACTTAATTATATTTTTTTATCATCACATCAAATTCAACTTATACCCACCTTCTGTGTGTGTGTGTGTGTATATATATATATATATATATGTACATATATATATATATATCCCTTTTAAATGGCATAATAACAGTACAGTTATCAAGAATTACAAGTGTCATCTTCCCTTGTAGGGACATAAACAGTTTGCCCTTATTAATAACATGTTATTTTTTTTCTTTTGTATTTACCTTTGTATGCCTCTCTCATGTCTTACATTTGAAAATCAAATTTTCTGTTGAGTTCTAATCTTTTCATCACAAAGGTTTGGAAGTCTCCTATTTCACTAAATATCCATCTCTTCCCTTGAAAGATTATATTCGATTTTTCTTGTTAGTTGATCCTTGGTTGTAATCCAAGCTCCTTTTTCCTTACAGAATGCTATATTCCATGGCCTCTGGGTCCCACACAATCCTGCCTATCATTACATGATATTTAAATTGTTTCTTTCTGGCTGCTTGCAGTATTTTCTATCTGACTTGGTAATTTTGAAATTTGACTACAGTATTCCTTAGTGTTTTCAATTTGGTATCTCTTTCAGGAGGTGACTGGTGGATTATTTTGATGACTGTTTTACCTTCTCGTTCTAGGATCTTGGGGCAATTTTCCTTGATGATTTCCTGAAAGATGCTGTCTAGGCTCTTCTTTTTCATCATGGTTTTCAGATAGACCAATAATTTTAAAATTGTCTCTCCTGGATCTATTTTCCAGGTCAGTTGTTTTACCAATGAGGTATTTTGGATTTTTTTTTCCTATTTTTTCATTCTTTCATTTCCATGTGACTGATTTTTGATATCTCATTAGCTTACACTTGCCTGATTCTAATTTTTAACAAATTGTTTCCTTCCGTTAGATTTTGTGCCTCCTTTTCCATTTGGTCAATTTGGTCAGTTTTCAAGGACTCATTTTCTACAATTCTGCAATTTTTGTCCTTCCTTTTCCAAACGATTGACTCTCTTGCATACTTCTGATTTATTTTCCCAATTTTTCTTCTACCTCTCTTATTTGACTTTTAAAATACTTCTTGAGCTCTTCCAAGAAGTTTTTTTGGGGTTTGAGATCAGTTCATATTCCCCTTTGAGGTTTCAGATATGGATATATTGACAATGTTGTCCTCTTCTGAATTTGTGCCTTGATTCTTCCCTGTGTCCATAATAAGTATCTATGGTCTTGTCTGTTTCTGCATTTTGCTCATGGTGTTTGCCTAATTCCTGACTTTTAGAGTTGAGCTCTCCTGATGGAGAACAGGGGGTACTGACCCAAGCTTCTTGTGCTAGGAGCCTGGGACCTGATCACTGGCTTTATGTGCTGGGGCCTCAGGTGCTGGCAGCTGAAGGTTGCAGGGGTCTGGCAGCTTACCTGGTGCTAAACTTGGGTCAACAGCACTGGAGCTCTCAGAGTAGTGATGGGGAATCTGGCCCCTGGGGGATGCTCGCTCACCTGGGCCTTGCACTAAAATGTTTGACTGCTGGAGGATGTCTGCCAGATGGGAGCTGGCCTCCCGGAGTTGTTCTTCCTGGAGTTGTACTGAAGCAGCAGAAAATTTGGCTTCTGGGGAATGCTGGTGCTTGTGGTGGTTTTCAGAACTGGTATCTACTGGTTCCCCTGCTGGTGCCAAGGCACTGGTGGGGGGCATCCTGGTGTTGGTATTTACCTGTTCTACCACACTGGAGCTCAGGATCACTCCCTGGTTTGCTGAGGTGAGACTTGCCACTAGCTTGCTCCACAGTCTTGGCTCTGGGAAGCATTTTAGCCAGACGTAGACCACTAGATATTTTGATTTAATTCAGTTTAGGACCAAGTGTTCTTTATTTGGGTTAATCTCTCAGTACTTCTGTCTTTCCATCAGCCAGGCTCTCTGGTACCTTTTTTCAAAAATAAAAACTACAGTACCTACTAAGGGCCAGACACTGAAAAGTTAAAAAATAAAGCAGTCCCTTCACATGATTGGCTTACTTTCTACTAGAGAGAGATTTTACGCAGATGTACACAAGTACAGAAAGTGGAGGAGGGAGAAAGGAAGAAAGGGCAGGTAAGACTTCATAGGAAGCTAAGATCAACCGATGAAGCCTTGAAGGGAGAGTGGGATTCTGGGGATGGAGAATGGTGTGCACAGATACACAGAAACAGAAAACGAAGCATCAGCTTCAGAAAAGGGCTAGTTTAAAGGGACATAGTAAATCCTTATTTAGTACTTACTATGTATCTGGCACTGTGCAAAGCCCTGGGGATTCAAAGAAAGGCAAAAGTCCCTGCTCTCAAGGAGCTCGCATTCTAATAGGGAAGACAACAGGCAAACATCAATGTACAAATAATAATAGTTTGAAAGAGACCAGAAAGGTAGGTTACAATAAGATTGTGGTGGGAAGGCCTTGAAGTGCCAGACAAAAAGAGTATGCATTTTGTTTACTTGAACAACTTAGATTTGTGTCTAGGAATGACTTGGGCTGGAATTTTAGCTCCAGTTCACTACAGGATTCTGGGAGTCACCTAACCTCTCTGTGGCTCTGTTTCCTTATCTGTAAGGTGTAGCTGGTGATACTCACACAACCAGAAGCACAAAGTTGTCGTGAGAAAAGTGCTTTGTAAGCTTAAAGCATTCTCTAAACATGAGTTCTTAATATTGTTTTTCTTATTATTAAATTCTGGCTTCCAGCTTCTACCAGAAATGCTACCCTAGATTTGAATAAGAAATAGTGACTTTTGTCTATTTATCACACTACCAGATTTAGAACCCCCTCAATTCTTTGGGGTGGGGGGAGGTCATAGCTATTTGAATTGAAGAAGACCTATTGGATAATTAGTCAGAACAAATGAGAGAAAACTTGTGTCACTTGCTTAAGACATAGTAAGCTGACTCAATTTATATCCGCTGTCCAGACTTATTAGCATCTAATTAGGAAAAAGAGAGACTTTTCACCAGCTGTTTGGCAGATTTGTGTGTGCACAGTTAACCTAGGTCTAGCAAAAGCATTAAGTTGTATGCAAAGACATTTCCCACCATCAGAATCAGTCCTAATACTGTTTAGATAGGGATGTGCTTATCCTCCCAACAGGGTAGAGATATTTCAAATGGAGGCTCTTTGCTTTCTGCAGTGGAGATGAGGAATGAGAAATAAAACATATCTGAACCTTTTCCTTGACATGTTTTCACTCCCTGTGGCTGCTCAAGGATCTGGAGATGAAAGGGAGGTAATTCCGAGTATGGTAAAGGCAAGGAAAAAAGCTGGACCCCTTTGGCAGTCTGGCAAACCCTATGGACTCCTCTGCAGAATAATGTTTTAAAATGCATGAAATAAATACAAAAGAAATCAATTATGTTGAAATATGGTTCAAGTCAACAAAATTTTTTAAGGGACTGCTCTGTGCCAGGAACCGTGCTAAGCTGTAGGGATACAAAAAAAAAAAAAAGGCAAAAAACAGTCCCTTCTTTAAGGTTGCTCACAGTCTAAAGGAAGAATGCAAACTTCTATATACAAACAACATTTGTAATTATCTCAGAGGGAAGGCACTGGTGTCATAGAACGACCAAGAAAGGGTTCTTGTAGAAGGTGGGAATTTAGATGAGAAGGAAGTTTGGGAAGCCAGAAGGCAGAGATGATCAGAGAGGGCATTCCAGATATGAGAGGACAGGCAGTGAAAATGCCTGCATTTGGGAAATGGAGTGTCCTAAGCAGCGAGGAAGCACAATGGACCTGGAGGAAGGAAGATGCGAGTTCAAATCTAGCTCATAATTAATAATACCACCTACTTCACAGGGTGGGTATGAGGCTCAAATGAGAATATTTGTAAAGTGTTTATCACAGTGCCTGGCACAAAGTAGGTACTAAGTAAATGCTTATTCCCTTACCTCTTAAGCAAGGAACAGCCAAGAGGACAATGTCACTGGATCATAGAGTACATGGAATGGGGAATAAGATTTTAAAAGACTGGAAAATATTATTAAATTATTATCTAATTATTTTTTAAATTCAGTTATCAAGTATATATACATATTTATATACATAAATATATTACCATATGTGCATATAAAATATATACACATATATAAGTGTATAAATATATATTTATTATAAATATATTGAATAACTAATAATTATATGTTACATTATTCAGATAATTGTGTTATAATAAAATATATTATGTAATGCATTCTAATAGAATATATAATTATATTTCTATAAATATATACATATACACGTAAATATATTTGCATATACATATTTATATATAAATATGTAATTGACAACCGGATAATTTTTTGCAACTGGAATAATTTTGATACAATTTGACAACTGGATAATATATATATAATTAAATTATTATTTAAAATTTTATATACTTATATGTGTATACACATGTATTTGATAACTGGATAAATTTTTGGTTAATTACATGATAATTTCATATATATGTATGTATGTATGCGTGTATGTATATGTATATATTTTAAGACCACAAGTTTGTAGACTCCTGACATAAAATCTCTCTCCATTAGCAAATTAGTTCAGTTATTTTTTTTTTATTCTTGCCAGAAGATGCAGGACTATGACACATATAATTTTTTAAAAGCATGGAGCATATTGTTTGGAGTTGTTTTGGGGAGACAGCAGGGCAACCTTGAGCCTTATTTTTAGAGCTTCCTCTAACGATTCTTCCCCAGCTTTGAAGTATTCTCAGTGAGATTTATATTCCACCTAACAAGGCACCGTTAGGGCTATCACTCAGCCTTGAAATCATTTTCCTCTCCCTCTCCGATGGAAGACCAGGCCAATCTCATATTTGCATAGCTCTTCCCACCTGTCACTCCAGTCCCAGACTAGTGTGTCAGGGCTGCACAAAAGCCGAGCTAGCCAATGGCAGGTTTATAAGCTGCTGCATTTATAGAACGCATTTTCAGACTATTAGCAGTCACCCAGCAACAGGGGAAAATATGTCATTGGCTAGCTCAGTGTCAGCTGAGAGAAAGGTAATAGGAATTGACATCAGATGTAGATGAGGCATTGGATAGGTGTGTAGAGGAGAGAAGCAGGGAAGGGAGCAGATGTGTTCCTGCTTGAGTTTTTCACTGGCAAATGTGACATTGAAAAAAAAATAGAAAGTTCCTACAAAAAAAAAAAAAGAAAGAAAGAAAATACTGATGGTATGTCTGGAAGATTTTTAGAAAAATCTATGATCATATGTGCCATATGGAAAAAAAATATAAGGGATAAATCTTATTGTTGAATTTTAACTACTGACCTTGAAGAGGCCCCAGAAGTAGAATGATACCGATCCTGCTAACAATTTAAACTCATCCATTTAAAATTGGAATGCAATATATCTTAGACATTACAGTAAATATTATACATTTCTATATTTGTCCTAGTACATTGTCAGCACTATATAAATGCTTATTCTCTTCCATTCCCTTTTTAAAAAGTAAGTAGGGATACGAATATTAAATAAACAACAGTATTTACTATTGTTAATGTTCTTATATTCTGTCTTGTGAGTAATCTTCATTTAGGATGCTAAACATTAACTTTGCATAGTAGATAATGATATCTAAGGCCAGCCCAACAAAAATAAGACGTGAAGCAACTTGGCATAGATGTAGATTTTTGCGCAACAGCAGGGTCTTGCAGTTGGCTTGTTCAGTCAGAGATGAGAAGGCTAATTTGAGCAAAGGCATGGGGTGGCCTATGAGTGAATTAGGAAAAAAAGTCCCAAGCCAGGACTTGTCTCCCCTAGGAATTGACCTTTGAGATCAGTAGAAGATCATAATACTTAGAGTCTTGGAAATAATCAAGTCCAACCCAAGCTTAGTTCATAGATGAGGAAATAGAATCGTAGGGATTAAACAGCTCACCCATAATGACTGGCTCCAAATCGAGTATTTGTTATACTATATACCATTCCCATCTCCATTTAGAATGATTCCTTAGAGTTTTCCTGAATTTCATCATTTTCAGTCATTTTCAGTCCTGTCTAACTCTGTGTCCCCTCTGGGGGTCTTCTTGGCAGAGTTACTATGGTTTTAGGTTTCTTTTTCCAGCTCATTTTACATATGAGGAAACGCAGGCAAATGGGGGTTAAGTGGCTTGCCCAGGGTCATAGAGCTAATAAGTATCTGAAACTGGGATTTGGATTTAAGAAGATGAGTCTTCCTGACTCCAGTCCTGGCATTCTGTCCATTGCACCAGAGTAAAATAAGTCCTCTTCCTGGAGGAGAACCTGAGGGAGTTTCTCCTAACTCTATCTCCAGGAGGCACAACACACCAATGACATAGTAGAAAGAACATGGAACCAGGAATCAGGAGACCTAGATTCTAGTTCCTAAGTTGTGATTCAAGAGAACATCACTAGACCTCTTTCCGCCTCAGGTTCCCTCATCAGCAAAATGAAAGAGATTAGATTAACTGGTCACTACAATGCCTTGTAGCTCTAAAATTCTATGAATCTGTGATTTCTTAACAGAAACACAGAAGATACATTTGTGGATTCTCATCAAAGTGGATCACTATGGAGACAGTTAAGTGGCAGAGCGAATAGAGGTATTAGAGTCAGGAAGGCCTGAATTCAATTCTTGCCATAGATATTTACTAGCTGTGGGATCCTGGACAAATCCATCTACTTCCATTTCCTTCTCTGTAACATGGAAATAATAATGGCCATACCTACTTCCTAGAGTTGTTATGTAGATAGAATGAGAAAAGATGTATATACACATATATATATATAAATACACACATATATGTATATATATACATACACACATATACACACAGAACATACAATACACACGCACACATATGACTTAAAAACATTAAGGCACTGAATAATGGTTAGCTACTAACATGAGGCAGCTTGGTGGTGCTGGGGATAAACACTGGACCTGGGGCGGCTAGGTGGCACAGTGAATAGAGCACCAGCCCTGGAGTCATGAGGACCTGAGTTCAAGTCCAACCTCAGACACTCGACACACTTACTAGCCATGTGACCTTGGGCAAGTCACTTAACCCCAATTGCCCTGCCCTCCCCCCTCCAAAAAAAAGAGACAAATGCTGGACTTGTAGTCAGAATGATCTGAACTCAAATCCTTTCTCAGACATTTACTAACTGTGTGACCCCAAGGAAGACACAACCTCTGTCTTAGTTCCATCAGTTGCAAAATGGGAATCATGATATCCCCTACCTTCCAGGGTTGTTGTAAGGACCAAATGAGGTGATATTTGTGATTCTCTTTGCAAACTTTAAAGTGCTGTATAAATGCTAGCTATCTTCATCATCGTTAGGAGGGCCTGAGAGTGGTGATGTGGCCGGTGACCATTTTCATAGGCAAGCTCAAATGTTTGTGGTATTCTTCTCAATCCTAGCAACTAACCCCAGCCAGAAGCAACAGAGAAAGATCCCAGCTGCTGGTGCATTCCTGAGAGCAACTTTTATTTCAGTGTTCGTCTTTAAACAGTTGCAGGAAAGCCGTATCTCAGCAATTGCCAAAGAGAGAACTTCTCATGACGGTCCTGTATATCACAACACTGTCTCGTTTTTTATTAGCAGCTCCCCCAACTTCAAACAGGAATGTGTTGCTGCTTTTAGTTTGTAAATTGATTCAAAGAAGGGCAACTCCTAAAGGTTCCTAGTGCTTTGACATCCTCACAGATGCCTGAAAGGAGGATTTTTATATTCATTTAGGGATCTGAAAAAGGAGGGGAAGATAAGGTGAAACTGAGTGTGATGTGGAGTTTGAGTATGTGCAGGAATTAACGATGTACTAACTGTCTAACTACCTGAAATAAAAACGGGTAGGCAGTGACATCGACTTTATTGGGCAGTTCTGTCAGGGTTTCTTATGAGCGGCTGGAGATTATGCATGGCTGGGAGCTGAAGCCTGAGCTTACTCCTTTCAGCTGCTAGGGCGTAGCTGTCTTCAGCCTGACTTTCCCCTCGGCTCCAATGGCTTTCTGACCTATGTCATTCCCATCTCTGTGTCCTCCTTACTTGATTTATCCTCCTTTCTGACTACTACCTCATCTTCTGTTTAGTTTTTTTAAGCTCTCCAAATATGTCAAATAACCATTCTTAATTTATATTTAAATAACAGGGACCAAAGTCCATAGGAAAAAGCCTGCCTCCAGACAGGGGAATTAGAATTTTCTTAGTTTATATGCACTAGTTACTGTAATATTTAATGTACTCTTTTTCTAGGTGCAATGGATAAGAATTTTCACTAGGTGTAATGGATAAGAAATTGTAGTGTGTGTGTGTGTGTGTGTGTGTGTGTGTGTGTGAGAGAGAGAGAGAGAGAGAGAGACAGAGACAGAGACAGAGAAAGAAAGAGAGGGAGGGAAGGGGAGCGGGGAGAGATACCAGGTCTTAACAACTACTGAACTACCACAGATTGGCTACAAGATTACTGGGTTATCAGGACTCTACTTCAGAAAAGGATAAGGAGGGAAAAAAATGTTATCTTTATAAATACAAAATGGCGGCGATGTGGTATCTCACCAGGTTGCTTATCTGGAAAAGGTGCAAGGCTTTTAGCAGACTGCCAACTCAAAATGAGTCAGCTTCGATATGGCAGCCAAAAAGACTAGCTCTTGGCTTGCTTTAAGAGAGGCTAATTATCACCAGGGAGGTAATAGCCCTGCTGTACTCTTCACTGGTCCAAGTGCTCCAGGAGGAGCGTGTTCAGTTCTGGACACAAATTAGGAAGAACATTGTGGTAAACTGGAGAATGTCCATCTGTAAGAGCACAAGGATGTTGAGGGGAGTGGAAAACATGCTATATGAGACTCAGCTTAAGAAATGGAGGACATTACAGTGGGGAGAGGAAAGGAAGGGAATAAGCATTTATTAAGTGCCTAATATGTATCAGGCCCCTTGCTAAGTACTTTTTACAAATACTGCCTCATTTAATCCTTACAACAATACTGTGAAGCAGGTGCTATTATTATCCTCATCTTACAGTTGAAGAAACTGAGGCATATAGTGGTTAAGTGGCTTGTCCAGGGGCACACAGTGAGTAAATGTCTGAGACTGTATTTGAACTCAGGTCTTCTGGACTCCAGATCCAAGTGTTCTGTGCCAAGTCCACAGTGCCCAAGTGTTCACAGAACTCTTGTAGGGAAAAGAGTCCTGCTATATCCCAGCAGTAATTGGTGAAAACTGCCAAAGAGGCAGATTTAAGATTGATATGAGGGGGAAAATTCCTAATAATTAGAACCATACAAAAGTGGAAGGAGCTGCCTCAGGAAGTAATGGATTCCCTGCACGAGAAATTTTGAGCAAGGTTGGATGACCATATGGCAGTTATATTGTAATGGGAATTACTGTCCAGAATTGGGTTAGGTTTGATGAACTCTGGATCCCTTCCAAGTCTGACCTTCTGTGATTCTCTGATACTGAGACATCTGGACATTTGGAATCAGACAGCTAAGTGTCAAAGACGAAAGAGTGCTTGAAGTTAGGTAGGCCTGAATTCAAATTTGGTCTCAGATACTTCTGAGTTATGTGGCCCTGAACAAATCACTTAACCTCCATGAGGCTCAATTTCCTCATCTGTAAAGAGGAGATGAAATAGCACCTGCCCTCCTAGGGTTGCTGTGATGATAAAATGAGAAGATATTTGCAAATTTTAAAGCACTATATAAATCCTAACTACTATTATTATAAATAGAATATCTAATGTTTGCTGAATTTTGTCAGTTTGAGTCTAGATGTTTTACTTTAGCAGCTCAGAACAGCTACGCTCTCATCAATATAGTTCGTTCTTCTACCAATGCGGGTCACAATGGCTTCACATCTTAGTAAACAATCTTTATAAAATGAAGTAGCCAAGAGAAAGATACCATCTGGCGACCAACCTTCTGCTGATGAGCCTCTCTGACCTCTAGGCTGGTCTTGAAATCATTTCCAGCCTGTCTCCTGGTCTGTAGTCAAAGCCTTTCCAGCTATCTGGGAATTTCCAGGCCTTGCAATTTCTGGCATTATCTTCAGGGACTTACCTCCAGGGCAGAGGGAGAAAACTTTTGTCTGGATATTTGACGTCTCTCAGACCTCCTCTTTTGTAGATACCCTTGATGGGATTGAGATTATAGACAATTATCTTTTACGTGGCAAGTTACCATTGTAAGATAGCTTTAGTATTTATTTGTAAACCTATCTAGCTAGTTGTGATTTATATCCCAGCTACTCCCGAAAGAGATCTAAGGTAGCAAATGTCCCCAAATGAAGGAAAAGAGATGTTATAGAGCTACCATCGCCAGGAGAGGGAGTATGCTGAGTTGTTGCTTTAGTGGTGGGATTAGCCTGAGCTGTATATACTCCCTTGTCCATGATGGCTTCAAGAGCATGCCTGCCTTTGACTGACATGAGATGTATGATTTATGGCCTGGAAAAGGCAATAATAAATAGTGCTTGGACACTGCTCAGCTCATGAGGAGATGGAGCCTTCATCTTAGTCTGCTTTAGTGCTGTGCTTTAACCAATTCAACTAAGCACAATTTCTTACTTGTATTTAAGCATTTTTTCCTTTAAGTTTTATAAACTTCACTCGGCCTTTTATATTCTTTTTCCGATGTCTTACTTCTCTCAGGCTGACAACTTCAATTCCTTCCTTTCCTTTAGTCTCTATGTCTACCATGTTCCATGGATTTTATTAAAAAAAGTTTTATTAATACCCTTTATTTTACATCAATTTTTAGACAAATCACACACACACACACAGAGTGAACAATTCCATGTTAAAAAGAAGCAGAGAAGAAAACCAATCAGACCCCATCTCTCAGAGAATATACAATATTCTACACCATGGGTCTCCCACCTCTCTACCAAAGAAGACAGAGGCATTTCTCCTTCTCTTCTGCAGGAACACAGCTGGTCATCATAGTTACTCAGCTTTCAGATTCAGCCACTGTTCTTTGTATTCACATAATTATGGCAATTGCATAGATGACTAAAATGACCTCGTTATTTTGCTTCCTTCACTTTGCATCAGGTCACACAAGTCTTTCCACATTTATCTGAATTCCTCATATTCGTCATTTTAATGGTGCAACATGCCATGACATTAATATACCAAAAATTTTCCATGATTTCTCAATTGATGAGCACTCACATTTGTGTGTGTGTGTGTGTGTTAAATATCACTTGTATTACTCCTTCCTTTCTATTCTTGTTACCCAAGTTTGGCACTCCCTTCCCATCATGCCAGGATTATTTAACTTTCTATCTTGCTTGTTGTTAGCCTCTTACTCCTCCAGTTCCTCTAATCTTATTTAAATATCACTTTCATCATCACTTTCCCACTCAGGAACCTAGTCAAGCTCATTTTCCTGACTTCCTAGGGCCTCCAGATCCACTCTACCTTATTTCCAAACTCTTTCATACAACAGACACAGCATATACCAAGCTTTCACTCAAATGAGTCCAGTCTCTTTATTGTCTTGCTCATTGCCACCTCTGTGGCTTTTCTCTTGCTATTGTCTCTACCTCAAATATTTTTCTCTTTTCCTCCTCATTTAAAGATAAATTCTCATTTTCCTACATGACTTATCACAGTCACGATTCTAGGAAGAAATCAAATGGAATTTGAACTCAGATCTTCCAATTTCGAATCTTCTCTTCTCCCTTTATGTGTTTCCACTTGGTAATCTCATCAGTTCCCATGGATTTAGTTATGTTCTCTATGCTAATTAGTCCTCCAGATTTATTTATTAACCTCTCTGCTAACTTCCAGTTTTGCGTCCCCAAATGTTTACTGGACATCTCATACTGGAGGTCCCATAAATATCTTAAACTTGACAAGTCCAAAGCAGAATACATTATCTTTCCTTCTAAACTCTCCCCTTTCCTAATTTTCCTATGGCTGTCAAGGGAACCACAGCCTTTCCAGACACTCACGTTCAAGTCTCAGGTGTCATTCTTTACTCCTCCCTTTCTTTCACCCCCTCCCCTCATATTCAATCAGTTGCCAAGCTATTGATTCTACCTTCTTAAAACTCTCTCATACATACCTTCTTCTCTCCTTTGGCTCTACCATTGCCCTGGTCTGAGCCCTCATGACTTCATACCCAGGCTATTGCAACAGTCTTCTGATTGGTGTCTGTGTCTCAGTTCTCCTTCTACTCTAGTTTGTCCTCCACTCAGCTTCCTAATTGCTTGATCAGATCAATCTTCCCAAAAACCACAAGTCTGATAATGTTACCCACTCTCCACCACAGTCCTCAGTGGATAAACTCCAGTGCTCCCTCTTGCCTCCAGGATCAAATATAAAACCAACTGTTTTGGGTGCAAGGCTCTTCACGATCTCATAAACTGGCTTCCTCCTACTCTTTCAATTCTTCTTTCAGCCCCCTACCACTCCCACCCCACCTGCACTGCCATGTACCCTACAGGCCAGTGATACCAGCCTCCTTGCTATTTCTCAAACATGACCCACTATCTCCCAACTCTGGGCCTTTTCACTGATTTCTGTATGCCTAGAATTCTCTCCATCATCTCTAGGTCCTGCCCTCCCTGGTTTTCTTTAAGTCCCAACTAAATTGTACTTTCTACAGAATGTTTTCCCCAATTCCCTTTAATACTACTGTCTTCCCTCTGTTCATTGTCTCCAATTTATTCTATCTAGGTCTTTTTTGTACCTGATTGTTTGCCTGTTATCTCCCCCCCCCCCATTAGACTGTAAGCTCCTTGTGAATAGGGATAGGATTTTCCACCCTTTCTTTCTCTACCTCCCTCACATTTTTCCCTTTCTTTTCTCTCCTGGTTTTTTTTTTTTATATCCACAGTGCTTAGCACAGTGCCTGCCTCATAGAAGACACTTAATAAATGCTTATTAACTGACTGAATCCAGTGGCCTTTCAACTTTACTATTCTGCCTCTCTATGAATGAATGATGTGGGAAATGGAAATGCCTTTGAAAAGAATGTATTTGAAGGGAAACTTCACCTGGATACAAAAAGTTTAGGATTTCTCAGTGTCTTTCTCACATGCATTACTCAGGAAAGGAGAAATCCATTTTGACGTACTTGTCCAGAGTGAAATAAGAATCCAATGCTTGGTGACCTTTTGGAGGATTGTAGTTTTAAAAAAAAGAAGGTCAATGAAAGATCAAATCCCATCTCCCCAGTAAAAATGACACTTTTAATAGGTAGTAGGCAAAACATACTACATCTGTTCTAGGGCAGTGGTTTACTTTGGCTGGTGCTCACAGTAATGTAGACTGAACCCAAAGAAAAGAGCTTCTATAGCATTAATCAACATTATTTTTGTTGCCTAATTCCAAAGCAGGAAAATGCTAGTTCTGGAGGGGAAAAAAGCTGTTTTAATGTTTTATTTTTATTCCCTACAAAACAACTTTGAATGCTAAAGAATGATTTTAACAATATAAATAATCTACCTTGGGGTGTTTTTATATCATATTCAATGACAAACCATGAAATGTAACATTGTTGCTTTGACAGTCTATGAAATCCATCATCTGTTTCCTTGGGTCCTTCATTCAGAAAAAAAAATTGATTTTAAAGGATTTATAGGCTGATCAGAAATATCTGAATGCAAGATTTGCAGCTTTTAAAATCAATATCAGGATTTACTGGTAAAAAACCAGAGTCAGTGGGTGAAATGTTATTGTAATCATTTATCCTTTGTGACCTTTAAAAGAATAAAAAATTACTGCTGTCTGGGGCACGTAGTTTATATCCTGCAGCACAAGGCAGGAGGCAAAGTTTTTTCACCTTCATCCCGCAGTTCATGACACTCATCAAAGAAATATCCAAATGCTGTTGCTAGGTGGCAGATGTGCCACATAATCTGAGTATTTAATAAGCAAAGAGCAGAAAAGGCAGGCCTGGGACTGGCGGTTCTTTGTACCAAGGGTACCTAGAATTTACTGAACTTTAATGTGCATCATTTGCTTATTCATCAAAGCATAATATTTTCTTAAACTTGTGATGATTTCAACAGTGCTTATCATGATTCTATTATTTATTTAAGGTAGTTTGGGTATAGGCCTCTATGGAAGCCGTGCATGGACTGGATGACACTCAGGTCCATTTGAGAGTCATGGTCACCATCATCATTATCACGAACAGCAACAAATAGTTCATCCGCTGATTTCAGTTCACTGTGTTTCTTATTGCTAAGGGAAATCAGTATAGGATGGGCAAGATGGGTTCCTTCTGCTTTGGAAGGTTCTAGTCCAAAGTTCATGGAACCATAAATGTAGTTTCTACCTACAGTTTACTTAGATAAAAATTTATTTTCCTACTTATGTAGCAGGCTACAAGTTGACTACCATACAGGTTGACTACTCTAAGTTCAGGATTTTATCTCTCCTGACCACATAGAGTTAATTCCTCTCCATTTTCTTTTCTTAGTGGCTCTAGGTAAGCAGCAACTAAGCTCATTCCAGTCTGTTGCTTAAGCTGCAGCTGCTGAGAGTAGAGTGGAGAGGTATTTGGAATAGCTTGCATATATCAGCTCCATTTGATGGGAATATAATTGTTTAACCTGAAAATATAAGCATACGTTGCGGTTTTACCATGAAACAGTCTTGGAACCTCTTGTCTGTCTCTACCTCAATCAGATTCTGTTAGATCAGTACAATAACCTTAGAATGCAAATTCATCCATTTTTCTTGCCTAACATTCTGTGTGTATCATTTTAAGCTTAGGGTGCTTAAAACAAAAGATCAATTACTTGTTTCTTCGGCTCTTTTAGCATAAGACTTGGTACTTATCTATTAACAAAGCAAAATTGGATTTTATTCTACCTTTGGGTAAATCAATGGTAAAGTTAATGTATGGCATTCTAACTCCATTTCTTAAATTAGCTGCAATCTAAAACATATAGGAAAATCAGTAAAAATAAAAATTTTTATTGTTGGTTCAGAATATGATAACTTTGGTGTTGCCTCCATTGGGTAAATGAATCTCAAAAAATTTTGATCTGTAGTTCCAGTGTAAGTGAATTTGGGTAGTGAAATATTTGCATTTATCATATATACTCAAACAGACATATTTGCATATTAGGTAAAAAGTGACATTTGAATTGACGATCATTGCCACCTATTCCACCTATTCCACCTATGTATTGGTGGAATTTGGATTTTTGGAATATTTTAATTTTTCATATTTATCTTTGGAGCTTTATTTACCTTCATGTTTCAGAGCAGATAGATCAGAATACTGGACTCATTACAAGGATAGACCACTTTGTGAAGACTCCCTCCCAATCTGGTAATTTAGTCATTTGAACTCTAGTTATAAATGACAGCAGATATTTCCCTATATATAAATTCTGGAAATTATGTCATCAAGTGAACCTCACTCAGTCTCAGTACTATTAATAAAAATGACATTTAATAAATAAAAGAATAATATAATTATAAGACATATTCTAATAAATAATTATAAATAAAAATTATAAAAAACAACATTTAGACAATGCTCTAAAGTTTCCAAATCACTTTACAAACATCTCATTTTATCCTCACAATTATCTCCATTTTACATATGGGAAAACTGAGACAGATAGAGGTTTAATGATTTACCCGGGGCTAATAAGTATCTAAAGTCAGATTTGAACTCAGGTGTTGCTGACTCTAAAACCAGTTCTCCAGCTGTCTAGCTGTATTCATTCACTCATTCAGAGAAAGAGAGAGATACAAACAGATATACGTAATACATACATATATATATGTACATATATATACACACACATACATATATACTCACATCTATACATTAGATGAATAATTTCCCTACCCAGATAACACAATTCACACACACACACACACACACACACACACACACACACAATGTTGTTGTAGTGGTGGTTTGTCCTTTGTTCTCTAAGAGGATCACAACGTCAGGGAAATGATGACATGACTTACACTTGGCTTTGATTTGAGTGAGGGAGGGCTGTACAAGGTCACCAGCCTCACTTTCTTCTTCAGAGCCACTTGGATCCAGTAACCAGATATTCATCAGGGTGACTGGAGATGGCCCAGGGTGCAATAGGAGACCTTGATCCTTTTAAGCTAAGGTCTTTTCAGTTTCTCACTTTGAATGAGGCAATACCCATTCAGTGAATAGGCCTCTTTAAGGAGTGAGTCGAGGGATGGCTCCTTAATTAGAAAAAAAAATCAAACTGGGAGGAGAAGACCCTCAGGATTGCTGGCCAAAAGAGAAACAATTACTATTTACATTCATTATGAGCCAGGAGAACCTAATAAACCATCATCTGGGCAAGAACCCATTGTTGTCCAACCCATAAGATTCAGAGTGAGCTGGGTTTAAGACTTTACCTTTGAGAAGAAAAAAAACAACCTGGCCAATAAACTCCAAGTTAAATAGGTAGCTTTTGACCTTCAAAATTTACCTTCCTTTGGGTATAACACCCTCAGGTAAGAGGAAGGGGATGAGAAGAAAGGAGAAGAGAGAGGAAGGGAGAGGAGGGGAGACGAGAGGAGAGGAGAGGAGAGGTGCACTATGTATTTAACTAGTTTATGCACATATTTACTATGCATATGAAAGATTATAGGATAATAGGCCTAGAACTATAATGGACCTCAAAAGCCAAATAGCTCAACAACTTCATTTTACAGGTGAGGAAACTAAGGCCCAGGGAGTATAAATAACTTGCCCATGGGTAGTAAATGCCATAGGTGGGATATAAATCCAATTCTTCTGACTCCAGCCAGTCAGGGTGCTTTCCACTGAAAGCTTTTAGCTAATGGCAGCCTAGTATTTGGCACTTTGAAGACCTTAACCAACAGAAATAGAATGGAGAGGACCAGCATCTCCTCCTTCCTGATGAAATATTGTGGCTGAGATTCCCATCTCCTCCCTGGAGCTGTTGGGAATGAGGGAATGGTGTCTTTCTTTCCTCAGCTTCTAGTCTTGACCTGATAGTCATGGGGAAAAACTGCCATAATAAATTTGCCCCAAAAATATACCATCAAAAAGCATTCTTGTGTAGGATGCTGAATAAGGGTGTAGGTTTGATTAGTACACATGTGGAAAGGTGTGATCCTTCATTGCCACCTGTGTCAGTAGAAAAACCATTAGGGTGAAGTGCCCTGGCTTGAATATATCCACAAAGCATTATGAGACGTCTTGAAGAGTATTCATTCAGAATTTTTTAAAGATCCTCTTAGCAAGTTGTATAATTTATTTATTCATTTATTAGATTTATTAAAAATGTTCCCATTGCCTGAAGGCTTCTTGGCACATGTACAAAAATATAAATACAATAATTAAATTAAATACAGCAGCTGAAAAGCCTCATAAACAAAACAAAAGCTGGAGACCTCTACCAATTAAGAGTATGACAAATCTAAAAGATAGTCTTCAGTGACTTGAATGTTGATGAGCCAGCCCACCAGCCAGAGGAGACAGAGAGTTCAAGAAATATCCGGGAGGAGGGTAGTGTGATATGAAAGAAAAGCCACTAAACAATCTTGGTTCTAGATCTAGTTTGGGCACCATCTAGCTCGGTTACCTTGGACAAGTCAGCCTCTCTGGAACTCAGGTTTCCTCATATTTAAATTGAGGGGGTGGGACTAGAGGACATTGCAGGCCCCTTCCTATTCTAACCACATGATTCTGGGACTCTTAGTGATATTTCATTCATGATGTCAATTGATCCATACATGATACCATTGATGAAGGGACTCCTGTCAACAGTGAGGATTGCAACCTACCATTGCCCTCTCATCTAATGCACTTGTGACCTACAACCTCCTATTAATCCTTTACTTAATATGCAGGGAAAGTTTCTTTTAGCTATTGTTTTTAAAATAGTGTTCAGGCACCAGTGCAACATCTGAGCTCTCTCTCTCTCTCTGGGACCAGCTCATCTCCTTTTTTGGTCATATGTCTTCTGTGCAATGGACTTTATGACATATCTTATGTGTAAATCCCTACTGACATATGTATACTGCAGCCTACTTGTGCCCATGAGGTACTTCTTTGGTCATCTGAGATTTCAAAGATTGCTATATTCCCTTCTCGTTTCTCACCTGGCTACAATACCTTGGGATTTCTCCTTTTGGCTTTTCCACCATGGTCCAGAAAGCTCATAATTGGAATGACCTCATCATCCTGTAAGACCTCATCAGCCTTGGTGTTCCACCTCATCACCGTCATCTGCCCTTTGATTGGAGGGTAGGGCCATGAACTCCAAAACCTCCATTTAAGGATGAGGTTCAGGACAGACATCTCATTTCCCACCTGGTTGTGCTATTTGGGAACTTCACTGACTTTTCTACCATTTACCTGCATGGCGTACCACCTCTCCCAATCCCCCCCGGTTCAGCTCTTTTTGTTTGTTGTCTACCCATAGTAGACTGTAAACTTCTTGAGGGCAGAGACTGTCTTTCTTTTTGTAGTTTTAGCAAAGTGCTCAGCACATAGTAGGTACTTAAGAAATGTTTATTGATTGTTTTCTATGATTCATTCATACTCATTATAAAACCAAAACCAAAACGAGTCAGTTTGGAAATGTAAAATCTGATCTATGGTAGAGAAAATTTCCCCAATCCCCCTCTATAGTAACACAAACCCCCAAAGTCACAATTTTTTTTTGCCATCATCAAGCCAAAATCTTGGTCCACATGTGTCTTTACTCAGTATTAAAATCGTCACCATCTCTCTCTTTGTGTTTCCCTCTCAGGTTCCTAAGCTTTATGTCTCCTGCAAAGAGAAGACCATTGGCTGTCTTCCATTCAACCTCTGCCCTGTCCCCTGACAATAGAATACCAACCTTCTAAGTATTTACAGAATTTTTATCAACACTATAGGGAAACATGCACATATGTATGCATTTATATATGTGTTTATGTGTATTTACATATGTGTATATATCTTTATATATAACTATTATTCTATATATACACACAGATACACAGATACACAAATACATACCCACATACACATATACATACATACATACACGCATGCATGCATGCATGAATAGGGACACTCATATATAATATTTTCATGGTTTCCAAAGCTTCCGAGGACTAAACTAAGGACATTTGCTACTCTTACTAGCTTCATTCTGCTCAACTTTATTCTTTTATATGAGTCTTGATATTTCTTCAGTTCTAATTCCATTACAATGGATTTTGTTGGTCAGGGCTGCTGTTCACAGTCCACTAGAATCTCTTTTTTTCAGTCCTCATTATGACAACCTCCTGACAGTTCTCTACCTTCTCACATCCCCCACCTGACCCCCTCCAGAAAGATATCACATTAAGAAGGATATCATCCTCAACTCATTACTTCTGATCTGGAAAGTCTTTCCTCTATCACAGAAACTTTTGCAAAGATTTCTTTTCCAGCTTATTTCCTTTTTAATGTTAGCTTTATTGGATTTATTTGTGCAAAAACTTTTTAGTCTTACATAATCAAAATTACCCAATTTAACTTCTGCAATCCTCTCTATTCCTTACTTGGCCCCAAACTTTTCTCCTACCCATAGGTAATTTTTCTCATGTTTCTCTAATTTTTTTGTGATGTGACCTTTTATATCAAGGTCATGCATCCATTTGGAGCATATCTTTGTATAAAGTGTGAAGAATGAGTTGAAATCTAATTTCTTCCATATTGCCTCCCAATTTTCCCAGAAGTTTTTGTCAAATAGCAGATCTTTATCCCATTGAGTCTTTGAATTTTCTAAATAGTAGGGGATAAATTTGCTTCTGAATGTTGTGTACCGAATCTGTGCTAATGATTGATCTTTGTATTTTTTTTTAACCAGAGCCAAACTGTTTTAATATTTCCTATTTTGCTGTATAATTCTCTCAAATTCTTCTCTCTCTGGTATAACCTTCACTCAGTTTCACGACTCTTTAAGAAGTTTCCATGCTTTGACTCTTTCTGCCTTGATTCTGATCTGACTGCTCCCTTAAAAAGGCTCCATAGGCTACATCCTTTAGTTAGAACCTAAATTCAGTTCTAGCCTCAGACACTTACTAGCCATATGACCCTAATGAAGTCATTTAATCTCTGCTTTTCTCAGTTTCCCCATCTGTACAGATTGTAGTACAGCACCTACTTCCTAGGATTATTACGAAGATCACATGTGACAGTATTTGCAAAATGCTTTGCAAATCTCAAAGCATTGTATAAATTATGACTATCAATATTATTTTAATTGTCTGGTTCTGCCTTTGAGAGTCAAGTCTCCTCTTCCACATAAATCATACGTGGCGCTCATGACCTGGCACCGAGCACCAGAGCCCCCCTTCCCCCCCACACTCCTCAAGCCATGACCTC
>CM053596.1:185461860-185481041 GCA_028646575.1 Pseudocheirus occidentalis | reverse complement strand
CCACTCCTCAAGCCATGACCTCCATGAGTGTATTTCATGTCTGCTTGACAAAGAATCAGTTGCTCCCTAGTTCTGGATGTGGGTTATCAAGTGGGGCTGCTTCTAGCTCTCTACTATTGACTGAACTAAGCTTACAGATATACAGATGGTCTAGGAAAGAGTGGATACTTTCTTTCCTTTCTCTTCCTTTTCCTTTCCTCTTTATTCTCCACAGTTAGTCATCAAATTGCTTTCCCTCCTCAAACTAAATCCACTGGTCATGACCAGATATCTTCTTCTTGAAGTTAGATCCTATAGATTTCACATTTTACCATAATTTCTGAACAAAAATTCATGGACATAGTATAATATCTAGTCATTTCACTGCATCTCTCCTTTTTCATCCTGTTCCTTTACCCTCCAATCACTGTTCTTTGCCTTTTCAGTTTTGAGGCCTCTTTCTGCTTTTTTTCCATCTCCTTCCCTCCACAATTAAAATCAAGGGAATTGCATTTTGCATATTCAATTCAATAAAGGTTTATCAAGTGCCTAATATGGGTGAGGCGCTAAGGTTGGGGGGAGGATGGAGAAACCCACCAGGTAAAACACAGCATGTATTCCTTGCCCCCAACAAGACTGGCTACTTAGTAAGGGATGGAATGTCAGAGCACAAGGAGCTACCTTACATGGGAGGATGTGATCTTTGCTACTGGGGAGGCACAAAGCACTAAGTGGAGTCAGAGAACAGAAGGAGCAGCTCCCCTCAAGTACTGATGTGACTAAATTTGGGTTTAGAAAGATTACATGAGCAGAGGGGTGCAGGATGGATTGGAAGGAGGCATATTGAAGACAGGGAAAGAGCAGTTAGGAGGTTACTGTAATACTCCAAAAGCATCCTGGACAAGACTCATGTCCATGGAAATGGAAAAGAACAAAGAGATGTTAGTGGTCTCAGTAATGCATCTGATATATAAGAAGAAGGAATCAGTGATTATCTCGATATTTGGAGCCTTAGAGACAAGTTAGGGCCATTAGCAAAAATATTTGTTAGGAAAAGTGGCAAGCTTGGGGAGAAAGATGCTAAGTTTGGTGGATGTGGCACAGGCCACTCAGAGGCATCTGCTGATTAACGGGCATTCAAGTTTCATCTGTAATTTTTCACAAGAGCAAAGAGTTGGAAACAAAGCAGATATCCATGGACTAGGGATGACACAAATCGAGGTACATGAATGTAGTGGAATATTATTATGTCACAAGAAATGATAACCGTACAGAATTCAAAGAAGCAGGACAAGATCCATGAACAGATAGATGCAGGATAGAACAAGCAGAACCTGGGAAATAAAATACAAACATGAATTTATTGCTGTTATCATTGTCTTTTGCTAAAGGATAATAGCCAACATGTCTATACGAAAAGAAAAAAAAACAATAGTCTGTGTGATAATTACAATAATGTAGATGCAAAGAAAAAAGGAAGCTGAATGCCAATCACTTCCTCAAGGTTTGGCCCCAAAGGAAAAATAAGAAAATGCATCCCCTTCCACTCTTTGTAGGTACTCTTGGTATGATGTCAGATTCAGCTGATATGTTAGGTAATTGTATGGAACTGTTTTGCTCCCTTTTTCTTTTTGCTTTTTTGTTACAAGGGATGGCTCACTGAGTAGGGGGCAGGGAGGATACATTCAGAAATGAAGATAATGAAAAAAACAAAAGATACCAATAAAAAGTTTAAAGTTACAGCCACAAATAAGACAAGTGTCAGTAATTACAACTAAAACCTTGCCTCTGGAGAAGGAACTCAACCCCTCCATTGTGCTCTGGATTAAAAGAAAAAGAAAGCCAGAGGGAAACTGTACCTCACAGTCCTAAACTTACAGCTTAGGCCACTAAATCACTGTGTGGTTTATGGAGAAGCATGAAGGTGAATGCAGGCTGGGAAATCTGGAAATGGTCAGGTTGAGGGGAAAAAAGCAGCTGATATTTATCAGGAAGGCAAATCAATTGTCACTCTGAGATTGGATCTCAGACCTCCCCATATTCCTGGATCCTGCCCAGCTCCATGTTAAGAAGAAAGTATCCCCAACCAACTGATGAAGGCACTATTCCCTTGGGGGAAGGGGTCTATATCCCCTACCCTGCTCTCTTTTCTCTTTACCCTGAAGTATCTGAAATAATTTACCTCTCCTCACCTTTCTGATTTCTGCCTCTTACTCTCAAATAATGTACACATAGAGAAAAGGTACCATGTATACATATATACATGTATCCTCTCTTACTCTCAAATAATGTACACATAGACAAAAGGTACCAGCTGCATTGATCCCATGTAGCTTCCAACATTTCTTCAATAACATGGAATATTTTCCCCCATGCTTCATTCAACAGTATGGCTATGGAGTAAGTTGGGAATGTCCCCCTACCGCCCCCTCCAAATGTAAGTAGGATACAAAATATAGGGATGGTGAGAGGAGGCACGATGGAGCAAGATGTTAGGCAGAAAGATGGCTCCCCAGGTACCTTTCTATAAGAGGCTTGCTTTCTCAGGCAGAATGGGCAGCCTGGTTTTATATTTGACGTGTTTACAATCCTTCAGATCCTTATCTCTGAGGTGTTTACCTTGAACCTGATGAATCATGATTTCCTCCAGTGTATCTTGGATTCCCTAGCAGCAAATGTATTTCTTTCCAAGAGTAAAAATAGCACAGTATTGCTGGGTGGGATTATAGTAGAGTGAGTGAGTGTGTTGGATTGTATTTTCAAGGGGACAGAACTGGTTCAAAAAGGCAGGAATAAGATGTAAATAAGACACCTTCTTGGAGGATTGGTATATTTATACTTAGTTTGAAAAAAATGAGTCACAGAATGTCTTTATCATTAAATTAAACAAACAAACATTTCCTTATGAATCTTTAACAGATGAAATGGGAAGGACCTAGTGCACCAATGATGTTAACCAGAATTCCTGAGTTGAAGGAAGAAATTCTAGCCACAATAATATTATGGTATAATAATATTATGCCCTTGTATCGAACATTAAATTAATGACACAAAGAATAATGGAGGCTCAAAATCTGCACTTACCTGTGTAGCTACACCTGTATCTTCATGATGCACCCAACGCTACTATGTTGGTTTAAAAAAAAATCATTATGAAGCCCATCTACAGGGTATCAACAAAAATTGCAAACTTCTCTTAACATGACTAACACCTCCATTTTTAATGAAATTTGCTGGAGTTGGCGAATTCAAATCGGCATATTTGGGATCTATTCAGATTGGCCAATAAACATAGCAAAAATCATAAGGACATCACGTTTCATCTCCTTTTAAACACTAATATTATTTAAGCATTAGCAACCAGCAGGATCAAAAATATATTCTGTAGGACAGAACATCAGCAATAAAAAGAAAATACTTCAATTTCATCACATCTCAGCTAAAAAACTCCTTTTTGCAGACATATTCTAATATAGACTGGCTTCTCTCCTTAGTGAAAGTAATTCATGGACAGTGATTGTTTCTGTACCTGTATCCATGATATCTGCTGAAAGAATTTTCTTGGAGTAGTTTCAGCAGTTATTTATGGAACCAACCAAAGCTGAATTTTGCCCAACAAATGGATATCGGCATCTATAGCAACATCTCCTCTCCTGACAAACAGTGGTCACCAATGTCCACCAAATCTGACTCTTAATAAGTGCTTAATAAATGCTTGTTGACCTATAGACTCAATAAATTTGAGAAACTTCTGCTTTTCTGTTTTAAAACAAGTTCTTTGATAGTGTTGATGATTGAAATGGATTATGATTAATAACCAACACTTATTTAGTGCTTCAAAGTTTGCAAAGTGCTCTACATTCCTTGTCATTTAAGCTCCATAACAACTCTCAGAGATAGGTGCTACAGGTATTTCCATCCCCATTATCAGAAAGATTAAGTGACCAGACCATGGTCACAAAACCAGCACACACTGAATATTGTATTTGAACCCAGATCCAGCTGACTCTCCAGTCTAGCACTTAATGAGAACAGGTAGGGAATAAACATTTAATATGCACATACTATATGCCAGAAACTGTTCTAAACACTTTATAAGTATTGTATTGTTTGATTATATGATATTTGATAATGATATTAAAGAAAAACAGTATTAACACAATGCATTTCACAAAAAAGTACATGAATAGATTTCATCTCCAGGCTACTCTATGGATGTCCTCTGCCATGCTCTTCATGGTGAAGCCTCACTCCAGTCCTGGAATTCACACACTGAAAGAACCCTCCAATCCCGTGACCCTGTAGCTTTTCCCTGTGATTGGATGACTCCTCTTAGAACCTCCATTTTTTAAAAATGAATTTTAAGTGGGACATTTATTATATCACCATAATTTTCCCCAGTATCCTTTTCTTTTTTCTTCCCTGAGAGCCATCCCATATAAAATGCTATTTCTTTTTCCTTTTTTTTCCTTTTTTTCTTTAAATTTATTTGTTTACTTCCAGTTTACAACATTCAGTTCCACACTTCCTTGAGTCTCAAATTCCCCCCCCCTTCTCCCACCACCCATGGAAGCATGCAGTCAAATATAGGATCTCCAAATACCTTCACATTAAACATTAGTCAAGTTGTAAAGAAGGATTTTAACCAATGGAGTGAACAGTGAGAAAGCAGAAACAAAACAGAAGAGAGCAAGTGGTTTACTTCAATCTGCATTCAGACTCTGTAGTTCTTTCTCTGGATGTAGATATCTCTTTTCATCATGAGTCTTTTAGAATTGTCTTATAACCTTGCATTGCTGAGAGGAGCCCAGTCTATCAAAGTTAGTCATCACACATATTATGTGTCTCTAACCATGTACAAATTTCTCCTGGTTCTGCTCTTCTCACTCAAATCTCTCCAAGTTATTTTGAAGTCTGTCTGCTCCTCATTTCTTATAGTGCAATAGCATTACATTACATTCATATACTACAACTTATTTAGCCATTCCCCAAATGATGGGCATCCCCTTGATTTCCAATTCTTTGTCACCACAAAAAAAGAGATTCTATAAATATTTTTGTACATATGGGTCCTTTTCCCACTTCTATGATCTCTTTGGGATACAGCACTAGAAGTGGTATTGCTGGGTCAAAGGGTATGCA
This sequence comes from Pseudocheirus occidentalis, assembly GCA_028646575.1. Lineage (NCBI taxonomy): Eukaryota > Metazoa > Chordata > Mammalia > Diprotodontia > Pseudocheiridae > Pseudocheirus > Pseudocheirus occidentalis. The sequence goes on along the minus strand of CM053596.1, from coordinate 185,475,920 downwards.
CTTATTTATAGCCCTTTGGGCATAGTTCCAGATTACTCTCCAGAATGGTTTGATCAGTTCACAATTCCATCAACAATGCATCAGTGTTCCAATTTTTCCACACCCTCTTGAACATTTATCATTTTCTTGTCATTTTAGCCAATATGACAGGTGAGATGTGGTACCTAAGAGTTGTTTTGATTTGCATTTCCCTAATTAATACTGATTTGGAGCATTTTTGGAAAAAAATTTCTTTTGGGGGGTTAAGTGACTTGCCCAAGGTCACACAGCTAGTTTTTGTGTTAAGTATCTGAGGTCACATTTGAACTCAGGTTCTCCTGACTTCAGGGCCAGTGCTCTATTCACTGTGCCACCTAGCCTCCCTCTAGTAATGGAATCTTTAGATCAAAACAAATACTTGCATTATTCTAAATTGCTTTCCAAAATGGTTGTGCTGATTCATAGCTCCATCAACTACACCACTAGTGTTCCTGTCTTCCCACCACCTTTCCAGTGCTGGCTATCCTCACTTTTTGTCATCTTTGACAGTTTTCAGAGTGTGAGATGAAACCTTTGGGTTGTTCCCGTTTGCATTTCTCTTATTATTAGTGACCTGAAGTCTTCTTTCATATGATTGTTAATAATTTGCAATTCCCTTGAGAATTATTTGTTCACATCCTTTGATCACTTTTGACCACTTATTTATTGAGGAATTGCTTTTGGTTTTATATAAATACTTCTGTCTATCCATACATACACATGGATAAGCAAACAGACAGATACAGATATATATGGTAATTGTTTATATATCTTGGATACCAAGGGTTTATCAGATATATTTAAAACAAAGATTTTTCCCATCCAAACACTTCCCTTCTTATGGTAGGTGCATTAATTATGGTTGTGTAGAAGCTTTTTAGCTTCTCACAATCAAAGTCATCTATTTTATTTTGTGTAATTGTCTCTTATGTGGCCAGAGCCTCCTAGGCCAGGATTTCTCGTTTCTCTCCAGGTTGCATTCTAGCCTTTCTCTACCATACCCACCATACCCTATGGGGTATGCTACTGCTCCCACTCACCCTCTTTCACCTTCCTTTTATGTTTATTTTTTACTTATTAGAGTGCATTCTCCTCAAGGGCACAGGATATCATTCTACTTTCATTTGTATTTCTAGCATTTAGCATAGTGCCTGGTGCATGCATTTAAAAAACGCTAGTTAATTGAATGACTGATTCCAAGGGCCTATATTGACCCCAGTGAGACTTGAACCTTCAATTTTTAAGAAAGCAAATTTTATACCCTAATATGAAGGCCTTAATGGTCTGAATGACCTTCAAGGGTTCACTGTGCTTTTATAAGAAATATTTCAATGTGTGTATATTTCGTATAAGAGATTTATACGGTATCAGATTTCAGAGAGACATTAGAAGGCACCTACCCCAAACCCCCTCATGTCATATAAGAAGATGCACATATCACCATTCATAGAGTGCCTGCCTACAAATTCCATAAACTAGCTACTTAATGATACATATATATATATATATACAAACATTTATATATGTACATATATACATAGAGGATCATCAATATTTTCAAATAGTATTTGAGGAAATCCGGCAAAATGTATAGCTGGAAGGATTAGTGAAATTTTTTATTAAAATTGAAGAATTAAAAACAAAAATATGGGTAATTGTTTTTTGAATCTGTATGCATGCATGTGTGTGTTCAGAAATACTTTCTGCCTCTGTCAGGCCAAATATAAATCTAGGTACATTTTTAGGCAAAGAAATGTCTTTGAGGAGATCAGCAGAGGTGGCCCTTTTGCTTTAGTGACAGATTATTTCTTCACTACAAGTGATTGCTTTATTCAGCCTTTAGAATGAAAACTTTTTTTAAAAAAATGCTGTGTGTGTTTTTTATGGCACAAACCAGTATAAATATTTACTAGATCTATGAGTAAAAGCATATAAATACTTGTTTCTCATGCTGCTTAGAGAAATCATGGGAAAATATGTGGAGGGAAGGATCCTTCCGCTCTTTGCTTCCTCCTCCCCAAAACTCTGACCCAAAAGACAAGGAGTTTCATTCTTAAGGATTATTCAGAGAGATGTGAAACACTTAACTTTTTTTTTTTTGGTAATATACATGTTGGGTAAACAATATATAGACATCATGATGTAATAGAACTAGTACGGGATGGAGTGTCAGGATACCTAAGTTTGGTCACAGCTCTACCACTGATTAGTGATGGGACCTTGATCTAAAATAACATCTCACATTTTTGTAATACCTAAGCTCCTCCACAGTGCCTAAATCGACCCCGGTTTCTAGGTACTTTATGGGTCAGAATCTTCTTCAAACCATAAAATGAGCCCCCAATATGTTTACTTTTGCTTGTCAGTGTAACAGTATGCTTAGTTGAAGGCAAAGCCTTTGATTGATTCAAATCATTGGAGGACCATACTTTCTTGTCCCTGCGCTCCTGCCATCCTATCAAAATTGTTATTGTTCAGTCGCTTGAGTTGTGTCTGACACTTTATGTCACATTTGGGATTTTTTTGGCAAAGATACTAAAATGGTTTGCGATTTTTTTTCTCCAGTCCATTTTATAGATGAGGAAACTGAGGTAAACAGGGTTTAAATGACTTGCCCAGGGGCACACAGCTAGTATGTGTCTGAGGTTGGATTTGAACTCAGTTCTTGCTGACTCCAGGCCCAGCACTCTATCCACTGTGCCACCTAGCTGCCCCCAAATTACCAAAATTGCCTTGCATTTGGTGGCAGCTAGATGGTGCAGTGATAGAGCGCTTGGTCTGGAGTCAGGAAGACTACCTTTGTGAGTTCAAATCTGGCCTCAGACACTTACTTAGCTGTGTGACCCTGGGCAAGTCACTTAACCCTGTTCGTCTCAGTTCTTTATCTGTAAAATGAGCTGGAGAGGGAGATGGCGAATCACTCCAGTTTTCTAAGAAGACCCCAAATGGAGCACAGAGTCAGACACGTTTGAAATGAATAAACAACAAAAAAAACCCTTGCGTTTATTATATATACATATACATATATATGGGTGAATATAGAAATGTGCATGTCCCCCATAAAATAAAGAAGCAGTCTAGTACATTTGGATTTGTACTTAGAGGACTAAGATTCAATTCTTGGCATTTCTACTTAATATTCAGGGGTGGGCAGGGTCCGTGGCCACTAAGGAGCCTCATTCTCAAAATCCGTAGAGGATCATTCAGATTCAGGACAGAGGCGGGTAGAGGTCATTCACAAGGGGGCATGAATCAGATAACCAAAAGCATACGTATAAAGGGGATATCTGGAATCAAAAGCCAGCAGAGATCCTGAGGTCTTCATCCCAGGGAGATAGGACTCACATATGCCATATCAGAGTCAACAAATAGTTTTGGCAGGTATATAGGGCAACTAACCAATCAGGATAATACACGGTGAGCTTGTGCTATAGACTTGCTATGATTTATTCCTAATATTCAGACTTTCATCTGCATCCGCCACCATGGGACTCAAACAGAAACTATTTCTCTATCAGAATAGTCACAGTAGATTAAGTCTTTACAAAGCCACGTCTGATCTACTCTGCATTGTTACTAACAGATGTGCCTAATGAAATATTAATATTTTAATTAATTTAAAATTAATATGATTTAAATTATTAATTTGCAAACATTAATACAATATTTGTGGAAATTACAAAATTATTGTTCTATGAACATACAAATACCAAAGCATCTATAATTTCCTCAGTAGAGGAAATTCCTGGTGTGGGAACTCTCTCTTCCAAAACAGATTGCAACACATTTATGAGTTAGTAGGATCACAGAATTGGAGAGTTAAAGCTGGAAGGGATGGTAGAGGTCATCTAATCTAACCTCATCATTTTACAAATGAGGAAATTGAGGCCAGAGGTTAAGTGACTTGCCCAAGGTCATATAGAAGATAAGTGGAAGAGCCAAGCTCTAAGCTCCATAACTCTACTCTGCCATACTGCCTCTATCTACTATTCCTATTTCCTTCCCAATTTATCTTGTAAACTTACTTTTTAAACAAAACTTGTCCATTAAAAAATAAAAGAGTATGCAAGATCATACGCAGCTAAGCGCTAGGTTGCGGCCCAGGGTGTGTATATAGAGGTACTGATGGAAAAACTACTTTTAAACTAAAATCAGCTGCTGTTGATCATCTCAGTGTGTTTTAGAAGTTGCTTTGGGGGTCAGGGTAGGTAGATATACCCTGAAAACGAAGGTTGCACCAACTTCACTTAGCCCCTCCTTCAGAGAATTGTTGTTCAGTAGTGTCAGACTCTTCATGACCTCATTTGGGGTTTTCTTGGCAAAGATGCTGGAGTGGTTTTGTCATTTCCTTCTCCAGCTCATTTTACAGATGAGGGAAACTGAGGCAAATAGGGTTAAGTGACTTGTCCAGGGTCACACAGCCAGTAAATGGCTGAGCCCAGATTTGAGCCCATGAAAATGAGCCTTCCTGACTCCATACCCAGCGCTCTGTGTGCTGCACCACCTAACTGCCCCTCAGAGACTATGATACCATTATTTTGTCTTTAAGAGGGAATAGATTTAGCTGTCATCTGGAGTGAGTCAACTATCATAGTGACAGAATGCGACACAGAGAGAAAGAACTGAGAGAAATTCTTTCCTTTAGGGCTGAGTAAGTTGACTGTCAAGGAGAAAGAACCAAAAAGATTTTTTTTTGGAGAACATTTTTAAAAATCTTATTTTAAGGAGACATTGTAAAGAGAATTCCTGAACAACTCCAATTACCATTCATAGGGAACCATGTTTCTCAAGTGGAGGAGTAAGTGTCATTCTTCTGCTTTTAAGGAGCATAGAGGTGACTCTGGCTGTGAACTTTATTCACTCCAATACATTGTAAATAACTATTTATGCCTTCATTTTATTATTTTCTCCGGTAATAAATTGCAGGAGCAGTAAGCAGTAACAGTCTATGAGACCAGAGGTTTTGAGATTTAGAGAGAGTGGAATAAAAGCTCATGGAAAAGGGGGATGCTTCAATTCATTTGTAAATTGAGGTGGAGGCTCAGAACTAGTTGATTAATGACGGGCATTGTGCATTTATGATGAAGTTTCAGGACACACCCTTTGACTGCCTTAGAATCACGTTAGAGAATTAACAAAAAATGGGCCATTATTAATCAAAGTGGGAGTCAGGGTTGGTGTGCTTGTTGGCTAGTGTCATTGTTCATATTTCTTTACATTATTCGCTATATTTGAAAACATATACATTAAGTCCAGTCTAGTTTCTGACTAGAGTGAAGATTTCAAGAGACTGAATCCCCATGATTTCCAAGAAAGAGAATAAGATGGTATCTTAGTCAGGAGAAGAGCCCTAAAACTTTGAAGTGAATATTCTTGGGGGATGGAAGACAGGTAAAAAAAAATGCTCATCCAATTAGTTAGACCAAATGTTGACAAAATCCATGACTAAGGAATAAAAAATGGGAAATGATGGATAAAGGAGGGTGGTAGAGAAAGATGCTATATTTTTAGGCCAAAGGTTTCTGGTCCAAGTCTTAAGGAAGTTGACGCTAGAAGGGTTAAAAACCATATGGCTTTGCCAACTGATTCCATTGGCTTATACATAATGCCCCAGATGGGGGGGTAAATGAGTTCCCAGGAAACTCTTGTAGAGGTGAATCAACCATCCCTCCTGTTGTGGACAGATAGGTAAGGAAGGAATCCCTTGTTTCCTGTCTTCTCTCAGCTTCATGTCAGTAGCCAACATGGAGAACTGCAGAAGCCTTTGATTCATAATGGCTTACTTTCCTGCTTCCAGGGTGATTGGAGATCTTCCAGGACTGCTGGGTCTGGGGACTTCAGAGCAGATTTACTCTGTTCTTTCCATTCACTCTAACAAAAGGCTGCCTTCCCAAAAGGAAGAGGTCATTTCTGTCTCAGTTTATCCCTAGTTATCAGGAAGCAGTTTCTAATGGTGGTTGCTATTTCCCTTCTAATCCTGAGTATTTGGGGGAAGTTTCTTAGCCTGGGTACCTTGAGAATGCAAGAAGAATCTTACCAGGAAGTCAGTAAGACTGGAGGTCAAATAAAGTAGCCAAACTGAAATGAAAATGAAATGTATCAGTGCAAGTTGAGCTGGTGGCAGTTTCTACTTCCTAGAATATAGAGTTGGTTTATGTAACTTTTTCAGGCTCACAGTCAGTTAGAAACATTATGAGGCATTCAAATGGACCAGTAGAATGGACCAATGTCCGTCTCTATAGGAAAGCTGATCTGGAAAGTCCCTAGATACATATTGGGTACATGTGTGGGGATCAGAACAGCATTTTCAGATGGCAAGGTTGTTTTTCTCCTATAGTATCACCATCAAATTTTGTCCTCATAACCCACATCTCTCATGTCTAGGCATAAATACCCCAGGATTCTGACATCTTAGTTTTTCTCCAAGTGAGTGATGGCCAAGGTTCCCAAGGCCAATGCCTTGGTCATTATGGGCAAATAAGGTAGAAGAGCAATCAGCTGTTGGACCTGATTCTGTTGTTGTTCTTCAGTCCTTCCAATCATGTCTGACTCTTCATGGCTACATTTGAGATTTTCTTGGCAAATATACTAGAGTGATTTGCCATTTCCTTCTCTAGCTCATTTTACAGATGAGGAAACTGAGGCAAACGGGATTAAGTGACTTGCCCAGGGTCACACAGTTAGTATGTGTCTGAGACCAGATTTGGATGAGGAAGATAAGTCTTCCTGACTTCATGCCCAGTAAGCACCTAGCTACCCTTTTGACCTGGTACCTAGGGTTATACATTGCCTCTTACTCACTCACTATAGCCTAACTTTCTGCTCATATTCATCTAGGAATCAGTAAGTCAGTCAAGAAACATTTAATAAGCTCCTGTTATCTGCTAAGTGTTAAGGATACAAAAAGTGGCACAAGACAGTCCCTGCCCTCAAGGAGCTTACAATCTAACAGGGAAACACAAACAAATGTGTACGAATAAGCTATATACACGATAAATAGGAAATAATTACAAGAGGAAACGCACTAGAACGAAGAGGGGTTGGGAAAGGCTTCCTGTAGAAGACGGGATTTTAGTAGACACTTGGAGCAATCCAGGAAATCCAGGAGGTGGTGATAAGGAGGGAGAAAATTCTAGGAATGAGAAACAGCCAGAAAGAAATACTGAGAGCTGAAAGATGGAGTATCTTATTCAGGAAACAGCGAGAAGGCCACTGTCACTGTGTCAAAGATAGGCATGTGGAAGAAGGCTGGAAGGATATAGGTGACTAGCTTATGAAGGGCTTTGAATGCGCAGCTAAGGACTGAAGTATTTACTCTTGGAGGTGAGAGGGAGCCGCTGGAGTTTATAGAGTGGGGAGAGGGGAGTGACAGGGTCAGAACTGTGCTTCAGTAAAATCACTTTGGTAGTTGGGTAGAGGATGGATTGGGATGGGGAGTGACATGAGACAGGAAGACCCACCAGCAGACTTCTGCAGTGGTCCTGGTATGAGGGGACGAAGGTCTGTACCAAGATGGTGCAGTATCAGAGGACAGTAGGAACTATATTTGAGAGATGCCACAGAGTTGTAATCAACAGGCTTTGCCAACAGATTGGATATGGAAAGAATCAAGGAGACCCGTAGGTTGACTCCCAGACTTATAAACCTGGGGAAATGGTGCTGTGGGGTGGGAAAGGAGGATTTGGGGGGGAGAGAAATAATGATTTCTGGTTTGGACTTACTTCAAGATGTCTAAAAGGCAATTGGAGATGTAAGCTTGGAGGTGAGCGGGAAGTTGGGACAGTTCAGATAAATTTGAGAATTGTCAGCATATAAATATCAGCTCCATGGGAACTGAAAAAAAAAACCATCAAGTGAAGGAGTATAAAGGGAGAAGAGAAGTGGACCCAGGACAGAGAGCTGGGGAACACCTAAGGTTAGAGGGGATTCAGCAAAGCACCCAGAGAAAGAGCCATCAGACAGGGAGGAGGAGACCCAGGTCAGAGTGGTGGCCTGAAAACCTAGAGAGAAGAGAGGGTCGGTCGTGGAGGAGGAGAGGCAATTGGCCGTGTCAAAGTCAGGAAGATCGAGGATTGAGAAAAGGCTAATGATTTGGCATTTGTGGGATCACTGATAACTTTGGGGAGAGCAGTTTTGGTGAAAGGGAAGGTTGGAGGCCAGTTTGTAGGGGGATAAGAAGAAAGTCAGAGCAGAGAAAGTAGAGTCACCCCTTGTGGACCACCTTCTCAAAGAATTCCCAGCAGCCACACCAACTTCTACCTCATCAAACAATAAGCTAGGTGAATGGGTTGAGGGTACAAGGACATAAATTTTCACTTTTAATTTCTCTGGTTCTTTTGCTATCCAAGCTGTTGTTTCATCCCATTCCCTCAGCTACAAATGGGAATATTCACATATCAAATAATCACTGATTGTATTTTAACATTCTTTATGGCCTCTTATAAAGCCACCTTTTCCATTTAAAAGGAGGCAGTTTTATGAGTCTCTTTGATAAGCACTTAACAGTTACTACCCAAACAAAGAACCAGAGAAGTCAGAGGACAGGAGGTGCTCCCAGCTAACTACTGCCTCTATCTGGAGTCCCACTTCTTGAACATTATTCAAATTAGCTCCAGGACTCATAATTCTGTGTTTTCCTTTATTGCTGCAGTAAAGTAAATGGTTCTTTTATCCAAATGTTATTTCCTGGCTATTAATTCAGTAGTTATTTTGGATTGTGGCACTCCTCTTTGATTTAGGGATGTAGCTTCTTATAAATATTTAAAAGTGTAAGACTGACACTAGGAGAAATTGACTTTGATTTGTTTTGTTAATATCCTATAGCTCAAGTAATTATAGATTTGGAAAGTGTTATCCCTTCCTCTGTTTGTCAGGAGAGATGGAAAGCACTTATCTCTATTATAATAGTGTACTTGGCAACAGTAAGTCTGTTCTTTAGCGCCTTTGTTTCCAAGTCCCCAGAAGAACATTCTAACCATCTTCCTTATCACCCTCCTTCCCTAGGACATGCACAGTCCTGAACACATTCTTAGAGGAAATTGTCCTCAGATCCTTGCAAAATGCTGTAGTATGTATAAAGGAGAACTCACCCTCAAAAACCTGAAAATAGTTTGTCGTTACTGAACCAAGCAAGGCTTTCTTGGCACCTTCAAGAACCAACAGGGATTTGCAACGGTACCTAGGGTGATATATAGACTAGAGTGATTTAACCTTGGATCAATCAACCTATTAAAGAAAAAAAAGGAAAGATCAATAAGGATGGGTCTTGGTGAACCAGAGGTCATCTAACATTTTTCAACCTAATGTTCTTATTTCCTTTCCATTAACATTTCATAATGAAAAAATGCCTATATTCTTTAATTTTTAAGATGATTAAGAGAATTTAGTGCTTTTGAAATGCGGGGAATTTATAATGCCAACATTGAACGCCCCATGAATATTCTACAGGACAAGTCCAACTTGGATAAATATAATACATGTATTCTTATCGCTACTGCATCCAAATTATTCATATGCACTGGATGAAAAAGGCCAGGGTGAAGATGTAACTTTGTCAACATCACCAATGTAAATCTTTTCAATTCATTACTTCTCACCTAGACTACTGCAAAAGCTTCCTATTTGTATTTTTGTCTTCCTATTACTCCCTATTCCAAACTATCCTCCTCACAGCTGTCAAAATCATTTTCCTAAAGCACAAGCCTAATCATGTCACTTCATTATTCAAGAACCTTTCATGGCTCCCTGTTACCTTGAGGTTGAAAAACAGACATCTCAACCTGGCATTTAAATCCCTTTACAAATCGACTTCAGTCTACATTTTTTTCTAGCTTTATATCAAATGATCTCCTTTTTATACATTATATTCCAGCCAAAATGTCCTACTTAACTGGTTCTCAAACTCAGCAGTCCATCTTCCATCCCCAATGCCTTTGAATAATCTATTCCCCATGCCTGGAATTAGCTACTTTCTCAACCCTAGCTCACAGAATCCCTAGCTTTCCTCAACATTCTCCTCATATGCTCCCTCCTAAGGAAAACTATTCCTAGTTCCTTTAGGTAATAATGCTCTCTCCTTTCTCCAATTCTAATGCACAAATTTTTTGTTGCTCCTCCCAATAGACTATAACCTTCCTGAGGACAGAGACAGGTCTTCATCTTTGTATTTGCATCCTCAGTGTTAAGCACAGTGTCTTACAAGTGGTAAATGCTTAATGAAGGTGTATTGAATTGTATTCATTGCATTTTGTTTGGAACTTCTTAAAAAGATTTCCAGATTTTATTTTAATTGTGGTAAATTATGACCAACTAACATTTATAATAGCCCTTAAATGATTTCAAAACATTTTATAGGCATTATGTCCAGGACTGTGCTAGAAGGTTCCCTGAAAGTCAATTGCTAAATTTTAAGAAATTTGCAAGCACTACAAATCAAGAATTATCTAGACTTTAAAAAGTGATAGAAAACTTGTTAATAATGGCTATTAAACTTAAAAGTATGCCTTAGTTTGTCAGAGAGGCACCTCTTAAACATTTACCAGCATACCAGGGGGAAGGGAATAAACATTTATATAGCACCTATTTTATGCCAGGCACTGTGCTAATTAGGGAAATGGAGGCAAATAGTGGCTAAGTAGCTTGCCTAGGATCACACAAATCTTCCAAACTCCAGAGTTAGTGCTCTATCCACTGTGTCACCCAGCTGCCCTGCTGATATCCCTTAAATTTCACCACAAAACATTAGTTAAGCCAAGTCTGATAAACAGCTTGAAATGTTAGGGTTGAAACTTGAACTTATGTCTTCTGACTTCAAGTCTCACCTTCTTTCCATTGCACCATACTGTTCTTCACTATACCATGCTGGACTTAGGATACTTGTATGTCCCAATACTTCTGATGTATTAGCATTTTCTAGGGAGGTCTTGAGAATAAAATAAACATACACAGAATTTTAAAAATTGTTATCATTCTTCCCTTCTATGGATACTAGCTAAGGTTCACATTTTAACAAACAATAGCACATACATTTTATTATTATTTCACAAATATTTAAGTCTTTTATATGTGGCATTTATGCTATATGTATAGACTACAATGATAAAAATTGACCTAGCACCCATTCCCAAGCATTTTACAATCTAGAATGGGAGATACAGTTTAAAAATAACTATAATACAAGTTAGAATATGATTTGTATAAATGATAGGTCACATGTCATGAGAAATTTGAACAGAGAGCAGTTACTTTCAGATTGGAGGGGTGAGATAATCAGAGAATAATTCATGCAAGAGATAAGACCTGAGCTGGGGACTATTATAAATCTCCAAGTTAACTAAAAGGGACATATGAAGGAAAACTCTAGCTGCAACTAGAGGAAGAATTGATAAATAGAAGTATGTGTGGAGTGATTTTATGTATATATGTATGTATGTATGTATGTATGCATGCATGCATGCATATACGCATTTATTTGTGTCTAATGGTAACCATCTGGGGGAGAAAAAAAGAAATGTACATGATAACTTCATTATATATTTCAAAGGAATAGCAAGTTGTACATAATAAGTTTGCAGTTTAATTGCAATCATCTTTTTTAATTATTATACTATGTTATGGAAATGCTTATTGTATTCTAAAAATTAAAATAAAATAATAGAAATTTTTAAAGACTTAGAGGAAGAGAAAGCGATAACTCAAGTGTAAAGAGTCAGTGTAAAGGGAGAGAAGAGAGCCAAGAAGATTTCTTTGGGGACACTGCACACGAAGGGTAGAAGGAAGAGAAAAGAGCAGAGACTGCATCACGTTACTTGGCCAAGAGGAAGAAACTTTCAGCACCGAAGTGCTCTCCACCACTATTTCCAGTTCTGGAGCTGCCAAGATCATTCAAAAACGTTTACTCCTTTGAAGTTCATGCCAACTGCTTCCTTCCAAGGTCATTCATGACTACTTGCCAATGGCCTTTTTCTCAGCATTCATACTTCTTGACCTTTTTTGTAGCATGGGACACCTATGATCACTACTTAATACTCTCTCTTCCCTCCACTTCAGTGGTATTCCTCACAGCTAGTTCTTCTACCTCGCTGTGAGATAGGAGGATAGAAATGATTGAATCCCAGATTGGAAAGAGACCTTAGAAGTCACCTAGTTTAGTGTTTATCTAGGCAGGAACCTGCTGCTCGAACATCGCTGACAGGTGGTCATCTAGCCTCAACTTGAAGACCTCCAGTGACAAGGAGTTCAATAACTGAAATGAGATAATGTAATTAAACAACTATAAACCAGTTGCTCCATAGAACCTGTACTGTTTATTATCATTACCTTTCTAGGCAACTTATTCACATTGGGACAGCTCTTATTATTGAGTTTTTAATTAAGTTAAGCTGAAATTTACCTTCCTGTGACTTCAAAGAATCACAGAACTTTGTCTTCGAGTTGTAGGGGAACCTCAGTGGTCATGTTTTCCAATTCATTTAAAAAAAAGATTCCTTTCTTAGTAAATTAATTAATTAAAAAAGATTCCTTTCTTAATAAATTAATTAATTAAAAATAAAGATTCCTTTCTACATCTATAATCCTCTTTCTCTTCTGTCAAATGACTCTTAGTCTTATCATCTACAACCAAGTTTTATTTTTTCAAAACTTCTAATCCCTTTTCAATGGGACAGCCCTACAAATATTTGAAGCCATCTTTTATGTTCCTCCTCAGTCTTTGTTCTTGTTGTTTTTCTCTTCAGGCTAATTATGACCATTTTCCGTAAATGTTCCTTTTCAGGCATGGTTTCTGGTTCCTTCATCATCTTGGTAGTTCTTTTCAGGACACAGTTCAACTTACTAATGTAATCAACTTCCTTTCTAAAATGTGGCACCTAGAACTGGACACAATACCCTTGGTGAAGGATGATTAGGTCAAAGTGCATCATGACTATCGCCTACCTTGTTCTGAATGATAAGCTTCTATAAATGCATCCCAAGATCCTCAGTGACACGAAATGAACTGAATTGCTCAGACAGATTACTTCCAGAATATAAATGATTCCCTGTGTAATTTGTTTCCTCTGTGAGTAAAGCATAGACAGCAATAAATTCAGGGGCAAAGTCCTGCCCCCCAAAAAGGTTGCATTTATAAAAGAACCTCCACTTTACAGCTTGAAAGGAGTATCTGACTCAGTAGCACATCAGGATACATCATGGGATAGTACTAAAGGAAACCCAATATAAAGGAATATCCTAAAAGTTCTTCTTTTTTCCTTTAAATATAAAATGGAGCAACTGGTATACAATTGTTCAATATGAATGTTTTGATAGGACTATATGTGAGGTGATACAATGGATAGAAGCTTGACCTAGAGTTAGGCAGACCTGAGATCTAATCTAATAGTTGTATGACCTAGGACAGGCTGCTTAACGGTTTTCAGTCTGAGTTTCCTCATCTGTTAAGTGCAGATAACAATAGAACCTACCTCCCAGGATTGTTATGAGAATCAAATCAAATGAGACTACGTATACATATATGTAACCATATATATTTGTTTAGGTTATAGAAATGTTAGCCAGTGTTATTTTGATAATATAACTGTGATATTGTGTTGATATAAGATAAAGCAGACTTATATTGTTATTTGTTCTTAAATTGAAAGAAAGAAAAATAAAAACATACACTAATTCTCCAAACTCTTCCATTTAAGAAAACACACTCAGTACTAGGGATGTATGGTATGACCCTTTTCATCCCATTGAATATCCCGTAACCATATAACAGAGATCATTTGTACATCTAAAGGATATAAGGAACAGTGCACAGTCGTGTATTTTCACCTAGATTTTCTAAATAGTAGCAATTAAAATTCACAGCTGCTGGCTGTCCAGATGTTTCTTGCATTTAGAGTACTGTAATCTGCATGAGAATATATTGTATTACTGCAGTTGCTGTAAACTAGATAGCTCAGTATTCTAAATTCTGCAGACAAGCTCTAGTGAGTATATTTTATCTTCAGATTAGCTTTTCTTCTCTCCCTCTCTCCTTCTCTCTCTCTCTCTCTCTC
>CM053596.1:185442108-185461360 GCA_028646575.1 Pseudocheirus occidentalis | reverse complement strand
GATAGATAGATAGATAGATAGATAGATAGATAGATAGAGCCTATTGCTTGCCATCTCAGGGAAGGAGGAGAGCCAACAAGGAGGGAGGGATAGAATTTCAAAACTTTAAATAAAAATGTTCAATTAAAAAAAAGATAAAGGTGTTATGCTTAAGAACAAAGTGTATTTTCCCTATCCCAGACATTAACAGCAGTTTGGGGACTTAAATTTTCATAAAAGGAACAGGCCAATAAATGCTTCCAGGGTGTTTTTATCACACGAAGGAGACACTGGAGTGTGGAATATGGAGTGGGAATATTGCCACAGGAACATCAAAGGAAAGATATAAACAGGACAACACATTGACACCTTCAAGCCATTGCAGAGACCCACAGCACCATGACATTAAGCACTCTCTCACACTTCTATGTAAGGGCCAGGAAAGGAATACATTTAGGGTTGAGTGGTATGAGTTGCACAGAGAAGAGTGGGGCATGATCTTAAGCTTTCTGTTGTTATTGTTTTTCAGTCAGATCAAACTCTTTGTGACCCTATTTGGGGTTTTCCTGGAAAAGATAACTGGAATGGTTTGCCATTTCCTTCTTCAGCCAGTTTTACAGATGAGGAAACTGAGTCAAGGAAAGTTAAGTGACTTGCCCAGGATCACACAGATAGTAAGTGTCTAAGGCCATATTTGTACTCAAGAAGATGAGTCTTCCTAACTCTATAAGCCCTGCACTCTATCCACTGTGCCACCTGGCTACCCTTGGTCTTGAGTTGGTGCATCCTAATGGTGTCCCATCTATCTGATGTATCAGGCAGAAAAATACTGAAATTGTCTGGCAAAGCTCTTGCTATGCAAACTTGAAGCACAGAACTTTCCAGCAAAGGGATATATGCCTAGTGTCATAGAAATCTGCCAGAAGAGAAGTTAGGCCTCTCAAAACAGGTATTTTGAACTCTCTCTCTTCCTTCTGCCCGGTCACTGGAAAATATTACCTGTTTTACTTGCAGGATGGGATAAACAAGGTTTACAATAAATTCTTACTCTCTTCAGGAGTGGGGACCCTGCAACCTCAAGGCCACATGTGGCCTTCTAGGTCCTTGGCTGCAGCCTTTTGACTGAGTCCAAGTTTTACAGAACAAATCCTTTTATGAGGGGGATTTGTTCTGTGAAATTTGGATTTAGTCAAAGGGCTGTACTTGAAAACCTAGAGGGCCACATGTGGCCTCAAGGTCTCAGGTTCCCCACCCCTGTCAGACTATAGCCTCTGTTGAAGTAGTTGCCAGGTTGTATGTATTTCCATGGGGTTGCCCATCTGGAGGACATTGTACCTCCCATGGCCTTGGGTTCAAGGTTCTGCACTATCGCCATTGGGTAAGAAGGGAGATGATGATGGAGGTGGTCGTGGTGGTTTGACTTACCTTGAACCTACCACCTCTGATCTCTCCCTCAGGCAGGCTATGTTGCAGCTTCAGTTTGGCTTGCCCACTTCACAAATGATAGTTGGTTAGCAGTTGGTGGGGATGACTGCCCCTTCTTCACAGGAGCTGCTTCCTCAGAGGATGGCTGTTGGGTCTAGGCTGCAGGGTCAGTGGTATGGGCAGGGGTCACCACTCCAGAACTCTTGGCTTTACTTGACTGTTGATAGAAGTTGGTCAGCAGCTGGTAATGGTGGTGAGGAAGGTAGTTTATCTCTTCACAGTGATTGCTTCCATCAATAATGACTATAGGGCCTAGGCTGGAAGCAGGCCAGTAGTGTGGACAAGACCAGTAGCTACTCCCGAAGCTCTTGGGCTTAGTATCCAGGCCTGTTACCCAGGAGTTTGAGAGGAGATGATGGCTGAGGTACTGATGGTAGTTTGGCTTGCCTGGCACAATGCCACATTTTATCTCAACCTCAGAGTGCCTTGTTGCCTCGTTCTGATCCTGTATGAGATCAAAATGAGTCCACAGCATAAGATAACCAAAACAAAACCAACTAGCATAACTCCTAGTTAGAAAATTATATTTCACAATAAACATCAACTTTTCTATAAAGGCCTGGGATGCTTAGAAGTTAAATGACTTTTATAAGGTAACATAGCTGATGTGTCAAAGGAAGAACTTAAACATAGATCTCCCTTTCCCTGAGGCCAGCTCTCTACATCTCAAGAATCTCAACAGAATGTTGTATTAATAAGTATAAATAACTGTTTTCCTAGGGGCAGAGTCAAGGATGCAGAGTAGCAAGAAGCCTTATGCGCGAGCTCCCTCACAAAATTCAACCAAATAGATCTAGAAAATGTATCAAACCAAATCCTGATAGTAAAAAAAATCTAAGAAAAAGTCACAGTGAGTCATTTTTCCAGTCTCACTCAGCACAGGGATGCAGACAGAGAGGTCTGTGGACACTTAAGAAAAGGTTGTGGCCAGGAGCACCATGTGGAACATGCAGCAAAGGGAGAGGCTGTGCACAGGGGAAGTGGATCCACCTGGCTGGTTCAGAAGCAGGTAGCAGTTGTGTGCCTCACATCCTAGGAGCAGAGCAGGATCTCAGTTCTAAGCTTCCAGTCCAGTCTGAAGCCTGCAGAGGACCAACCAGAGCAGGTTTGGGACTCTGCATCAGCATTTTCCCATCTAGGTAATAGGGTCTGAGTCCTGTAGCAGATCCAAACTCAGATTAGGAACTGGCAGAGCTCAGACAAAGGGTGTGACAACCAGACTTTGCCCTGGATCAGACCTCTTTGGGAGTGCTGAAAGCTTACAGGCCTCCAACACTACCTTCAGTATCCCAAGAAAGTAGCAACAAGACGAATTCAGATCTTCCCTCCAGAATTGCATAGAGCTCAGCCTCTAGCATCAAGTCTGAAGTCGGGAAGGAGGCTAGAAAAACAAGCAAGCCAAAAACCAAACAAACCCATAATTCTACTGTAAAAAGCATTGGGATGAAAGGGATGCTCAGGACACAGACCCAAAGGAAGAGAATGACTCAAAATGCCAAAAGAAAGTCTCAAATTAAAACATAGCTTGGGCACAAATTCAACTAGAATGTCTGACAAAGATGAAACAAGGGTTTTTTGGTAAGCTTTTATCAACAATTGAGAGCAGTAGAGGAAAAAATTGGAAAAGAAATGAGAGTTATGGAAGAATAAACTGGAAAAGGAACTAACAGCTTATCAAAAGATGCACAAAGCCTCACTCAAGCAATAAACTCCCTGAAAATTAGAATGAACCAGACTGAAGACAGAACTGCATAGAAACTTAGAAGTTCAAATACAGGAGTTTAAAGAAACATAAAGGGTGGCTGTTAGCTTGTGTACTCCTTCACTGGTTCAGCAGAAAAAGAGGAATGCTTTTGCCCAGCAGAAGAGTGATAAAGACTAACGGGGAGTAGCTAGCAGAGAAGGAGCTTCATGTGGTGCAAATTATTCCCAAAGGGACCAAGGGCATCAAGTCCTGAAGTCCAGAGTTGTGAGCTGTCCAGGGAACAGGCACTAATGTGCTTTTCTGCTAGGTTCTTAAAAGGTGTGCCCACTCTCTCCAAAGACACTATGTGCATTGGTGGATAAATGTAACCTCAGGCTATGGGTAGACCAAGGACCTTTAATGATTCCTGATTTGAATAAATGTTATGATTATTCCTGTTTTTGTTTTTTGATGAATACATGTTATGCTTCTTCCTGGGGGAGAAAAAAAAAAGGAATAGTGTCCATAGTGAGGTCCTGCTATACTTTGCCCTGGTCAGGCTATAGCTAAAGAATAACATGGTCATTTCTAAGGGAGTCACATTTTAAGGGGCACCCTGATAATTTTGAGCAGGTCTAGAAATGGGCAACTAACACATGCATATAGATGGATTAAAGTGTTGAGAATTAGGAGGTGCTGGGTCCCCAAAACAGCAACGCCTAAATCTCAACAAAAGTAGGGATAATATGAACTTCAAATGAGATAATGGATATAAAGTACTTTGCAAATCTTCAAGTGCTATTAAATGCCAATTATTATTATTATTATTATTATTAATAAGTCTCTAGTCACCAGGCCCTCAGTCTGGTGATGACTGTTCCCTGAGCCTTCTGCTGAATTCAATTCAGAGTAATACATAAGAATTTACAGGTAAACGTTTAACCCACTCTCTGGAGGGGAAATCCACGCACACATTTTCAATCTGCATTATTATCACTTTCACAAGTACAGACAATCAATAAAACAATAAATCAAATCCTAGGAACAGCTGATTTCTGAGGTGTAAATGGTGAAAAAAAAAAGGAATAGTGTCCATAGTGAGGTCCTGCTACACTCTGCCCTGGTCAGGCTATAACTAAGGAATAATGTGGTCATTTCTAAGGGGAGAAAACTGAATGACTTCAGTGTCTTTGCCAAGAAAACCCCCCAAAATGGGGACACAAAGAGTCAGGTGTGCCTGAAATGAGTCAACAACAATTCACACTGAAAATGTAAACAATCACTCTGCAAACTCCTTAGAGCTGACTCTGGCAATCCACTGGATTGAAGGAACCGGGGATGTTTAGCACAATACAAAGGAGAGAAGACTTGGGTGAGGCATGCTTCTTCTCTCCTAATATATGAAGAATCATTTTGGAGAGAGAAGCAATGTAGGACTGTGGGAAAAAGCAAGGACTTGGTGTTAAACCTGGGTTTCTTCCTTCATGTGAAATCATATTAAAAATATTCTTTTTAGGTCAACATTAAATATTAGGAAATAATACTTTATCCAGTTTCTTTCTAGACCAGCGATTCTCAACCAGTGGGTCACAACCCCTTTGGGGGGGTCGAATGACCCTTTCACAGGGGTCACAGAAGTCACTAAGACAATGGGAAAACATATTTCCGATGGTCTTAGGAACTGAGACGCGGCTCCTCTATCCAGGTGGGTCCACCCACATGCAGATACGCCCACATACGAGTATTAAAGGGTTGAGACATTAGGAAGGTTGAGAACCACTGTTCTAGACTTTTCCATTTAAGAAAGTGGATAAAACAGCAACTAAGGACTTTTTTATTGGTAATAGAACTTTAACTGTTACATAGTTAAGATAGATTATTGCCTTCTCACCTCTCAGAAAATAATTGAGCCATTTGAGGGCATTCAAGATAAGATATTATTCTTGGAAAGAAGCCCTTTTCTATCTTTGAGGGCATTGTTCCTAGGAGTAAATGAGTAGTAAATATTCTGTAATGTTAACCCCAAACTGTATTTTTACATATTTTTATTTTTTCCCATGTTCAGTATTCCTATAAAGGTTACTTCAGATCATCTTGGAGTAGAGAGGTATCAGAGACCATGGGAGGATTATGCTGGTTTGGATATTTTAGATATTGTTGGAGACAGGGTAAAGACAAATGAAGCAAAATTGTTTCTGGCACATTTGTGTCTAAAATGTAGAGTACAGTATTATTTTTTCTTAGATACCAAATAGAATAGAAGCCTCTTGAAGGCAACATTTCTTTTATGTCTTTAAACTCTAACCACAGTGCCTGACAAATAGTAGTTGGTTGTTGACTGATTGATTATTGATATATCAAGTGAGCAAATTACTTGTATTGTCAACTTCTGAAGGAAGAAAACTTCAGGATTTGTTTTAACTCATCATTGTTCCTTTTGCAAATTGAGTTTCTCATGAATTTTTGAGATGTTTGTTTTCTTCCCATGTACAAAATCTTTGCCTTCCACTTGATCTCTATAGAGCTAATCTTATTGTAAACAGGAGTTGGTTCTCCAACTTTTTCTCATCAGCTCTAATAAAAGTTATTGAGGGCCCCAAAGAGCTTTTGTTTATGTGGGACATATCTATCAGTATTTACTATGTTAGAAGTTAAAGCTGATAAAAATTGAAATATGTTCTAAAATAATAATAAACCCATTGTATGTTAACATAAATAGTGTATTTTATGAAAAGTAACTCTATTTTTAAAAATAAAAATAATTCAGGAAGAAGAGGGTTGAAATTACATATATTTTGGCAACTTTTTAATCCCTGGCTTGGGGCAGCTAGGTGGTACAGCGAGTAGAGCACCGGCCTTGGAGTCAGGAGGACCTGAGTTCAAATCCAGCCTCAGACACTTGACACACTAACTAGCTGTGTGACTTTGGGCAAGTCACTCAACCCCAATTGCCCTTCAAAAAGCAAAAAAAAAAGTTTTTAATGCCTGGCTTAACAAAAGACTCTTCTCCACTTCTGTATTTGATCTGTTGTGATGCCAGCCTCACACAAATATGTAGTAGGAAAAGGGAGGAGTCTTTTAATAGGCAAAAAGCATCTTAGTATTATCAGGAAAATCTTTTTAATATCACAAACCCCTGAAAGATTCTCAGGGACCCCAGAAGTCCACCGACCACACTTTGAGAACTGTTCTAAATCATTTATTGAGTGTTCTTTGCCTCCTCTTCTCTACATTCTCTGCATTTGGCCAAAGATACATACAGGCTTATATAAAACAGGCCCATTTGAACTGATTATCAAGTAAGGGAGTTTAGAGAAAGTAGAGAAGAGAACCAAGGACAAAACCTTGGGGGAGGACAATGTTTAAAGTGTAGAAGAAGGATAAAGAGACTTCAGTGGAAACAAAAGAAGAATCAGTTAAAGACTGCGGTGTACAGTGAAGTAGAAGGAGGAGCTAGTTGGTGATCAGAAGACCTGGATTCAAATCCCAGCTTTGCCACTAGATAACTTTCTCATTGGTCAAGTTAATGTTAATTCTCTATGAGCCTCAGTTTCCTCATCTGTAAAATAATGGAAGTGATTGAACTAGATGAACTCCAAGATTCATTTCCCCTCTAAATCGTAATGAACCATGAGAATGAGTTGTCCTGGATGCCAACAGAGGAAAGGGTATCGAGAAAGTAGGGGTGGTCAATGTTGAAAGGTCAAGGAGGCTGAGGTTAGAAAAGAAGCCATGAAATTATTGATGAGAGATCATCTGTGACCTAGGAACATGCTATTTCATTCCAGTGGCAGAAAAGAAGGGTTAATTGCATAAAACAGAGGAAATGGGTGCTGAGGCTTAAGTCAGAAAGGTAGTATTGAGATTTGGGGCTTAAGGGTGATTGAGATCCCAAAAAACCAACAAGCTGGATCTTGCTTGAATGAATTCGACTCAAGCCTTCTCTCAGCCAAAGTAAAACCAAGTTTATTAAAGATGCACCATCGTGGGGTTTTGGAAGTGAATGGAAAACAAAAGAGATGCAGGGTCAAGGTAAAATGAGTTAAAGATTTGTTTGCTTTTTAAGAATGCAAGTGCTGTGCTAATCACTTTATGAATATTATCTCATTTCATCCTCAAAACAATCCTAGTAGGGGTGCATGATTATTATCCCCATTGTACTGTTTGGGAAACTGAGGCAGAGATTTGACTTGCCCAAGCACCCTATCCACTGTCCCACCTAGCTGCACAATTTCTGACATCCCAAGAAGTGGAAAGGAAAGGATGATCAGCAGGTCATCAAATTCTTACTGTCTTATAAAGTATAGAAGTCAAAAAGAAGATTGAGTTGATTGAGTTGTGGCATTTGAACCAGAACTAGAAGAAAAGTAAAATGTTAGCCAGTAGAGATGCAGGTAACAGGTATCTCAGGTATAAAGAGCATCCTGTGTCTAAAGGAAAGAAAACATGTATAGGAGAAAGTGGGTAGTTTGGTTTGACTGATAGATATAAGTAATGAATGTAAAGTACAGAAAATAAGGCAGGAGAGTTTGTTGGGATCAAATTGTTGGAGCCCTTGTAGGTCAAACTAACAAGTTTATTTGGTTGTTCTCTGGATAAAGGGGATTGTTGAAGCCGGGAGAGAGAAGACTCTTGGAAGAAGCCAGCATGTAAACTTGGATCATATCCCTATTCCCACCTTGATGCATTCGTGACTTTGGGAAATTTTCCTCTTTGGGTGAGATCTGGGACTCTCTCTCATGGTTCATCTGAGTTATCTCACTCCCAATGGGAAAGCTCCTTCAATCTGTATCGTCTGGTATATATTCTCCTATGTATACTTCCTCTGATTTCTATTTTGCTATTGACTTAGACAAATGGGATTCTTTGCTATTTCCTGTGTGAGTTCACTGAGGAACTAATATTTCATGAGAAGGGAGTCAAGCTTTGGACAAAAAGCTTGCAGCCCCATTTCCTCATTAAGAAATAGCTATCATGCTATCAGCTTGAACCTTAAAATTATGTCCCTTAGACTAATTATATGTAAGAGAGCAGGTAGATATACATCTGGTGCAGCACCCCCTTTCTCAAAGGAAAGTAAAGGGTCAGCCTCTGGACCCTGACCTCCTTCTTTCCCTCCTGGCAGCAATTAAAGTCTCTCTTGGAAAAGGGTAGGAAGAAGTGATGTTAAAGATGGCTATTCTTATTTCTCTGTGAACCAAACTGAGATAGCCTCAATATGTATGTATATATGCAAATGTGCATACAAATATATGCATGTGTTCATACATATGTATACATTTATTTTCACACATATGTGTTTATATAGAGTCATATGAATGTATATCTAGATTTGTGTATACATTTGAACATGTACAGCTATATATTCACAGCTATGTGTATATGTGTTGTATGTATGTGTATTAAATGTAAAAATAATACAAAAGCTAAAAGAAAAATAGTTTGGTGAGGGAATGTACCAGCTGTGGGAGGGGAATCAGGACAGGAAAGACTTCAGGCAGAAGGAGACATTTGAGCTGAGTCTTAAAGAAGAGCACAAGTTCTGAGGAGCAGAGGTGGGGCTAGAATATATTCAGGCTGGGGGATAAACCAGTAAAAAGGTGGAGCAGCAATGAGAGCCAGAAGAGAATACAGGAGAGATGACAGGTCAGAAAGGTGGCAGGAAAATCAACTGAAAGCTGTATTAGACAAAGAAGAGGAGAGAAAGTCAAGGAAGGTGTGCTCAAGAGCATCGAATGCTGCTGAAACATCAGCAGGGATGAACACTGGGAAACAGTCATTGGATTTGTTGGTTAGCAGTTTTCCTAAAGCAATGACATAGAATCTAAGAGCCTCAGAAGATCTTAGAGATTCATCTACCTTTGAGAGAAAAGTTTCGTAAGAATTGTAAAGACAGAAATCAGATTACAAAGGGTTGAGGAATAAGTGAGAAGCAGAGAAGTGGAGACAGCAAGCGTACATTCTTCTTCCTGGGAGTATGACAGGGTAAAGGAGAAGAGAGAGGAAATGGTAGCTGTGGGGAGGGCATTTTTAGTTCAAGAAGGCTTGGGGAGGGGATAGGAAAAACTTCCTCATACTTATAAGCAGAGGGAAAAGAGTCAGTTGAAAAAGTAAGACAGAATAGAGACTATTTATGGGCAGAGAGGGGAATTTTGCAGCTTGATATGTTGGCTGATGGAATCCGTGATATGGTGGTGCTAATGGGTAACTGAAATAAAGGGAAGGTAAACGTCTTTGGAGCAGAGTTTAAAGGCCTTTGAACTTTGAAGTTGGTATGCTGGGCCAGTTTGCCAGCTCTCAACTAGCCCAGTACCCCTCTCTCAGAATAAAGTAGAGGAATAGTCTTTGGCCCCCAAATTCTTGCTTCCCCTCCTGGCAGGAATTAAAGTCTTGCTTAGAAAAGGGTAGAATGAGGAGATACTAGAGATGCCTATTCCTGCCTCCCTAATGAGCAAAATCAAGACAACTTCAGTATATACATATATATGCAAATACATGTACAAACATATGCATGTGTTCATACATTTGTATACATATTCATATATATTCTCTCTTGTGGTCTGCATACATACATGTACGTGTCTGTACATGTATGTATACATATATATGCATGTGTGTGTACATGCACTCGGTGAAGTTTTAGAAGATTGGATCCTGAGAATTCCATCATCCTTGCCCAATACAAACTAAGGTGTCTTTTCAGAAAGAAGGCTTTTGACAGTCAGTTGTGATGGATAGCCATAGCCAATGAGTTCTATAGAGTCTTGTATCATATTATGGTAACCAGACAAAGCATGAAGATTCTCAGAGGGCAGGTGCTCGCTCTCTCTCTCTCCCCCCTCTCTCCACACACACACACACACACACACACACACACACACACACTATTATCTATACATGCACATATATTAATATACTATATATGCATGTGTATTCATCTTTCTACATAGGTATCTATGCTTGTATTCTATGTACATTGAATTTATTCTGATTTTTAAAAAGTTGTTTTCCTAGGTATGTAGATATAGGACTGACTATAGCAATGACAGGAATTCATATTGTCATGCACTAGAATGGAAGCACCAATTGAATAGAAGATCTCTGCAGACAAAAGCCTAGCTCTATTTCTATTTAGTCTCGTTTGCAGTCCCCCTTCCCTTTCTCACGCTCAATGGTTTGCCCAGAATAAAACTCTTGGAAAGAGGTCTTTTACTAGAAGTAATTTCATATGAAATATTAGTGAATTGCCAAGTGAGTCAATAATCAGTCAATAGTGTTTGAAGTCTTAAAGTTTTCTTTTTGATATAGAACATTTTAAGCAAATCCAAATCAAACATGATGGAGTAGCTTTCAAAGTATGGTATCTTCTTTATGTCGTTGTTGTCTAAAGGCCCAATAAAGTCAGCTCCTTTTTTGTGCATTCCCTTACATTTAAAATCCATTTCCTAAGTCTGGGCATTTTCTCTGGCTGTCCTCCCTTGCCAGGGATGCTCTCCCCACCTCATCTCTGTCTCCTGGTTTCCCTGGCTCCCTTCAAATCCTAGTTAAAATTCCACTTTCCACAAGAAGCCTTTGTTCTTGGTCTATACATTCTGGAGCCTGACTTAAGAGAGTGATCATGTCACTCACCGTCTCAATCAACTCCAGTAGCTCACTATTACTTATAAGAGCAAATATAAATCCGTCTGTTTTAAGGTCTTTCACAATCTAGACCAACAACATAACAAATTATTTCCTTTCATACACACTATGGTCCAGCCAAACTCAATCTTTTTTCTTCATATAAGAGTATATCATCTCCCGTCTCCATGCCTTTATACTCTCCTGGAAAGCCCTCTTTAATGACCTGTATCTTTTATAAGAGGCAGCTAAGTGGTGTAGTGGATAGAGTGCCAGCCCTGGAGACAGGAAGACTCATCTTTACATGATCAAATCTGACCTCAGATAATTACTAGCTGTGTGACCCTGGGCAAGTTGCTTAACCCTGTTTGCCTCAGTTTTCTCATCTGTAAAATAAACTGGAGAAGGAAATGCCAAACCATTCCAGTATCTTCACCAAGGAAACCCCAAATGGGGTCACAGAGAGTCATATACGACATAATCCCTCATATCCTTGGAGGTTCAGATTAAGCACTTCCACATGAAGGATTTAATGATTCTCTCATCTACTAGTACCTTAAAACCACCTACCCCCAAATAATTTTGCACCTATTTTTGCAGAAACTCAGATACATAACAAGTTGTTTTCCTTTGGTAAGATTGCAAGTTTCTGGAAGATTGCAAGTTCTGGTGGGGGACCATTTCGCTTCAACATTTGTACCTCCAGTAGGCACAGGAGGTGCTTCTAAAAATGATTGTTGATTGACTGATTGAGAAATGCAAAGTTAATTGTTTAGAGTAAGAGCTCTAGAAACCGAGATGATCAGGAAAGCTATTGGGTAAGAAGGCACTCCTGAGGTGAGGCTCGAGGTGAGGCTCGAGGAGAGCCAGAAAGTCCAAAAGGTGAGGAGAGAGAACATTCCCAGGCACCCTGTGCAAAGACGGCCTATGGCATATCTGAATCAGACATTTTTTTTTAGTTCTTTCTCATTCTAAATGGGGAAGACACTGCCTCAGGTTACAAGCATTGATAGGCATGAGGTGACTAAGGACACTGGGACCATGTGACAGCAACTGACAGTAAGGCAGCAATTCATAGAGGCAGTAATTCAGTAGTCAGTGAGTTTACATCTGACCTAAATCAAAGTGTCAGGAGAAATACTAGTCTTCTTCTTTCCCCTTTCCTCCACCTCTATTTTCTCTAATGTTTTTCCTAAACTGATGCTTACCTCCATTGCAACTGTCTTCTGCTCTAAAGTGTGTTTTCAGTGCTAAGAAAAATCTAGAACAGCAACATTCACAAATGGCTGCTCTATGCTTGGCTTTCCATGATTAGAAGTATGCCCAGGGCTGCTCCTAGATAAATACCTTGCTGTCTAACCCATCCACGTACTTCCCCAGGATTCTGCTTCTTTTTATGATTGCCCACTATGATTACAGACATCCTGGCTAGTCTCCCTCAAACAACATACCATCAGCCTTCCTTCCATGAGTCTGTCTCCTTCAAATAATGCTGGCCACACCAGCTCCAGACAGAAGGGCCACCACCCACAAGAGTGGCCTCAGCAGGCTAGGGGCCTCTGTGAGGCTGCTCACCACACCTGTGGCTCTCCTCGCCCCAGCTATTCTCCTGGCACAAGAGAAGTGTCCTGGGAAATCTCCAGAGCAAAAAGTGAAGGTAGAACTGCTGACTTCAGATCAGTCTTCTCACTCTTAATCAACATTTATTCAGCAATGTGTGCCAAGCACTGTCTAGGTACTACAAATGTAAGTATAAAAATGAAATAACTCCTTTTCTCAAGGAACTTACATTCTAACAGAGGAAGATAACACACCCACATATACATATGTACATACATAGACACACTCAAAATGAGTAGAAACAGAAATAAATATGAAGCAGCTCAATACAATGTATTTTGAAGAGGGCACTTTCCACTGGGAGGATCAAGAAAGGTTTGCTGTAGAAAGCAATGACTGAACTGTGAAACTGTGTCTTGAAGGAAGAGAGGGATTCCAGGGAGCAGAGCTGAGGAGGGAGGGTATTCCAGGCATGAGAATAGTCAGGGCAAAAGGAACAGATCTGAGAGATGATGGGTCGCATATGAGGCCACGTTTTTACCAGCTTAATCAAATTCACTATCAGTTAGTGTTGTTTAGTCTTTTTTTTTTCCAGTTGTGCCTGTCTCTTCATGACCCCTTTTGGGGTTTTCTTGGCAAAGATACTAGGGTGGTTTGCCATTTTCTTCTCAGGCTCATTTGACAAATGAAGAAACTGAGGCAAACAGAGTTAGGTGAACTTCCCAGGAAGTATCTGAGGCTAGATTTGAACTCAGAAAGATGACTCCAGGCCCGACTCTATCTGCTGTGCCACCTAGCTGCTCCTGGGCATTATGATGATGACGATGGTGGTGTTAAGTATTATAACATGAATGTAAATTGTAGTCTCCCTTAAATGCAGAATTAGATATGATAGACTCCTTTTGTGAGAAAGACCTAATTATACAATATGGTCTCCCAACATGATTATACAGAAGGACTTCAAAAAATGCTACTATAAGGGAATTTCCGTTACTTAGTATACTATAATCCTGAGGTATCAAACACATAGCCTGTGGTTCATGAGGCCCACAATAAGCCACAGTGCCACCAAACCAGATTAAAATGTAACTGGGAAAAATTTGACAAAATAAATAAAAACACAATAAATCCTAAATGTTATATTTTAAAACTAAGTTAATGCAGCTGGCAGGGATCCTTATATACAGATTAGTGGCCCCAGTCTCTAATAGACCTTGACACCACTGCTATCATCTATATGCTCATAGGACTTAGTGTTAATTGGAGAAATTGGCTGGTGACTCCTGGTCCATTCCTTTCATTTTGCAGATGACGAAACAGGCCCAGAGATGACAAGTGACTTGTCCGGGGTCATACAGTTAGTAAATAACAGAGCAGATATTCAAACCAAGGTCCTCTCACTCCATAGGCAGTATTCTTGCTCAGAAATATCCCTACTGCAGGCCTGAAATACACATTAGATTTTTGTTTTATGGAATGGCTGTATGAGAGGAGAGGATAGGAAGACAGATACAGGAAGAAGTGACATGGAGCCATAATGGATAGCATAGTAGGCCTGGAGTTAGGAAAACTCATATTCCTTCCTTTCTTCCTATTCTTGGATACTAGCTGTGTGTGATCGTGTACAAGTCACCTAATACTGTTTGCCTCAGTTTCCTCATCCATAAAATTAGTTTGAGAAGAAAATGGCAAACCACTCCAGTATTTTTGCCAAGAAAACCCTAAATGGGGTCTCAAAGAATTGGACAGGGCTGAACAACAACCAACTTCCCACACACACACACACACACACACACACACACACACACACACAAATGATAGGGACAAAAATAAATGTCCCTTAGAATAATTTGGGTTAAAGCATTTTCACCAGAAGATTACCACCTTGGGAAGGGGTATGATTATTAGCTGGTTGGCACTTATTATCATAGAAACACATATTAACTAGATGGGACACAGTATCTTGATGGAAGAAAAGATAGATATTAATACTTTCTGATGCAAGGAATGGCATATGAAAAGGTTTGGGGCCACAAGCCCTGCAAGAGAAGGAAGTCCTCCGTCAGATTACACAACGAAAACTTGTGGGTAGACAAGAGGCCGCACAAAGCTGTTGACACACTGAGCACCCTGAGGCAGGGGGAGAAGGGAGCAAAGGGGAACAAATGCTGTTCTCCCCAGTACTCAGCTTCCTGATTGTAAAATGATGGGGTTGGAGCAGATGGCCTTTGAGGTCCCTCTCAGATCTAGATCCAAGGACAGTGAATATGCAGTAAGTGTCATGCCTCAAAATTCAACAGATACTGTCTAGTGATTATAAATTGATTTAAAATTGGAAGGAATCTCAGAGGTCAGCTTGTCCAGTGATATCAAATTCAAATAGAAATGGGGGCCACTAATCTATGCTTAGCTTTAAAATGTAATGTCTTCTGCTTTATCGTATTTTTTATTTATTTGGTTAAGTATTCTGCAATTACATTTTAATTTGGTTTAGCGGAGTTTGGGAGTGTTGCCTGTGGGGCATGTTTTGCACCTTTGGTCTAATCCAACACCCTTATTTTACAGATGTGGAAATTAAGGCCCAGACATGTGAAATGATTTGCCAATGGTTACCCAGGCAGTAAATGGCATGTTGAGTTGGAATTTGAACAACTGTCACGTGACTGCTAAAACAGAGCTCTTTCACCATTTAACGTATGTGTCCTAATTCAATGACTGTTAAAGGATTATCTGTCTTACTAAGGAAATCTACCTCCAGGTTACCCCTCCACCCATGGATGTCATCTTCTGTGGAGAAATTTAAGCAACTCAGTCCATGCTGAGCCCTAACCTTGAGCCTTCACTCTCCTCCAGAGTGAATTCTAACTCTGGCCATAGTCTGAGTCTCAATCCTGGACCTCTGATTAAGGATGATGGCATGTAATATTTTACATTTCTCTCCTATGAAAGGAACTTCAAAACTTAAATTAGGTTGTGGGTTGTATGTGTGTGTATGTGTATGTGTATGTGTGTGTGTGTGTGTGTTTTAAATAAGCCACCATGTCTATTTTCCATCAAAAAGGTAGTTTACTAAATAATTTTTTCCTTGCTTGCAAAAGAAAATTTATTAAAAGCAAATGTAATGGTGGTTACCCTGGTCCCCACTGCCTGAAGACCAGGTAAGTTCCATTTCAATTCTTCCCTCAAATTCTCCAATACCCTTATAAGGGTTTGGAGTGTTTAGGCTTTTTGCTTCTAGTTCCAGCTCTCACCAATGGGGTTTCATCAGTTTCAGAGGGAGCCCTTGCATTCCAGTTCCACTTAACCATTTAATGGTCAATTCGTTTTTATGAAAGAATATCTACTGCAAAGGTATAGTAAGAGCAAACATAAAAATATTAAACATACAATTATTTCTCCCCAATACCCAGGAGCATACCCTCCTCATACTCTGGGGAGGGGAGAGAGATTAACTTTAAAAGTTTAAAGGGGAGTTTAATAGTTTAAAGGGATTAAGTTTAACAGTTTAGTTCAGTTCCTATATAGCACAGTCCCAAGTTCTAAATCTCCTTCTTGGGTTTGAATCCCCAAATTTCTAAGAGCTCTCCTGCTACCCTGGCTGACAGCAGCTTCCATTCTGGGATACTGCCTCTAAAGTCTCCATGGAATTCCACTACCTATGGCTAGAACCAAAAAAGACATATGAAAGAAATCCAAACAAAACCCCAAGCCCATTTCTCAGATTCACAGGTTAAAATCCAAGAGCAGGGAAAAACAGACTTTCCCTCCTTGCCAAGTTTAACTCATAGAACCCATGCTGTGCATGAATCTGACCATCTCAGGAAAGAGAGAGAGAGAGAGAGAGAGAGAGAGAGAGAGAGAGAGAGAGAGAGAGAGAGAGAGAGAGAGAGAGTCAGTCCTTGTCTGGTAATAAAAAAAAACAACCATCAAAAAACAACCTATTCCAACTGTGCAGCCAACAAAAGAGGCTATTGCCACCCACATGATATAGGAATGCAGAATGCCTTCTCCCAAAAGCAGGATGCCTCCACGTTAGGTGATCTGGAAAAGCCTCCATTATACAAAATAAAACAAAAACACTCAACTATGCATGTAATGTAATAAAATCATCTTTAAAGTATTTCTCTTGCCAAGGCTCCATGCCTGTAATCCCTTGTAAGTAAGGTGGATTTTAGTGTGTGTAAGGTGGATTTTTGTTATTCTTTCTTATAGTTTAGTTCCCATGATCCATAGCCATAATACTCTCTTGTTCCCAGGTGTTAGATATGAGTTCTCATGATCATGGTTCAAAACATCCCCACCATGCTTTCATATCATTATATAAGGATAAACATTTAAACATTTGTGCTTAAATTATAAATATCTGCTATGACTTCACAGTAAGACTGAGGGATGAGGTAATGTAAAATTGTGAGGCTATTGTTGGCAATATGCCTTCTTTGTATATTGACCTGTAAAGCAGGTGGGCACTGGTCAGTGAGTGGGGAACCCTTAGGGTTGAATGCACAAGCTGGAATGCTGTGTGTTCCTTGATGGGTCCCCATCAAGGCTTGGGGAGAATCTGTGTTTGCTTCAAGGGGCACCCTTTGAGGTTTAAGGGGATTTAGGGGAGAGAACAAGCTATGCCTGTGCATTGACCCCATTGAGCCATAGGGATAGTTGCCCCACCCTTCATGCTGGTTGGTCCCTTTGATAGGGAATGCTGTAGAAGTTGGTGCTCCCAATATCAGCAACCCTTTGAGAAGACTAGAGAAAAATAAAGCTGATTATTAGCCCCTCTGAAGCTATCTTCCTGTCCTTCTTGTGTGACCAGATCAAGAGTGATTAGAGTCTGGAGTCCCCAAACCTCCAGTGCCTCCTATGTGTTTACCTCTTACATCCCTGCTACTAGAGTACATGAGGTTAGTAGATGTCTGGGGCTTTGGAGTTCTGAGCTCCAGGAAGGCTTGCTAAGTGTCCATTCTAAGTCTGGCATCAATATGGTGGGCTTCATGATATAGGGCTCTTAAGGTGGGGTGAACTGGGTCAGGTCCAAAATAGAGCAGGTCAAAGATTCTGAATTGATCAGCAGTGGGATCAGGATTTCAGACCTCAAGCAATCTATTAATAAGAATTCATTAGGTACCTACTATGTGTTAGACGTTGTGTTAGGCACTGGGGATGTAAAGAAAAAAGTTAAACGACTCTTGCTCTCCACGAGTTTCCATTATATTGTAGAAACACATACATGTATAAAATAAGCAAAGGTAATGAGGGGAGGGACATTAGCAGCTTGATACTCAGGGAAGGCTTCATGCAGCAGGTAGCATTTGAAGTGAATTCTGCAGGGAACTGTGGCTTTGATGAAGTAAAGATTAGCAAAGAGAGCATCCCAGGCATGCAGGGACAACGAGTACAAAGATGTGGAAATAGGAGTGTCATACATGAGAAAGAGCAAAAAGACCAGTTTGGCTGGAAGACAGATGAATGTAAGGTTGGAAAGACATGATTTCCTTGTTTATGGGCACAAAAAGAACCACTATGAAGCCTATCTTTGCAGGTTGATCAAATAGGGTTCACTCTTATATTCCTTCCAGACATTAACATCCCCCAGGGGACCATATTAGGTAGACGAAAAGGTAGTTTCTTCTAGCATATCTTTGGCTCCACATTGCTTCTTTTAGATAAACAGCCATAAATAGGCTACATAGGATAATATTGCTAACTAGTGCCTTGAAAAGAGGTAGAGAATTGTCCTTCCTTCCTTGCCATTGCTAGGACCAACCATTGACCCATTACCAACAACAGTTAGATCCAAGAGCTCTGATACAATGAACATCTCCCAGACCACTGCCCTTACTTCCTCCATTGCAGACTCTCCAGTCATTAACCAGGGGAGCAATTCCTACACAGAAGGGGCCGTCTATCCTTGCCAATCACTGACCAGCTGCCATGTACAGGGAAGGCAAGCCAGCTCATTCTCCAGTTCCTTTTACAGATGAGAAAACTGAGTCTTTCTGAAGCAGGAAGACACCCTGAGGCAGGCAGAAACAGGAAGCCACATGTGCCAGGGAAACTCAGCCACCACTGTCACCTCACCACCACTTCTGACCTTCCCCCAGCGCCTTGAACCCCAGAGCATTTGGAATAGCAGAGCTCACCAGACCTCTTCCCACCTATCACTTACTACAGTCATCCTGGGAAATAACACATCTTGGGATTCTATCTGCCAGCTGCTTCTATAGGTACCAAAAGCCCACCTCAGCACCCAAGGCTGCTGGAAAGACTATTCTTGCTCTTGGAGTCCCTGGCACTGTCAGATGATTCAACTTCAGAAATAGTAGATTTTATCAGTAGAAATAACATTACAGAAGATGTTTTACTACCTGTTTTGCCTTTATACCGTCAAAGACCATAGGAGTTTTCTGTTTAGTTTGCAGGTTAGCAGATAGAATGAATGTAAGACTTTATGGGCACAAAAAGAGCAAACCTGAAACATAATTTTGCAGGTTGAACAAATAGAACCCACCCCTTTATATTCTTTCCAGACATTAATATTTCTCAGTGGGCAGATGGATGTTAAAATGATTTGCCCAGGGTCACCCAGCTAGTAAATATCTGAATCAAGATTTGAACTCAAATCTTCCTGACTCCAGACATAGATTCCATCTGCTGTACCACCTAGAAACTCTTAAAAATCTTTGAAGTATTCTGAACCCCTTCTTAAAATGTGAACTGCTTGAAAAAAGATTGTCTTGGGGCGGAGCCAAGATGGCAGCGTAGAAGCAGCAAGGTCCCATAGCTCCCACACTGCCACCCTAAACACCCAGAAAATATGAACCCAGACAAAGTCTAGGAAAGTCTAGGACTCTCAGACTCACAAAAATACAGAGAACACATCTCTCGCTGAAGGCAGCTCGGCAGCAGGGGCTCATTGCGGCAGCC
>CM053596.1:185389237-185441608 GCA_028646575.1 Pseudocheirus occidentalis | reverse complement strand
AGCACACATTTCAGTAAACGGACAGGGACAGGGTAGAGAACGGAACAAGAGGGGGGGAGGGATAGAAAGGAGAGACAGACGATCACTGTCACAGTGTGTCCACTATGAAGATGTCCTGTATAATCACACATCCATAGCCTGTATTGAACTGAGTGTCCTTCCAGTGGAGATGGGTGACAGGGGAGGAATCGAAAGAATCTAGAATTTAATGTTCTGCAATACCTGCAACTGGGAATTAAGATATACAGGGGCTAGTATAGGGAGACCCTCCCTGCCCTACCAGAAAATAAGAGAGCAGAGCAGGGGAGGGACTTTACAGTGGGATTGCTGTTTTGGGGTTGGGGCAGGGGCAAGATGGGGAGAAAATGTGTAATTCAAAAATGTAATGAAAATGAATAATGTAAACAAGAAAACAAATAAAAACTAAATTTAAAAAAAGAAAAAAAGAAAAAAGATTGTCTTGCTTTTCTATTTATAGCCTTAGCGCTTTGCAAATAATAAGTGATTAATAAATGTTTTTCCCTCCTTTTTTCCATCCTTCTGTCCTTCCTTCCTTTCTTCCTTCCTTCCTTCATATTATGATATAAAATAACATTACAGAAAGCAGTTCTATAAAGCCATGTTATAAATCAGCTAAAGAGTTCTACATGAGACTTCCCTAACCTTACGGTAGATTATACTTATAATGTGGTATAACAGAAAAGGCATCCGAGGACAAAGTTCAAATTCCCAGTATAATCATGAGCAAATTTCTTAATCTTCCTAAGTCTTAATCTTCTCATCTGTAGAAAGGAGAAGTTGAACTAGATCAGAGATTTAAACTAATCTGTGTTCTTTGAACTTTTGTTTTTTTAAACATTTTGATACCTTATTTCAACAAAATTGGTTTCCTTTGTAATCTTATATATTTTCCTTTATACATTTAAAAGCATCCATCTGAAAAGAGGTGTTAAATCGTTTTTTAATTGTGTCTGATTCTTTGTGATCTCATTTGGGATTTTCTTGGCAAAGATGCTGGGGTGGTTTGCCATTTCTTTCTCTAATTCATTTTACAGATGAGGAAACTGAGGAAAACAGAGTGAAGTGACTTGCCCAGGGTCACACAGCTAATAAATGTCTGAGACCAGATTTGAACTCAGGAAGAGAGTTCTTCCTGACTCCAGGCCACACACTCTATCTACTGTGCCACCTAGCTGCCCCCTGAGAAGGGGTGCATGGGTTTTAATGGATTCCACAATGTGTCCATGACACACAAAAAAGGCTAAGAATTCCTGGAACAGATGATCACTAAGGTTCCTTCTAGTTCTAAATACTATAATCTTATAAAATATTAGGGCAGCTACATGGTGCAGTGAATAGACTGCTAAACCCAGAGTCAGGAAGAGCCATCTTCCTGAGTGCGTCTGGCCCCAGACGCTTACTAGATGTGTGATCCTGGGCAAGTCACTTCACCCTGTTTCCCTCAGTTTCCTCATCTGTAAAATGAACTGGAGAAGGAAATGGCAAACCTACTCTTGTATCTTTACCAAGAAAACTCCAAGTGGGGTCATGAAAAGTCAGACATGACCAAAAACAACCAAAAACAGCAATAGTTATATATTAACCACAGCTAAAGCTATGACTAGACCTGAGAGTTCACTGGTATAGAGATCTCCCAGGTAGGAAACTCCTGCTACCAATGCAGCTTGGTAATTTCTCTGTGCTATATAGTTTTACTGCCTAGGACACTGAGAGTTTACATGACTTGGCCGGGGTCAAACAACCAGTATGTGTCAAAGGCAGGGCTTAACCCAGGCTTTTCTGGCTGCTAAACTAACTCCTCCACTCCACCATGCTGCCTCGGAGTATGGAGGAACATGGCTGAAGGCAAACTCATGTGGGCTATGCCTCTTCCTTCACTTCCTTTTCATAAGGACAAACAGCTAAGCCATAAAGTGAAGGTGAACTTGCTTTAACACCCTTTCATTCACATTCTGTGAAGTAAAAATTCTGTTCCAATGCACAGCCATTTAGCACCATGGGCTTATTTTCGTAAGAAGAAAAACTGTGACAAGTTGATTAGAAGGAAATAAATCTTTAATGAGAGGTATGCCAGTGAGAACTGCCCCAAGAAGAATGGAATTAAGCTGGGTTCGACTGAAAAAAGCTGCAATGGGTTTATACAATAGCCTCCTTTGGTGGCTGAAATCTTGGGAAATGGGCTGGCAGAAATGAGCAAACTGCTTGACCATCTCCCAAATTTGTGAGATAATAAATCTGCCTGGAGCGGCAGTGGGGCTGGAGGAGGTGTTGGATTGGTAATTATCTCATTACTGTAAAGAAAATCAAAGCCTTTCAGGTCAGTGTGTGAAGGAGCAGAAAATCCAAGAGCTCTATGGTCATTTTTGCTCTCTTTTTCAATAATACTAACCTATCTTTGTATGCTGCAAGGAAAATCCTGTCTTTACTTATACATTCTAGAACTGATAGGTTGGAAGTAAAGGCAAAAAGGACAATTATAAAACAGATCATGAGATCAGCAAAAGGCTGTGCCAGGCTCTAGAAGCCGGGAGTGGGAAAAAAGAAAAACAATTATGGGTAGTCCTCAAGGGCAGGCCAAAACAGAGTACAGGTCATTCTTTTCTCAAAGGTCATCTTGTGAGCTGGAGAAGTATTGAGAAACTCACCTTCAAGAGGAATGGAAACCTGATCCTCAAAAAGGTTGTCAGGCTAGGTCTGTGACGTTTGTCTCCTGAGCAATAGAGGCCCATACAAGTCTGGCTCTTGGTAAAACTGTGACGTTGAGCACACCTTTCGTTCTGGCCTTTTCACAGCTCCCTAGAATTGAAGAATCTGAGAGTCAGGAGAGACTTCAGATGGAGGGCCAGCTAGTCCAACCCAGATGTGATGGAATTCCCACCATCATAAACCCAGTAAAGAAGTCAAGTCGCATCCAGCCTCTGCTTGAAGACCTTCAAGGAAGGGGAAATCCACTGCTCCCTAGACAAGTCCTTCCATTTCTGGACAATTCTGCTTTTTCTGCTTTCTCTTCCCTCAAATTGGAGTCCAGACTTTCTCAGTCTCTCTCCTTGTTCTCCTCTTTGATAAAAACCTCTTCTCTGATATCAGTTATTTACATGTTAGTGTGAATTTAAGTAAAAGAAATACCTCTTCCAGGGGTATTAGTATCTCAGGTCTCTGTTACAGATGGTGTTGTTCTTTTTTGAAAAGCTTTCAGGCATCTAGGCAGTATGATGGATGGAGCACTGGGCCTGGAGTCAGGAAGATCTGAGTTTAAATTCAGCTTCAGGCATTTACTAGCTGGATAACCTTGGGCAAATAACTTAACTGGGGTGGGGGGTGGGGTGAGGAACCTGTAACCTTGAGGCCACATGTGGTACTGTGAAGTGTGAATTCAGCCAAAGGGCCTCACTCGAGGACCTAGAGGCCCCACTCATGATTCTGTTTGCC
The DNA here is from genome assembly GCA_028646575.1 of Pseudocheirus occidentalis. NCBI lineage: Eukaryota > Metazoa > Chordata > Mammalia > Diprotodontia > Pseudocheiridae > Pseudocheirus > Pseudocheirus occidentalis. The sequence goes on along the minus strand of CM053596.1, from coordinate 185,438,158 downwards.
TCAGCTTCCTCTTCTGTAAAACAGGGATAGTAATACCACTTACATTCCCAGATTGCTGTGGATATCAAATGAGATAATTATAAAGCACTTAGTTCACAGTAAGCTCTCTATCGACATTAGTTATAATTATCAGATAGAGGCAGTATTATAGAAAAACTAGAGGACTTTCCTTTTGTCCTTGGAATTATATCACTTACATTCTGCCTCAATTTACTTATCTGCAAAATGGGAATAATAATACCTATGGCACCTCACTCTCTGACAAACCATCATTCCCTATCTAGGATTTCTATCTGGTGATGTTTCCTAAGTTTGGTAGAGGAACAGAATTTTAAGTGTACCTCCCCTATACTCCTGCTGCTACTGTTTTATATTGGGATTTTGTTGCTTAGTTGTGTCCAACATTGCGCCAACGTGGCCCCATCTGAGGTTTTCTTGGCAAAGACACTGGACTGGTTTGCCATTTCCTTCTCCAGCTTATTTTACAGATGAGGAAACTGAGGCAGACAGGGTCAAGTGACTTGCCCAGGGTCACACAGCTAGTAAGAGTCTGAGGCCAGATTTAAATTCACAAAGATGAGTCTTCCTGACTCCAGGCCTGGCACTTATTTATTATCAGTCTAAATCATTGTTCATGATTTAGTTTGTAATTCATTAAAACAAAGTTCCTAGCTTTAAAAAAAACAGTCGGGGCAGCTAGGTGACATAGTGAATAGAGCACCAGCCCTGGAGTCAGGAGGACCTGAGTTCAAATCCAACCTCAGACACTTGACACACTTACTAGCCATGTGACTTTGGGCAAGTCACTTAACACCAACTGCCCTCCAAAAAGCAAAAAACAACAACAAAACAAAGCAAAAACCCAGTCCCTATCCTTAGAGAGCTTGCAGTCTAATGGGAGAGATAACACACAAACAAGTATTTACAAAGCAAGCTATATACAGGATAAACAGGAAATAATTCACAAAGGGAAGGCACTGGAATTAAGAAGGGTTGGGGAAAGCTTCCTGTAGAAGGTGAGTGTTCCAGGCATGGGAGACAACCAAAGAAAGTGCCTACCCCACTCAAATCAAATTGAACCTCTAAATCCAGAAGGAAGAAAAATTTTGCATCAGGTAGCTTCATTTCTCCTCGTAAATTACCTACAAAAACAATTAGCAATCAGCAAAAGCTGCAATTGTTAGTAATTTTAATCTACCAACATTAAAACCACCAAAAATTGTCACTTCAAGAAGTAAAGTTGTTGGGTTTTTTTCTTATTAGAAGAGATAAGAGAGAGAATGGGAATGCACCTCAGTTTAACATTATTAGTTATTAGCTGCTTCGATTACAAGTAGGAGGTCTTTCATGTAGATTGGGCAGAAGTGAAAACTCTTCTTCTAGTTTTAGAGGTTTTTCTATGTCTCGATCTTGATGTTCTGTGAAGTCTGTTGTGGAGACCAAAGCAAAGCAGAGAATCTCAAGGTGGTGGGAGCTGCTGCCTTGGCCTTAAGACCTTTCTGTTGTGAGGCTACTGAGAGCAGCTGGGGTAAGGCCGGATAGTTTGATTGACATTTCCTCCTAGGGCTGCTGAACCCAGAGAATTGAAAGGAAGCACTGAGAGAATGCTGTTTGTGTTTCTTGGACAAAACTGATTGTTCTATTCTGTTCTCTGGGTTTGCAAAGAGATTGTATTTGAGGATAAAGTGAGGAAGCAGCAGAGTGAGACTTACGTGTAAGGCTTTCCAGCCTGACCAGTGAACTGGGTCATTGGACATATTCAGCCTGTGCTGTGTTCACTTACTTCCTCACCCAGCCTTCAATATGGGAGCCATGCCAGGGGAGCTGTGTGTCTTCGAGGCAGCATTCTCATGTTGCCTCTGGCAGGGAATGAGCATGTCTATGCTAGCAGGAAGGTTTGTGATGAAAAGGTTTACAGAGGGTCAGTGGATGCTGGATCCCTGAGAACCAAGCTAGCAGGCATTATACAGGTTTTAAGGCTTAAACAATGCTTCACATATATTAATCACCCTTTCTTACGCCTAAAGTGAGAGTATCATTTCTGAAGTTTTACATTCTATTTTTTTAAATCATAACTAATCCCTAGAAAACATATTGTGGCCTGGAGTGGGTAAAAGCAAGGCAAGTCGGGTGCTACTAGTAGCTGGGTACAGGGCAGTGGTGGAAAGATAGATAATTAGGATTTCCCTGTCCTCACCTCAACATTTGGGTTGCTCTAGTTCCTCCCTCCCCCACTTTCTTACTTGGGTTCTGCTCTGACATCACTTGCCTTTCTTTAAAACCAATACTCTTCAGTTAACCAGCTTAATTTTACACTTTCTTCTGTCCTTGAGCACCTTATCTCCCTTTCTTTTCTTTGCCTTTCCAAATCCCAACCCTAAATTACTCCCATCTTTTATTTTCTCTGCCCTTATTGATGATATGATGCTCGGAGAAGACACAAAGACTCATTGAATCCTCTACAAATCTTTTTTTATCCAATTCTCAACTGGACCTTTGAGGATGTATACTGTAGCAGCTGTTTAGACACCCCCCCCAGTAGTCTAAAGGGGTGGTCTTTACACAAGCTGAATATCCTGGGAAATGTAGTGCAGTATTTAAAATGTAGGAGTATCAAATCATTCATAGAATGATGGAGTGAAATAGGAGGACAAGATTTTGAGCAATCTGGTAAGTAGCTTGAAACACTCTGGAGAGGAATTATGGTAGAGAATAGGAAAGGTCCTTGGAGAGAAGGAGGTAGACTGTATCTTAGACTCCCCAGGAGTCACCAATGCCACCACTTCATGACTTCTGCTAAACAGAGGACCTTTCTTGATATTTTCACATCCATTTAACTTTGTCCTCCATCAATCTATACTTTAAATTATTCCCCCAGCCTTTCTCATGCTCCAGTTTCAGACTTTGAAATGCCCTAAAACTTAGTGATACAAACCCCTCAGCTTGTATCCTTGATCCTGTCTCTCCTGTGTCTTTCAGGGACTTATCCATTTGACCATCCCTCCTCTGTCCTTAATTTTCAATCTCTCCTTTTCCATTAGCTCTTTTTCTACTGCCTACAAACATGCCAAGTTCTCCCCCTACTTTTAGGTGAAAAAAAATCTTTACTTGACCCCACCATCCCCTAAATCTATTATGCTATATATTTTTCCTTTTAGTAGCCAAATTCTTTCTTTAAAAACAAAACAAAAAAACTCCAGCTTGTTACATCTATGTTCTCATCTCCCACTCAGTTCTCAATCCCTTGCAATCTAGCTTCTATCTCTACTACTCAATAGAAACTGTTCTCTTCAAGTTAACCAATAATGTTTTCATTGCTAAATTCAAGCACCTTTTCTCAAACCTCAACCTTCTTGACCCCTTTCTATAGCCAATCTTTCCCCCACTCTCTAACCAGAAAGCTAACAAATCAAGAGGCCTACAGCCTAGATCTGACCATGTCATTCCCCTGTTTGAGAAATTTTAAAAGTTCTCCATTGGCTTACAAAAAATATAATCTCTTCTGTTTGGTATCTGCCAAAGTGGAAATGGGTGGTATGCTCCTGGAGGAAGCAATATGTCTCCAATCTGTGTTTTCAGGCTCGTTGCATATTATTCCTCATCATGTTCTCTGTACTCCAAACGAATGAATCTACTTATTATTCTCCGTACATAACATTCCATCGCCCAGTAGCTTTTGGAGAGACTATTCACCATGCTTGGAATGTTCTCCTCCCTCCCCTTTGCTTCTTGGTATCATGGGTTCCCTTCAAATCTCAGCTCAAAGGCCAGTTCCTTCAACAGCCTTTCCTGATTCCCCAGTTATTAGAGCCTCCTGTGCCTGTTATTGAGTATTTATTTTGTATATATCATGTACCTGTTCTCTTAGAGATTTTAATAGCTCCATAATGGATTGATAAGAGAAATTTTTATAAATCCTTGGGTCTTAGTTTCTTCATATGAAAATGAGGTCATTGGACTAAATGACTTCTAAGGTCCTTTCTGGCTCTAAATCTGATGATCTTAAATGTGCACATACCAGGACCTTTTGAAGGCTCTTCTTTGTCTTGGTAGACCCCCTTATAAAACTGTATCCACCTTGCAGGGTTCCATCCTAACTCACTGTCTCGTCACCATATGCCCTAGAAATTTTGGTTTGCCCTGACCAAACTGACACTTTTTTAGTGTGACCTACAGGTAATGTTTTTGGAGCAAGCTTATTGTTATCCTGTTGAATGAGGATTGGTCAAGTAAACATATAGATAGATAAAGCATTTCTAATACTTATGTAAACCCACTTCCAACCAAGCCTGAAGCAGTTTTGTGTACTATGTACACAAAGAGTAAGATGACACCTGATTGACTGAGAGAATGCTAAGTGCGATGCATGTACCTGCCGTTAGAGACCTGCTTCAGTTGGTTCCAGAGACACTCTTTAGCACCAGGTGGAGAAAAAGGACCTCCTGAGAAATAGTAGAGAAAGAAAGACTCTGAATGGTGGACTGGGCAAAGTTGTTTGGGAGCTAGTACAATTAGGTTCCTGACCTCTAGGTCCTAAAATTCTAGAGACTATTGACCTAGGCCCAGCCCTGGGTGAGCTATTCTTCTTCCTGGTTTGAGCTGAGATCTTATTTTACTCCCAAATGAAGAGCTCATTTATTCTATAATCCTTGGTATAGTCTTTCAGATTTATTTTTGGTTAATTTTTTCAATCAGCGAAAAGCCACCTTATTTCCTTTTCACTTCCTCCTCCCTCACCCAACTGAGAAAGAAAAAAAAAAACCCCTTATTGTGTATAGTCAAACAAAACAAAATTTTCACATTGGCTATATGCAGGAAAAAAATCCAAACAACTCTCATTATGCATTCTGAATCACTTCTTTATCAGAAAGACAGTAACCTATTTTAACATGAGACTTCTGAAAATATGATTGGTCATTGAACTGATGAAAGTTCCTAAGTCCTTCAAAGCTATTTGTCTTTAGAGTATTATTAACACTGTATAAATTGTTCTTTTGGTTCTGCTCATTTCACTTTATACCAGTTAATACAAGTCTTCCCAGGTTTCTCTGAAACCACCCCCTTCATCATTTCTCACAGCATAATAGCATTCTATTAAGTTTACATGTCATAACTTGTTCTGTTATTCCACACTTGATAGTTACCACCTCAGATTCCCATTCTTTGCCACCTCAAAAAGAGCTATGTTTGTTTTGCTTAGAATTACTCCTTCCCTTAATCTATCCTTTTTCTTTCTTCCTTTTCTCTATTCCCTTATTGAATGAAATATATGTCTATATCCAAGTCAGTGTGTGTGCATATATATGTTCTGTGCTCCTTTGACCAGTTCAGATGAGAGTGACGTTCAAGTGTCAGCCATTCCGCTACCCCTTTTTCCTTGTTCATGTAGACTTCAACTTGCAAACTTGCTTGTTTATCTTGTTGTCTTTATCTTAGTTCTATTAAAGGGTTCCAGTGAGTTCTTTGTATCTTCTGCATTTTTTGTGGTATGAAATAAAGGCTTTCCTGTACTCAATATGCATTTGGTCCTATTGACTCAGGATCCCATTGTTCCCAGACCTGCTTGTCAGTCAGTCTTGGGGGAGGTATCACCCAGTCAATGACTTTTGCATTACCTGCTATTCATCCCATAGCAAGTCGCCCTTTACCTGTTTGGACTTGTTAAACTTAATTGTTGTTCAGTCTTCTCAGGCATGGCTGACTCTTCCTGGCCCCATTTGGAGCTTTCTTGACAAAGATACTGGAGTGGTTGGCCATTTCCTTCTCCAGCTCATTTTACAGATGACCTGCCCAGGATTACAACATGTCTGAGGCTGAATTTGAAATCAGGTCTTCCTGATGTCAGGTCCAGTGCCACTTAACATTACATACAAGCAATTGGGGAGGAACTGAGACGCAATGGCCCATCCCCTTTTGCTGACCTGGACCTATCTGAATTAACTTTATCTCATTACAAAGGTTATCAATAAAAGCTGGCTCCAACTTGAATCCCTTGCTGATTTCCAGTAATCAGCCCATCAATGTGATGTTACTCTGATGCATTTTTAAATAAATTCTTTTAATTCTCCTTTTCCTGACTTTTGCCTTATTAATCAGGGTGAAAACTCAAAGTGTTTTCCTTTTTACAGTACCTTGAGAGCTCATATGGGAAATAGGGGTAATTTTACACACTTTTTGAGAAACCTACCCCTTTAAGGACAAAGTGTTTCCCCTTCCTTGCATCTCCATTGCTTAGCATAGCACCTGGGTTTGTAAAACCTTGCTGGTTGATTATGTACACTAGGAAATTTTCCTTGAGCAATTCCAGGTGTGGGCAATGAGCCAAAGTGAGAAACTGATCCTTTTAGTGTTGGTTCCAAAGATCAGCCCAGGTCTGTGTGATGCCAGAGGCTGAGGGAGGAGGAATGAAGGTGGGTCATGGTATGTCCAAAGAGACATTGAATTCAGTGCCAGTTGTGATGGTACTTAAGAGATAACGTAAATCCCCTGAAGCTCTGATAGGCTTAATGATTTACTGTTGTCACCCAGTCAGCTGATAGCACAGCTGGAACTAGAAGCCAGATTCTCTTTCTAGTACTTTCCCCATTACACTCAAGACTTTCTGTATCTGTAGAATAGGCCATTCCCATTTTCCCCACCCTTTCCCCCATCCCCAATCCATTCCCTTCTAACATATAGTTCCTATGTTCCAGGAAAAGTGAAGGATCTGTGCTGGGGCCCTAAATGACTAAAACCTCAACATAACCCTATTCTAGGGGGACTCTGCTGGATTTGGAACAAGAAAACCTGGTTTCAAGTCCTGGTTCTGCCAATTGCTACCTTTGTGACTGTGGGCTAACCATTTTACCACTCCAAAACTCAGTTTTCATAACTGTAAAATGGGTGCAGTAATGGTGGCACTATTAACAGAAAAGTGTTAGTCACAGGTGAGCAACTATTTGTTTTTTAAAACCCTGGTTCCAAAGAAAAAGAGCTTCAGGTGGAATTTCAAATGAAAATCTTTCGGCATCACATTTAGATCTCTAGTAGCCTCCCCTTTTAGGAAAGACTGAAAAATGGACCTGCCATTTGTACGAGGTTGTCCCTTTGATACTGAGGCCACTCACCTCTCTCAGCTCTACCCTTCCTTCTTCTCTTCACTAAGCTGAGGATACTGTCTCCTTCCTTTCCTGTCTACCTTACTGAAGTCGAGTATGAGGTTTTCGGGAAGGAAAGAAGGCATCCCGGGGCATTGTCCCACAAGCCAAATCATGTCAAATTACTGCATGTTTGCTATACAAAAAGAAGGCCTGCTTGTTGGGGCTCAGATCTGGCAATGGGCCTGATTTTGGAGTGGGTGGAATTTAGGAATGTGAAACACAGGGAATGCACAAAAGCCTAAAGTGATTTTTGATGTCTACAGGGAAAAGAAAAAAAAACCAGAAATCCACTTTTTCCTTTCGGTGCAGAGCACCAAGAACTTCTGATTCACAAAGATCTGTGGCCCCTTGGTCATAAAGTGGAACATGTTCTGATTGTGATAGATCTCTTTCCCCTCTGAAGTACAAACCATACTTAGAGAGCTAACTAGGAGAAAAGCCTGGGGGCTGAGGTGTTTGCCCTGTAGCCATGTGGAGCATAAGAAAATTGTCCCATGATGCTTTCTGTTGTGCCTTCCTCATTTACAAGTTTTGCTCTTAAAAGGAACAGAAAGAGAGAGACTTGGTGAAATTACAGTTTTCTGCTAAACCTAAGCAACATACATTTTGTTTCCTATATTAGGGAGTGGTAAGGCTCAGTGGTTTATATTTTATGGTTTCTTAACCTGCCCCAGGCCCTTAATGTACAAAGGTTACTGGGGAAGAGAAAAGAGGTAAGGAGAAAGTATAGAGTTAAAAGACTGTAGACATTTGCATTCATTAGGTATAGTTTATAATTACAAAATCATACAGTGATTTTGCAAATCTAGAGATTTGCAACTGGTGTTGAATTGTAGATGTGAAATGGGAGTACCAAAAGGTCACCTTTTCAACAAGGAGGACAGTGAAGATGGTAGCAACCATCCTGACTACATAGCCAACCAAGAATTAGGGCCCAAATGCAAGTATAGAACCATAGGTGCAGCCATATTTTCAAACTAAAAAACAAGAAGCATCTGACAAGGATATTTCTTGAGATAAAGCCGAGATGGTGCAGTGGCAGGAAGAAGTACAGAAAGCTTCTCCCCTCCCCCCCCACCAAAAAAAAAGTTTTAATCTTCCTTCCTTCCTTTCCTACCCTCCCTCCTTCCTTTCTTCCTTCTCTCTCCTCCCTCCCTCTTTTTTTTCTTCTTTCTTTCCTTCCTTTCCTCTACTCCCTCCCTTCTTTCTTCCTTCTCTCTCCCTCCCTTCCTTTCCTCCGTCCCTCCTTCCTTCCTTCCTTTGTTGTTTCCTTCCTTCCTTTAATCCTTTGTTCTTTCCTTCCTTCCTTTCTTCCCTGCATCCTTCCTTCCTTCCTTTTCTTATCATTCTTTCCTTCTTTCTTTCAAAATTAGCACTATCCTATCCTTGCCATGAAGACATAGGACCAATTATTACTTCATCTAAGAACACCAGCTTTAACAATGACCTAATTAGCATTCCAAGAAAGCTATATCAGGCTAGAAGTCAGGCTTATGACAAAGAGAGCAGAGTCTTTGCTGGGGCCAAAGAGAGTCCACCCAGTGGAAGGAATGTGATTTCTGGAAGCAACAAACCATAGAAACATATCTAGGAAAGTAGCAAAGCAATGAATACAATAAAAAGAAAAAGCCTGAAATCAAAGAAAGATTGAGGGGAATCACAAGGAAATACTTTTAATCTTTAAGAGATCAGGGAGAAAACTGAGGCTAAAGTGAGGACCAGCCCAAATATGCTCAAAGATGGCAAGATTGAACCTGACTTCCAAAGATTAGAGTTCAAAAGCATTAAAGGAAAAATCATTTGAGGAACATCTGATCTGAGTCTGACACGGGCGCTTTAGCTCCAGAATCAAGAAGAGAATAGAAAGGGAATTGTGAAGAGCACAAATCTAAAAGCTGTAAGAAAATGCCAAGTGACAACAGAAAGCAGCCCAATTTGAAGTCCACTTAATATATAGGGATATCTGGAAATTACTTGACCTTTTTGCATTTTCCTATTTCGTTTTACCTTTTGCTTGTTTCTTTATTTGTTTAGCCAACAATAAATATTTTTAAAGACTAAAGTATTTCTGGGCCCCCATTCTGGCTTTGCAACTGTCTTACTGAATGAAATTGGGCCTCTTTTATGTGAATTGTCTCCTTCTATCAAACATGAGCTCCTTAAGGATAGGATCTGTCTTGCAACTGTATTTTTATCCCCAGCACCAAGGACGGTACTTAGCACAGAGTAGACATCTACTAATCAACCTTCATTGTCCTCATTTCTAAAACAAAAGGCTTAGACTGATCATCTTTGAGTCCCTAAATAGGAAGCAAGCATCAGACTAATGGTCTGGGTTCTCACCCCTAGCAATAAGGAGCCTGGAAAGAACACTAGCATCATTCAGAAAAATGGCAGAAGGCCTAAGCTCTCCCACATTCCCCTCCAAACAACTTTAAGATTCACCTCAAAATGAATTCTGGATCAGCAGAACCAACAAAAGGATGTGGTGAAACAATCAATTTTCTAGGCCAAGACAACTTAGAAGGTTGACAGAAAAACTCTGTCTTACTGAGATGAAAGTGAAGTAACAGTCCAGTGCAGGTGGCCCAGGCAAGCCAGCAGCAAGCTGTGCCACAGCAAAGTAGAAATGAAGTTCTGAGCCCATAGTGAAGCCAGCAGTGAGGCTCTGCCCCTGGCATGCACTAGTAGTGAGACCCCATACCACTCACACAAGCCAGAAGCAAGGCTCTGTTCCCTGTGCCAGCAGCAAGGCCCTGTCTCAGTAAGCTAGTGCAGGAATTTGGGGGCAACTGAATAAGCAGCAGCAGTTTCCAGAGCCCTCATCCCACAGATGGTAAAAGGGTCAGGCCAAAGGTCAGAAGGAGATTACAGGGGATAGTTTGCTGGCACTGGATTTAGAACTCTGTTTCATTGCCCAAATAGGGATCCAGGTTATAAACCCGGGTCACACTCTCAGGGTAAGAAAAAGTACTAGTACTAGCACTCTAGAGCACGCAGCTAGAGGAGAGCAGGGATCCTGGTCATGGTCCAGGGCTGAAAAGGGTGGTTGTGATCACTCACAGACCAAAGCACAAACCAGGAGCACAGTGATCACACTGCTCCTTAGCTCTTAGCACCTTGTAAGAACTGAAAACCTACAGGTCCCCCGAATTAGCTCTGAAAACAATAGTATGAAAAATCCTGAAGTTTGGGACAATGCCTCCTCCACCCCAGGAGCAGAACCCAACTTTAACATAAAGTTAAAAGTCAAGAAATAGGGGAAGCTAGGGGGTGCAGTGAATAGAGCACCAGCCCTGGAGTCAGGGGGACCTGAGTTCAAATCCAGTCTCAGATACTTAACACTTACTAGTTGTGTGACCTTGAGCAAGTCACTTAACCCCAATTGCCCTGCCTCTCCCCCTTCAAAAAGACAAAAAATATCAAGAAATAGGCTGGAAAATGAGCAAAAGAAAAATAATAATAATCTGACCACATAAAGTTGCTACGGTAACAGGGAAGCTCAAAACACAAACTCAAAAGAGGATAATAATGTCAAAATGCTAGTTTTTACTTTTGGGGGGGTTATAACATGACTAATACAGAATTATGTTCTGCACGATTGCACATGTCAACCTATATCAAATTGCTTGCTCGCTCAGGAGGAGGAGGGAAAGAAGAGAGGGAGAGAATTTGGAACTCAAAATTTTAAAAATTGAATGTTAAAAATTGTTTCTATGTGTAATTGGAAAAAAAGAAAATGTTATTTAATAAAGAAAATTCTGCCTCTGATGATAGGCGCTCTGATGCTGCTCCCTCTCCTGATAAGCCTCTATGAGGGAACAAAACACCCAGCCTCCAACAGCATTGATCCCCTCCTCACCTGGAGATTGCCCAATGATGACCATGCATAAGAAGAAGGCTTCTTACAACTCAGTGGACATAAGTGCTCTCTGTCCTCCCATCCCATACTCCTGATTACTGCTAACATAAGTGTGTGCTGATATGCTAGACTGCCCAATCATTTCAACCCCTGTGAATTCCTCTGCAAGGCAAATAAACTGTTGTGCTTCCTTGCAGAATCTGAACCCACCAGCTCAATTGGCCAGCCCAGCCCCTTCTTGCTCTAACATTCTCTAATACTGAGATGACTTGAGGGTCACAGAAGGTCTGAGCTTCAGTTGACTATGAACTGTGTTCTGATTCTGCAGTGGAATAGAAATAAGATAAAATCCTAGCTAGGAATAACTGTGAAGATGCAAGCATAATTACTCCTTAAGCTTAAAAGCAAATTGAAGGTCAGAGGATGCACTAGAGTTTGTTATTACATATGATGATGATGATGATGATGATGATGTGTGTGTGTGTGTGTGTTTGGCTTTGTAGAAACAGCGAGGAAGTGCAGTGGACAGAGCGTTGGTTAGTCAGAAAAACCCGAGTTCAAGTTCAGCCTCAGATACTTACTAGCTGCACAACCCTGGACAAATCACTTAATCTTTACCTGCCTCAGTTTCTTCAGTTGGAAAATAGCATCTATGAATAAATGCTTATTGACTGATTCACTCCCTCCCAGGGTTGCTGTGAGGACTGAATGAGATATTTGCAAATTGTACCTAGAATCGAGCCTGGACTATATTAGGTGCTTACTAGACCTTTGTTCCCTTCTTTGGATCCCTCCTTTCTTTGCCATAAGCTCTGTTCCCGAATCATCTCCCATAGGCATCTCAAACTCAATAGGAAAGACAGCCTGGTACATTGCAAAGAGTTTGACTTTCAAGTTAGAGGGTCTCTGTTCAAATGCTGCTCCTGTCACTACTTGTGTGACCTTGGGCAAATGGCTTAACCTCTCTGGGACTAAATTTCCGCACCTATAAAATGCCTCTAAGGCTCTTTCCAGCTCTAAATCTACAATCCTATGTTCAAAATGAACTAATTTTCCTTCTCTCCAAAGCTTTTTCCTCCGCATAGCTTTAATTTTTCTTTTGGGGGTGCCTCCTTCCTACAAGTTACCCATGTCTGTAATCTCCGGGTCGTCCTGCAGCTCTTCTCTTTCCACACTTTCTGTATCCAAGTTGCGGAGTCTTATCGGTTCTTTCTGCACAGCGTCTCTTGTACCCATCCCCTTTTCTCCACTCAGGTGGCTGCTACCTTAGTGTAGGCCCCCATTATCTTTTACCTGGCTTATGGCAGAAACTTCCAAACTGACCTCCCCAACACCCTGTCTCTTCCCTCTCCAGGCCACATAACTTCCAAATCTGGCCACATTGTTGCCCTGCTCAAAAAGCTCCGGTGTCATCTTGTTGTCTCTAGGACCAAATTTAAAACTCCTACATTGGCATTTAGAGCCCTTTATAATCTGACTGCAGTCTACCTTTCCAAATGTATTGCACATTATGCTCCTTCACACATCCTACATTCCAGTCAAATGAGCTTTGTTATTCCTTGTGTGTTATGCTTCCTCTCCTATGTCCCTCTACTTTTGTAAAGTCCCTTTTTTATGCTTGGAGTATATTTCCTCCTCACCTCAGATTCTTAGAATCTCTAGATTCAAGAGTTAATTCAAACACCACCTCCTATACCAGGTCTCTCTTGATCATCCCATTTCTACTATCTGCCAGATCACTTTGTACTTGCCACTGTATACATTGTATTGACTTATTTACATGTATATGGAGGTTTGGAACAACTGGGGTCGAACGGTAGGTGTGAAATGGGAGTACCAGAAGGTAGCCTTTGTGACAGGGAGGACAGCAAATATGGCGGCAACCATCCTGGTGGCACAGCCACCGAAGAATTGAGGCCTAGACACTGGCATAGAACTATAGGTACAATGGTCATATTTTCCAAACCAAAAATCAGGAAGCATCTGACAAAGGATATTCAGTAAAATTTAGAGGTAAACACAATGCAAGCTCCTTGAGGGCAACCATTGTTTTGCTGGTGTTTCTGTATCCCTGGGACCAAGCATAGTATTTTGCACATAGATGCTTAGGAAATGCTTACTGAATGAATGTTTTGTGATTTGTTTTTCTATAGGATTTTACAAAGGAAGATAAATTAAGGGAAGAATTGTCAGCAGTGACTTTTATAAAAGGCCGGATCAAAGCCATTATGGAGACCATCTTGAAACAAGTCAAATTGTTGGGAAGTGGTAAACCTAATGACATGAGAGTGCTGACAATGTGGCCAATCCATATTCACTGATACAACTGCATTGTTATATAGTCAATGAGACAAGACAGATGGAGGAAGAAGGCTGCATCAGTGCTCCTGATGGATTTCAGCCTTTCTCTTACTTTGAGGTTCCTATAGGAAATAGGTAGAAGCAGGGAGAGCCCAGATCTCTGTCTACTGCACTGGTGGAGGGATTTGTTGGAAGGAGGAAAAACAAGAAGGTCAGGGAAAGTGTTTTTGTGCCTGGGACTTTCTCCCTTGTCTCTCCCACCTCTTTGGCTTCCTTCAAACAAAGCTCAAAAAGATCTGGAAACTAAGCAAGGGGAGGAGATGGCACTTGTTAACTGAAGAATGGCTGAATAAATTACGGTGTATAAATGTGTTAAATACTATTGTGCTCTAAGAAATGATGAAAGTACAATTTCAGAGAAACCTGGGAAGATCTGCATGAAATGATGCCAAGTGAAGTGAAAAGAACCAGAACTATTTATACAATAACAATATTATAAAGACAAACAACTTTGAAAGACTTAAGAACACTGGTCAATGCAGTGACCAACCATGATTCCAAAGGACTCATGATGAAACATGTTATTCTACCTTCTGACAGAAAGTTGATGAACTCAGGGTGTACGTGTCTGTGCATACATACATATACACATACATGAGTGTAAATGTATATGTATACATAAACATATAACACATAGAGAAATAAATCCATATCTATATTTGGCCTTATATTTATTTTTCTTTATATTGAAGTATGTTATATGTAAATATTATAATATATGTAAATAATATAATATGTGAATATTATATACATTTTATATTATCTACTTTTAGGTATGGTCAATGTGGGAATTTGTTTTATTTAACTGTACCTGTTTGCAAAAGAGAGTTTTGTTTTTCTTTTGCAATGTGGGGAGAGAGGTTGAAGGGAGAGCTCAATTTTCATTCATCAGAAAAATAATTTTAAAATTTGAAAAAAAAAACAGTTCAAATCTTACCTTCTATAGGAGGCCTTTCCAAAACTCTCTCTCTACTACACGCTTTCCCCAGCTGTTCTCTGAGATCATCTTCTCTCTGAGACATCACCTGCCATTTACAGCACTCCCCCATTAGATTATGACAGACTTGAGGACTGTTTTTGCCATTACTTGGACCCCCAGGGCTTAGCACATCGCTTAGCACACAATAGGAAATTAATAAATGCTACTCGATTGGTTGACTGCCTGTCAGAACATTGCTGCTTCAGATGCTTCGTGTTGCTGTGTAGCTTCCTCTGTGTGTTGGTGTAGCGAGAGTGCTAGAAGCCATCCCATGTGAAAATAAGATTAAGGGTCTGGGAATGTCTGACCTGGAGAAGGGAAGGTTTGCATTGGGGAATGTTAGTTATCTTCTAGTATTTGAAAGGTTTGTCACAGGGCACAAAATTAGACTTGATCTGTTTGGCTCCAGAAGACAGAACTAAAATCAACTGGTAGAAATTGTGGAGAGGCTGATTTTTATTTGCTAGAGGAAAATTAGCCTAATGATTAAAGTTTTTCTGTATTAAAAGGAAATAGTTGTCTCTTCACTGGAGGTTTGAAGATAGAAGCTAGAAAACCATTTGTTAGGAATAGTATTAGAAGGGATTTTTGTATAAGTACAAGCTGTCCTGGTTTCCCTCTGAGGTCCCTGATTTTTTTTGGGGGGGGAGGCTCCTCATGATGTTTGTTTTTGTAGGGACCTCATATACTTTGCAATGCCACAAGCTGCTTGAGGTCTTGGGCACAGATAACACTGAAAGGTTTGAATAAGATGCTGTGTGTCACAAGGTTAGTGACAACTTCTAAACCATTCCCTCTTTTTTCAGGCATAGCTGTCAGAGAACATAGGACCCTTACATGGGTGTTCTAGCATATAGGCAGTCAGATCATACAGTGGATAGAGCCCCGGACCTGGATGCAGGGAAATGAGTTCAAATGTGGCTTCAAACATTAGTTGTATCACCCTGGGCAAGTCACAAACTGTCAGCTTGAGTTTCCTCATCTGAAAAATGGTAATTCTAATAGCACCTACTTCCCGAGGTTATTGTGAGGCTAAAATAAGAAAATATTTGTAAAGTGCTTATATAAATACTTATATTCATTATTTATAATAAGTATTAGCATCTGAAATTTAGCATTTCTTTCAAGATATGGGTGAACTAAATATCCCTTCTTAGTGATAAAATGTAACAATTAACTCGACTATAGATCTGGCTTTATTGTAGGAGAGAGAGAAGGATGTTACCATGTCTTGTCGGATTCTCTAGTCCTGATCTCTCCTTGGAGTTCCAGACCAACATTTCCAATTCTCTCTCTATAGGACACCTTCATGTGGGCATCTCACTGGGACCTTTAAATTCAACATGCCTAAAACTTAGCTCATTGTCTTTCCTTTTAAACCTCTTCCTTCTCTTGACTTCATGATTTCTGTCAGGGACACCACCATTTATAAGGCTTTTCATTTTAATTACCTTATCTTTATCTTCCCTTACTACTCATAGCCAATGAATTAAAAGGTTCTATTGATTCTATCACTACAGTATCTCTTGCAACTATTCTCTTCTCATTTTTACCGCTATCACTCTGCTAGAAGTCCTTATCACTGCCTGCCCAGATTATTGGAATAATCTCTTCAAGGATCTTCTTACCTGTTCTCTCCTCCTTCAGACCTTTGCCAGAATGATCCATTTTAAGCACAGATCTGGTTATGTCATGCCTTCCTCATACATCTTCAGGTGTCCCTTATTTCTTTTTTTTTTCCTTCTTTAATAGTATTTTATTTTTTCCAATTACATGTAAAGACAATTTTCAACATTCTGTTTTTGAAAGATTTTGAGTTCCAAATTCTTCTCCCTCCTCCTCTCTCCCTCCCTTAAGGTAGCTAGCAATCTGATTGAGAAGCAGATTGATCCATATGTTTTTTAAAGTACTATTTTATTTTTCCCAATTACATGTAAAGATAGTTTTTAATATTCATTTTTATAAGATTTTGAGTTCCAATTTTTTATCCCTCTACCTCACCTCCCTCCTCCTTAAGACAGCAAGCAATCTAAGTTATATATGTGTAATCAATCATATAAACATATTTCCATGTTAATTATGTTATAAAAGTAGAAGCAAAACAAAAGGAAAAACAACCAACCATAAAAAAGTAAAAATAGCATGCTTCAGGTTCCTTATTTCTTAAAGAAAAACTTTACAAGTCCTCTGCGTGGTACTGAAGATATTCAACAATCTTGCATAAGCCTGCTTTTTTCAGCCTTTTCTCATTTTGCTCCTCTATACACCCTTTGCATCAACCAAACTGGACCTCTCTGCCCTTCAAAATGTATTATTGCTCTCTACTTTCACTTAGCATGTGTCTTATACCTGAAATACCCTCTCTCCCCAATTTTATCTGTTGAATTCCTGCTTTTTAAAGTCCAACTCCAATGTGCTTCCTTCAGGAATCTTTTCTTAATATTACTGATAAGCCGCGACTATCCCTCTCAGACCTCACATCCAGCTCTCTAATGCACTTTTTCTTGTTGTTATTCAGTCATTTCAGTAACGTCAGACTCTGTGACCTCATTTGGGGTTTTCTTGGAAAAGACACTCAAGTGGTTTTGCCATTTCCTTCTCCAGCTCATTTTATGGATGAAGAAACTGAGGCAAACAGGGTTAAGTGACTTGTCCAAGGTCTCTTAGCTAGTAAGTGTCTGAGGCTAAATTTGAACTCATGAAGATAAGTCTTCCTGATTCCAAGCCGGGTGCTCTACCCACTTGCTCAACCTAGCTGTCTCTAATGCACTTAAGAGGTATTACAGTGTGTATTATAGCTATCTCTGTTGACCTCTTATCCCTCTACAAGAAGAAAGGGGCAGTGTCTTACTTAAACTCTGTTATCTACCTTCAGTGATCTATATACAGTAGGTCATTGGTCCTCTTCTGGAACAAAGGACTAAGACAACAACATATTTTTTCTATTTGTCATTTCTTATGGCTCACCACTATTCTACCACATTTATAAACTACAGTTTATTCGGTTGTTTCCCAATCATAATAGTAGCTCAGGCTTATAGTGTGCTTTAAAGTTCACAAAGGACTAAGACAACAATCACAGTAGGGATAAGGAGTAGGGGGACTGGATCTGTGATTTCTTCAGTATTGGAAACTCCCTTCTAGAAAGAATCTTCTGGAAATTCCCTCTTTCAAAGCAGAACAGCACTTTTGTCTGCAACATAAACTTAACTTAAACAGCTTAAAGAGTTGGCTAAGGTACTCAGAGGTTAAGTGACTATGTGTCAGAGGCAGCACTTAAAGCACAGTTTTCCTGGATCTGTCCCTCTCTCCGCCACGCCATTCTGTCTCACATATACAACAGGCACTTAACAATGCTTTGCAAAATTGCTTTCATGGTTAGGTTGGGTGCATACTGCTGTTTAGTTTCTGCTTTTTTTCAGTTTGCATCATAGCATCACAAATTCAGAGCTGAAAGAGACTTTACAGCAGCAGTTCTCAACCTGTGGGTTGCGACCCCTTTGGGGGTCGAACAACCCTTTCACAGGGGTCACAGAGGTCACCTAAGACCATCAGAAAACACATATTTCCTATGGTCTTAGGAACCGAGACACTGCTCCTCTATTCGTCTCCAGGCGAGTCTGCCCCCATGCAGATACACCCACATATGAGTATTAAAGGGTCGTGGCATTAGGAAGGTTGAGAACCACTGCTTTTGAGGTTTTTGAGTCTACCCCTGTACCCTCACTGCATATAAGTTTCTACATATTTCTTCATATTTTTTCTATTTGTCATTTCTTATGGCTCACCACTATTTGACCACATTTATATACTACAATTTATTCGGTTGTTTCCCAATCATAATAGTAGCTCAGGCTTATAGCGTGCTTTAAAGTTCACAAAACATTTTACAAACGCTATCTTGTTTTTATCCTTGCAACAGCCCTTTGGAGGAAGTGCTATTATTATTGCCATTTTACAGGTGGAGAAACTGAGGCTGAGAGATGTTAAGTGACTTTCCCCAGGGCCACACAGCTTTTTAAGTGTCTCAAATAGAACTTGAACTTAGATCTCCTTGACTCAAAGTTCAGCACTCAGTCTACTGTGCCACACCTACCTGCCTCAATCCTTGGACATATGAGTTATTTCTAGATTTTTCCTTTTTACATATAATATAGTTATGAAATATTTTAGTAGATAGTTCTTTTCTTTCCCTGTTAATCAAATTCTTAGGGTATAGTCCAAGGGTTTAAGGTTGTGGATAGTTGTCTAGCCCTTATTATATAATAATATAATAAGTTACTCAAGCAGTTACTCAAAACCAGATTTGACCAATTCATAGCCCTGACAACTTTAACAGCATTTAATTTTATCATTTCTGATCCTATGTTTAAATCAAATGGAGTTAAGGTTATTTAGTGCCATCTCTTTCAACATACTTGCAAAAACTTAAATTATGATTTGAGTTTCGCTAAATCACAGTCTGGCCTGGAATCTGCAAGACTTACCTTCCTGAGTTCAAATCTGGCCTCAGATACCTACTAATTATGTGACCCTGGGCAAGTCACCTGACTCTTTGCCTCAGTTTCTTCATCTATAAAATGAGCTGGAAAAGGAATTGGCAGACCGCAGCAGTATCTTTGCCAAGAAAACCCCAAATGGGGTCACAAAGAGTCCACACAGCAGAAAAATGACCAAACCACAAACCACAGTCATGATCGGTTTACCTACTGCCCTCACTTACCTCTTGACTGCATTATTTCATTAGCTTCCTAATCAATCCATTTCCTTCCTTTGTCTCTTCGTTCTCCAATCAAGCCTCTAAAAAACCTGCAAAATTGATCTTCCTAAAACACAGATCTGGCAAGACCACATTCCCTTGTTCAAGAAGTTTCAGTGACATCTGGCCAGACCACATTCCCTTGTTGTTCAAGAAGTTTCAGTGATTTTGCTTCTGGGATAAAATGAAAACTCCTCTGTTGACATTAAAAGCCCTTCAGTTTTCTTTCCAGATGATTCCATGCTATTCCTCCTTGCAGAGTCTGCATTTTAGCCATTATGCCCTATTTGTGAAACCTGAAATTCCTTCTCCCTCTCCTACATCCCTGAAAGAAGTTTCCTTGTGTCTAGAATGCCCCCCTTCTTCACCTCTAACACCTGTGATCTCTATTTACCTTCCAGGCTCACTCTCAGACCACTTCCAAAAGGCTTTTCCTGATGTGCTCTTTCTTTAGCATTCTCTCTCCATTCCCAAAATTACTTTGCATTTATTTTGCATATATTTAGTAGTTACTAATCTGTGCATATGTTATATTCATTGCTATAGGATATAAACTCCTTCTGGGAAGGAACTGATTTGGTCTTTTTATCGCCAGGACCCAGCACATAGTAGGCTTGTTGGTGAATGGGATGTTTTATTAATCTTATTTCAGAAACTTGTATTTATATAAAGGAAAAAGTTGCTTATCTGTTTATAGTGGGAATGTTACCCATGATTTCTCCAGCTCCATGAAGCACTGAGCCAAATTCTCCTCTGTTTTACCCAGTTCCTGTTTACTTCGTTAAATTCTGAGCCCAGCTGCAAGCAATTGTCTACACCTATCAACGGATTGCTTTCCCCTCCCCTTGAAGTATTTAATTGAACTTCTTCCCAGAGAATAAAGGGTTTTACAATTTGCCTCAGACACTGTCCTGACTTATAACTTGGAATCTACAGCAAGTACTAAGCTGAGAGAAAGAGAGTAAATCATAAAGAGTACAAGAGATGAGTGACAACAGATAGATTCCAATTAATGGTAATAGTGCTGTTCTCCTGTCTGAAGTGGAATTATTTGAATTCACCATGTAAATTTCCTTTGGGCTGGAACCAATTACCATATTTTATATAATTATAACTTTGTGTGAATTCAAATATATGCAACCACTTTGTGGGACTCACAAATTGGGACTTAACTGTAGTATTTATATACTATTTTCCCTCCTTTCACCTTCTCTATTCATTCCCTTCACTCGAGGGTGCATGTGGAAGATGGTGATATTAAACTGCCAGTGCATGGGGCAGCTCGGTGGAACAGCAAATAGAGCACCGACCTGGGAGTCAGGAGGAGCCGAGTTCAAATGTAACTCACACACTTACTAGCTGTGTGACTCTAAGAAAGTCATTTAACCCCATTTGTCTCAAAAAAAAAATTGTCTGTGCTTGTCAAATCTGAAGCAAAGATTATCAGAGTAACAACTAGGCCCCAAAAGTTCTGAGAATTCTTAACTCCAGAATAGAACCCTAATTCTTCCAAATTCAACTTAACTATTTTGGGTAAAAACCAATGCAAATCACAGCCCATCAATATAATATCTTTATGATCAGATTACCAATCCAATAGCAAAAGCATTTGAGCCATAAACCATATAAATAACAAGAGGAAATTAAATAGTTAAATAATTCTCAGCCTTTCTTGCACCAACAGTATAAAATCTTCTGTACAATCAATCAACATTTATAAAGTGCCTACTATGCGTCATTCACTGTGCTAAGATCTCTATCTCCCAAGGTGGTAGATAGGAAAGAAACCTCCCAGGGAAAAGTTAATGGCCACTGTCTTTGTTCTCCTGTCTCTAGAAGGTCACCTTTCTTCAATTCCTTCCCACAGTGCCCCTTTTCTCATAGATGCTCATGAACGTCCCAGAACTCCCCTTTCCACGCTGCTCCCTGTCTCTTTTTTATCCTTTTTTAACTTCATGTCCCCTGACAAAATTTTCATAAGACTGGCTCTGTTGCTCATACTAAAGAGCTACTCTCTTGGAGCAGCTAGGTGGTTCAGTGAATAGAACACCAACCCTGGAGTCAGGAGGACCTGAGTTCAAATCTGTCCTCAGATACTTAGCTGTGTTACCCAGGGACAAGTCATTTAATCTGCTTGTCCCAGTTTCCTCACCTGCCAAATGGAGATAACAATAGCACCTGCCTTCCAGGGTTGTTACAAGGATTGTATGAGCTAATATTTATAAACTGCTTAGCACAGCGCCTGGTACGAGTAGGTACTTAATGCTTATTTCTTTCCTTCTCATTAATCAATAAATCAGTGAGCATTTATTAAGCACCTAGTATGTGCCAAACACTGTCTTGGTGATACAAGGACAAAAAAAAGAGAGTCCCTGCCCTCAAAGGGCTTATGTTCTATCAGGAAGACAACAAGGACACATGGATATCTACAAAATAGTTGAAGGGATGGAGATCTGGAAAATGAAGGAGCTAGACTTAATCTCTCAAGTCACTTTTTCCCTTCCTAACATCCTATGAAATGCCAGTCTTAGAAGGTGTCAGAGTTTTAATTAGGAATTCTTTTCCCTGGAGAAGGATAAAAGAAGAGGAGAGGGTACAGCGATTCCTTCAGAGTCTAGCCTGGTCTCCCATATGGGCTGAGAGGAAGAGGCTGGATTATGAGGCGTGTGGATGGTGAGCTCTGAGAAGAAGCATAATTCCCTAGAATGCTGGTGCCTTGGAGCAAAACGTCATCTTTCCCTACTTAGGACTGGGATTTAAAGGTGCATATCATCTCTAGGCTGTTTGTCTTACAGAGGCAGAGAAGTATCCACATTCCCTTCTTACTCCCAAAATTAATTTGTATTTATTTTGCATGTATGCTCTTTCATTCCCCAGCCCCTCACTGAGGCAAACCACTTGAGGACTTTCTTATTTTGGTCTTTGTATCTCTATCTACCTTTTTGTTGTTCAGTCATTTCAGTCATGATGGACTCATTTGGGGTTTTCTTGGCAAAAATACTGAAGTGTTTTTCCATTACCTTTTCCAGCTCATTTTGCAGATGAGGAAACTGAAGCAAACAGGATTAAGTCATTTGCCCAAGGTCTTAGAGTTAGGAAGCCTCTGAAGCTGGCTTTGAACTTTTGAAGATGAATCTTCCTGATTCCAAGCCCAGTGCTCTATCCACTGTACCCTATCTGCCTTAGTTTCATTATTTGTAAAATGTGAATTATAAAACAATCTCCAAGGGTTGTTGCAGGGATTAAGATAATATTTTTACAAACCTTAGAAAGGTTTGCAAAAAAATCCCCAACTTTACAAACTTTAAAGCACTACAGAAATGCTAGTTATTATTATTGTTAGCTCAGGTTGGCAGGGCTATGGAAGTGGGAAAAACCCCTAGAAGCCCTGGGACCAAGGGTACAATCATGTAACCTGGGCTCTAGACACTGTTTTGGCCTTGGTGCCCAACAACCAGGTCATGTCGAAGCCCTAGGCAGCTCCCAGGATTCTAAAGTATGGAGGTGGGAAATTTTTGAGGAGAGGTCCCTAAGAGGTGTGTATTTTGGTGAGGCTTTAAACTTGATACCTATAGGAGTAAGTGAGGGCTATTTGGGGCATCTCTAGGAAGGAGCACTTTTGAAGGAATTCCCTGAGAGCTGAGGAAGTCTTTGGAGGTTCATTGGAGAAGGTGTGGTGGATCTGAGGTATGGTGTCCCTGACAACAGATAGGTAAAAGGGGTGAAAGGGACTCAAATTTGGGGAAAGGGCCTAAAAGGAAATGCTCTAGAATGTAAAGGAGGCTTCAAGAATAAGCTAAATATCAAGCCTGCTTTTTCATTTCTAAGGGTCCCACATACCCACGTTGCTTGGCAGTCACAAAGTTTCTCTAATGGAGGTTTTAATCGGAGAAAAGACTTTTGCCTTTTTTTCCCTAGGCAGGCAAGGAATCTCATTTTCTCTTACTACAGGAGTTCTTAACCTTTTTTTCCCCTTAGGCCTCAGTCTGGTGAAGCCTAAGGTTCATTTTTCAGGGTAATGATTTAAAACAAATGAAACAGAATACTTAAGATTATAAAGGAAACCAATTGTATACAAATACAGTTATGAAAATACGTATTTTTAAAAGTTCATAGAGCTCAGATTGAGTATCTCTGCCCTAATCCAATTGATCGGGACAATCCATCAATAAATATTTATTAAACACATACTATGTGACAGATACTACGGTGGGTCTCCGACACTTGATGTTAGGCATCTCCCCAGATTCCTTCCTGTTCCTAAGGATGCCTCAATTAAAAATCCTGGGAGTTGCCAGCACCCCTAATGTACCTGGTTATTAAGCCTCAAAATTGCAACATTGTCTCTAATCCCAAACCACATGGCTATGTCCTTGATCCCAAGATTTTCAGGGTTCCCCACTATCACTAGGATGAAGTGAGGGTTTACTTGTAAGAAGATTACATTAATGCAGGAAATGACAAATGTGTGTGTGTATGTGTGTGATAATCAAGTCAAAATATTCCTGATAAAGATGTTCAAAAATTTACTAGACTGCTTCAAGACTTCCTTGTCATTGGAACTCTTTAATCAGGGGCCAAATTAGGGATATTCTAGATGGGATTCTTGCTTGAGTAAAAGTGGGACTGGATGGCCTTTGAAGTTCATTCCAACTCTGAGATTATATCACCCATCAGAATCTTTATATTTTTAAGAAATGTTTAATGTTGAGAAAATTTTTTCAACCCACTCATTGAAAAAAAAAAACACTTTAAAATAGTTGTAAAATCTTCCTTTTGGCTAAAGCAAGTCAGAAATTTATATGAAACCCACTTGGTAAATGTAAAGTGAATTTTATTTAGTAAATGCTTAATTTTTTTTTCATTCCTTCACTGAGCAAAACTCAGAAAATGGCCCTTCAACCAAAGAAATTGCCCAGTCCCAGGACTGGAATACAGTGGCAACTCCATTGATACTACAGTACCCCCTGCTGGCTAAAAGCAACAAGGGCAGAAACAAGGGACAGAACTCTGTGATTCAAAGAATTTTCTCCCTTTCACCCAGTCCCAGAATTCTCAAACATGACTAGCTTTCCCACTTCAATTGGGTGGGCCATGTTTTAGGTCATAAAAGCTAATGATGGCCCAGCTCCATTTTTAGAGATCAGTCTATCCCTGTTCTAGTGCTACTGTATGCAAAACAGCAGTCCTAATTATGATGATGAAAATAGCTACTAATTACATAGTGTTTTAAAATCTGCAATGTTTTAGCCCTAGTTTTTGAAAGCAAAAAAATCCTCAGTGGTGGAGGACAAGTGATAGTATAGAGAATCTCATAATGGTAGAGCTGGAAAGGCCACTAGACACCATCCAGTTCAACCTTCTAATTTTACAGATGAGAAGAAAGACCTAAAGAACTTATGACTTGCCCAAGGTCACACAACCAATAGTAACAATATTCCAAAAGAGTTTATTAGAGTGGGTATTCTCTCTACTAATGTAGATTGAAATTCATCCAAACTTTAGTAGTTGGTCTCCTGAGTTAACAAAAAAGGTGGGGTGACCAAATTCAGGGAATTCAAAGGCTGACCTTGAATGACAAACAGCCCATCCGGTCATTGAGACTATATTCAAAATATTTCCAGCTTGGAAGGATTTGGCAGAGCTGGTATTCCACTGGAAAATGTCCTGGAGAATACTGGAAGGAGTAAAAATAAGAGTCCACATTAGTAGAGTGCCTTTCATCACAATAACCATGACAGGTAAGAGCATATGTTATTACCCCGTTTTATATGTGAGAAGACTAAGGCTGAGAGGTTACCCATGATCATATAGCTAGTGTCAGAAACAGGAATTGAACCTAAGTTTTTTGCCCACGTGTCCAGAGTTCTTTCATCTATACTACAATATAGTAACAAAAGAAGGATCCATAGGTTTTACTTAGGTGGATGGTCCAAGCAAGGATATTTGTCTCTGGAATTATCAAGAACTTTTTTCATATTCATTGACATTTTTAAAAAAATAAAATTTTGATTTCTTTTAGTTTTGGATTGCCTAAATTCTCCATCCTAACCCTATATTTATTCTCTCCATCTCCCAGAAAGTCATCCCTTAGAACAAATTTGTTTTGGGAGGGGGGGGCAATTGGAGTTAAGTGACTTGTCTAGGATAACACAGCTAGTAAGTGTAGTGTCTGAGGCTGGATTTGAACTCAGATCCTCCTGACTCCAGGGCCAGTGCTCTATTCACTGTGCAACCTAGCTGCCTCACAAAGATTTTTTTTTTTTTGGAAAAAGGGTGGGGAGCAGCAAGGCAAATAAATACATTGCAAAAATCTGAAAATGTATGGAATGTTCCACACCTGCAGATCTCTCCCCTCTGCCAGAGTAGTGGGACAGGAAAGTGGTCTTCTGCTATCTCTCCTTTAGGCACAGAGCATTGACATTTTTATAAAAATTTGTGTTTTTTAAAGGTGGAATTCCACTAAAATAAATATTATTTTAACAAACTATTTGTTCTATAACTGCAAGCTTTTTTATGTCCAGTACATGAGGGTTTTGTTCATCTTTCCCAATGACTAATCCAGTACAACCAATAAATTCTCTGATTCTTGTCTATTCAATTCAACAAACACTTGTGAAATGACTGCTGTGTTATAAGGTACCATGGTAGGTGCCACATGTGTCATTAAGTCCCACATTTTTCTGAGGAGTCTATAGGCTTCCTTATACTGTCCAAAGATACCGTGACACAAAAATGGTTAAAAACCTCTGACCTAGGGAGTATATAGCTAAGTAAGGCCTATTTCCTTCCCCCCCCCCATTTAATAGTATTTTGGGTTTTTTCCAATTTCATGTAAAGATAGTTTTAAACATTCACCTGCATAAGCTTTTAAGTTCCACATTTTTTCTCTTTCCCTCCCTGTACCCCTCTCAAGAGAGCAAGTGATCGAATACAGGTTATACACGTACAATTATATTGAACATATTGCCACATTAGTCATGCTGTGGAAGAAGAATCAAAACAAATGGGAAAAACCACAAAAAAGAAAAAAACAACAACAACAAAAAGAAAATAGTCTGCTTTGATTTGCATTCAGACTCCATAGTTCTTTCTCTAGATATGGACAGCATTTTTCATCATGAGACTTCTAGAACTGTCTTAGATCATTGTATTGCTGAAAAGAGCTAAGTCTATCAAAGTTGATCATCACCCAATGTTGCTGTTACTATGTATAAGGTTCTCTTGTTTCTTCTCACTTCACTCAGCATCAGTTCAGTAAATCCTTCCAGGATCTTCTGGAATCCACCTGCTCATCATTTCTTATAGCACAAAAGTAGTGGTATTGTTGGATCAAAGGACATCCACAGTTTTATAGCCCTTTGGGCATAATTCCAAATTGTTCTTCAGAGTGGTTGGATCAGTTCATAACTCCAGCAACAGTACATTAGTCCCACAGAGAGCAGGCCCACTCCAGGTCTTGGGCAAACCTGGAACGTTGTGACTGCTAAAAAAGCCACCTGCAAACATAGCAATAAAGATATGTCATTAAAAAAAAACAGTACATTAGTGTTTCAGTTTTCCTACATCTTCTCCAACATTTGTCATGTTACTTTTATCACATTAGTCAATCGGATAGGGGTGAGGTGGTGAGTTGTTTTAATTTGCATTTCTCTAATCAATAGTGATTGAGTGCATTTTTTCATATGACTATAGATAGCTTTAATTTTTTCATTTGAAAACTGCCTGTTCATATCCTTTGACCATTTATCAATTGGGAAATGTCTTATATTCTTATAATTTTGACTCAATTTTCTATATATTTTAGAAATTAAGGCATATTTCCATAGGACTTCACTTCTTACAATGATTTGGGCTGAGAAACTGGAGGACTTAGTTAAAGAAGGGGCTTTTCAAAGGTGAAAGATTTCAAAAACATTGATTTAAGAACACAACCGTGGGCAAGGGCAGGGGGAGAGAAAGAGTGGGAGACAGAGACAGAGATACAGAGAGAAGACAACCAAGTGCAATGGTGTTTATGACATCCTGAGCCCTGCTTTCCTGTATGGACCATGGTGATGACTCTGGAGCCAAAGTGAAAGCTTTCATTTCTTCCCCAGAATCCCCCTAAGGAGTTCATTGGAGCAACTTCAAGAAGCAGAGGGCTTTGTGTATAGATGCAGATCACGTCTTAGTATTTGATTGCCTTCCTCTGATAAGAGAATCAGTTCTGGATTCAGAAAACCTAGATTTGGATCCTGTCTCTGATGCTTACCACCTGTGTGACCTTGGGCAATTTATGTAACCTCGCTGGGTTTCAATTTCTTTATCTATATAAAGAGGGGGTTGGACTAGACAGCTTCTGTGTTACCATCCAGCCTTACCTTTATGATTCCATGACATTATTGTAAATTGTTTCATGTTTTGACTAAATGCTTTGCTATTGGATCTATGTGTCTCTGGTGCACCTAGCAATAAAGTAACATGGCACAGGGGAGGAACTTGAGAAATGAACTCAATCACACTAAAAGTAGCTAAAGGAATATTATAGAGAGAAGAGACAGAACATTAAGAGTTCGCTGTACTTAATGAGTGAGAGACAAATGATGTGTCAGTGAAGGAAATTAAGATATGAGTAGTTAGGCAGATCAAACCAGGAGAAGCAGGAGAAAGAAGCAGCAGAGAAGCCTAGGGAGGCCAGAGTGTCTGCGC
Source organism: Pseudocheirus occidentalis (assembly GCA_028646575.1). NCBI lineage: Eukaryota > Metazoa > Chordata > Mammalia > Diprotodontia > Pseudocheiridae > Pseudocheirus > Pseudocheirus occidentalis. The sequence goes on along the minus strand of CM053596.1, from coordinate 185,410,367 downwards.
AGAAGCTTCTGAGGGGCAAGTACATAAGGACTGAGATTCAAGTCATGAGATTTAGCAGTTAAGAGATAATTGGTAGCCTGGGAAAAAGCAGTTTCAGTTGAGTGGTGGGGTAAGAGGACAGACTAGGTTGAAAAATTAATGGGGATCTATAATGGAAATAAGAAACTTTTCCAGTAGGATCAGAGGTGAAGTGATAGTATCTATTTTCATAATTACTATTCAAAATTGTACTAGAAGTGCTAACTATAGCAATAAGACAAGAAAAAAATCAAAGAAGTAAGCATAAGCAAAGAAAAAACAAAACTATCCCTTTTTTTAGACGATGTAATGATTTAATTAGAGATTTAATTAATGATTTAATTAATGATTTAATTAGAGAACCAGAGAGTCAACTTTTTAGTTGTTAATGTAAACAATTAACACCTTCATCAGAGTTTCAGGGCACAAAATAAAGTCACACAAATCATCTTCATTTCTGTATGTTACCAACAAAATTCAGCAGGAAGGGATAGAAAGAGAAATTCCATTTAAAATGACTAAGGACAGTATAAAAATACTTGGGGGTCTTACTTCCAAGACATACACAAGAACTGTATGAATACAATCTATAAAATTAGAGAATTGTTAATAGCTCATCTGTAGGCCAAGCCAATATAATAAAAAATGAGTATTTAATTATTCAGTGACATAGTCAAACTACCAAAGAATTATTTTATAAAGCTACAAAAAATCATGACAAATTCTTCTGGAGGAACAAAATATCAAGAATAACAGGGGAATAAAAATTTAAAAATGGAAAGGAAGGGGTACTACAAATCATCAAAACAATTTGGTACTACATAAGAAATAGAGATGTTGATCAGTGGAACAGCTTAGAAACACAATATACAGAAGTAAGTGGATATAGTAGCCTATTGTTTGATGAGCCCAAAGATCTCTCTCACATATTGGGGCAAGAATTTGCTGCTCAACAAAAACCATTGGGAAAACTAGAAAATTGTCTGGCAGAAACTAGGCATAGATCAACATCTCACATGTTTTACCAAGATACACTCAAAATGGGCATATGATTTAGACAAAGAGTAAAATCATGAGGAAATTAGTGGAGCATGGAAGAAATTACCTGCCAGATCTATAGATAAGGAAGAGGTCATGACCAATCAAGAGATAAGTTCACAGGATAAAAAAAAGAAAAAGATAATTTTTGATTTTATAAAAATTTTTTTTTGTTTTGCTTTTTGGAAGGCAATTGGGGTTGACTTGCCCAAAGTCACATGGCTAGTTAGTGTGTCAAGTGTCGGAGGCTGGATTTGAACTCAGGTCTTCCTGACTCCAGGGCCGGTGTTCTATTCACTGTGACACCTAACTGCCCCAAAATTATTTTTTTTGTATAAGCAAAATCAATGCAGCTAAAATTAGAAGAAAAGTAGGAATTGGGAAAAACATTTCCAGTAAGTTTCTCTGATAAAGGTCTCATTTCTAAGACAGATAGGAGACTGAGTTAAATATATAAGGAAAAAAGAACCATCCTTCAATTGATAAATGGTCAAAGGATATAAATTAGCAGTTTCCAGAGGAAGAAATCCAATATCAATGGACATATTAAAAAATTGCCAAATCACTAATAGTTAGAGAAATGAAAATTAAAACCACTCTGAGGAACACGTATCAGTTGGCTCGGTTGACAAAAGAGAAAACTGACAAATGTTGGAGGGACTTTGGGAAAACAGGTACACTAATGCACTGTTGTTTTAACTTTGAAGTATCCTGGAAAGCAATAGGGAACTCTGCTCAAAAAAATACATATCCTTTGACCCAGAGATTCTGCATTAGGTCTATGCCCCAAAGATATAAAAAGAGAGAGAGAAAGTACCTTTATGTACAAAAAATATTTATAGTAGTTTTTTTTTCTAGTGACAAAAAAAATGGATATTCAAGGTATGCCCATCAATTGAGGAAAAGCTGGATAAGTTATGGTATATTAATGTGATGGAATGTTATTGTGCTATAAGAAATGAAGGGGTTCATACTCACCTGGAGAGGCTTATACAAACTGACACTAAGTGAGAAGAGCAGAACCAGGAGAAATTTGCACACAATGACAGATACAACGAATGTGTGACATCCAACTTTAATAAATTGGACTCTTCTCAGCAACACAAGGTTATAAGACAACTCTACAAGTCTCAGGATGGAAGGAGATGTCTACATTCAGAGAAAGATCTAGAAAGAACAGAGTTTAAAGGGAGACTGGAGCAAACTATCTGCTTTCTCTCTTTTCCATGTTTGGTTTTGTTTCCTTTCCCATTGTTCATTCCATCGGTTACAGCCCTTCTATACAACCAGACTAATGTCCAATGCGAAAGTATTTGCAGATCCTACACTTGATTGCAAGCTGCCATGGTGAGGGGGAGGGGAGAAAATTTGAAACTCAGTGGATTGTGGAAATGAATCTTGTAAACTAAAAGTAAATAAACAAATCAATTAATTAAAAAAAGACATGAAGGGGGTTTCAGAAACGCTTGGAAAGACTGGTTTGAACAAATGAAAAGTGAAATGAGCAGAACTAGGAGAACAAATGATACAATAAGAATATTATGAAGATAATCAATTTTGAAAGATTTAGTAACTTTGATCAGCACAATGATTCGTCACAATTCCAAAGGACTCATAATGAAATGTATTGTCTGCCTCTAGACAGAGTGGACAAACTCAGATTACAGACTGATGCATATCTTCTCTTTTTTTCTTTTTCTCTTTCTTTGACATGGCTACTAAAGAAACTTATTTTACACGGCTATGCATATTTGTCATGAATTTTGCTGTTCTTTCCTTCTCAATGGGTGTGGGAAGAGGCAGGGAGAGGGGTAGGAGAAGGAAGAAAATTTAGAACTGAAAATTAAATAAAATTGATTTTTTTTAAAGAGAGAAATAAATGAGAAGTGATGATATGGTGGTATCTGTCCATGTGAAGTTTATTCTTCAAAATGAACACACATGATTATTTGCTGCTTTCAACGTAGCCTGGGAAAGTAGAGCTGACTGAGTTATAGTTGAATGTTTTTATTTCTTTTGTCCTATCAAGTGGCAATTAATCTCTAAGCTCCTTCAATCTTACCATCATAGATATCCAAAATATACCTGCCAGAAAAACTCACTTAAATTCCTATGTCATTGATCAAATCAGAGTAACAGACAAAAATATCCATTCACTAAAAGGAGAATAAGATGGAGGGGTACTTCATACACCATAGTTCCCTTCTTCCCTCTGATTTCAAAGTGTTTCTTTTTTTTAAAAAAAAAAAGTATAGATTTTATTTATTTATTTATAAATATATTTCACCAATGCCTTTTGTCTTTACATCATAGTAATTTTCTACTCCTGTGTCAAGACTGAACCATCTCATATGATAATGAAAAACAACTGAGCAAGAAACCTCTGATTCAGAAACTTTCTCTGATACCATAGATGATATTCTGGCCCAAAAGTCCCCCCACCTTTTCCTTGGCATCCTCAGCTCCTCACACACTGCCTGGCACATAGTAGGTACATAATAAGTGCTTATTGATTGATTAACATTTTTCAAAATTATTTTCCTTCCCATTATTGAGGTAATTATGTAAATTGCTCCTCTGGTTCTGTCTATTTTGTTCTGCATCATATGTCCTAGGCTTCTCTCTGACTCCTTCTTATGCTTCATTTCTTGTAACATTATATTCCATCATGAGTTTAAATGGAGACTGAAGTAACACATGCTATTGGTCTTTTCCATGTTTCTTTTTTTTTCCCATTGTTTACTCCATTGGTTACAGTGCTTCGACACAACCAGACTATTGTACAATGTGAAAGTGTTTGCAGATCCATACACGATGGTACGCCACTGTGGGGAAAAGGGAGGGGAGAAAATCTGAAACTCAAGTGATTCTGTAACTGAATCTTGTAAACTAAAAGTAAATAAACAAGTCAATAATGTTTTTAAAAAATAAATTATATTCCTAATCTTTAAAAAAAATAATATTCCATCACATTCATAAAGAACAATTTCCTGAGCCATTCTCTAATTGATGGACACCTACTTTTTTCCCCAGTTCTTTGCTAGACCAAAAAGTGCCACTATAAATATTTTTTGTATATATGGATCCTTTCCCTCTCTCTTTGACATATGTAAGGGCGTCTGCTCAGTACTGCTCACCTGAGTTAAAAGGTATATACAGTTTAGTGATTTTTTTGGGTATAGGTATATATTTTTAAAAATATGGTCGAACTAATTCACAGATTTATGATCAGTACATTAGTGTGCCAGACTTCCTGTAGCCACTCCAACAAAAGCTATTTTCATCTTTTTTTTGACAATTCAATGGGCATTTGGTAGAACCTCAGAGTTGTTTTCATTTTTATTTCCCTTATTATTAGCAATTTGGAGCACATTTTCATTGGTCAGCAACAGCTCAAATTTTTTTCATTTGAAAAATGCCTGTTTGTATTCTTTACAAACGTATTTTGGGAGAAGTTTTCATTTCTCCGAGAACTTCTTTTCACTTATTAATTTTCAGTTGAGGGACAGACATCATTTTTTGTCCTTAGGTCTTGCAGTTCTGGGAACATGGCTTGGGCAATGCTAGGCAAATCTCTTCCCCTCTCAGGATGTTTCTTCATCTGTTAACTGAGGTGAATAGCCTAGATGATCTCTCACTAAAGTTCCCTCCAATTCTAAATCCTATGATCTTATAATAATTTTCTGGATTTACTTGAGGTCCTTACAGTGAACTTTAATTCCAGTTATTTCCTGTTTAAAAAAGGGGGAGGGGAGTGGTATTCATTTGACATGATTCGTGTATCAGGATGGGAAGCAGGCCTGTCATTTCATTGGTTTAGAGGACTCCTAACTAAGGAAAATCCCCTCTGCCAAAAGCAGGTCAGCATGCTCTGTACTACTTACATACTCTTAGATTTCAGAGTTGCCTAGAATACTCATAGCTTAAATGACTTGCCCGGGGTCACACAGTCATTATATGACACAGGCAGGATTTGAGCACAGGTTTTCCTGGCTTCCAGATGAGCTCTCTATCCATTCCTCCCTGTTTCAATGATCTTCCTGCTTAAATCCACTCACCTGATTCTTAGTGATTTCTGGGATGATACACTTGGATTTTTGATATATAGACTCTTGAGCCTGTTTAGCCCTTTTAAATTGGGGGAAAATGAGAGAAATGGCAAATGCCACTGATGTTTCTTAACTGTCTCTATTTTTTATACAAATAAAAAATATTATTTCCACCATGTCTTGTAGCTTCCAGTACTATTTACTGTGTTCAAATTCTCACTGTTTCTTACTGTCTCTATTTTTTCAACAAGTAAAAATACAGTTTAGATATTATTTTTGCCCCATCTTATAGCTTCCTGTACTCTTTGCTGTGTTCAAACTTCTCATTAGGTGGCAGCACAGATGAGAGAAAAACACAGACCTGGGAGAAATCCAACCTTAATGGCTACAGACTTTAGAACCCCACAGCCATTTCTTCAGTGTGTGGTCCTGCCTTAGCAAGGACGCCTGGCACCTCCTTGTTCTCAAGCAATTTCAACTGGACATATTGGATGCATGAAGTAATGCAGGGCCAATGCTATGGTCACAGTGGTGAGAAGGCAACCAAACTCTGGCCAACAATTGTACTAATGGTGTTTTATAGTAACATGATGAGCGATTCCTACTGTATACAGTTGTACGTAAACATATTCATCCACATAATTACATGGGACTTCTAAGACTGTTCTAAAGCCTCCATGGGCAAATGGCAGATCTACGGCTGGAAGGGACCTTCAGAAGTCATCTAGTCTAAATTCCTCATTTTAGAGGGTTAAATGGAGAAACTGAAAAGCAAGGAAATTAACTGACCACTAGATTCTAAATTCCTGACAATTCCAAAAGATTCATGTGGAAAATGATATCCACATCCTGAGAAAGAACTGATAGAGTCTGGATGCAGATTGAAGCAAACTATTTTCACTTTTTTGTGTTTTTTTTTCCTTTTGCAAACTAGGATTGTTTTGCAAACTTCTTTCACAACTTCTACATGACTAATATGGAACTAGGTTTTACATAATTGCACATATACAGCCAATATCAAATTGTTTACCGACTTAGGGAAGGCAGAGGGTAAGGAAGAAAGGAGAAAATTTGGAACACAAAGTATTATTTGAAAAGAAAAAAGATTGTAAGCTCCTTGAGGGCAGAGACTGATTTTTAGGTCTTTTTGTATTCCCCAGAGCTTAGCACAGTGCCTGGCACAAAGTAGGTGCTTAACAAATATTTATTGAATTTAATTAAATTGAACTTGCCCCTTGTAGCAGCAGCCACACTAGCATACCCAGGATGGCTGCTAGCACAGATTCTTAGATCTGCTTTATTAGGAAAGGTAGCTGTTCAAGAGGTCGACAATCTTTTTTAATTACATTCACTAGTTCAGGGGAAAATTCAGCACCCTGAACTTCAGAGAAAATACAGAGAAAATACAAGCAGAAAAATAAAGACCAACAGACAGGGCTCTGACTGTCTGAATCAACTATATACCTTACATACCTCCCTGGATCCAGAGAGCCTTTATATTTGAGCAGTTAGGGAGCTCTGAATATATGGCCACTCAGAATCTCAACCAGGGAATCACAAGATCCTTCTCAAAAGCAAGTTAGTCCCCAAAGCAAAATACCAACTTAGAGGATGTATACACTTCTCAGAGCCAGAAGTCATCACAACCCTCCTGTAAAAGGTGTAAAATCCTTCCTGGGAGCAAGCCTCCCCTAAGCAAGCTTCCCTTAAAGGGCTCCAAGTGAGGCCTACTAATGGAGGGGAGGAAGATCTTATATCCCATTAACATTGCACCCTTATTTAAATCCTATAGTTAGTAGACACCAGAGGTAGGATTTGAACCGAGGTCCTCTGTTCTTTCCATTGCATAAGACTTATAATAACAATATATATTGGCATTTTCATGCTAAGTAAAAGCTCTGGGAATGCATTATAATGCTAATACCCCCTTTTTTGATCTTTGACACCAGTTTGGGAATTTAATAAAAAGGTTTTCATTTTTTGTTTAAAGCATGATCTGTCATCATATTAATATTGAAAGAAAAAGGGACTAGGCATGACATAGAAAAGGTCCATACTAGGTCTCCTCCGCTTCAGGAGTCCATCAAATCTCTTTATTGAAGAGTAAAATAGTAATTAAAATATAAAACTTTGTAGCATTTTAAGGTCGTAAAGGGATATTACACACACACACACAGATTCTCATTTGATCCTCACAACAATCCTGTGAAGCAGGTACTGTTACAATCATTTTTTTTTAAACAAATGAAGAAACTTAGACTGGGAAAGGGTTAAATTCCATTGAAGCTAGTAAGTGTCTGAGGCATGATCTGAACCCTGGTCTTTCTGACTCTAATTAAGTTTAGCAGTGTGAAACTATGCCAAACTTCCATCGTAAGCTACTACTAAGGAGGAGAATAGAAGAAATCCAGGACATGTGAACAATAATTTCAAGGAGACAGGACCTCCAAGAATCCCAACAACTTGCTCATCATTTGGGGTGGGCTCTTACAGAAGCTAACATGTGGCAGGCACCTTTTAAACACAAACAGACACAGAGTAAGCGTCTCATTGGTATAGCAGCTCAAAAAGAGTGAAAATAAGCCAGCAAATCTGAACTCAAAACAACTATAAGCAGATGCTTGTGTCTACTTTAGACACATAACTAACTCGTACCTCCGCCAATATCCTTCCTGAATTCTACTCTTTTTACATTTGAAGAGTCAAATATTTGGTGAAATAACTGCAAGCCATGTTTTTGTTTTTCTTTGTTTTGTTTAAAGTGTAGATCTTAATAGGGTGGCACAAATTCTACTGAAAGTTGGATTCACATGCACTTCTGGGTTCTGTGTGGGGTTTACTGGATGACAAGTATCTCTGGCTAAAGCCTCCTCCCGTCCTCTCAGTTGGAAACTCCTAACATAACCCAAACTCATTCTGTACCAGGCTTGCCAACCAAACAAGGTATATACATTTCAAACGCAAAATGTTTAATCAGAATTAAAAGAGTTAACAAAAAAAATAGGAAAAGCAAGCCAAACAGGGATTGGGGCAGCTGGGTGGTGAAGTAGATAGAGCACCAGGCCTGGAATCAGAAAGACTCATTTTCTTAGTTCAAATCTGGCCTCACACTCTTATTAGCTGTGTGAACCTGGGCAAGTCACTTGGGCAAACCCTGTTTGCCTCAGTTTCCTCATCTGCAAAATGAGCTAGAGAAGGAAATGGCAAACCATTCCATTCTCTTTGCCAAGAAAACCCCAAATTGGGTCATGAGAGTTGGTCACAACTCTTACCTGGAACAACAACCCTGAGTAAATAGTGCAGGAAATAACCTACTCTGAGACTCATGGTCTGCGGGGGCGTGTGTGTGTGTGTGTGTGTGTGTGTGTGTGTGTGTGTGTGTGTGTAGAAGGGAATGGCAAATGTCTCTTATACAATAGGTAAGGAGAATATTTGTTTATATGCTTTCTGAATCCTCCATCTCCCTTTGTGCAAGAGGATCTGATCTCTCTCAGACTAGTACTGCCTGGCCTTAGCAGTCAGCAAAGCAGGCTATCCTACTACTGTGTCGCTGGGTTCCACTATGATTGCTTCTCAGTACAGCTCCCCTTTTCTTCAGAAGTCTTCCCACACCATTCAGAGTCCACATCTCATGATAAATAGCTTTGCATTGGAGGCACATGGTCCCAAGGCAGAGGGAATTTCTGTCAGACTTATCTTTGAAGCCTGGAGCTTCATGGGAAATGTAGTCCATCCTTGTACATAGCCTGATTACAACAACCTTATAAGGATTAAACTGGATATGAAAATGCCTACCTTTCCCAGAGAAACTCCCTTGTGAAGCAAAGTAACTAAGTTGTTTTCTGGGACACTAGTAAACAATAAAAACAAGAGATATCAATAAAAATGTATTTTAAAAGGAAATGGACAAACATTTATGGAGTGTCTAACTTGTGCCAGCACGTTGGTAGGCACTGGGGACACATATACAAAGAATGAAACAATCCCTACTCTCAAGAAGCAGGAATTGTATTGGGGAGACAACCTGTACCTATATAAGTATATGCAAAATAAACATGAGGAGAATAAATACAAACCAACATGAGTCAGGGAGGGATGATGCTAACATTTGGAGGGATCAAGAAAGGCTTCATGTGTAAGGTGCTGTGTGAGATGAAGAGGGGGAATTACATTCCAGACATGATGGGAATTGATTGTTTAGGTCATTTTTCAGTTGTGTCCAACTCTTTGTGACTCCATTTGGTGTTTCCTCGGCAACTCCCTTGTAATACTAGATACTAGAGTGGTTTCCCATTTCTTTCTCTAGCTCATTTTACAGATGAGGAAACTGAGGCAACCAGGGTTAAGTGATTTGCCTAGGGTCAAGATAATAAGTGTCTGAGGCATGATTTGAACTCATGACAATGAGTCTTCCTGACTCCAGGCATGGCACTCTATCCACTGTGCTACCTAGCTGCCCAGAGAGTTGATACAACTTCTGTGAATGTGTCCTGGTCAACAGGAATGCCATCCCATGCCCTGCTGCTTCTAATTTGGTTGGAAGAAACTGGAGAGCTTGCATCCAGACAGGTGAGTTGCCATCTAATAAAATGGCCCCAAACTCTGATCTTGAGCATTTGCAGACATTCTGTAACTGTATATCATCCTTTTTGACCTCTCTGCAACCTTTTACACTGTCAATCACTGTCTTCTCTTGATGGTCTCTTCTTTCAATGTTTGCTGGACACCTCTCTCCTGATTCTCCTCCTACCTCTCTGACCACTTTTTCTTTGCCTCCACTGTTGGGTCATTATCCTTGTTATACCTATTAGTTGTAGGAGTTCCCCAAGACTATGTTCTGGGCCGTATTCTCTTCTTCCTCTATGGCATTTCACTTAGCAATCTCCTCACTCCTGTGCTTTCCATTATCATCTCTATTCAGATAAGCTAATGTCTGCTCATCCAGCCCTAACTGTTCTCCTGACCTCCACTCTTACATCTCCCATTGACTGAGACATTTTGAACTAGATATCCCATAGGTGTCTTAAATTCAACATGTCCAAGAGTGAACTCAGTATCTTTCCCCAAAACTTTCTTCTCTTCCTAACTTTCCTATTACTGTTGAGGGTACCACCATCTTCCTAATTACCCAAGTTCACAACTTGGGTATCATCCTTAGCTCCTCAATCTCTCTCATCCCTCCATGTCCACTCAGGTACTAAGCCCTGACATTTCCACCTTCACATCTCTTATTTATGTCTCCTTCTCTCCTCTCTGGTGTAGGCTCTCATCACTTCATGCCTGTGCTATTGCAGTGGCCTCTTGCTTGGAGTCCCTGCCTCAGCTCCCTCCTTCTCCAGTTCATCCTCCACTCAGCTTTCAAAGTTATCTTCCTAAAGTGTAGGTCTTGGTCATCGAACCATATAGTAATAAGAGGGCTGCTGAGAGCTGGGACTGAGATGCATTCAAAAGCCTCTTATTCCTTCCCCCTGATTGTTTTCAAGTGAGGAAGCAAGGAAGACTGGGTGTGGAGAGGCCTCAGACACCATGCTCTGACACCATGGGAGCTGTGAGCACATGGGCCTCGTTTCTGTCTTTGTTGTGTTGCATCTTCCTGTTTTTAGGAGAAAGAGTATTGTGCTGGAAATCCAGGAGTTACAGTCTGCCAGGAATTACCAGAAACCAGATGGTGAGGAATAAGATCCTAACTTACCTGTTTAACACAGAATAAACTGAAGGCAATTAAGAGGGAATTATATACATTTATTTATCAGCTATGGTTGGGGTAAATTGCTTTGAGACCCCTCTCCCCAGTAAGCAAGGTGGTATAAAGGAGAATGTTCCCCATCCCAAGAAGGTGGGGAACTTCTGTTCCTGTTATATCCTCACAAATTATATGTGTGTGTGTGTGTGTTTTATACAGATTGATGTTAGTTGGTTAAATAAAACTAGGATATTAATTGGTGGAAATTAACATTGAGAATAAACTAGAATGGAGACTTATGCTCATAGTGACATAGAAAATCGCTCAGGGTTACCTCCAACACCATATAGGGGAGAAGTAACCAGACTAGCTCTGAGAACTTGACTCATTAGTGCAAGTAGGAGCAGGGATAAGTGCCTAAGACTTTCAGTACAGAAAGAATAGAGTCCATTTTGCCTGGACTCTGAACAGTTTCTGTAACCGGTAATTCACTACCTCAGCAGACCATTTATAACATCTGTAGAAATCTTTTAAGTTGTCCCTTCTATGGATCTGAAATCTGTCCCACAGCACTTTGAATGGCTAAAAGACCACATGGGCCAAGATTTCAGCAGGCACTACAAAATACTAGAATCCTAAATTTCATTTTGAACTTTGGGGCAGATTAAATCTGTTAATCCTTTATTCCCTAAATTCTGTGGATCAAGTATACCATACTATTCTCTCTTCTTTTGTACTGTGTTCCCGATTCCTATCATGCAGTCTAACCACTTTGGATTTAAGTTTTGTATCCAATAAGTCCTTTGGAACTTTCATGCCTGGCCAAATGAGCTTCATTCCTCCTCAACCACACTTTGACACATAGTCAAAAAATGTCTTTTGTATCGGGGAGATACAATTATGTATCCATTATGTCTTTTGAACTCTCAATCAATTATCAACAAACTCCTCTATTACCTTTGAACTTTCACCCAGTCATCCTTCTACAGCCCCACCTTTAATAAATATAGCTAATTCAGAGGTTATCCAATTCTTTGCAGCCCTCTGTACTAAAAGCCAATCCTCTTACTTTCCCCAACTCACAGGATCAAGAAGTCGATCTGTTCCTCAGTTCCTGTTGCTACTTCAATACTATCCCACTACCAGCATCTCTTTTGATACCCTGCTCATTTTCAAAATTTTCTCAACAACTTCAGTACATGATTCACAGTCTTCCTTTCTTTCCCATCCCCTGACAACATCCTTGGAGGACTTTGATGCTGATGTTGAAAATCTCCTCAGCTGTATACTTGCTCCTCTATCCCTCTTCAGCTACACACTAGCATGGTCAAACATTAGACCCCACACTATCTCTCAAGACTATAGCCCTTACAGAATCTTGAACTTTGGAATCTGTGAACTTCCATTCTTTCTCCTTTATCACTCTCTCATTGCCATCATACCTATCCCTTATCCACATCATGACTTCTGGTCCCCTTGACCCATCTCTTTTCTCCCAGTTTACCATCTTCACCCTGCCTTCATATCAGATATTTAAATGTCTACCTGTCTACCATTCTAGAAGCTTTTGCCCCCTAACCTTCAACCATTCCTGAATCTTCATTCTTTCTGCGACCCTATTATCTGATTCCTCCCTTCTTACTCCCAGGCGTTACTGTATAAAAATTTCAAAAAAACAAACATTTTACCCATTACAAGTTTATGTTACATAAGTAACATAGTACTATGTGAGGAGTTAGAGAGTCAGCTTTAGAGTTGGGAAGGACTGGGTTCAAGTCCTGCTTCTGACTCCTAAAGACTCTGTAATATGGACACTCTTTCACTCACACTACATCCTTTTTCTAACTCATTACAATGAATATTGTATTTTGTTTTATTATTGAAGCAGGGTGGTACAGTGGATAGAGCACTTGTCCTGGAGTCAGGAAGATCTAAGTTCAATCCAGCCTCAGACACTTACTAGTTTTGTGACCCTGGGCAAGTCACTTAATCTATGTCTACCTCAGTTTATTCATCTGTAAATGGAGATAATAATATTACCTACCTTGAAGGATCGTTGTGAGAATCAAATGAGATAATATTGGTACAGTGCTTTAGCATAGCTCCTAGCACACAGTAGGTACTTAATAAATGTTCATTTTCTTCTTTCCTACCTTCCAAAAGTTCTTTCACTTATACCACATCCTTTTTCTAATCCATTACAGTGAATATTCCTTAAGGGTCTATGTAAGATTTTTCTTTTCTACATTCTCCTCCTTTGTAATTTCCTACAATTTCAACTAATAGTGCTAAGCAGATGATCCCCAAATTTTTATCTCCAAATGTGACCTCTATTCTGAAATCTAGGCTCACATAACTAGCCCTAAGAACTTGACACTTTAAACTCAACATGCCCCAAAATGAGATTGTTACCCTTCCCATCGTCCTAAAGCCTTTCTTCTTCTTGACATCCCTATTTTCCTCTGTAGCATGACCATTCATCTATTCACCCATATTTGTAACCTTTAGACCATCTTTGACTCTCCCCTCTCCTTTGCCAAGTCAATGATCAAGTCCTATCAATTTTGTCTCTGTAACATGGCAATGAACATGTTGTTCATTACATTTTCAATGCCCCCCTTCTACTACAAGTGTTCAATTTTACTTGCATGGACCATTGTAGCAGTTTCTTAATAGATTTTCCCACATTACCTCTCTCCCTGCTCCAAAACATTTTTCATATCAATTCTGTCATATGTTCTTTATGCACAGATCTAGTCATATTATTTCACTGCTCAAAACTCTTCAGTGGTAAAGACTTCCAGCGAGATGTTGAGTCAGGGTTTGTGTGTAAATCCATCTCCTCAGTATCTTAAAATGGATAGAAATATACCAGAACAACTATAAGAAAAGAAAGACAGACAGAAAAAAGGAAGAAAAATTTAGGAAATAAGCAAGTAGAAAAAAAGCTCCTAATATATTGAAAAAATAATATGGAATAAGCAAATTTCAGGAGAAATCTCCAGAAGAAGAAAATATTCTGCAATAACAACAAGACTTAGAAAGCTTAGTGGAATGACTACAAGAACCTTAAGAGTAGTTGGAAGGCTTTAAAATAAAAGATTAAGGACAGAGATAATATGTAAAATTAGATCTTAATGAAAAAATTCAAAAAGATAATCAAAGATTAAGAGTAGAAACTAGAACAACTTAGAAAAGCAGATACCTTGGAGGGAAAAGTACCTCCAGAATGCCTCAAAGAAAAAATGGAAGTAGAATTTTAACATTCATTGAAACAAGGATGAACATAATCCCAACATAGCAAAATTGGAAAAGCATGATAAATCTCCATAGTAATTTTTAAAATCTACAAACTGGGATTTGAAAAAAGAATTTTTAAAAATCACTAGATTCTTAGAAGAAAAAAAAACACAATAGAATCAAAGTCCAAATACAATTTAGGGTCTTATAAAAGAAAATTGTCCAGAAGTACTGGAACCTAAGAAGTATAAATTGATGCGATTCATAGGACACCACTAGAAAAAAAAACCCAACAACATAGATTTTACCTATCCGTAAATGTGGTTTCCAAGCTTAGGAGCTTCTAGGTCAAAGATTAAAAGAAGGAACAGTTCACACACCAACACTCCAGTAAGAGTCTCCCAGCACTACTCATTGTCAATGAGGACAATAGAACAACAGGATGTAACACCATGCACCAGCAGATTCCCAAAAGAATGCTACTGTGAACAGCTTTTAAGGTTCAGATTACACAGTATAGTGAATCAATTACAATCAAGGTTCAGTACAATAATCACAATATAATATTCACAACATTACATCTTATCACAGAAAATCACAATATAGTGTTCATAACAGGTTAACATTAGAATGGCCACATAGTTTTTACTACAGTGGCCACAATATTTAGAATAAAGAACAAAAGAATAATCATCTGGTTTCCCTAAAGGGGAAACCCTCCTTACTTAATCATTCAATCAATTCATAATATAATAATCAAACTTCCACTCATGGGGCAACCATTAACTTAATTAGCCACCAATCTAGCAATCAGTCACTAAGCTAGATTCCCAATTACTAAATATCATTAATCACAAATACAATCATTAGAAAACTACACAAACCCTCCATCCCTTATTGCCAGCAAACCTCAGTTTCCTCCAAGGGGAGGCCTTTTTTTTCATCTTGACTCTGAGTGGTCTCTCTGATTCCCTGAATCCCCTTCCATGGTCCCAGCTCCCTCCTTAATCCACCAAACAAGTCACCTAGATTCAGAAGCAGACAGCTCCCAGGTCCTCGGTCAGTCCTCAGAGGTAGACAGCTCCCAGGTCCTTGTCCAGTGTTCAGGGCAGTCCCTGGCACACACTGAAGTTCACAGGGTCCAGCACATCTCAAACCCTTCACCATTTCTCTTGCCTGGAACTCAAGAATCAGCCAGGCCATAAGCAAAGTCTTATCCTGGTCATGCTTCTTCAGTCCTCCAGCAGTTCAGCTGGCCCTAGGACCCAGAAGGAATGTTGGCCTTCTGGATGGCCTTCACCAGATTCTGGTCTCAGGAAAACTCCATCTCACTTCTCAGTCAGCTTCTGGATGCTGGGATAGAAACTCTCTCTCAAGAAAACTCCAACTCACTACTTCAGCCCAGCAGCCCAGCTCCCAGATGCTGAGACAATCCTGCTTCCTCCAGCAGGAAAATTCCAATTCTGTCTCTCTGTCTCTGGAATTCTTGCTTATATACACACACTGGCCTCCTGTCTCAGCCAATACCCTTCTTCCACATCAACAGGGGAGTTCACACCCTCTCAACAGGGGATAGGGCTCACACCTTCTATACTTAGCCATAAGTTACTAAGTGCTACTTAGCCCTAAGTTACTAAGTGCTAAGTATCTACTAAACTGATTGCTATTACACAGGAAAACCCGGAATATGATATATTAAAAAGCAAAGGGCAGCAAGATGGCACAGTGAATAGAGTCAGAAGCACTTGAGTTCACATCTGACCTCAGATTCCTGACACACTTACTAGCTGTGTGACCTTGGGCAAGTCACTTAACCCCAACTGCCTTGCTTTCCCCCCTTGGAAAAAAATCAAAGGAAAATTGCTTGCACCCAAGAATAATTTATCCTGCAAACTTGACTATTAATGGAATTTGTAACTTTGAAATATTCTATTTGAGAGAGGAAAAGAGTTAGGCAAAATCTTTTAAATATGAGAGTAGCAGAAAAGACACTTATAAAAGGGAAAAAATGAAATATCATGCCAAGATTTCATGGAAGGAAAAACAATAATAACAATGAACTGAATTGGGGGTATGAATTTGCTCATAACAAATATTCATACAGAGTTAGAATGAGTAGTGGGACTATAATTGAGTAGGCTTCATCTGAATTTTTATAAGGCAGGAATGGCAATCATAATCCCAAATATCATAATAATAACAATTAATATAGTCAAGAGAAACAAGTTAGGGGATTACTTTAAAATTAAAGGCACCAGAAAATGAAACAATGTAAACACTACATATATATCCACTAAGTACTTAAAGGAAAAACTAGCCAAATTACAAGATTGTAAAATAATTTCAGGCAACTTCTACATGCCTCTTTCAGTCTTAGACAAATCTAACAGATAAACAAGAAATCAAAAAATCTGAATAGATTTTTAAAAACCATATGTGAGAGACTTCTGGCAACTATTGAACAAGAATCTTAGCTTTTATGCCAGCTTTACGTGACACCTTTCCAAAAATTGACTTACCTCTGGTCATGCAGTTGGTAAATATCAAAAGCATAATTTGGATCCAGGTCCTATTTTATTCTAAGTCTTATTCTAAGTGTTCTTCCCATTACACTGTGCTGCCTCTTTCTACTATCCTTAACATGTCATGCTCAGACTTGAGCACAATGCTCCAGATGTGGTCTGAGCAGCACAAAGTACAGTGGAACTAATCTCTGTCATGTTTTGGACATGATACTTCTGTTGATGCAACCTAAGACTAATTTAGTTTTTCTGGCAACTATAACATACTCTTGGCCCATACTAAGTTCATATTTAATTATATCGCTGAGTTTTTCTACCCCCAAAGAAACATTTGTTAAGCCAGTTCTCCCTCAGTCTACTTGTGTCATTGATTTTTTTAAACCTAAGTTTGAACTTTATTATATTTATCCCCCATTAAATTTTGCCTTATTAGTTGTGGCCCATTATTCCAGTTTGTAGATGTAACTCATGACCCAGAACTGAAGCTCTAGATTTACATGGACTAGCTTCAATTTTGGGGGACTTCTTCCAAATGACTCTTTGATTCATGCCCTAATTAAGATTTTCCCAGGGAATATTGGAATTTGGCTTTCTCCCCTCACTTAGCTTTTGCCCTGGGAACACCAAAATCCAGGTCACATCTAGGTTTCTAAAGAAAAAGTAAAAAGTGCTCAGATCCCATGCAAATACTTAAGACTAACAAAATATCAGATATAGAACAGACTTTATTTAACCTGACAAAAAAAATTCAAAGTACAAAAGACTCACATGCAAACTCATAAACAGTTACAGCAACTTAGTTCCTTTTTGATAGATCTCACCTTCTCCAAAGACCTATCAAGTTCTTCAGACTTATAATTAAAGGTAAAACATGGGGCAGCTAGATGGTGCAGTAAATAGAGCACTGGCCCTGTAGACAGGAGGTTCTGAGTTCAAATTTGGCCTTAGACACTTAACACTTACTAACCGTGTGACCTTGAGCAAGTCACTTAACCCCAATTGTCCTGCCTTCCCCTCTCCAAAAAGCAAAAAAAAAAAAAATGCACCACAGAAACCCTTTGGTCAAGGTGCTCCTGATAAGGAGAAGCACTTGGGGTTGCTAGACAGTCAATACCTTTTTCCTATATAGTCAACATAACTCACAATACTGGAGGAAGTCAAGGTCTGAGTTTGTTCTATGACATTATGGCTCTGACTCTTGCTGCTCCTCAACTCCAAATTCTGCTTTTACCTGGAACTTCTTCATTTGGTCTAGTAATGAAGCATTGTCCATAATGCCTCTTCTTTTTGGGAACCTGGGTCAAGCAATTTGGAATTTTCCAATGTCTCCTTCTCTTTTCTCCAGGAGATTTGGTTCAAGAATTCTCACAACTCCTCCTTCTATCGTTGCCTCTGGTTACTGCCTCCAGGTTCACATGGTGCCTTCTTCTCTTTGATCATATGGTTACTTGAAGGAACCACTAACTTCAAGCTTCCTTCAGGAAAGTGCATTTGGTTTGACTTCCAAGCTCTGAACCTCCTCAGATCTGTGTCTGCTCTCCCTTGTATAGGTCAAGCTTAAATATATGGTCCAAGTGTACACTAACCAGATTCAACCATTTCTATCCCATGACTTAATCAAGTATCCTCAATTCGGAGTCAGTTGGCCAATTAGAACTTTGAATAGGAAGATATCTTCAACAAAGACCTCACCCTTCAACCTTTCTCACCTTGACCACATCCTCTGCACCAACCTCAGATCTACATACACTGTGGATAGATAGATTTCAAGGAAAAGTTTGTAACTCTATGTATTGATTTTACACATTTCTGAGAAGGGGTCCAGACTGCCAAAGGGATTAAAAACGTTTTTAAAAGATTATGAACCCCTATACCTATACAGAGATCTTTTAAATACTAACTTAGTTACTCAATGTATTATCTTTTCTTTCCAGCTTGGTGTTATGCAAAGATTGGATAAGCATGCAATCTGCAACTATCCAAGCTGTTGATGAAAATGCCAAATACAAAATGCCAGTCTCAGGGCTAGATCTTGGCAAAATTTTGCACTAGATGAAGTTTGTTTTGGGCACACCTTTGAACTATCCTTTAATTCCCTTGCTATTTTCCCCTGCCTTCCCCCCAGGGCTTGTACCCATTCCCACAGCAAGGGCTTGGTTCTAGGTTTTAAAGGCATCTACTAAACAATTATTCCTTTCTAGAGCATATGAAAGAATTGTTCTTTGCCCATTAGAACCAAAAAGGAAGACCCATGGTGATGGATATTATTTTGACTATAGTTTTCTGAATCAATATGAGTTTATTTTTTCTAACATGTTTAAATGTGGTCCTTCCTATCTGTTGTTCTACTTCAGCCTTTTGACTGAGGTTCCCTGAACAAGATTAAGGTGAAGAAAAGAAATCTGGGGTTGGTGTGTCCAATAAGCAGTATCAGCCAGTCATTTAAAGCTAGACTGTAGCCAAATTTGGCTATAAAAATTTGTCCTCTGGAAATGATTCGACTTTTGTTCTTTTAGATTTTTGTTCTTTGGTTCTTAAAGTTTCTTATTTAATTATAAATTCATTTTAAAACCCCCAACTTTGCCTTAGTTGAATTAAGTTCTTTGTCATATCCATAAAAGAAGTGTTTTACTAGAAGGTGGTGCTTAGTTGGACCAATTCCAGCAGAGGAGACAGAGAGAGACAGAGACAGAGAGAGAGAGAGAGAAAAGAAGAAGAAGAAGAGGAAGAGGAAGAAGAAGAAGAAGAAGAAGAAGAAGAAGAAGGGGAGGAGGAAGGAAGGAAAGAAGGAAGGAAGGAAGGAAGGAAGGAAGGAAGGAAGGAAGGAAGGGAGAGAAGGAGAAGGACAAAGAGAGGGAAGAAGAGAGGGAGAGATAAGGAAGGAATGAGATAGAAACAGAGACAGAGACAAAGAGATTCAAAGACACAGAAACAAAGAAACAGGCTGAGTGACTAAACCTGTCTCTAATTGTTAATAAACGCTTGTTGATTGATTGATTAATGAACTGAAGTGATTGGCCCAGTCAAACACCCAGGTAGGGGTAAAGCTGGGACTGTGTCTTGGTATTTGAAATCCTAGTGGGGGGTTGGGGGGATAGAGTTAGGACCAGTGGTGGATGACATCTACTCTAATCCAACAAACACTTATTAAGCACCTATTATATGTCAGGCACTGTGCTTAGTGCTGAGGATACAATTAATAAAAAGAAAAACATTCTCTGCCCTCAAGGAATTTGCGATTTAAAGGGGGAGACAATACAAAATGAGAGGCCTGAAAGCAGGGGGGGGAATGAGGACACAAGGGGTTACCTGGTTTTAAGGGCATCTTGTATTCTTATCTTCATTCTAATGTTACTGATAACTATGGTGCTAACCCACCCCCAACCTTGGAAAATTTTCTGTTTAACAGGGTTCTCTTAACCTCTCGGAGACTATAAAGGACCCAAAGTAATAAATCATTAGTGTTTAAATTTGAAATATGGGATATTTTACACATTGGATGGAAGTAGCCTTGCTAAAATCTCTTAAGGAAATAATGGAATTTTCATTGGTCAGGTGGAGTAGAAGCAGCAAGGTCTTGCAGCTCCCACAGAGCCACCCTAAATACCCATGAAATATGATTCTGAACAAAGTTTAGG
Source organism: Pseudocheirus occidentalis (assembly GCA_028646575.1). Lineage (NCBI taxonomy): Eukaryota > Metazoa > Chordata > Mammalia > Diprotodontia > Pseudocheiridae > Pseudocheirus > Pseudocheirus occidentalis. The sequence goes on along the minus strand of CM053596.1, from coordinate 185,390,179 downwards.
GCTCCCAAACTCACAAAAATACAGAAAACACATTTTGCGCTGAAGGCAGCTTGGCAGGAGGGGATCATTGTGGCAGGCTGGGAGCCGAGGCCAGCCCAGCCTGAAACCGAAACCACGGCCAGGCCCCAGGGTGGACAGTAGGAGCCCAGCCGCAACATGAGTCTACCCCAGAGAGAAGATCTACAGCACCTGAAGCAATCTCCACATCTATCAAGCCAGGATTAGAGAAGGTCAGTGAAAGTGAAGCTTTCAAGCTAAATTTGGGGGAGGAAAAGCAGGCTGGTCGATCTGCCCCCAGGGCAAGGAAGCAGTGGGGGAAGGGCAGGATCTGTCCTCCATGGGGCTGCTTCAGAGCTCCTGGCCTGCGGAACCTACAGGGGGGTTGAGACAATTGATCAGGGCCAAGGGCTCTTGTGTTGAGTGGCCTGGATCCGGGATCGTGGTCTTGGGTGGTGGTCCTGGGGTGTGCTTTCAGCAAGCCAAAGCTGGGGGGGAGGCTGCAGCACCCCCTAATAGCTCTGGCAATTGTGAAAACCCCAGCAATTTGGGACAGAGCCTTCCCCCCTGGAAGCAGAGTTCCACAGACCTAAAAAACCCAACCAATTAATTGACTGGCCAACATGAAGAAAAGGAAGCAAAATAAAAACAGCAATAAAACTGTAGAATCTTTTTTTGTGGACAAAAGGGATCAAAACATGGAGGAAGACAACACAGTTAGAATTCCCACACCAAATGCTTCCAATACATTTGAAGATTGCCTACAAGCTATAGATCAACTGAAAAAGGACTTTGAAAACCAAATAAGAGAAGTGGAGGAAAAATTGGGAAGAGAAATGAGAACAATGCGAGAAAATCATGAAAAGAGAGTCAACAATCTGACTGAAGAAAACAACACTTTAAAAAACAGATTAACTCAAAAGGCAAAAGAGGCCCAGAAAGCCA
>CM053596.1:185364704-185388737 GCA_028646575.1 Pseudocheirus occidentalis | reverse complement strand
TTTTTTTTTTTGCCTTTTGGAGGGCATTTGGGGTTAAGCAACTTTTCCAAGGTCCCAGGACTAGTAAGTGTTAAGTGTCTGAGGTCAGATTTGAACTCAGGTCCTACTGACTCCAGGGCCAGCGCTCTATTCACTGTACCACTTAGCTGCCCCCAAAACTATTGTTCTTGCTTATATTTATTTGTCTGTCATTCCAGAAAAGATGTCCTTAATGAACTAGTCTTCCCCAAAAGCCTCATTTCCCTCACAACATGGGGGTTTAGGAGGAGCAGAGATCCCAAAAAATTTTTTTCTTGGGAAAGCAAAGAAACCTCATTGGGTGTTGAATAGGAACTACAAGTAATTTTTAAACCCTAAATCTAAAAGTTATTTGGACAAGATGTGGAATCAGCAACAGACATAAGCAGTCAGAAGAAACAACTCTCTATTATTCATGAAATGAGCTCAGATTGCCCTTATCAAGAAAAATGTCCCCTTTTCTATCCTCCTATCTCCATCACCCCAGTTCAGGTCTTTACTGGATAATTATAATAGTCTCCTAACTGATCTTTCCTCAAATCTTTCCCAATTCCAATCCTTCAGTCAGTTGCCAAAATGATTTTCCTTAAATATAGGCCTAACCAAGTCATTTCCCTACTTAATACAACTCTATTAGCTCCCTATTAATTTTAGGATCAAATATAAATGCCTTGTTTTGGCACTTAAAACCCTTTCCAGTTTGCTTCTAAATTACCCATGCAGCCTTATTACACATTACTCCCCTACATTCACACTAAAGTCCAGATATAGTGAACTCCTTTCTGGTCCTCACAACTGGCCCTGCAACTCCCATCTCCATGCCTAGAATGCATTCCCTCCTCACTTCCACCATTTAGAATCCCTAGCTTCTTGCAAGGTTCAGCTTGCGTCCCCTTTAGCATGAAGCCTTTCCTGATTTTCCCTAGCTCCTGGTGCTCTCCCCTCTCCCTACCAAAGTGTCATAGATAGATAGATAGATAGATAGATAGATAGATAGATAGATAGATAGATGGATGGATACATATATATACACATAAACACATATAAAACTATTTTATTATATATACACATTATATATTATAATATATGATATATTATAATATATTATACACACTATAATATATATATATATAAAACCTATATATGTACATGTTGTCTCTCCTCTTCATCAGGCATTATTACATTTTTGTCTTTATATCACAACACCTAGCCTAGAGTAGCTACTTAATAAATACTTGATGATTTATGTGGGAACAGAAAGAGCCATGAGATAGCCAAGAATAGTTGAAACCCAACAAGGTGCAATAACATACTCTTCTCCCCTTCCCTGAACCACCAAGATGTTATTAGTACTCAGTAGAGTACAGAGATTGCATGCCCAGCAATGATGGTATCACCAAAGGCATAAATAACCTTGCAGGATACAAATTGACCTAACCTTGTATACGAACAGTATATGTGCCTTCCATGTATTTGCCCTGTGTATTTGTGACATTTGCCTATCAACACATGTACTATGGTCACATATGTTCCCTATGGGTGCCCTCCATGGTCACATACACTTTCTGTACATGTTTCTTCCCCAACTAACACTATAGTAACCTGAAGGAGAGTATGCCCCATATGTGTATGTGGGAGATTCTTTTATTGTCATGTTATTTGTTATGCTATTTGATTAAATACTTTTTACTTGGAACTAATAATATATCTTCTGTCTTATTGGTAAAAGTAAATATACTGATAGGGGCTTGAGAACTAAGATTTTTGAGGGTGTGCTAATCAAGAGTTTCTTGAACTTGGGGGCAGCTCTTCTAGGGTCCATGTGGAAGCAGTTGCTTCATGTGCTAAATTAAATTTTACCACGCAGGTAGCTTCCTAGTTGTAAGACCTGCCTTGGCCTAACTCCAGAGCTCTTCAAATATTTACCCTATAAAGGGAATAGGTGAACGTACCCTTTAAACTGTTAAACCATGATATTATTCAGGCACATGGTTCAAATTCCTTCCATTTCTGAAAAGACTTATGTATGTTAGGTCATTCTATTATGCCAAGAGACTTCAACAATTGATCGGCTTCTGTGAAACCTAAAGCAGATGAAACATAATCATCTTCTTCCATCTGTGCAAGTCCCATCAAGCCTCCTTTTTCCTGTTGGAGCAAGCCTGAAGTATTTGCCAGTGTTCTCTGTCATAGATTCATTAGTATATTTGGTTAAAAAAATCTGTGACTCCATAATGTGTGAATTTATCATTTTTTTTCTTTTTAAAAATACAGCTATCTTGAAATGGCTTAAATCTTAATCAAAATGTAAGTGATATAATAATTTTGCCCAAATTCAACCCCCAAGTGGATATATTAGTGCAGAAGCTAAAAAAAATTATTAAAAACCTTGTCTGAATTTCTAAAACATATCCTTTCCCTATCCTAAAGCCTTGGCTCATTTTTAAGAATAATTTTATTATATAATAATGTATTTCTCTCTGAACCTGGATGGATTTTTTCCCCAAGAAAAGTATCTTTATTCTAAGGTGAATTGCTATCAGAGAAAAGTCCCTGTCTTGGCTCTAAACATCTTATATATGGAAATCTTCTTGATACTGTCAAAGATTGGGATGAAAATTTAATTCCTTCTCTTACTTTTAGTGTGTAGAGGATAACAGATGCTTCCCCTTTAGGTCTCTGAAATTCTCTTTCTTATGGCAATGAGCAAGAAGTAGCATAAAAATTTTCTGGGAAGTATATGATGTGAAAAAGAGTTGGGTTGCTTATGGGGTAAGAGTGAAAGATCACAGGACATACTGGATACTGCAAGAAAGGAGGCCACTGGTACATTATGTAGATTCTTTATGGATATAGACAAGACATGGGAGGATGTGTACAAGAATCATGGCAGACGGGAAAGTGTCCATGGGTCACAACCTGTACCATTAGAGAGAGTACTTCCATTGATAGATCATAAAATATAGAAGTATAGGGATAAGCAACAATGAAAGCTAGAGAGAGCATGACCATAACCAATTATTTGAAGCGTACGTGCGTCTCTAGAATCTAAGCGTCCACAATCTTCTGTCTTCAATGGATGTATGTTCTTATTTATCTGGGCACTTGCCCTAGTGATGCAGCGCGTGACTCATCTATACCTAGCCATTCTATGTAACCTTAGTCCCCGTACCCCTTTAAATCTGCAATAGAGGGTCTAACCAATATACTAGGGGCCTTCTTTGAGCTTTCTTGGCCAATGGAATACAAAAGTTTTCCCTTTCTCTTGCCATGAAACTGACCCATTTTCCCCCAAGCATAGATTTCTCTGACCACATCCTTTTATGCTTCCTTTCCTGAGCAATTCCTTATTTGTAGTGTTCTGACCTGTTCACACCTACCATGTGCCTCTCCATTGCTCTTTGGGTGATCTTCAATTTGTTCCCCAGAGTCATTTTGGTTGAGAAGCATTCCAGATCAGTAGTGCCAAATTTAAACAGAAAGAAGAGGCTACTAAGTCAAATATAAGGATCCGTAAGGGCCTTATATTAACTTGGAAAACCACGTTTTAACATTTTCTTTGTTTCATAGTATTTTTATTTACTTTGTTAAATATTTTCCAAATTGTATTAAAATTATATCTTCTTCTGGTCCCCCTGACAAACACTCCCTCCTTCTAATCAGTATAATAAGATTATAAGTATCTAGTATAAAGGGGCAACAGCAGAAAATAAGATTGCAAAGGGGAACCTGGAAGTCACCTTCAAACAGTCCCAAAGATCAAAGGAGCCAAATTTACAAGTTGTATCATATAATCAAAATTCACATCCTGGTAATATGTGATTAATCAACAAAAGGCTCAGGGGTGGATAGGTGATGCAATGCATAGAACACTGGCCCTGTGGTCAGGAGGACCTGAGTTCAAATCCAGCCTCAGATACTTGACACACTTACTAGCCATGTGACCTTGGGTAAGTCACTTAACCCCAATTGCCCTTCCCTTCCCCTTCCCAAAAGCAAAAACAAAAACAAAAACAAAACCCAAAAGGCTGATAGGTGCTGCCGTTGGGGCTCTGGTCCTTTGATATGTCACTTCCATACAAAATCCAGACCTCCACAGCTCCAGATCAACAAAACATCAAAAAGATAACTTTGAGATGAATACTTTGAAGTTTTACTGATAACTTTGAGATGGTTTAGATATGTTAATGAAGTAACCCCAAGTGGCACAGATTTGGTCTGTTTCCTCCTAAAATATTATAAAAATGAGACCTCAAATTGCTGCCCCTCAGCATTCTTCCATCTCTCTTGGGTCCACGTTGCTTGAGTACTCCCCGTTATTTACATGACTCCATTCTCTTCCTTGTGATGGCTGCTTCCCTTCACTATCCTATTCCCCATCCCCACACCATCTGCCTCTGTTTCCCTCCATACTTTTCACTGCTTGTCTCTATATTTTCCTGTACTGTTTGCCCTTACACCCTTTGTGATATTAAAACATGATTACCTCCCCATTTCCTGCTGTCAATTGTGGTTTATCCCAGCAAGTGCCTGAAGAACCAGGTGTGCCTTCTTCCAACTCATAATTTCATAAATTAATTATCAATTCACAATTATATTTTATCTGGTTCATTGCACTGATTGACACCTCTGTCCTATAACATCTTGCCCTTGATCCTGTGATTTACTCTAGATTTCCTTTGCAATCTTATTTTATTTTATGTATTTAAAAACACTATTTAGAGAAAAAGTGTATAGGCTTTACCAGACTGCCAGAGAGGTCCATGACACATGACAAGGTTAAGAACCCCTGTGCTACTGGGTTTGGAGCCCCAGAAGACAGCTGCTACCTCCGATTCTATAAGAAACCCTGGAGAACTGAACCTGTATTACTCAAAATCTCCACATAGACAGTAGGCACAATTCAACTCTTAGCAAAAGCAATTCCTACAATTAGATAATATAAACAGTGGCTATAAAACACTCCCCCTATAAACCTGAGATATACTTTCCCACAAATATACGTAGCATATGTATGGGAAGAATGTCTTAGAGTATAATAGGAGTGAGGAACACCTATAGGATATACGTGTGACAAATATAACTCGCATATCCTGTTATTCCAGGTCCCAGCAATGTTTTTTGTCTTCATAGTGCTCTTATGCAGTTCCCCTTTGCATGCAATATTTCTGATAGGCAGATTGCTTGGCCACTTGCCCAGGGACTCTTTCTTTCTATAGCTCAACTCTATTTTGCCAAGATGAGCTCTCTCTTGAATCCACAGCCAGCTCTTTTCTCTGCTGCCAAGGGTCTTATTCCTCAAAACTGCTTCTTCCTTTAAATTATTGCTTTTCTGTATCTTTTCGTGAGGTGTATCTCTGCTCTCTCAATTGTGCCTTGAATTCACTTGAACTGAAGAACTCTTGAACTACTAGATAAGTGTCTCCCAACAGGCAGTCATGATCAATGGGAGTGGGTAGAAGAAAGAGATAAAATCCTTCCTACCCCCTGGTAGGTGTCTCTTCCACAAAGTGCTCTTAAACCTGTATTTTCTAGAAACTGAACTCTGTCCCTAGGATTCAGCTATTTAAATCCTGGCTCATCCAATGAGATTGCTCCCTTTTATTTGTTTATTTTGTTCAGGAAAAGGTTTTTATACAATTCAGAGATTCCAGGGCACAGAGTCTTTTTACAGTAAGGTAAATACCTTGTTAACAATTCATTAAATTCTTGGATTTCTGGACTAGGGTGGGGATAAGGGAGCAGTGACTAAAGATTAACTTCATTACACTTGTATTTCCCATAATGAATCAAGGGTCTATGATAGGGGCGGAGAACTTGCAATCTTGAGGCTACATATGGCCTTCTAGATCCTTAAGTGTAGCCTTTTAACTGAATCTCTAGTCTATGACATAGTAGGCGAAGGTTTCTTTGTGTGTGTGTGTTCTTGGCTTTGACTTTAAAAAAAAAAATTTGTTTTGTTTTATTGGACATAAATCCACATCTCCTTTAAATTGACTTTGTCCCCAACTTTAGTGCTACAGTATTGCTCAATATGGTGCTTTGTTTTGTTCCCTTAACTATTTCTATTTTCTTTTACTCATAGAATCACAAGTTCATAGGTTTAGAGCTGAAAGAGGTCTTGGGGGTCATGCAGTCCAACATTCTTATTTTACAGGAAAGGAAAATGTGATCCAGAGAAGTTTAGTGACTTTCTCAAGGTCACAAAAGTTGCAAGTGGCAGATTTAGGATTTAAAGAAGTCTTCCACAGCCCTTTCAACTTCATCATTCCATGAAGAACAATGCAATCATTAATTAATGTTTCTTTGAGTTTCACTGCTTTGATTTTGTGTTTTCAATTTGACCAGGGATTGAATTTAACAATGATTTAAGTCAAATTTACAAGACAGTTGCTAAAAAGGCCCAATATTCTTAAAGTCCACTTGGATATAAGCTTTCACCCTCAACTTCCTTTCATCTATCAGTTTCTGTATGCTTTTGTTGTCATACCAGATTATGAGAGTTATGGACTGCATACTCCTCTCTGTACTTTTACCCAGCTAACCACCACAGGCGAATTGAAGGCTTTTCAAGGTCACAGTCTAAATCCAGAATAAACCAGTTTAGAATAAAGGGAGTGTCCTTGGCACCAACTCTCCATTGCAACATTACCTCCTTTAAGTAGAGTAAGCTACTTTGCAAAGTCCACCTTCCCAATGATACCATTTCAAAAAACTTCTGAACTTGAAATTACCTTAGCTTTTTCAAGAAATTCAGGCTCAGCTCCAAGACGTTAAACTGCTCAAATATTTGCTGTTTGTTTTCACTTACCTTAAAAAAGGAAGAAAAAAAAAAAGATGCTTATCTTGTAAGAGACCAAAAGAAAAAAAAAGTTAAAAGTAATAATTGCAACACAAAAGGGACAGAATTTTTGTTTGCAGTCCTTTTTTTAAAACTACCTATAGCATTCCAACTTTCGTTGTAACTGATTGGCTTTCCTTTTATTCTGTTTAATCTACATTGTTGTTATTCAGTCCCATCCAATACTTTGTGACCCAATGAACCATAGCATTCCAATATTATCCATGAGGTTTTCTTGGCAAAGAGGTTAAGTGACTTGCCCAGGGTCATACAGCTGGTAAGTGTCAAAGGCCTGATTTAGGCCTGGAGTCTGGTCTTCCTGAATTCCAGACCCAAGGGTCTGGAGCAGCCACCTAACCGCATCTGTGATCGACTTTGCATCCAGTTAAATTCATTCAGTCTAGCATCTCTTTTAAGAAATAGGCTTTTCCCACTGGCTGTTGCCTTGTGATGTGCTATCTGCATAGTCAGTCCCTAATTACTATCTGCTACATCTTTCAGGTGGTCAGAGCTATACCTAAGGAACCTCCATGATACTTGGATCTGAGCTTTGGAAACAGCACACTGCACTGCTTCGGCCAACCTGGTACTGACAGATCTGTAGTCCAAACACAAGGGTTCTCCCACATCTCAAAAAGATACATTTCCAGAATTAGGAGATAAGATCAAAAAATGCTTCTTCCTGAAATTGCAACTAAAAAGAATCAACATAAAAAGAAGAGATTAGACAGTTACAGAAATAACCTACCCTAACGTTTTGTAAATGTGCTATTGATGACAGTAGAGAATCTCCCAAAACCAATTAAAAATTCTAGAGAATCTCCCAAACAAATCATCAGAGGATTAGGGGATTAAGATCACCACGGGAAGACAAAAAACTAAAACGCAAATAACATAAAATAAACTATAGCATAATTAATGTCTGCAGTGAGATAATATTAACATATTAGAAAGGTGGTAGCCTGTGTAGAGTCAAAAGAAAAAGGAGACACAAGGGCTACTGCCTTTCTCAATGTCTCTAGATTTGTCGAAGAAAGCAAATGATCTCATTCTAAGAGTGGGCATCTAGTTAGCTAGCTAGAAACATCCCTATCATGGCAATTTGTCAGATTACCCTGGCTTGAAGGAAATTTCCCTCAGGAACATACAAATACCTCCACTCTTATTTTATTCTTAACAAAGAATCTACTCTAATGAGTAGAGTGGAAAAATCCTTGTGCTGAGAGTCAGGTCTGGATTCTGGCTGCCGCTCAGTCATTAGCTTACTCAGGCAAGTCACAATGCTTGTTTGACTGATGACCTCTCTGGGCCTCAGTTTCTTCCTTTGTTAAGTTGAGAGGTTGATCTAGATGACATATAGGGCCACTTCTAGCTTTAATTGCCTAATGCCTTGCTTTGGGGGGGGAGGGGGCAGGAGCAACTCAGTTGTTCCTAATTCCACTCTCCCCTCTTCCTTCCAGTTTCTGATGTTATCTCCTTATTGAAATTAATTTGCATTATTTTATATTTACTTGTCCAATTTGTATGCCCCCAAAAGAATTTAAGCTCTTTGCAGGCAAAAATTGAGGTTCCCCCCATTTCTTTTGTATCCTCAGCTTCTGGGGATATATTTTTAAAAGTTTGTTAAATGAAATGATGCAACTTGGATGGGAATTTTCAATAGTTTGTAGACAACTGCTTTTGTGTGAAGGGTCAAAAAAAGAAAAATGTTTTTCATCAGTGTATTCTAAGCATACACCCTAAACTGCTTTGAGTAAAGTAATTCAGATTCTCACCAACAAAGGCTGGTGATAAGTTATAGCCTGCAAATCCCAGCTTCTTACAACACCGAAGCATTTTCTCACAAAAAGGTGAATGAGGTGTAATTATCTCTCTGTAATTGAAAACTAAATCACTGATGACTGTACAGTTTAAATATCTACTTAAGTACTTTCATTTTATTGCATTTATTTTTGCAGTATGTGGTTTTACCAAATAGGTTATTAATTTTTTTTATCAGATTAGAATTTGAATGGGCACATTAAAACAAATACAATTCAAATAGATGTCTTTTATAATTTCCCAGGTGATATTAAACAGGTTTTTTGAGATATGTATGCATATCGTGTGTGCGTGTTCTGTGTGTGTGTGTTTGTATACTTAGCTCTAATCCAACTATTCAAATTAACATAGATCCATAGGCCCAGGACTTGAAAGAATTTAGGCCTTGCTTAAAAGAGATTAATTAGGCTTTTGGAACAATATGTTTGGCAACAATTTAAAATAGTATGTTGTAAGAGAAAGACCATTGGAACAACACACCTGGATCTTAGCATAGAATCTGCAAATAAGGAGGCCTGTGAACTTGTAGAAATCATCGTTTCTTTCTGTTCTCTCATGTGTAAAATGAGAGGGTTAGGTTAGATAATCTTTAAGATCCCACCCAATTCAATTCAGGGAACATTTTTTAAATGCCATCTATGTAGAAAGCACCATGCTAGGCTAGGCACTGGGAAAAATACATAGTTTGTATACAGGCAGGGTACTAATTCTCATAGACAGGGTACCTGTCCTCTGAAGTAGGAAGATAAACATACACACACACACACACACACACACACACACACACACACACACAAATGTAATAAGAGATGATGATATTAAAGAGGTACAAAATTAAATGCTATGGGAGATCTGAATGGTAAAAGGTGATTAACAAAGTGGGAGTAGGGAGAGGACTTGGGTGAGATTAATGGAGGAGTTGGCATTTGAATTGGGTTGTTTGTTTGCTTTTTAAAAAAGATTTCTAGGAATTCAGCAAGTGGGAGAGAGAAGACAATGTGAGCAAAGTCACAAAAAGGGGAAAGAAAGTATAAGGAATCTTTATGGGTCAAAGGTAAATCACAAGATCATAGATTTGGAGCTAGAAGTTGCAAAAGAGGTCATTTAGTCCAAGCCATTAATTTTACAGATGAGGTATGGAAGAATTAGGTGACTTGCTTATGGTCACAGTAGTCATTTTGGCCATAATAGAGAGTGGACTAAGGGGTGGAATATGAGTCTAAAAAGTTAGGTAATATGGTGCCAGATTGCAGAGACCCTGGAATACCAAGAAAGGGAATTTTAATTTGGCAAGCAATAGGGAATCACTGAAGATTTTTGAACAGGGGAATCACTATTGCATAGGACAAAGGTAGTATTGTGAAGAATGGTTTGGAAGAGGGGAAACTGAGCAGCTGTTCAGTTGTATCAGACTCTTTGTGACCCCATTTTAGATTTTCTTGACAAAGATACTAGAGTTGTTTGCCACCGCTTTCTCTAGCTCATTTTACAAATGAGAAACAGAGGTAAAGAGGGTTAAGTGACTTGCCCAGGATCATACAGCTAGTAAGTATCTGAGGTCAAATATGAACTCAGGCCTTCCTGACTCTAGGTCTGGTGTTCTATCCACTGCACTACCTAGCTGCCCTGGTGAGAAAAACTATCGGGAAGCTGAAGGTTCAGGTAGATAGTAGTGAGGAAGTATACTAGCGTGGTAGCAGTGGGAATTAACAAGAGAAGATGACTGTATGAAACAATGTGGATGGCCACAGCTAGGTGGTACCATGGATAGAGCACTAGTCCTGGAGTCAGGAGGACCTATCAGGGGTGGGGATACATAAGGGCCTTTGACCTAAGGGCTGCACTTGAGGACCTAGAAGGCCACATGTGACCTTGAGGCTACAGGTTCCCCACCCCTAAGTTCAAATGTGACCTGACACTTATTACTTGTGTGATCCTGAGCAAGTTACTTAACCCCAAATGCAAGAAAAAGAAAAGAAAAAGAAAGAAAAGAAAGAAAGAAGGAAGGAAGGAAGGAAGGAAGGAAGGAAGGAAGGAAGGAAGGGAAGAAGGGAAGGAAGGAAGGAAAGGAAGGAATGGAAAAAAGGAGAATGTGGAGATAGAACAAATGAGACTTGCTAACTAAATATGATACATGAAGAAACAGAAAAGGCTAAAAGCAATGCAAATGTTTTAAACATAGAAGACTAGGTGAATGGCATCTCCACTGCCAGAGAGAATGAAGCAAACTTAAGAACAGTGTTCCATTTTTAACACGTTGACTTTGACATGTCAATGGGTATATTCAGGTGGAGATGCAGGTGATAAGTCAAGGAGGGAACTATATTTCCGAGTCATCAGCACAGACAGAGCAATTGAAGCTGTAGTAGTCAATGAGGTTGTCAAGAAAGTGGGCGTAGAGAAAGAAAAGGGTAAGGAATCTTGAGGAACATATCTCAAAGAATTGAGCTAGTGAAGACTAAGAAGCAATACCTGAAGGCAAGGAAAGAGCATATTCAGAAGGAAAATTCAAATGCAACAGAGACGTCAAAGAGAACGATTGCCATTGAATTCAGGGATATCAGTAGAATGGTAGCAGTGGAAACCAGATTTCAAGAGACACAAGGTACAGATAATTTTTTCAGGAAGTTTATCTGTGAAGAAAAAGAGAGAAATGGGGCAGTAGGTAATCTCTTGCCTCCCCTCCCCCATGACTGCCTTTATTTTGTATGTAATACCGTCTCTAGGCTTTTCTTTTAACTTGTACTCAAATTCTCAGAGAGTAGTAGAATAGTGTAGTCTGTGGGTCCAGTGCCCTAACACTGCCATTTATGAGCCCTCATTGTATGTTTTCCATTAACTGTCAGTCAGTAAATATGAGTTGGAGATTAACAAAGCATTTAATTTACTGTGTTTAACTACAAAATGTTCCACCCATAAACCCGGAGTGCATTCTTCCACAAATATACATAATGTCCATGGGAGAAGTGAGCACAAACTCAGAAAACAATGCTAGTGAAGTATTCCTATAATTTGGGAATAATTGGGACCAGGACTACCTACTGCTCCAGTACAGCAGAGTCTAGAAGTCTTTTTTTCCTCCCTTGGAGTCCTAACAAAAACATCCACTGGGGATATCATCTCTTCTGTGTGGGTTACTCAGCTAGCCTTTCAGCTTGCTCTCCATATAGTCTGTACCTGGCTCTCTTCTTTGCTGCCAAAGGTCTCACTCCTTGAAGCTCTTAGTGCCCTTCCATGGTGATTGCAGACACATGTCATATGAAATGCAAGTCTTGCCTGCGGAAACCTAAGACTGGATCTCAGAGTGCTAGCTGACCTTTTCTGACTCAGACTGAGGCCCAAATGTAAGCTTTAGTTTGTTTCTCCACCCTTCTCAACCCACCATCCCTCCAGGGTATAGTATAAAAAGCTAGGGTTTGAGAAAAAAAAAAAGATCTTAGGTGGCCAGATCTCCTGGGATTAAAACTATCCTGCATGCATGGGACATGTGTTTCTTTCTTGTAGCTACCTCTCAAAACATAAAAGAGCAGGAGACACTTTGAAAAGTTCTGTCTCTTGGCCAATAGATGGCCCTAGAGAGCAATATGCTAGACAAATCTCTCTACAGCTCTCCTCCAATCAGCAGAGCAGCTAGAGAACTCTTTTGGTTCCTCCAAGCTTTCTCCAGCCAATCAGCAAAGTGATGCGTATCTTCCAATCATCAGGCTTCCCACAAAGCATCTGAAGATGCAGCTGTCTCAACTTGAAGCAATTTCCTGCCAGCTGTTTTCTGTCCCTAGTTCCTTGTGACTCCTCCTGAGTTCAGCTTGCCCTCCTGCTAATTATTGTTATATCTCTTCTTATACCTTCTTCTCAAAACTTCTCTTTGGCTTATTCTCTCTTCCATCGTCTCAAACCAGAATGTTTCTAGGAGTTGATGACTAATGTTTACTTTGAGGTAAAATTCAAGAAATCTACCTTTCTGGTGGATATAAAGCCAATAGTTTTAATATTAACCCTCCCATTGTCCTCAAATAGCTATTTCATTTACCATTTTGCTAATTAAACCCTTCACTTAGATGCAAGAGAGCTAATGGACCATAAGGCTCTGAACTCATCATGATCTCAGTTCATCCCCTACTTTCAAACAGGTTTTCTCAGTACACTCATCTAAGGCGCAATTCTCCCCCTGATCCTCACAGCAGTCTGTATCTCTCCTCAACATTTTTTCTGAGAGCTATGTTTCTTCTCAAGGCTATTTTATCAGTTTTCTCTACAGACTTTTTTTTTTATTCCTTTCAGCCATCAAACTATTTAAATATGGAAAGGGCAGTAACTTACATGCACTTGTGTGAGCAGAAAACAAATCTCTATCCCATACTTGATCTACATTGTACATTGAGTACTTTTCTCCTCCCTACTACCCACTTTGAGAAGACCCTGGACTCACTAACGTCAAAATTCATGTTGTAAGTAATTTTCCCTCCTTCCTCAACATACCACTGCTCTAGGGTGGAGTGTAAAAAGCTAAAGAATTTGAGAAAAAAAAGGATTTTGGTTACTCTTTTAGGTGACCAACCCTGTGAGGATTAAAACTATGCATGCATGAGTCAAAAAGTAAAAGGGGCCTTTGGTGGAAAGGGAAGTATCCAATCTCCCAGGGTCCCAAAGTAGCTGTTATTGTTAAATATATAGATGTATGTATTGTCTCCTTAAGGTCAGGGATCATTTTATTTTTTACTTTGTACTTCCTGGTATTTAATAGGTGATTAATAAATACATATTGATTAATTGCTGGATGGGGTAGGTCATAAAGACTTTTTTTTTTAAGCATTAGGGAGAACTGAGCATGTCATTTGATGTATAGGAAGGAACCAATGGAAAGGAAGAGATTAATGATTCATGAGAGAGTGAGAATGACAGCTGGTAGAGAAGACATTGGAAGAGGCAGGGAGAAATTGTGTTGAGGGATCTGATTTTAGTGTGGAAGGATTAAGATTAGAATTCATTTGGAGGATGAATACCTCTCTGTAACCAGAAGGAAGGAAGCAAGATTTAAGGCCTATGTAGAAAAATATAAGAAATAGAGGAATGAAGTGGAAGGAATTCATGTCTGAAACTTGAGACTAAATCTCCTGTAAACCCCATAGAAATAATGTGGTTGGGAGCTTGAGGAGAGAGGAAAGGTTGGATATAGTTATTATGAGGAATGAGATAGGGAGTTTAAAAGAGTAGACTATATCAGGGAAGGCCTAGGTAAAGTTATATGCCATAACCTTGAAAGAGCCTCAGCAATGCTATCTTTTTTTTTTACCCACAATACCCTAATATAGTATTACCTAATTAGCTCCCAGCAGCTGGGAAATTGGGGCTAACATTAACGGATGATAATAATGATGATAACAGTTTAAGTTTGCATAACACTTTACAATTTACAAAGCACCTTCTATACATCATCTTATTTGGTCTTTGCAACAATCTTATGAGATCATAGTATAACTGTTATTAACTACTATGTTCGCTTCAAAACAGAAAGAACCCATGACTCCCTAGCCTACTTCTCTAACTCTCACCTAGTGGCCTTTTCCATCTGGTAATGCTTCCACCACTATGGCCTCCATTTCTAATTGCAGAGCTGCTCCCTGGAATCTCCACTTGAGGAAATATCCATGCCAGAATACTTCTAGCTCAGCCTGTAATTCTGTAATCTACTTTTCAACCTCACACAACCTATACCCTCCCTTTTCAGCTCCCTTTTATGTGTTGTCTTCCCTGGTTAGAATGTAAACTCTTTGAGGACGAGTACTCTATTTTTTTTTCTTTTGCATTTGTATTCCCAGAGTTTAGCCCAGTACCTGGCACAGAGTAAGCACTGAATAAATGCTCCAGCTAGCTAGCTAATTATACCATCCTACAAAAGATAAAATTCACTATTAGAGAAGTTAGATGACTTTTTCAAGTTCATATAGCCAGTAAGTTAAATATCTGGACTCAAACCCAGGTCTTTTGACTCCAGATCAAGCTGCAATACCAGACTGAATTAGAGAAAATATTAATAGAAGTGTAATTTTTATTACTTTGTTGTTTAGCAACATTCATTAACTAGGCTAACAAAGTGTTACCCAGTACAAGACCTTTTGGGATTTGCTTTAATAAATGGCAAAAATGATCTGTAATTGTTATATTAATTATCTATGTGTGAATAAAGGAACGGAAATATGAGAAGGGAATAGCCATGATTTTGCAAAAGATTTACTATAATAGAACACATCTACACAGTCACATAATGAAAAGTGTAAAGATCCCACTATGTTGATTTTTTGATTGATTGCAAAAGAGCAATTGACCCAGTAGAGCAAAATGAAACCTCAAAGATTCTCCTCCAACAAGGAATTTCTTATGCGGGGTGTTCCAAAAGTCTTGGAGTGATTTTAAGCTATTGAAGTTTAAAACTGCACCAAGATTTTCAGGACAATCTGTGTATATTAAGATCATGTAAAATTCCTTTAAAAAATGCAGCTATGGAGATAACTGCTCGATGATCAATTATTAATATCAAGTGAGGCATAAAACAAGATTCTGTATAGTCATCAAATGTGAATTCACTACTGTCAGGCAAGGTACACTGCGGAGTCCAAATAAAATTAACTTTCACTATAGGTGATGACATGCTCCAGATACTCCTTTATAGGGATGACACCATGCTGATTGCAAGAGGCCCTACAATGTTCGATAGGCTCCTCAATTAGATCTGTGACTACTGGAAGAGCTTAACAATTCATAAAGGAAAAACCAAATGAACTGACAAAAAAAATCCCACCCAATACTTAGATTATATTTGTAATTGACTGAGAACTACATTCAGCTGGTTGGCACTATGTAGTAGTAATGGATAGAGAAGTGGTCTCGGAGTCAAAAGGATCAGGGTTTGAATCCTGCCACTGACACATACTGGTTATATTACCCTGGACAAGTCACTTATTCACTCAGTGCCATAAGCATTCCCAGATATGGCTAAAGCACACAAAGCAGAACTGCAAATGAACAATTAATGAACTGGTATCAAAACTAAATAAATGGTAGAAGAGCTAGCTTGATCACCCTAGGACAGTGGTTCTCAATCTTCCTAATGCTTCGACCCTTTAATGTATATAGGCGTGTCTGCATGTGGGCGGACCCAATTGGAGACCTGTTGAGGAGGTTCCTAACACCATGGGAGATATGTGTTTTCCCATGGTCTTAGGGAAACCCCTGTGAAAGGATCATTTGAGCCCAAAGGGGTCGCAACCCACAGGTTGAGAACCACTGCCCTAGAAGACCTGTATAGTGTTTTCAATGATAATAAACTACTCCTAGACACAAAAATCCATCAATATTCTTCTGGTGACACCAGGGAGTACACTAGGTGATGGGGACAAAAAGACAAAAATGAAGCACTCCTTGCCCTCAAAGAACTTATATTCAATTGGGGGAGACTGTGTGTGTATATGTGTGTGTGTATACATATGTATACATACATCAAGAGATATACATATTATATATATTTAATATGCACACAAAATAAATGTAAGATAATTTGGAGGAGAGGCACCCCCTCCCATTGGGGGGATTAGGAAAGAGAGAGAAATTAAGACATTATTATATTAATAACTAATTATTAATTTGTGATCCACCCTTTTCCTCTTATTTTGGTTAAGGCCCAACTCCTTAAAAGGTCAGTCAGTCTCTAGAAGGAATGGCTGAGCAATGAGATTACTCCTAGCCCCCAAGGCACATGCTTCTTAAAGAGATTGAGCTGATGGGAACCCCACCCAACTGGGAAACCTAATTTCTGCTTAGAGTATAAACAGAATCCAGTCTGGGCAAGCCTTTGTCAGGGGTAGGAACTCCCTGTCCTTGATCCCCTTCCATTAGAATTTAGGCCAGGGCAACCAAAAGTTCATGAAGGAGAAAACTAGCCAGAGAGGTCCAGATGGAAGTGGCTTCCCCTGCCCAGATGCCTTGAGACTATGGAGTCTCATGATAAGCCATGTTCTCAGCAGGAGGAGCCAAAGACTTTTACTCTACCTTGTCATTAAATGTCCACCAGTCAGGGCTGAGTTTTACTTGTCATGGGAGTTCCCTTTCAGAAGGAATTAAAAACTTTTCAGAGTCTCCCTTGGTGTCTTACAGCAATATATTGACTACTAGCTAGCCTGATTAATAAACTGATTATTAATTACATGGAAAATCTGTCTCTCAGGGGTTTTATTTGTCACAAAAGACTTCATGTAGATGTAGGAATCTGAACTGAGTTTTAAAGGAAATTCTAAAACATCACCATCTCTAATAATCACAATTGTAGGTGACCAAAAGGATCATGGGTAGTAGAAACACGATGGCTACAAGTAAGCTGAAACCTGTTTCCAGTTATGATCGTCATGAAAGAAGTAGCATAAGGACTAACATCTGAGAAATGTTTCCTGAATCTTTTCTTCAGAAATTAGGCCTGGAATCAGGAAGGCCTGAGTTCAAATCTGTCTTTAGACATTTACTATCTGTGTGACCCTGGACAAGTCACTTGACCTTTTTCTGCCTTAGTTTCTTCAAGATGGGAAATAATAATAATAGCATCTATCTTCCCAGAGTTGTTGGGATAATTTTTGTAAAATGCTTCCCGTGGTGCCTGGCATATAGTAGGAGCTTAATAAATGCTTGTTTTGTGGAGTCAATAGTTTCTTTCTAAGCTCAACTCAAGGGCCAGCTTCTCTGTGAAACCTTTCCTAGTCTCCCCAGGAGCTAATTAACTTCCCCTTTTCTCCTCCTCCTAAAATTGCCTTGTTTTAATTCTGTATAGACTTATTTATCTATGTGCTCCAATAGAAGGCAAGCTCCAGCAGGCTAAAGATTGTTTTCTTTGAATCTCCAGTGCCTAGCACAAGGTAGGCACTTAAAAATGACTTAATAAGTATTTATTAAATGACTGCTTAATGAATACCAAGCACTGTGTTAGGTGTTGGGAATATAAGCACCAAGAATAAAACAATCTCTTCTCTCAAGAAGTTTACATTATAATAGGTATATGAGTACATTTAAAAATGTATGTGGCATAAATATAAAGTTAATAGATACAAATATGGCAACTAGGCGGTACAATGGATAGCATGCTGAATTTGGATTGAGGAAGATCTAAGCTCAAATATGACCTCAGACACCAGCTGTGTGAGCCTGGGCGATTCACTTAAACTCTCAGCCTATAGATTCCTCATCTATAAAAACGGGGGTGACAATAGTACCTACTTGCCAGAATTGCTGTAATGCTAAAATGAGAAAATATTTGCAAAGCTCATTATATACTTTAAAGAGGTGTTTAAGATTATGATTATTACACAGAAAAGTGTACTCCAAGGGAGCGATGGCACTAGCAATTGAGAAGATCAAGAAAGGATTCCTATGACACCTGAACTTCACCTTATAGGAAGAGGGACTCTAAGGCAGAGGTAAGAAAGGATTGTATTCTAGGTATGTGGGATGGTATATCACCAATGCAATATTCATAGCACCAATGGAGACTATGAATATGCCAGCATAGTTCTGAATCTCAAAATATAACACTCTCTCCATATAGAAGACAGAAGCAAAACATTTATTCAGACACCAGGAAGCCAAATCCCAACACCAGAAAATCTAATCCATTATAGCAACAAAAAAGTTAATGTGCCTTATCATCACAGAGAACAACACCATCCCAAAGCCTTCCCACAAATACTCACAAGTCTAGCTGTCTCCTTGCCTGCATCCTCTCTCTCCCCCAGTTCTAACTGCTCTGACTCCTAGCTTCCCCTCACCTCTACTCCACCTGTTCAGCATACTCCTCCCACCACAGGCTCCACGTCATTATATTTGGCCTCTTAAGGGTCAGGGAAGATCTTCAAATTCCCTTAGGTTTATTAAGGGTCAGGGAAGATCTTCAAATTACCATTACCATTACAGATGGTCAGGCCAAAAACACAGCACAAGATGGAGAGATAATGCATAAGGAAGAGAGAAAGTCAGTTTGACTAGTTTGCAGTATGGGAGAGGGAAGGAGTGGCCAAAGAGGTGGGCAAGATAGGTCGGGGCCAGATTGTGTAGGGCTTTAAAAGCTAAATAAAGAAGTTTATGTTTTATCCTAGGAGCAATAAGAAACCACTGGAGTTGATTGATTAGAAGAGTCACATGGCCAGATCAGCAATTCAGGAAATGACTTTGGCTACAGGGTTGTTATTGTTTGTCCTTGTTCTTGAAGAGGAAGATGATGCTGTGAATTGCAAATGAATTGAATTTAAGAGAG
Organism: Pseudocheirus occidentalis; assembly: GCA_028646575.1. NCBI lineage: Eukaryota > Metazoa > Chordata > Mammalia > Diprotodontia > Pseudocheiridae > Pseudocheirus > Pseudocheirus occidentalis. Next base: position 185,369,766 of record CM053596.1, on the reverse strand, counting down.
GATGGATGGGCAAAGTCACCAGCTTCCCTTTCTCTTCCAGAACCATCTGGGTTCAGTGGCAAGATACAGATCAGAATGATGAGACGGCCCCGCACAAGGTAGGATGGACTGGAACGGGAAGAAACATTATTTATTTGCTTTTTGGAGGAGGGAAGGCAGGGCAGTTGGGGTTAAGTGACTTGCCCAAGGTCACACAGCTAATAAGTGTTAAGTGTCTGAGGCCAAATCTGAATTCAGTCCTCCTGACTCCAGGGCCAGTGCCACCTAGCTGCCCCATGGGAAGAAACGAGGCAGGAAGACCAAGTAGTAGGGTATTTCATTCATCCACACAGGAGGTGATGAAGGCCTGAATTAAGGTGGTAGCTGTGTGACTGGAGGGAAAGGGTCAGATTTGAGAGATGTTCTGAAGGTAGAAATGATAAGATTTGGTAACTACCTATGTGGGGTGAAGGGGAGTGAGGAGTACAGGATAATACAGATGTTATGAACATTGGAGACTGGGAGAAATAGGAAAGCAGAAATAGGGACGTTTGGAAGGGGAAGAGTTTATAGGAAACGATAAAGATAATTTGGTTTTAGATATGTTAATTGACTGAAATGTATTCTAGGAAAAGGAGGCAGATTGGTCATTGTAGGATTATAGTTTGGGTATATTGGTGCCTATGAAATGTTAAAAGACTTATAAGAAGACCAGCAGCTTGGGTGGATGATCTATGAAAGAATATGGATTGTATAGAATGAGATCTGAGTAGGCTGCCATCTTCAGTGATGGAGGGAGTACCCAATCAGTGACAATATGGACTGAAGTATATGTGTAATAATGTACCCTGTTTAAATATGCAAAGCTGAAATTCTGAAGGACAAAAACAGAGGTATTCAAATATAATTATAGAAGCCCTTTCAGGGATTAAAGGAGTATTCCATACCTAAGAAAAGATATGAGGCTGGAATAGCTTAACTGCATATGAGAAGGACAGGGAGATGATGAACTTGCCCCAAGTTAATGCCTTCAGTACCCTTGTCCCTAGTCACTCATTTGAGTAAAATGCCAACCAGAGTCTGGGAAGTGTAACTGGCTCACAACTGTAAGTAAAGGAAGAGTCCCTTTGTTCTGCATAAGGAAGAATTCTCAAACAGTAGAGGCTAGACGCACCCACCTCTGCCCTAAAGGAGATGATCCTCTAGGATGAGGCCCTGAGGGAGTCAAAGAGGAAAGGCTTCTGTAAATCCTGGATTAATGGTCATTGCCCTTCCTGAAAAGAGGGTTGTAAATCTGCCCTTTAAAAGAACTGAGCCAGAGACTGTTCAAGACTTGCAGCTGATCATTGAAGAGATCCCAGGGAGTCCATCTAGCAGAGACACTATGCACTGTCTCTGAGAACAGCCTGGGCAGCCACAACCCAGTGGAAGAGCAATTTGCCAAGCTTGGTGCAGTCCAGCAGCAGATCAACCCTCCTGGCCCAGTCTGGCAGCAGTTGCACAGAATCACAGAGCAATCTGCCTGGACCAGCTAGGCAGGTGAACCTGGTGAGGAGCCAGCTCTGCAGTTAGTAGATCTGCTTGACTTGGCTTTGTAGAAGATTGACCCATCCAGCTGAGACATCCAGGTCCTTCTAGGAACTAACCCAGGGGAGGATCCAGCATAGCGCTGCAGAAGAGGGATTCATCCATCACCAGTTCCACACCCCACAGTGACCTTTGTGAAGACCCTCTGGAAAAAGAGAGGATATTGAGGCCCTGGATTTCTGTAGTTATCAAGCTTGGCTATATGTGTTCCTTGAATGTATGTCTCTATTTGTATGTCTATTGTTATTGTTCAGTTGTGGCTGACTCTTCATGACCCTATTTGGGATTTTCTTGGCAAAAATAATGGTGGGTTTTGCCATTTCCTTCTCCAGCTCATTTTACACATGAGGAAACTAAAGTAAAAAAGGTTAAGTGACTTGTCCAGGGTCACACAGCTAGTCTGAGGATGGATTTGAACTCAGGTCATCTTGACTGCAGGCCTGACACTCCATTCACTGCACCACCTAGCTGCCTGAATGGCTCCCTACTACTGTACTATAGATTCATGACCGCTCTTCCTTCGATAGACTCTGTATTTAGTTGTGGGAGAACACACCCCAGGTTTTGAGGAAAATCCTTTGTGACGATTATTCTGTCTGTGCCATTTGAGTTAATGCCTTGCTAAAAACCGAGTTTTCTCGCTTAATGTTAAGGGGCAGCACCCTGGTGGGAACTGATGAGCTAGAATACAAGGTAGCCCTCAAAATTACTCCTAGAACCCTCGAACCTGCCCTCTGTGGATCCTGCCTGCCAGGCGGTTCGGATCTGGGAGCCCAGAAGTCTAGTCATATATGAATGTGGATATTTTAAAAGGGCTCTAACTCCTGAGTAGGTTCAATAGAACACCCCAATAATCTTGTTTACATGATCAATTTCCTCTAAGCAGTCAGTCAGCAATTATTCTAGTCCTATGCTGGGCCCTGTAGAGAACATAAGAGAAATACGAGACCTGGTCCCTTTGTTAATAGATAATTTTAACATAAAATGTGCTTAACCCTGTTTCAACATATCTTCAATATTGAACAATAATAGTTTATATTAACATGGCACTTTATAGAAATAAGGCCCTTTATAGGCATGATCTCATTTTATCTACATTGCAAACCTTTATTCATAAAATCTAAATTAATGAGGCTAAATTAAGTAGAGGCAATCCCTGACATATGAATATTTGATTTAGGAAAGACCCCTAACTCAGAGTGCAGATCGAGACTTATTTTATTTGGACAGGACCAATGTGGGGAATTTATTCTGCTTGACTACACACATTTGTTACAAAAAAAGAATAAAAAAAAAAAAAAGGAAGGACCTTCCAACCAGCCTCTGACCTACTGCTCTCAGTGCTCTGCCTCTGTATATCATTTCCCCTTGATGTCAGAACTCTTACTTTCTTCAGACTGAGTCACCAGAACCCTTACCCAGTCCATTCCCCACCCCCAAATCCCAAACCCCAAACCCCAGAGTTTAGCAGGGCTCCAAGGATTTAGAGGAGTTTAGACCCAGAGGCCCAATGTTTTAGGGATTCTCAGGGCTAATTATTTTAGCTCAGGAATAGGTCAAGTCAACTTGTGAATAGGCTGGCTTGGTAACCTAACCATCACAACATAGTTTCTATGGGACAATGCACTGGTGTTTCATAGAGCTGACTTCAAAATTCTTGAAACACATCTGGGGCTAAACTGTGCAGTGCCTGTTTGCTTAGACACCTTGTTGTTTGCCTAATACCTTGTGTACTTTTGTAATTCCTTACCTCCAGCATTTTGTATTGGAGAGTAGGGGAAATTTCTGTTTTCTTTTACCCCTCCCATCTGCTGGATTATGTGTTTCTTCCTTCTCCAAGTTGCTGATATCTAAGCAAATTAAGCTTCTCAGCACCCAAGGCAAATAGGATTCTTTGGCAGAGAGAAATATTAGGCTTTAAAATGACTTTTCATGAGCCTGTGATCACTCTTGTTTACAAAGCTACAGAGAGCTAGAGTCACCTCAAAATTCAGGGAGACTGGGTGGCTGTCTAAAACTCAGCAGGGCATTTACAGGTTGCATGAAACTACATCCCTGAGTATTTGAGTCTCTGAAGGAATTTATTGCACTTTGTTATCCTAGATTTCTTAGTGAGAACACTTTGTCCAAAATAGGGGAAGTAAGACCCATCAGTTGGTAATGTTCTTTCAAATAATTTTGCTTTGTCCTTTCAAGTAAGCCCATGCTGAGAGATCTTTTCTGTTGGGAAAATGGAGCTTCGTGGCTGCAAACTCAACACCTACCACTAGGTGGAGTTAATCTGTGATCACTTCTGTGTATCTTCAAAATGATGGAAACGGGAAGTTGAGAGTGCCGGGAGCCAAGTTGCTTAAAAAAAAAAATGTAGCGTCCATCAGAGTTGGGTTTATAAATTGACAAAAAAAGAAAAAGTTTGTGTGATTGGAAGGTCACCAGAAAAGTATCAGCAGTGTAGTGCAGTTGAACCGTATTCAAATCTTGGCTCCAACATTTATTTCTTATATAACCTTTGAGCAGTACTTCTCAAAGTGTGGTCCAGAGACCCTTAAGGGTCTCAAGCACCCTGTTGGGTGATCCATGTGGTAGAAATTATTTTCATAATAATACTAAGGTTTTAATTTCCAAAAAATTTTAAAATAAAATACACATAACATTACACTTTAAAACTAAATCAAATGTAGCCCTCAAAGATCCTTACAGCTAAATGGCCCCCATTTCTGTTTGGGTTTGCCATTACTGGATTAGATGACTTCCAAGTTACCTTCTAGCTCTAAATCTATCACTTATTTATCAGTCATCAAACATGTATTAAGTACTTACTATGTACACAGTACTGGGGATACAGAGACAAAATGAAACAGCCTTTGTCCTCAAGGAGCTTATATTCTACTTCTATTATGATTTTGTGAAAATAAAGAGCAAGAAATTCTTCCATTAGAGAATTATTCATTTAGAGAGACCAGCTCTTAGGGAAATATCCTCTTTAAATGCAAATGCCTCTGAGATATGTAGCCTATTAAATACCTACAATTTAGTATGAATTTGTCTACTTACTTTCCTCTGAAACAGAAGAGGCAGGGCCTCTTCTCAATAAATAAGTCTCAATCTGCACTCTGAATTAGGGGTCTTTCCTAAATCAAATATTCTATGTCCGGAATTGCCTCACCATGAGCATGGCAAACAACAGAATACTGGAATGGAGTATGAAGATGTGTATTGAATTCCCACCTCTGATACTTACTAGCTATGTGACTAAGAACAGAATCATTTGTCTATACTTCGGTTTCTCCATCTCTAAATGGGGAAAATAATGCCTACCTCCAGGCGTTGGGTTGAGTTTCAAATGAGATATGTATATTTGTGGACAAAAAGGATCAAAGCATGGAACAGGAGGAACACAGCCCAGAACTCAGAACTCCCACACCAAATGCTTCCAAGACAATTGAAGAATGCCTAGAAGCTATACATCAACTGAAAAAGGACTTTGAAAACCAAA
>CM053596.1:185341081-185364204 GCA_028646575.1 Pseudocheirus occidentalis | reverse complement strand
CCCTCCCTGCCCTACCAGAAAGTAAGAGAACAGAGCAGGGGAGGGGTTTTACAGTGGGACTGCTGTTTTAGGGTTGGGGCAGGGGCAAGACAGGGAGAAAATTTGTAATTCAAAAATGTAATGAAAATGAATGATGTAAACAAGAAAATTAAAATTAAAAAAAATTAAAATTAAAAAAAATTTTAAAAAGCAAAAAAAATGAGATATGTATATAAAATGCTTTGCAGCCTTTAAAGTGTTATTTATAAATCAATCAATCAATCAAAATGGTACATGTTTTTTGTTATGACACTAGATACATATGGGGTAAAGGGAGGCTACTGAAAGAAATAGAGAGAGAAGGCAAGGGGACATCCTATCTGCTTTGCAATTTTGCCTTGGACCATCTCTGGCAAAATGGACTCTTCTAGAATATATTTCAGAGCCAATATTTGTGTTCAGTGGTCATTTGTGTTCAGTGGCAGTAGCAGAAGCAAAAGAAACAAAAATAGAAAGTATAGCCATCATCTTGGTTCCTATGTCTGCGTACCTAATTACTCCTTATATGTTGGTATCTTATGTACTTAGTCATAAATAGGTTGCTATGTACTTTGGTGGAAAGAATTCTAGAAGTTACCTATGCTGATAAAATCATAGGTCTTTCAAATATTTGCAAATGTTGGTGTCTACAGGAGTCTGTATTTTCTTATTTTTGTGTCTATACATGTGAATATGCACATTTATACATATGTATGATATCTGCCCACCTACAAGTGGGCATTTGGGGTTATCAAATGTGGAGGAAAAGGATATAGGGTCTTATTCTCAAGGAGGCATCAAGTTTTCACAGAATTCATAAGTGCCCTTATCAAGGGACAGGGTCTCACAGTAACTCATTTCCAGACTTTCCTCACCTCTGACACCTCTGAACATCTGAAAGAACTGGGAAAGTCTTAGAAGATGTGAAAATGTTGTTGACTTTGTGATAGGATTATCATGACAGTACTTTCATCTACTCATTGTCTAAGTACAGACCTCCTGTGGTACAGTGGATTCACAAGATTTCCTCAAGTATAACATGGGAAACAAATGGAAACATAAAAGAAACAACCTAGGTCACTCCCATTTTCACATGACTCAGAATTGACTTACTGAAATTTTCATAAGATGGATGAAGACTTTATTGTCTTGTATGAACGGAGTGAAAAATAAAATAAATCCATCTAGGAGATTCCTACATGGAGATAGAGATGATCAACAATAGACCACCCCAAAGAAGTTACTGATGGACTTGATTCCACCTCTTGGGGGGAAAAAACCCCACAAAGATAGGTATGGGCTCAGTAAGGGTGGGGAAACTAGAGAGAGAAAAACTGCAGGTGACTCACTCCAATTTTTTTAAAAGAGTAAGATGTGTTTCCTCCCCCACAAATCTTTTAGGGGAAGTTTGGCAACATCCACTTTGAGAGATTAGGCAGATCTTGACATGAAGTCAGTTTGCAGCAGTGTTCCACCCTAAGATAGTTAGGTCATAGGTTAAAATCATTCATATCTTTCATGCTCTAAATTCAGGATTAGAAAAAGCAGCTGCACAAAGCAGGTGTTTACTTCATCTCAACTTTTGCCATGAAGGTAAGTGGTTAATGGGGTGCATTGATTCCTTTTTCTTTTCCAATGACAACAGAAACTCATATCATTACTCAATTCCTTGTGGTCCATTTTGTTCCCCATTGGGTAGTTTTTTTTTAAATAATGAAGTTAGCTTTGAAGGAGAATTGTATAATGCCACATCCACTCAAATATCAAAGTATTGAACCTACTCTTGTATATTTATGTGCACATATATTTATATATAATTTAACTCACCTCATAAAAAAAAGAATGCCTTTGCAAATAGTTAATTGGATGTTCACTTTCCCCCCTTCCTTATTATGTATTGTCTAAGATTGTCTAAAACCTTTCAATTACATGGAAAGTACTGAGAAAGTTCTTTACTAGGAGATCCCTCAACCAATAAAATCGCAGGTCCAGAAAACAAAACAAAACAAAAACTCATGTACATCATGAAATCATAAAGAACTCAAAATTATATCTGGTTAAAAAATATGCTTGATTTTTTTTCCTAGAATTTGAAACATACTTAGAAAACACTATCTGTAGGAGTTGAAAATTTCTATGAGTTATTTTATTGAAGAGTGCTTCCAAGAAACTTGGTAGTATCAGACAGCAAGTTGCACACTCATGATTAATCTGTGCTTCAGCATCACATAACACTTGGTGTCAGATGATCCCAAAAGGATTATTCTGCATTGCCCCAGGTTAGCTTGAAATGTGGATACTTTGGGGAACACAGGGTAGGAAGCAACAATGAATGTCTTCAGACAACTACAAAGTCTTTGAGGAAGCTAAGATTAAGGATATATCTTAGCAAGTATACAAGGCAGCAGCAAAGAAGCTTAAGGTTCCAGATGAACCCTCATCCATTATCAGAGAGATGGCACCAAACCGCAACATGAAGGAAGAGAGTGAAGAGGAGGAGGTAGGGAGATCGTGTAACCTTGAGGTGGTGATGCTCAGGCCAATGTGTCTGGAAGTCCAGGCTCTGAAACACAACAATAATAACATAGCCAATGGCATCATAGAGCTGACCATGTATTCACTGCCTTGCCCAACCAGCTCCACCTCACTCCTAGAAACTGTCCAGTGTGGCCTGGAATCATGGCAGTGTCTTTATCTACCTAACCTGATTCTAAAGGCACTTGATGTTCCTAGAGATTGAATAGCCTCAGGAATTGGCAATGCTGATTTAAATTTTGTATTATGTGAAAAAAAGAATTGTTCCCTGGGCTGATCCTCTTATTAGAAGTAAGGCTTCGGGCTTCATCCCATGCAGGAAAAGTCCTTGTTTTTTCTGTAAATTTAAAAAAAAAATTGATTTCTTTTTCTTTTAAATAATGCTGTCACTTCTTTATATTCCTCCTTCCTCCAAAAGTAATCCTCTTCTGCAAAAAGTACAATTCAACAAAACCAACCAACACATTGACATCTGAAAATGTATTCCTTGTTGCACACCTTTTGTCAACTACCTTTCTACAGAAGCAAAGGAGGTATGTTTCCTCATTATTCCTCTTGAATCAAGATCGTTTATTGTAGTAATTGGAATTAGATGTGTGTATATTTTTCTCTTGGTTCTGTTTACTTTGCTTGCATCAGTCAAAACAAGTCCTCTCAAATTTTCTCTGAATTCCTGATTGGCCATTTCCCACAACACAGTACCATTCCAATATGTTCGTACAACACAGATTTACTCAGTGATTCCCCAATCAGCAGACACATCCTTTGTTTCTAGTTTTTTGCTATCACACATGCTATGAATATTTCCGTTTGTGAGACCTTTTTTTCTCTTCTTTTGACTCCAAAACTGCTCTCTTTCTCCTAAGTGAAATTCTACCAAGTCATTTGGTGAGAGGAGAGATACCCTACAAACATGTAGTATGAGGGGCCTAACTTTGAAACTTTTATTCAAAGGAATAAAACACAAAGTGTCCTGTTTGCATCCTTCAAGCACCAGCAAATATCCCACCATAGAAAATTGTTTCTAATTCCTCTTAATTCTAGTACCTTCTCTATTAATTATTTTCTATTTATCCTGTAAATTGCTTGTTTATACAAAGTTTGCTTGTTGCCTCACCCGTTCAATTGTGAGAGCAGGGACTGTCTTTTGCCTTTCTTGTATCCCCAACATTTAGCACTTAGCTTGGCACGTAGTGAGTAACTGATAAATGCTAGTTGACTCTCTCTACTTCTCTCAGTCTCTCTCTTTCTCTCAATTCCTCTGTCTCTTTCTCTCGATCTCTCTCCCTTTTCTCTCTTTCTGTCTCTCAACCCCTCTTTCTCTTTCTCTCAATCTCTCTCTGTATACAAATAAATATGTATATATAAATATATATATTTACACACATATATTTAGTTGGTGATTGGATTAAGAGGAGAACATTTATTTAGTCCATTTCGAAGCCTGAAGATCCCCTCCTTTATATTTCACAACTTGTTTACCTATCAAGTTAACAACTTGGCAGCAAGAGTTACATTTTTTTGCATGAAATCCTTCTCTGAGAAGACACACACCTGGAACCTGTCAGCAAAGGCATTCCTTTCCAAACTAAAAAGTAGGCAGGTAGGCTATTGGCAAAGTTGGCACAACCAAGCTCTAATCCCTTCTCAGGGCACCAAAGCACAACTCAGCACTGAATTCAGCATATCACCGTTCCAATCAGATCTCAGGAGTCTCTTGATCCATTTTTCCAAGTCTTCCTATCTACAGGATATCTGTGCATGGCTTATGGCAAACAGACAAGAGAACCAAATAGGGTTCATCTGATACAGCTACCGATCCCAGAAGTAGCAACCATCAGACTCTTTCATTACATGTAAGTCACTATCAACCACTCTGTTGAACTCCGTATCTGCTTCAGTGAAATCTGTGTCTACCTCACATTAGCCACTTAGGGGTCTATGTTCTCAGACTTGGCATTTCACATCTCTGACCATATCCTCTTTATCTGTTGTCTTTGGCAGGCTCACACAACCATACTTAATCTTCTCTCTACTTTTACAGAATCTTTCCCTTTTCCTTTAAGCCATTAGCACTCCCCTGGAAACATTAAATGCACTATCCAACATGGATTGCACAGTAAATTGCTTCACTAGAGTCCTAAAGTTGTCTCATGCTTCCAAATTCATATTGCAGGAAAAACAGAAAAGAAGACAAAAGTCTCTCTGACCTTTCTCCCATCTCTTCCCTACCCCGTCCCGGTGCCCACATGCTGTCTCCTATACTGACCAAAATCCTCTTTCCCATTCAGACTTGTCATCTGAATCTAGCAACTCTGCATTCCATAAGTGATCCCAGCTAAGTGTCCATCTGATTATCTCATTAAAACAACTCAGATTTGAATGAAGCTTCTATCTGTCAGCAACCAAAAAGAACTAGTCTGAGGGGTAGAGGGTGGAGAGCAGTCCCCCACACCAGGAGGCTTATCGGGACTGAATGAAAGAAAAGGAGATAGTAAGGGAATGAAAGAAAAGGCAATCCTGAGAGACTGGAGGAGTGAAAGGAATTCTGCATTAAGGATGCACAAACAGAATGAGAAGGGTGATTTCTCCTGACATGAGGTAGCATAGAAGGCAGGATGACCAATCCCCACCCATACACCCACCTACACTTTAAGAGGCAGGTCCTGCCAAGACTGGCCAACCACTGTGGGAAGCTGTCCCCTAAGATTCCTTAGCGTAATTGTTAGGAGCCTCTTTAATTGTTAGGCCTCTTTAAGGCCTGATGCTGGCCTGAACCCAGTTCCTCCAGGCTCAAAACCAAGTCATTTTTTGACTCATCCCTCACCTTCATTTCCTATATTCCATCTATCACCAAGCTGATTATCCCTTTAAAATATCTCTTGGATTGATCTCTTATTTTTCATTCCCAATGTCATATGCCTTATCCAAGCATTCATCACCTCATGCCTAACTGACTATTATAGCCTCTTAACTTATCTTCTTGCCTCCAATCTTTCCTGGTTTATAGTAATGCCTCCCAAGGTTGTTGTAAAGATAAGAGGAGATACCATATACATAAAGCACTTTGAAAAACCTTAAAGGCTAAATAAATGTTAGCTATAATTATTTTTCAGTTTTTAATTGGACCTGTGATTTCATTGGTAAAAATAACTCCAGGTGAGGGAATACATAATGGAGAACACCTGATTTGTAATTTATAGGTTTGGAGAGTTGCCTGGGGCCCTGAGAAATTAAGTGATTTGCCTAGGGTACCACAAGCAGGAGACAGTGCTTGATCCCAGATATTCTAGACTCTGAGACTGGTTATTTGTCAATTAGACAATGCTACCTCTTGCCAAAGGTTAGGATCAGAGATGTGGAATGCCAAGGCTGAGAACAAAGTGTGGCTATAAGCGGATATGATTTTCATTAAGCCACTCCCCTAGTCCAAAGCCTGTGTTGTTTCTTGCTTACCTACTCCTCTTCCTAGTATTCCAGACCCTCAGGGATATGGTACCACTTTAATTACCCATAACCAAATTTGTCTCCTACTATTCACCAAAATCAGCCATCTGCTGTAGTCAGATTATCCTCTTCACTGCCTCCCACCCACGCTGTTTCTATTTCTCCATCTGTGGTATGTTCATTCTTACTCGCTCTGCGTTGGATGCTTTTCTCTCCACTTTCTAAATAATTTAAATCTTACCCATGCTTCAAGTCCCAGTTCAAGTCCCATTGATCTGTGAAACCTTACCCAGCTACTGTTATGTGGATACCACTATGAGTGTGGTCACTGATTTATCAATAATTATGATTATAAGTTAAAGGTAACCAAAATAGAAAATTAAAATCAATTCTGTATTAATGAATAATCATTATTGAATAAAATAATAAGTGCATAATGAATAATTTTAACAGCTATTTTCTATTAATAGAATAATTGAAAAATTGGAACAAACAGCTTTAGAATCCAATATTTTGGCTTTTTTTAAAATCAAATTAAGTGAGAATGAAAACTGGGATAGAAAATTGTAAGAGAAAAGGCTCATATGAATACACATACTGTATATAGAAACATGTATGCTGTTTATGGCTTAGCCTATGTGAGTAGATTTATAAACCAGGTTATTAAGGGAAAGATAAAAGTGGCTGAAAAAAAAAATAGGATCATTGAGAAGACTCCAACCAAGGACCAAGGACATTACACTGAGACCAAAGTATTGTCTGGTACTGAACTGATAAGCAAAGACACATAGGACTAAGTCAAGGTCAGATGTTCCTCTGGCAAAGCAGCACCAAACTGATAAGAAACAGACAGACTCTGAACCAAGAAAGAAGGCACTTCACCTTGCAGAATCTATAGTGTAAGCCCTGCAGGTTATGTCTAGGGAAGTGGCCTTTCACAGCTGTGTTTCACTGAAACTCCAGTGTCTGCCCTTCTCTCTGACTCTACCAGGACTTACCCTTCTGTCCCAGTCACCAGTTTGTGATAACTATGAATTGTGTATAAATACCCAAATGCATGAGTGTCTGTGTCAGAGAGACAGAACAAGCTTTCTGAAAATTACAATTTCAGTCCAACCTTAATTTAGCCTAATCTCTTGCTCCTCAACTCTCACACTAGGAAGTATCGATCATGCAATTCTATTCAAGGAACATTTATTAAGCACTGCACTAGGAGCTGGGGAGTGCAAAGATAACCCCAAATTTTTTTTCTTGTCCTCAAGGAAAGTGTATTCTGCTGGAGGAAAGCATAATGGACACACAGATAAGTGAATGCCAAATACTGAGGTGTTTTAAAAATCTTAGTGAATAGTTTAAAACTGCACTCGAACTTTTAGGCCACTCTGCATTTACAAAATAATTGTAGACAGAGTCAGAGCATCAACAATTTTGGGCATAGGAAAAGGTCTATTGAAGGAGGTGGAGGTATAAGCTGAGCCCTGAAGAAATCTGAAGTTTCAAAGGGGTGGAGCCAAAGAGGGAGAACATTCCAGGACAGAGTGTATGTACAAAGGCACTGGGCTGGGAAGATTCGATGTTGTATATACGTAGGTAAGAGTGTAGTGGAGCCAGCTGGGCAGGAAAGAACTGACTGCTAAGCTTTCAGTGTGTGCATTTGCATCTCCGTTAATCAGCAAACAGGGCAGCTGGGTTACACAGTGGATACAGTACCTGGCCTGAAGTCAGGAAGACCTGTCTTCATCGAGTTCACATCTGGCCTCAGACGCTTACTAGCTGTGTGACCCTAACCAAGTCACTTCACTCTGTTTACCTCAGTTTCCTCATCTGTAAAATGAACCAGAGAAAGAAATGGCAAACTACTCCAGTCTCCAGTATCTCTGCCAAGAAAACCCTTGATAGGGTCACAAAGAGTTAAAAAATGAAATCAGCAAACAACAAAAAGAACTTGATTTATTATTTTGCTGATTGTCTACTCTAGACTTAAGAAAATGATGGAGAAAATGTTAGTAATAAAGATTAAAATTAAAAGTGTGTCCTACATAATAGGGTCCCCGCCCCTCCAGAGAGCTGATAGTTAATCATTTACCAGCACAACCCCATATATAGGGAATAAAAAGTAAGCCAGTTTGGCTAGAATGTAAAGTGTGAGAGGGAGAATAATGTGTAAACAGACTATGTAAAGGCAGGTTGGAGCCAGATTGTGAAGGGTTTTAAATGCTGAACAGTGAGGCTTATATTTTATCCTAGTAGTTATAAGCAGCCACTGAAGTTTCTTGAATGAGGGGGTAACATGGTCAGTCTTGCGTTTTGGGAATATCAGTTTGGCAGCTGTGAAGAGGGTGATCAGGAGGGCAGAAGACAATACCAATCAGAGGGATTCTGCAGTAATCTACAGGAGACATGAGCAGGGCAGTAAGAGAAGACAGAAGGGGAAATCAGGTGCCAGCATTAGGCAACTGATTGGATGTGAGAAGTGAGCCAAGAGTCCTGGAAGACTCCTAAGCTGTGAACCTGGATAACTAGAAGGATGGGGACACCCTAAACCAGGGGTGGGGAACCTGCATCCTCGAGGCCACATGTGACCCTCTAGGTTCTTAAGTGCAGCTCTTTGACTTTCAGGGCTGCACTTGAGGACCTAGAGGGCCACGTGTGGCCTCGAGGCCACAGGCTTCCCATCTGTGCCCTAAACAGAAAGAGAAGAAATAGAACTGGGACAGGGTGATGCCTCTGCCAAAGTAGATTGAGGAGGATCAGACCAGAATCAGATCAGAGACGAAGTATCCAGAAGCAGAGGATGGGCGATAGCACTGGACTAAGAAGAGGTCACTGGATTTAGCAATAAGGCAATCATTAGTGACCTTGGAGAGAGTCCCTTCAGTTGAGTCATGAATTGGGAGTCAGATTACAAGGGCTAAAAAGTGAACGGGAAGTGAGAAAGTGGAGGCAAGAAACACAAACAACTTTTTTTTTTTACTAACCATTTATATGATAATTGTTTCAAGTATGTTTCCCTTATTTCCCCTTCCATATTATTATTTTTTAAAATTTATTTTATTTTCATTCTGCAGAACAAAACAAGCATTAGTACAATATAAAAGACAATTGCACATGAAACTGCAAATCTACCATGTACAACTTGCTATTCCCTCCAAATATACAACACAGTTATCATGCAAATTTCTTTTTTTCTCCCCCCATCCCAGATGGCTACCATTAGACACAAATATATGTATACATACATATGTATAGATGTATGTGTATATGTATATATGTATGTGTATATATATACATGCACACATACATATATGTAAAATCATTCTATACATGCTTCTGTTTATCATTTCTTTCTCTAGATGCAGATAGAGTCTTACTTCATACATTCTTCATTTTTAATTTGTGTATTTATAATAGTAATAATGAAGAACCAAGTGAGCAGAGCCTCCCTCTGCATGATAAGCTCTTCTCAGGCCAGGACCCATGTCTTACTTTTTGGTTTGTTTTTGCTTTCCATGTTACCTACTAGAGTTCTGAGTACTTCCCATACAGGCCCTCAAGAAATAACTATTGATATTTGAAAAAATTTGAACTTTGTGTCTTCATGGACTATATACTTCCTTCATTTTATTACTAGATTACTCATAAAAACATTGTGGGAAAACACACTAAATCCTAAGAGATCATTTTAAAAAATCTTGGTCATTTAAAAGTATTTTTGGTATTCATTCATCCATTCAAAAAATGCTTATTAAGCACCTACTTTACTAGACAGAATGGAAAATTGAATTATATCAACACTGCCGTATATTTCTTCCTTCTATAAGGACTCTAAATTATACACATTTCTACTTTCAGATTTTATGCTACTTCAAAACTATGACTCAAAATGCCAGTTTTGCAATGGTATAAACATTAACTCATGCAGATTATCATCTTCTAAGAGAAAGAACACATGAAATCATGTAAGAAGCAGGCTTGAAAATCTGGATTTCTTGAGTGTGTTTGCAGTTTCCTGCTGAACACAAGTTATCCTCTTTGTTAACACAATCTACAATTCCTCAGTGGGAGGAACTTTCTCCCTATTGAAAGATAAAACTAGTCAGATCCGGTCAAAACAGAACTCTTTCAGCTGCTTCCAGGCCTACACAATCCCATCTGGAGATCATAAATTGTAGCATTCCTTTGTATTTTTTTGAAGCAGTTTCTTCAACCAAGAAGCTAACTTCTAGGAGTGATCCTGAAGAATTTAGGGTCAAAAACTCTTAAAACAGCATTTCCCAAGCATTTGTGTCCCAGAAAACTATGGCTAGTCTAAAAAATGAAAACTTCTTACTTCTTAAATCTTGAACAAACTCTTACTGGACAGGGTGAATTCTATCTTCATTTATTACAATCAACGTAGAGCAGGTACTAATGATTCATTAGTGCCTTGGATGGAAGGTCCCATGCCCATAACCCAGCCGAGCAAAGGGGGTGCCTCAGGGGTGGTTTGGTTCACGCAAGGGTATGAAAAAGAAACCCCAGAGCCTTTGCCTCTGTTTACAATTCATGACAAGCCAGCAGGTAGTGGGAGGTGTCCATTTTTCTAGTACTGTCCCATGGTGATATTCATTGCTGTAATCTCATGTTTAAAGATTTGTTCAATATATTCTTTGGGCGACATAAACACTAAGGAAATAGAAGAATAATTTAAAAATAATAAGAATAATTTTCTTTTCTTTTGCTTTTTGGAGGGCAATTGGGGTTAAGTGACTTGCCCAAAGTCACATGGCTAGTAAGTTGTCAAGTGTCTGAGGCTGGATTTGAACTCAGGTCCTCCTGACTCTAAGGCTGGTGCTCTATTCACTGCACCACCTACCCACCCCAATAAGAATAATTTTCAACATAAACACTAAGGAAATAGAAGAGTAATTAAAAAACAGTAAGAATAATTTTTAAGTAAAAATAAATAAAAGGGACTTTTCTTCATCCACCTATCACAAGGCTGAAATATTTCAGACCCAAGTACTGGTAATTAAAATGAAAAAGCTCCTTATATATATCCCTGAGAGGAAGAAATTCTTAAGTTTTATCTGAAGTTGTAACACCAAACCAAAGATGGGGAACCTGAGACCACAAGGTTACATGTTCTGTGAATTTTGGATTCAGTCAAAGGGCTGCATTTGAGGACCTAAAGGGCCACATGTGGTCCCAGGGCTACAATTTCTCACCCCTGCACTAAACATTTAAAAATTAGTCTCATTCACTAGCCTGTAGCTGAGGAGAGTTCACCAGGATCCCCAAAGTGTGACATTTGTAGAATTAACTTTTATTGATCAAAACATAAAGCTAGCAAAGTTTTCACAGTATTTGAAGATAAAACATTCAGAATTAGAAAAGAAAACTTTTTTAAAAAATTAAAATCTCTTATAATGACGCATCAAAGGGTTTCCTTTTTTTAAGTGTTCCTTTTTTTTATGGAGTCTTTGTATTGAATTACTTTTTAAAATAGCTGTCAGCAAGAAACCAGTGTGGCAATAATAAAGTCATAATAAAGAAAGCAATTGCTGCCTGGCTCTGCTTTCCATCTTGTATTCACATCTCTAACTCCAAGGACAGAAAAATTGGTGAGGCAGAAAGACCAACAATAATCAGACCCATTATCTTACATTTTTATATTTTTACCATGCCCATTTTGTGTAACATTCATGTATCTATCTTTAAGTATGATTTCTAAATGTATATTTGTATTTTATTCCAGTCATAAAATACATGAATAAAACTTATTTACATTAAAAATTGTTTTAAATTAATTTCCAGGTGGTATGGTGGTATGACAAATAGATGGTTTTTTAAATTTGTTTTAAGCAGTTTCTTTCATCAAGAAACTAAGTATAGGATTTTTACATTTGTTCGTATTATATATGCTCTTATAAGATCTGGTCCATATTTCTAGCCTGTCAAGAACTGTTTGGATCCCGCTCTTGTCATCAGCATGTCATCTCTAAATGTGATAAACGTAGAATCATCCACTTTAATAAGTAAAAGTGTTGAACAGAATTGAACCATGGACAGACTCTCCTGACAATCCACAGTAGTGTCAAAGGTGAATAGAAATGGATACTTTAGGGCTAAGTATTGATGTAGGAAATTGTCAATTTCCTAAGTCAATTTTGTGATTGACAAGTTAACATTATGAAAAATAAAGATTATTAAGCCCCTACTATGCGTCACATGCTATTCTAAGCACTGGGGATATAAAAGGTTGTACCGTGTAGTAGGCCGAGACCTTCTGGGGTCTTGGCTCCCCAGTTCTATGAGGCCATTAGGCTGATAGGCAAGGAGATTATAATCTTGTTGGGAGGATGCTCTCATTGGTTTCATGAATATCTAAAGAAAGTACTGAGTTAATTTGCAAAGCCTTCATTGTAACCCTGACCTGGGTTTTTTTGTGCCTCTGGACTTGGTCCTAGGATAAAGAGCTTAACGAGTGATTGGCTTTGGGCTGGGGTAGAGAAAGATCAAGACCAAGGGTGGTTCCTTGCATTCTGCAAAAGGGTATATAAACCTTGTATCTTCCATGTATCTTTGGGTTGGTATGGAATGGCTCTGCAATACATAGACTATGAAATACCTCCCCGTCTCTCTGTCTCTTTCCTTTATTCAGCTGAAAGCTTTTCCTCACTCTCTCTTTGTTTCACTCAGCTGGTAGCTAGGCCCAGACTGTGCTAGCTGCAACAGTACCGTATTTCATTTATTTTGTTCCATATTTCCCGATTATATTTTAATCCAGCTTTTGCTGCTGTAGGAAGTTTTGCTGGGAGTTTGATAAGCTCTGCTCTGGAGTTTCCTCTCCATCAGTAGCGATGCATTCACCATTCTTTGGGTTCACTTGTTCAACGTCTGCTAAATGCACCTAACTGAGCTGCTGTTTCTCCCACAAGGCACCTCCATCTCCCTCTTCCAGACATTTCCCAGGCTGTCCTTCAATTAAGTCTCATCATCTACAATATGCTCAAATGATCCTGCCTCATTCTAATGCCTTCTATTTCCAGTTTATCCTGTATATAACTTGTTTGTGTGTAGTCGTTTGCACATTGTTAGAGCTGGTAGATAGAGTCAGTTGGGTCATGCGGTAGATAGAGCACTGGGACTGGAGTCAAAAAGACCTGAGTTCAAATCCAGCCTCAGACACTGATTAACTGTGTGACCCTGGGCAAGTCATGGAACCTCTTTTTGTTTTGGTTTCCTTAACTATAAAGTGTGGCTAATAATAGCACATACATCCCAGGACTGTTGTAAGGATCAGATGACATAATATTTTTAAGTACTTAGCATAGGCAAATAGTAAGCGCTATAGAAATGCTAGCTTTTATTATTGATATATGTTAATTTTATTAATAATTTTAAATGATAATTTTATTATTAATATATGTTAATATGTTTCCCCTATTAGACTGTGAGCTCCTTGAGGGCAGGCCTGTCTTTTGCTTTCCTTTGTGTCCCCAAAGCTTAGCACAGTGCCTGGCCTGTAGGGGGCTTAATAAATGTTTATTGACTGACTAACTCCTGCTAGTGCTCACACCTGTGAAGGACACCAGACCCTCACCCAAACCCCCCAAAAAAGCATGAATCAACAAGAGTCTGCTTAGAAGGCTCCTGAGATGATGGGTGAGGGCTGTCACTGAAATTCCTAGGTAGCACTAATGAGAATGAGAATAACTCTCATTTATATAGAACTTCATAAAATACATTTACAAAGAGCAACCAGCAACTATGAAGCTGGAAATGAAATATTATTATGCTTATTTTATAGATAAAGACACAGGCTCAGAGAGGCAGTGTTTGTAGGTAACCTGACAATGTTCAGTGTACTTTTGACTACATTATTATACCTTCCCAGTAGCTAATGTGATTAAATTAAGGAAGAACCAGATTTTTTTTTTTCCACATCCCTAAACAAGTAGGTCCTTGAGTGAATCAACACTGGTTCCTATTGTGGGGAAGCTGGAAAGACACCAAGGCTGGTTTAGGTTACCCTCCCTATGTACAGGTTCAGTGATAGGCTAACCTGTCGCTCTGAAGGGAAGTGAAGTTCCAAAGCAGGGGTCATTCTGTAATGAAACACACAAAAAGCCTATTCCTGGGGGAGCCGCTTTGTATCCAATCTTTGTGACTGAAATGAAAGCAAATTGTATGGCTTCAAAGGGAGGGGGAAAAACCTCCCTGATATGACACAGGGTTGAAAGGTCTATAATCACTGGCCAGATGAAGGGAGGACCTACAAGATGCTCTCTGTTAGTATCCAGGGTCTGCAGAGAGCTTGGAACGGCTGGGAAGGAAAGCACAGAGTCAGGTCTTCTCGTCTGCCAGTTTGTCAGGGGAAGTCTTCGTATGCTTGGGGTAGACATCCCACAAACTCACAGACAGGATCGAGGCCTGTCAGACATCTTCAACCTGGTTTAACCCAGCTGCTGAGATGATTCCCCAGGGTGTGACTGCTGGGCATGTTACAGCTTCTTGGAGCCCCAGAGAAGAATTGGGTGATAGGTAGACAGCAAAGGTAGATGAGCAGCCTTGAAAAGGGCACGAGAAGCCCTCACAGCAAAGGTGCTAGTCCTCCCTGAATACCTCATGTGCCACCCACTCCTATTATATCAGTGAGGAAACTTAGTCCCAGAGGTGAAAATAACCTGCCCGCAGTTACAGAGGAAGTATAGTAAGAGCTGGGCCCTCTGATTCCAGATCCCATGCTCTTTCCACCGTATCATCCTGTCTCCCATGTAGAACAGTTGGCACCTACCAAATGGTGTGCCCAGAAGGGAGACTTTCTCAGGTTTTAGGTTAGGGCCTTGATATTCCTCTGACTCAAAGCTTGCTAAACGATTCAACTCAGCCTCATTAGCACAGTGCTTTAACTAACAGAGCTAGCCAGACTTTTCCTGATAATTTGCTGTTTTGTGTCAATTTAGCCTCAAATACCACAAGCTGGGGAGGCTAGGTGGCACAGTGAATAGAGCACAGGCCCTAGAGTCAGGAGGGCCTGAGTTCAAATAGACATTTAACACTTACTAGCTGTTTGACCTTGGGCAAGTCACAACCCCAGTTCCCCTGCTTTCCCCTCCAAAAAGCAAAAAACAAACAAAAAGAAATACCACAAGCTGAACTTTGTGTTACTCAAATTATAGAAAAAGATGGCTCAATGATAACAATACCTCAGAGTATTTCTCCTAAAATTTCAAACTTAAAAAAATTATATTTCATTTATTATTTATTCTCACACCTGTATTTGCCTCCTTGGTTCTGAAACAGACAAATGAGGGGAGGCACAGTGAGAATGCTTTTGCCTTCAGAGAACTCATTCATAAGGATGGGCAGTGTGCTTTTTAGTTAGCCAGGTCACCTTCCCATGTATTTTTTTATAGCACCTGGCATGTCGTGATATGCTTCTGATCTTGGGGATCAAGTGTCCACCAAAAGAATTTGGGACCTAGTTTTCACAGCCAAAGAATCTTCTCTTCTGCAATGATAGCTTCTGAATGTGAAAAAAGTGAATTTGCCTAGTTATTAAATCAATAATCGCTTCAATTAATAATGTTAAATTATAATGACTTCATGGACACAGTTATGAAAACATACTTCCCAGAAAAATCTTTTCCTATGAGTCAATCATTACATAAAGCATTCAAAGACATGGAGAAGGATTAAGATCTCTTGGGGAGAGAGATCACACCCACATATTGCTTGTAAGAAAAGAATGGTCATAGATCTGTATTCCTAATTCCTCATAGGAATCCTCATTGTACCCAGGAAAAGAAGAAGCTCAATTTTATCCAAAAAATAGGATGAATTTTTAAAAAATTATTTCAAACCTCACCAGATTAGTTCATTGTATTTTTAATTGCACAGCCGGTTCCTATTCAAACAGAGAAGTTTCAGCAGCGTCTAGTGACAATGGCTGCATAAACATGAAGGACAAAGCACCAAGTGCCAAACAAAGCTTTCCCTGCCCATCGGAGGAAGTCCCACTGAGGCAAAGGGCCCTCCTTGAGCCACACCCACCAAGAGTTCAGGAAGCTCCAGTTTAGTTACTGGCAGAGATTTCCAAAAGCAAAGTGGAGGGGGTGGCAGCGTTGATCATTCTTCCCAAACCCCATCCACTTCTGAAATGATATAGAAAATTTTGATCTGAAAGGTGACATTTGTGGAGAAAGTATTCAGTTGTTTAGCTGATGTTATAGCTAATGTCCAGATAGGCTGAAAGAACTTAATAGATGTTGTTCATTGATCCTTACAATGAATGATTTTGTGAAGCTAATGTCACTATGGGAATTATTATTCCCATGAATCACAGGATCAATGTAGTTAAGGGACCAATTAAGGATCATATGACTAGTAAGGGTGAGAATCAGGATTTAAACTTGAGTGTCTCCTGACGCCAAGTCTAGCAAACTTCCTAGTATAGCACCTGGCTACATCATGTAGGTGGGAATGCTTTATGCATTAAAGATTTTTTCAATGCAGCCCTCCTCCTACCCATAGCTGCCAGTGCCACCCCCACCAAAATGATGTCATCTATTCCAATAGAATGTAAGCTCCTTGAGGGCAGGGACTTCCATTTTTGTCTGTACTTAGACAGTGCTAGGGTAGTTACATGGCTCAGTGGATACAGTGCCAGGCCTGAAGTCAGGAAGGTACATCTTCCTGAGTTTAAATTCAGCCTCAGACTTACCTGCTGTGTGACCTTGGACAAGTTACTTAACCCTATTTGCCTCAGTTTCCTTATCTGTCAAATGATTTGGAAAAATAAATGGCAAATCATTCCAGTATCTTTGCCAAGAAAACTCCAAATAGGGGCAGCTAGGTGGCACAATGAATAGAGCACCGGCCTTGGAGTCAGGAGAACCTGAGTTCAAATCCAGCCTCAGACACTTGACACATTTACTAGCCATGTGACTTTGGGCATGTCACTTAACCCCAATTGCCCTTAAAAAAAAAAAAAGGAAACCCCAAATGGGGTCATAAAGAGTCAGACATGACTGAAAAATGACTGGCAACAACAAAAGTGCAGTGCTCAGTACATAGTGGAAATATAATAAATGCTGATGGATTGACAGAAGGACTAAACAGCAATTGTTCTTTTAATTTAAAAAAATTTTTTCAGGACCATAAATACTCCCTTGCACATTCCCAATACCTACAGAAAGATAAGAAACATGGAGAGAAAGGTATAAAACTCAGAATTATAAAAAGAAAGAAAAAATAGGCAGACCTAAAAGTTTAGCCTCATTTATCTAGAAAGGAAGGAAGGAAACCAGCATTTATTAAGCTTCTACAGTGTGCTAAGTGTTTGACAAATATTATCTCCTTTGACCCTCACAATTACCCTGGAAGGCAGGTGCTGTTTATTGTCCTCATCCTATAGTTAAGGAAACGGAGGCAGACAGAGGTTAAATGACTCACCCAGGCTTATGAAGCTAATGAATGTCTGAGGCTGAATTTGAATTCAGGTCTTCCTGACTGTAGACCCACTGTGCTATCCACTGCTGCACCTAGCTGGTCCAATCCTCCTTATTTCACAAGTGGAGGAGACTGTGACCCACTAAGGTTACTTGACTTGTCCTAGATCCCATAGGTGTTAAGCATCATGAGAAGCGTTAAACTCTTGTCTCCTAACTTCAGAGGTAGTGGTTTCCTCTTGTACCCTCGGTGATTCTTATGGTATGCCCTGTGATTACAGTGAAGCCTTGTTAGAAAATACCTTCTTGTACCATGAATGGAGCCCCTGATTTGGTTTCCAGCTCCTAAATTAAGCCATGGGATTATAGCAAAGTCCTGAGGTGGTTTTTTTTTTAGTGCCTTATTATATATTGTAATACTGCTTGTCATAAACTATTATAATATAACTATAATTATATTATGTTATATATTATATTATGACTATATTATATTATAAACTATTATAAATATTACAAATCAAAAACTGCCTCCCATCTACATAATAAGATAGCTTTCTCAGTATTAGATGTAAAGTTTTTTTAATCTGGGCATCATCTCCCTGTCCTAATCCCAGTGTTATAATGGGATAATAATAGATTAGACCACACACTATAAAGTCTAGGTCCTGGACATCCATCTATTTTGGTGCAATTGTTTGACCTAGAAAAATGATAACCAAGTTTCTTTGTATAAGTGATTGACCAAGGCAGAAAGTGACTATAGTAAATAACAATAACAAAACAGAAGGATACATACAGAGTTAAAATAAGGGGCTGAAGCAGAATTATGCTTTAGTTAAGTAAAAAAGGCAAGGGTAGCAATCATGATCTCAGAAAAAGCAAAAATAAAAATAGATGTCATTAAAAGAGATGAACAGCTACTATAGACAATGAATTGACATCATTATTGAAGATCTATATACCAAATGGCATAGTATATAAATTCTTGAAAGAAGAATTATATGTTATAGGAAGATATAGAAAGTGAAACTATAGTGGCGAGAGACCTCAATGTATCCTTCTCAGACCTAGATAAATTTAACCATAAAATAAACAAGACAGAAGTTAAGGAGATGAATTAAATTTTAGAAAAAAACATGCTAGACCTCTGGGGAATATTGAATAAGAACAAAAATGAATATATCTATTCTCCATTGTACAATGCACCTCCACAAAAATTGACCATGTTTTAGAAAAACCTCACACATGAAGAAAAGCAGAAATATTAAATATATCTTTTTTTCTGACAACAATGCAATAAAAATTACATTCAACAACAAAATAAATAATAACTCGTTTTTATAAATGAATTTTCTTATTTACAAGCTCTTTCTCTACAATTATCCTGTGAGATATATATATATATATATATGTATATGTATATGTATATATACATATATATAAAACACATATTTAATGAGTATAAATATTATGATGCTAATTTAAGAGATGAGGAAACTGAGGTTCCCAGAGGTTAAATGATTTGCCCAAGGCCACATGGGTAGGCTGGTTTGGGAGCTGAGTGTCTAGTGATAGGATGTGGTAGGGATGCTTAGTACATTTTTCTTTCATGTTCTAATAGCCAGTTTAAATGCTTAAAATTACTCTATCTTGCCTGAGTCATAGTATTAAAAATGTGAGGGATAATTTATAGTGAAGTTTCCCCATTCTGAAAAATAAAATCTAGAATGGCTTTAGTATTCACTAGGCTTAGGTTTAGGTCACCTGACCTTCAAGCAATCTGGGGCTTAGCAATGGAGACCCTCCCCCAGAACCAGCTCAGCAGAAGATCCAGGTCCTTTGTCTCAGAAAGATTCCCACACTTAGGTCATGGGTTGGCTCCCCCCAGCCAATGAGAGTGAAGGCCAGTTGTGGGGAGGTGGGGTGTTGCCTTTCTGCATTTGAAGACTATATATAACTGTGGGCTGGCTTCCACCGGTTGCTCTCTCCCTGCTGCATGTGGGCAATGGGGGAAGTTTCCTTTCTCATGAGAAAGAATAAAGAGCTTTTCTGACCTTAGACTCAGACTCTGAACTCTTTTCATTTCACACAAAAAGATTATTTGCTGGTCAATCTCTTTGGCTTAATGGTTGCTACATTAGCAGCCCGCAGAAGAGACACTTGCATACTCATACTTATTTGGGGGTACCTTACAACCCTACTTACTCCTGCCAAAAAAAAAATTTTTCTCCCATAGGATGACAATAGAGATACCCTTCCCTTCTCCATAACTTGAAATTTCCATCATTAGACATTCTTTTGGGCCACGGTTTGATGTCTTCAGAAGACAACTGTTAGAATACACATATGATACCTGGGAAGGAAAAGAAAGGCCACAGTAACCTTCACCACATACCCATTCAAAACCATTAACACATAAACACTGATTGATTAGTTTTCAGATTCTCTAGGGATGGAAAACAAGACACAGAATGGGAAAACTACATATAGGTGCTTAACAACTACTATTTGATATTAAAGATCAGCTGCTCTTAGATTTGTCCATGCTCAGAATCACAAAATTTGAGAAAGAGAAAGCAGCTCAAAAACTATCTAGTCCAGGAGTTTTTAACATTTTATTAAGGGTGGCACGGACTCCCGTTTGGGCAGTCTAGTGAAGTCTATGAACCCCTTCTCAGAATAACAATTTAAATATATAAATTTTAAAACAGTGTTATATGGGAACTCAATTCTATTGAAATACCATTATCAAAGTATTTTTAATTAGTCTCATGGACTCCAGGTTAAGAACCCCTGATCTAGTCCAACCCAACCCTCAAAAAGTTCAACATGCTGTTGTGTAATGTTTTCTAGTAAGGGAGAACTTATTACTTCTCATGGTAGCTACATGAACTTTTTGATGGACCTAGTTGTGAAGACATCTTAAACTTGGATTTCAAAAATCAGCTTAACAAGTCCAAAATGGGGTACACATAATTAGACAACAGAATATTTATTTTAAAAAAAGTCAGATTTTAATGGATTAGAAGCTCTAGGCTTTATTGATTAGAAACTTCACATGTGTCAGCAGTGTAATGTAGAAGTCAACAAAGCTAATCTGATCTTGAGCTGTATTAGGAGAGGCATGGATTATAGGAATATGGAGGTGATAGACACTTTGAACTTTATTCTGATCTGACCACTTCTCAAAACAATCAACAAACACTTATTAAGTGCTTACTGTGTGACTGTTACTGTACTAAGTACTAAGATACAAAGAAACAAACAAAAAGCAAAAACAATCCTGCCCTTAAGGAGTTTACATTATTGTTTTACAAAAGGTATTTGTTTTGCTTATTATTATTAATTCTAATCAAAGTTGGATACTGGTAGTGGATAAACACTTTGGGAAAAAGAACAGGCAAGTAAGTACAAAGCTCCTCATTCATCTTTCTCAATGCTACTGATTATCCTTTAAACACACAATATGTCCAAACTGTAAAAGATCACCTTTTTAACCAATTCTTGCAATTTGCATTTCATCCTAACATTAACAGAACTACATCAATGCAGAGTATAATGTAATTTTCCCATATTGCGTCATTTTGATTTTTGAAACCATAAATTATATGGAAACTTTTGCTTAATATAGTATTACCATTAAGCTATAGATTTGCAAAGTACCAACTCTTCCCTAACATTAGTTTCAACAACATATCCTACCAGTAAGCATCTTTGACTACATCTGTTGCACTATCCACTTGCAATGTAAAATAGTAAAATTTTACTGTCTTGGTTAATTGATCCCAAAGGTCTTTACACATATGAGCAATTCTTCCCAACAAATTAGCTACAATGGACCCATTCTAAGCATTTTACGTATGATGTATTAAGTATCACTTACAGAATAACTAGAAATAGTACCAATCTTTCTCCCATAGACTAAGGTTTTTATACTTGGCAATTCTGTGAGAAAATGTATTCCATCCAAGAAATCATTTGAGATCATAGATAAGGGTTTTGAAAAGGTTTTTTTTTTTTTTTGCTTATTAAAAGTATCTAGTTTTATTTGGAAAAACTGTCTTGTCTTGCCAATATATTTTGTATATACATTTTCAAGAAACTAATGTATTATGTTTTCATTATTATTAAAATATAACTATGCTATCAATGGTTAAATATTTGTCCAAAGCAAACACAATAATCTTTCCCCTTCATTGATAATTGTACTTGTAAATCCTAATAGTAAAAATAATGGGTAGTATTTTCTGGATTTGGGTTTTTCCTTTGTGTTTCAGCAGTTCTAGTAAATTTTCCCCTTCAAGAATGTTCTATATTTATCTAGCATGAAGGGATATTATATTGTTTTTAAAAATAAGAAAGAAGGGACACCAGTATACTGTTGGTAAGGATGTGAATTGGTCTAACCGGTCAGAAAAGTGATTTGGAACTTTGAACCCACAAAATTGTGCGTGTCCTTTGACCCTGCAACATTGCTACTAGGAATGCACCCCAATGAGGCAAAAGACCTAGGGAAAGATCCATATATTCAAAAATATAACACCTTTTGTTGTAGCAATGAATTATAAACGGTGTATGTTTTTGAGAGAGGAGGCCCATCATTTAGGGAATGAATGAACTATGGCAAATGAATGTAATAAATGTTCTCTATATTACATTATATTCTATTCTGCTATATAAGTAATTATCCAAAAGGGATAGATTCGGAGATGTTAGGGAAAAGATTTACAAAATGATGCTGAGCGAAGTGAACAAAAGCAGGAGAAAAATGGATACAATGACTACAAACAATGTAAAGGAAAATAACTTTTAAAGGAATTCTAATAAATATAATGACCAATAATGACTTTGGGAGATTAATAAGAAAATATCCTTACCACCTTTTAACAGAGAGGAGGTGGTCTCAAGGTGCAGAACAAAATATACATGCAGACATGATCAATGTAATAGAAATTTATAGTTTCATACATAACCTCTTTTCTAATTTTTATACATTAAAATGTTCACATTTGCAAGTTTGTTAGATTCATAATAAAATGTTGAATTTTTTAAATGAGAAAGTAGGACATTTTAAAAAGTTAAATTTAAGTTTAATTGTTGAAAATTTCAAATTATTATCTGTACCATTCTCAAATTATTTCAGTTTTTTTTAAAATTACAATTATTTGGGAAGCTAGCTTGTTATATTAAACTCACCAATAAGAATAATGTTGAAAAATATGACAGATATGGTCATCTTAACTTCCACACTAAGACTGTTTAACTTCAACTTTACACACTTTATATTCAAATGCAGTATGATAACATAACTCATCTATGTCATGAGTCTATGCCAGATTTTAAGGAAGGTAAGAGATTGCTACCATAACTCAAATTTGACCTCATTTACACATACCGTATTAAATAATCTCTATGTCAGCTCATTGAGATAAAATTAATTCCCCCATACTAGAGTCCCTTTTGCTAACATTAATTGGAAGCTTTTTTTATTAAAGAAAAAGTGAATTATACATCAAGGAGTTGTACTGGAAAATATTCAATGTCGGCCATGCCTTCTCATCCCCTTTGAGTGGGTGTTGAGCCCTACAGTTTAGAAAATTCTGCCTTATGTGATGGAATATTATTGTGCTATAAGAAATGGGAAGGAGATGGACTTCGTATTTACCTGGAGAGGCCTGTACGAATTGA
>CM053596.1:185319182-185340581 GCA_028646575.1 Pseudocheirus occidentalis | reverse complement strand
AAGGAAGGAAGGAAGGAAGGAAGGAAAGAAGGGAGGAAGGAAGGAAGGGAGGAAGGAAGGAATGTGTCATGGTTGGTACAGCTAGTTAGGGTCAGGATTTGGACTAGAATTCCAACTTCTCCCAGTCTAGTACTCTTTCCTGTGTACTACACTTTATAAACGGTTACTAAAAGAGTAATGTGCTTAATAAGCTCATCTCACTAAGGTCATTCTTTTTTGGATAGTAGTCCTTTTTTTGGAGGTGGTGGGTGTTTGTCATCTCACACAATATGACTGCTTTCCATTTTCATGGTAAAATCTGAAAAGGAGAAAACCAAACTTGATTAAAAACCTTAAGAGAACATAATTATTCATTGACATCAATTATTAAGAACTTTTCTTGTAAACAGAGTTTAAACTTGAACAGTATGTCACAGGATGTGCTGTATTGTAATTCTAACTTCACTTCAGACAACTCTGAAATGTCATTGATTAACTATCAATGTTAACCAATCAGTAATAAATAAACACTTATTAAAATGTGTTAATAATGGGAATACAAATCCAGAATGAGATGGTACCTGCCCTGGAGGAGCTTCCCTTTTGGGAGAAGTAGACAATATGGTCCCAGAGAAGTAAATATGTATCTAGACAACAGATATACACAGTGATTTAGGATGGGATGCTAATTGCTGAGAGGATCAACCTCTAGAGGAAGCTGATCCTTGAACAGAGTCTGGAAGGAAACTCAAGGTTCCAAGAGATGCAAATGAGGGAGCCTTTACAGGCTTTGTTAAATAATGGTGAGAGGAGAAAAAGTTGGGGAACGGGGGCAGGCGGGGCTGTGGCCTGCTGAAGGGTGCAGAATGTGTAATCTATGTACAAAGATAACCTGGGACTTGATTGTGAAGGATTTTACATAATAAATGTCAGTTTTAGGCATGAAAACATTTTATGTTTAAAGGAGCAAAGTCTGAATCTTCATTTTGAAATACCTTCTGCAGTATAGAGTGTGTTCAGGGAAGACCAGAACTTCTGATGTGAGGCATGTTGGGCCCTTTTCAGGGTTGTTTTCCACCTTTGGTGTCCACTTGATCTACCCAACTCTCCCCTGTGGCTCCAAGAAGCTGCAGCATGTGCAGTGACCACACCTTGTTAAACTATTTCAGCAGACAGGCTATAAATCAGGTTGAGGGTAATGGAGGGGTGTCTGCCCCAAGTACGGGAAAACTTCTCCCAGCCGAGTGGGTAGACAGAACAGTTTATTCCAATGGCTCTGAAGGCAGCAGATGCAGGTACTTTGGAGCCCTTTGAGCTTGGTAAAACATGGAAGATGGCAAGGTCCACTGCATCTTGAGCTATGACCAGTCATCTTGACTTTTGTCTTGCCACTGGACTCCAAAGACTCTGGAACAAAGAGTGAGGTCAACAGATTTGGGCAACTCTACCTCATTTAAGTCCAATTTATGTGCAAATCAAAATACATCACCCATGCCATTTTACTATTTTTACCTACTTTGAAGTCCCATGGCAACAGGCAAGTGACAAAGCAACAGGTGCAGATACACTGGGAACTGTAGTCACAACCCTGCATTCAGGTCATAAGGTTGTCTTCTCACTGTACTGAAGCAGCCGGGAGATTCAGCAGTCCCCTGGGTATCTGAGGAGTCTTTTTGAAGGGCCATACTTCTCAACTCTTGATGTGAGGAAGGGGCTAGAAAAGGTGCCCTAAAAATGGTATGCTTCACCAATCCTAACCCTGGCCTGCTTACCATGCATGCTAGGTGGGGATCCCACCCAAAGGTAGAAACAAAAAAAGTACAAAAACTTTCACAGAGATGATGCTACTCACCATCAGTACATGGAATGTGTACACACATATGGAAAGCATGAAACCCCGTGTACCTAAATGATAAACAGCTCTCTGTGAGAGAAATTCAGCTGGTATCGCATCCATATAATGCCAGCATATTGAAGTCAGAGATGGGAATATGTTTGTCTGTAGTGGCCACAGTGATGAGGAGCACCATGAAGCCGGTGTAGGTTTTGCAATCAAAACTAATCTAGTCAACAAGCTCATATGCTGTAAAACCTACCAAAAGGAGCAAATGACAGGCTCAAGACAATGTGATTGCCATTTGCAGGAAAGTGCCATGCCACCGTCATCAGGGTGTGTGGGTTCCCACCATGACAAATCCTGATGAGGTCAAAGAAAAAGTTTATGAAAACCTAGAGACCCTCATCATCACTGTGCCTAAAGAGGACAAGCTCATAATTCTGGGTGACTTTAATGCTAGAATAGGCACAGACCGTCAGATAAGGCAGGGAGTCCTTGGGAGGAATGGAGTTGGAAAGAGCAACAGCAGTGGTCACTTACTACTGAAGACTTGTGAGTCTCATGACCTTCTCATCATCAATCCTGTCTTCCATTTACCTAAACTCAATAAAACTTCATGACTGTATCCTTGCAGCAAACATTGGCATTTAATAGACTGTGATTGTAAGAAGGGATAGACAAGATGTGAGAGTGATGAAGGCTATGTGTGATACAGACCCGGACTTATCACAGATATCTTCCCAAGGCTAAATGTTCACATTCAACAAGAGCAGTGGCCCCAAGACAAAACAACTACCAGAAGACTTAATGTTGACAGATTAGGGTACTTCTCTCCACTAACTTAGAGGGAAAGCTGAGCTAACACACAGTTGGCAACAGAGGAGCAGAAAAGGAAAGGGTAGCTTTCAGAGACTTGGTATACAGCACATTTACTCATCTGGGCCAGAACACTCACAAATATCAATATAGGTTTGACAAAAATGATGGGAAAATTCAGAAGATGCTAAATAAAAACTGAGAACTCCACAGGGTTTACCAGCAGGATAGTCCATCCATCTTTAAGAAGGCAGCATTTAACTCCATCAAAAGTAATTTCCAAATGATACTTAGATGCAATGAGAATCTTGGCTTAAGAAGAAGACAGATGAAATTCAGTTTTATGCTGATACTAATAATCCAAACACTTTTATGATGCCCTAAAAGTTATTTATGGGCCAAAGACCTATGATGCATCTCAACTACTCAGTGCTGTTGGAGACACATTGATTAATGATAAGGAAATTATCTTGGACAAGTTGGCTAAACCCTTCCATAGTATTCTCAACCGACTGCCATCAATCAATGGTGAAACCAACCACAGGTTGAAGTCAATCCTTCCCTAGCCTAATTTTCAACTGATGAAGAGGCTTTGAGTGCCACTGCGTTGCTCTCATGCAGCAAAGCTCTCATGCTAATTCTATTCCAGCTGAGATTTACAAGGCAGGGGGACTGTTCATACAAAAGCTGATTAAAATTTTCTGGGTTATGTGGCAAGAGAAGGTTATCCCCCAGGAGTTCAAGAATACCTCCACTGTGCATCTCTATAAAGGTAAAGAAAATAGGTTGCCCTGTGATAGTCACAGTGGGATCTCTCAGTTATTACTGACAAGATTCTTGTCAGAGTCCTCCTTAATAGACTGATACTTCACCTGGAAGATGGTCATCTACCTGAGAGCCAGTGTGGCTTTGGAAAGGGTCAAAGAATGGTCAATATAGTGTTTGCTGCCGGACAACTCCAGGAGAAATGCTAGGAACAGAACAGAGGTCCGTATACAACATTTGTTGAGTTGACCAAGACCTTTGATACTGTCAGTCATGAGATTTTGTGGAAAATTATGGCAAAATTTGGTTGCCTGGAGAAGTTCCTCTGTATTGTATGCCAGTTTCATGACAGCTTGCTTGCACAGGCTCCAAATAATGAACAAAGCTCTAGTGCTTTCCCAGTCACCAATGGAATGAAGCAGGCCTGTAAGCTTACTCCCATGCATGATGTCTTCAGCAATGTTGTCAGATACCTTCTAAGATGAAAATGGCATCAAGCTCAGCTATTGCATTAATGGTAAACTATTTAACTTGAAAAGGCTACAATCCAAGATTCAAAAGGAGGGAAAATTGTTTTATACTTTTTTGTTTGCAGACAATTGTGCACTCGATGCAGCCTCTGAGGCTAAGATGCAATAAAGTATGGATTAATTCTCTGTGGCTTCTGCTCATTTTGGTCTAACAATTAACCCCCAAAAAACAGACTCTCTACCAGCCAGCACCACACCATCCATACATGGAATCATCATATACAGCAAATGGAGAAATATTGAATGCTGTGGATAATAAGTTCACTTACAATATACTTTCCTGGGTTGATAAGGATGATGCACTCATTGCCAGAGCTAGCTCAGGGTTTAGGAGGCTCTGAAGGAAAGTATGAGAGTGAAGAGGTATTAGGCAGCCTACAAAACTGAAGGTCTACAGAGCCATTATGCTGACCTCATTGTTGTAGACCTGAGAAACCTGGGCAGTTGACCAGCAACATGCCAGGAAACTGAATCACTTCCATTTGAATTATCTTAGGAAGATTGTGAATATCACCTGGCAAGATAAGGTACTGAGTTCCTTTCTTGAGCTAAACTGCCTAGCATTCAAACTTTACTACAGAGAGCACAACTCCAATGATCTGGCCACATTGTTTGAATGTCAGATGTACCTAGGCTATTTTGCAGAGAACTCACACATGGCAAGTGCTCACATGGTACTAAAAAAAAGCAATACAAGGACACTCTCAAGGTCTTTCTGAAGAACTTTGGAACTGATTGTCTGACATAGGCAACACTGGCACAGGACTGCCCATCATGGTGTGTCTACAACAAAGAAGGTGCTGTGTGCTCTGTGAGCAAAGGAGAATTGCAGTAGCTCAAAAGAAACATGAGATGTATAAATTTAGAGACCTTTACACTCCAAATGTCCATATGAACTATTTGTGCCTGATCTGTAATTGAGCCTTCTGAACTGATATTGGTTTGATCAGCCACAGTTGGACACACTATACCTTGACTCCACCATAGTGATGTCATTTGGTCCTCTTTGAGAAGGAAGGACAACAACTAACCAGCTTTCTACAGTCTTGCTTTCCCAGATCTTTATCTTTTTTTTCCATGAAATAAATGTCCTACTTTATGTAAATCATATATCCCATGTTATGTCTATCAAGATGCTCAAAAATTCAAGAGAACTAGGAGACTTCAGACTAGAAAGAGCGAATCTGGAGCTATAGTGTAGCATAGTATAGGGGTTTATGACCAATGTTTTGATCTCTCCACCAACCAGGACCAGGATATATACTGTCTCAATCAAGGATACAGTTACCACCCAAAACCAGTGGCCATTGCTGCAGTAACCTCCAAATTTCCTGTGCTTATCTCAAGTCTGCTAAACAAATAACTGTTACTCACCCCTGGTTCTGCCCTTTTGTGGGTGATATTGACATTCTTGTCTAGCTAGGGTACAGATTGGTGTTTTATTGATCCAGTTGTGGCTTGGCCCCCATTCTACCAGTTCCTTCCTTCTCTCTTTTTACTCTGTGGTTTCTCTTTAAAGTACTTACAAATATATACTTTAATGAAAATTATCCAAATAGGGGACAGAGATCAAAGCCGGTTGACATAAATGCATCTTATGGCTCATTTCCTCCCCCATGGTCCTCCAGTATCTGACAAGAAGCTTGGAAGTTCATTTTCCCCAATGCAATTTGCCCATGGGTTTTCACTTACAACCCAGTTGCCATGGTTGACCAGTATCCAATCCATTGACATGAGACAGGAATTCAGTGTCCTCTAACCAAATGAATAGGATGGGCTACGCAGTCAGGACTGCATTCAACCTAGGCTCACATCAAAGTAATCACACCCTTAGTTTCTCAATCCCAAATACAATCCAATCCAAGTATTTAATTTACATTGCTCTTCCTCTTATATGAAGCAAATCTGAGGGAGTTTCTGCCTCTAGCAGGTCACAAACTTCCTTGTTATCACAAGGTCACCAAAGCAAAGAGAGAGAGAGAGAGAGAGAGAGAGAGAGAGAGAGAGAGAGAGAGAAAGGGGGTAAGAAAGAGAGAGAGAGAGAGAGATTCCACAAGTAGACTGCCATCTGCTCAGTCCCACTCCCCAGGTTCTGACTTGCCCTTTTCAAATCCACACGCCCTTGGCTTTCTTCTTTGAGCCCACACTTTGCTTGTCCCCCAGGGCTGAATGAGAGGGGCATGAATGCTACATTAGAAATTTGATTTTTTAAAAGGATTCACAGCCAAGTCCCTTTTCCTTCTTACCATCTAAATATATATTTCCCAAATTGTTCTCTTAATCTTGACGTTAAAAGAATTTGAAGCTTTTCTTTAGGCCTTTATGATATGAAGACATTTAGTGTAAAGTTTCTCATCACTGCGAATCTCACCTGGAACAACAGACGTACATTTTTGTAATTCTGGGGGCCAGGGATGGGTGACTGGTGGGAAAGGAAGTGGCAATTTTTGGAAGTGAAACTACATCATAAAAATATGATCAAACATGGTACTTATTGGCACTTTTCTTCCTAGTATTGAGATTGAAATGAAAGGTTTTAGGCTAAATTTAGTACACATTATCTGAAGATATACTCCCTGGCACAGGGAACCTTGTCTTCTGGTCTTCACCTTCTATACTTTCAGGCTGGAGTTGGTTGTAGAAAATATTTAAGAAGGCATTTCAACTTCAAAATTACTATAGAGAATGCAGCATATACTTTTGGGGGCATGATCAGTGTGAGAATTTGTTTTGCTAGACTGTACATATTTGTAATGAGAGTTTTCTTTTCCTTTTAAATTGTTCAATTGAAGCAGGGAAGAAAAAATAAATGCTTGTGATAGGGTGATGCGACCTGGACCCTGAATTTTCCCATACATTTTAGCATCCCAGTACCTAAATTTTCCCACACAGTCCAGTCCCTAGAGTCTTGTCCAAGACATCTGGCCCAGCCCAACCTACCTGGATACTCAATAGTCCTTTTAATAGTCCTTTCACTATGGCTCATGGCCCAGTCAGACCACTTCATTCATTTCACTTTTGTACCTGGGTGACCCCGGGCTACTTACCACTCCTTAATCCCATTCTGATCTTTTCACTGTCCTGTTTTTTTGTCCATTTATAAGTATCAGTCTTACCCCTATGAAGGTCCAGATTCACTCAGAATCTACCCTGCTCTATTGGCATTACAATAAACTTTGCTATTTTGACTGAAAGAAGGCTTAAGTGGTAAATGCTTTCTAAGCAGACTCACCCTACCCTCCCAGTTCAGGGTTCCCAGCACCCCAAACTGCATCAATTGGAAAAAAAAATAAAAGGATAACCCCCATTACTGCAGAGATTATGTATCTATCATAATAATAGTTAACGTTTACATAATACTTCATAATGCTCATACTGTTCATAACACTTCATACTGTTCAGGTGTAGGAAGAGGGAGCAGGGGAAAGGAGTAAACTCTTAAGCAGCTTTCTATGCTTTCTCCTTGTAGAGGAAAAACTGTAGGTCTGAAGCATTGTATGGGTCCCTGGGAGAGGTAGGAGCCTATCTTAGAGGAAGGAGTGTTATTTTGACTGTTTGTGGACTAACGCAGGAGTCCTTTCTTTCTGTGTGTGTGTGTGTGTGTGTTTTGTGCATTTTTTTTCACAGGAATCCTGTGAAGTAGGTAACTTAAATATTATTTTTGTGTTCAAGTGAAGAAACTGTGGATAAAAATTTAAGTGATTTGTTCATAACTGTGTCAGGAAGAGGGTTTAAATCTACACTTGACTACAAGTCTATTTCTTTTTCTGCTGTACTACACCGCCTTATCACTTAAAGATGTTATTGGTGGAAGCCATGCCCAGGAGAAAGACTAGTCAGGTCTTTGTCCTGGTATTAAAGATGCCTCCCCATACAAGCTCTAAGCAACCCCACTGACATTACATTTGATATTTTTCTGGCATTCATTATTGTCTCCTTTCTGGGGTTTAAAAATCTCATTGTCCTGTATACTCCTTAGTCTGCTAATAGGACGCAAAAGACTGATGTAGGGACACTTTCAGATCACCTGAGCTACAACTCTGTACCCTCTATAAAAACGGGAGTTAAATAGTTTGTCAGAACCATATCTAAGGAACATGGGTTGGAGGAAAAAGACAACTCACTGAAATTTGTATTCAGTTTCCTGGAGTATCTACAGAGCCTCTCCAGAGACCCCCATGGCCCCAGGAGAGGAAGAACCATATGGCCCCAGAAATGGCAGGAGATGGAGGTAGCTATGAAATATCAGGGAGTTCCTGGACAGACAGAGGAATTCTAAGACCAAACCTCATGAGGAGAAGAAGAGGAATTCCTGTACAACGCCAGCTTCTTGGAACAAACTGAAGAGTTCTGAGACTAGGCAGAGGCTGGAGCCAAGGAATAGTAAAGGACAAATTTGCAGTATGAAGGAGCCAACTTGGACCTGGCAGTCATTTGTACTGGGAGTTATGTGTACTGTTCGGGTCTAGGAAGAGGGAGCAGGGGAAAGGAGTCAATTCTTAAGCAGCTTTTTATGCTTTCTCCTTGTAGAGGAAAAATTGTAGGTCTGAAGCATTGTACGGGTCCTTGGGAGAGGTAGGAGCCTATCTGAGAGGAAGGAGTGATATTTTGATTATTTGTGGACTAACATAGGAGTCCTTTCTTTCTGCGTGTGTGTGTGTGTGTGTGTGTGTGTGTGTATTTTGTGGAGGTTAATAAAACTTGTTTTGCATTCAATGTATTATTAGCTTGTGTGGGAAGTGAGGGTTCTTCTACCTTTTGTGGTGTCTTAGATGTTACCTATATTCTTATGTTCCTGGGGTCACCCTGAGTAGGAATATGAGTCAAATGATTTGTGAGATTTCCCAAGTTTTTGAGCCTGGTTTTTGTAAATCTAGCCATTATCCGAGGCAGCTGGTAGCACAGTGGATCTTATAACCTTCTGCTAGTTGCTTAAACTTCTGTTTGCCTCAGTTTTCTCAACTATAAAATGAGAAGAATAATAATAGCACTACCTACCTCTCGGTTGTAGCAAAAATCAAATGAAACAATAATTTATGTTTAAAAAGTTCTCAGCACAGAGCTTGACAGGTAGTAGACATCATATAAATGCTTATTGCTTTCCCCTGTTCACTCCTAGTTCTGAACTGATGGCTATATATGCAAACAATATTTAAACAGATTTCTGAAGGAAAGAAAGTACAGGAGCTAAAAATGAGGCATTTGGACTCAAAGATTTCTGAGATGGAGAAATGAAGCATCTCACCCAAAACTACATAGCAGGCTAGTAGCAAACTGTTTGTTCTCCAAATTGTTCCATTGCCATTAGTTCTGCTATAATGTGATGTTGTTGTTGTTCAGTCATGTCTGACTCTTTGTGACCCCATTTGAAGTTTTCTGGGAAAAGATACTGGAAGTAGTTTGCCATTTCCTTCTCCAGCTCATTTTATAGATAAGGAAATTGAGGTAAACAGGATTAAGTGATTTATCCAGGGTCACACAGCTACTACGTATCTGAGGCTTTTGGCATAGCTTTCTGTCTCCAGGCCTGGCACTCTATTTGTCACACTGCCTAGTTGCCCCATAATGTGACTTATGTGTTCCTAAAAGACCACCACGCTATGCAAAATCAAGCAATAAAAATCACAGGGCTTATGGGAAAAATAGGATTAGGGACACAATGCTCAAAAACTTTATTTGTGATCACAAAAAAGAGATAGGAACCTAATAAAAATGGAAGTAATTTATACATGTCGATTTGTTCTAATACTACAATAAGTGGCACCTGCAGCCTCAGAACACTGTTGAGCCTGATCCCCAGTTTGCAATGGGGCCCAGGATGACAAAGTCAAATGACCAATAGAAAGGCATCCTCTGCAAATCGAATCTCTGGGACAATTGGGGAGGGTGGGAAGAGGAAGACTGGAGTGGTGTCTGTAGACAAGCCCTTCTCCTCTCTTCTGCCCTGTCCTCTGACTACCCCAGAAGATAGATAATAAATACAACACTCTATCTTGAAAAAATCCTAAAGTTTGCTTGTAGAAATGGACATCAAAAGGATTGTAACTTGTGAGTTATTGTGAAGCTGTGCAATTCTCTGCTTTCTTATGAAGGAAATCAGACATAAGTCAATACAAAATGTGAGTCATGTTCAAATTGTTCTCTATCAATAGGGTTGGAACGAATTTGTGTTTTCAAAACAAGCATTAAAGCAGAACTGACTGTACCTGATAAAGATCCTTGGGAAAAATTAAATTTGTTCAAAGAGACCTTGCAGATACCATGGCAGGACAGCATAAAACATGCAAAAGAAACTCATTGTCATTCTCTTTATCATATCTAGGAAAAGCTAAGCATGGACAGAAGGTGCTCAACCCTTGGAAATTGGTCATGGCCCTCTATGTAAATAGGAAGATGACAAAGAAAAGTATTGTATGCTGCTGACCATACAGCGATAGTTCCTTTACAGAAAATTCAGCTCTGGCAAGTCAGAAACAATTCTAGGGATCTTTTGATCAGTCAGTCAACCAAGTTTATCAAGTGCCTACTACATGCAAAGTACTGAGAACATAAAGAAAAGGAAACATTGCCTACCCTCCAGTAGCTCACAATCCAATGGGGAAGCTAACATGCAAACAACTATGAACTATGATAGATAGAGACAGAAAACCTTGGAGGGTAGTCCCAGAGGAAAGACATTAAGAATAAGGAAGACTGGGAAAGACTTCTTGTAGAAGGTGGGACTGCAGCTGAGATTTGAAGGAAGCTTTCCCCAAGTAAAACCCCATTATAGAAATTGACCATATTAAAAAAAATTTATCAGGGTGGCTAGGTGGCACAGTGAATAGAGCACCGGTCCTGAAGTCAGAAGGACGTCAGTTCAAATCTGACCTCAGACACTTAACACTTACTAGCCATGTGACCTTGGGCAAGTCACTTAACCCCAATTGCCCCTGCCTTCCCCCTCAAAAAAAAGGCAAAAAAAAAATTATCAATCATTTCCTTACCAGTTGCAAATCTTGTGATCCTTTGCGAAGAGGTTGTTGGCTGTGGGCCACATACTCTACAACAGATAGATTGCTGATGGCTATTGACTGCTGCTTTTTTAAAAGAAGTGGTTAAAAACTGATAGATGTTTGCTAGGACAATTAAAAGGTCATCTTTTTGATTCATGTTACTTTTCTCCATGACTTTGAATGTCAAAGGGGTGGGGAAGATTCAGAGGTTGATTGCTATCTCAGGCACTGTGACCCAAGATCCATAGTGAGATTTATCTGCTACCTTATACCACTCCTGTCTTTGTAATTTGTTACCCTACCAATGTGCAAATGTGGAATAAGAACTTCAGGGTAGATGGATTTTTTAAAAAAAAATCTTAGTATGTAATAATTACCAAACAAAAGTTTTAAATATAGAAATTCACATAACAAGAGCTAACCCCACACATAGAACGGGGGATGTCAATGTACAGCTCAAAGAGAAGCAGAATAATCATCTCTAGACTCTTGTCTCCCCACCTTTATCCAAGGGAGACTTGATTTTTTTGTCAGGAGGATCATTTACAAGGTTACACATCATTCCCCAATTGATAAATGGTCAAAGGATATGAAAACATAGTTTTCAAATGAAGAAATCAAAGCTATCTATAGTCATATGGAATTAATTAGGAGAGTTATCTGGTGTTTGGGGCCAGAAGTTAGGCCACTTTGCCAATTATTCTCAGAGAGGGTGGTACTGGGATAGAATCCCTCTGGTGGATATCTGCTCCCTTAAATATTTTTAGGCTGGGGATGTGGTTTTCAGGTCCACACTAAACTTCTGATCACTCTACACTGATGAGAAAAGGAGGACCCAAACTTTATATCTAAGACTTTACTCCCTTCCCACCAAATACCAATTCCACAATAAACACAGCCAATAGCAAAGAAACCCATTTATCCAAATTGATAGTAAAACACAAGTCAGAGAAAGGATATGTAAGAGAATATGAACCAGACAATACAGAGTGAAGAAACTTTCCCACTGAGATCAATGGAACTTAGCTCAACAAGAGAGAGAGGCCTTGAGTCTCATATGAGGGGAAATTCCCCAAAGTTTCTATTCTAGCAAGCTGGAGATAGGGACATGTTGGAGAATGCTGGCTCGTCTCATGTTGACTTTTTTCCCCAGAGTCTTTTCCTTCAGAAATGTGAAGGCCTTGGGTGTCTGAGAAACCGAAGAAGTTTGAAGAATGTCCAAGGACTTGAAGAAACTCCAGAGCTTGGAGAGAATGAACCTCTTCACTCTTGTGATCTCACCACCTCTGCTCCTGCCTTTCACACAGGCACAGGACAAGGATCTCCACAAATGAGGAAAGAGTCCCAAACTAACGGGCTTTGGGGTCCAGGGTGACATTCATGCTAGGACTGCTTAAGATAAAGCTCTTTACACCATCTGTCCTGGAGCTTCCTTTCTAGCCTTATCCTTCCTCTCCTATACGGTCCTCTCACTAGTGACATTCCATCTCCTCTTCCTATGTCAGGCATTGGCTGTACCCCAAACTTGAAAAGAACACCCTCCTCACTTTAACCTCTGCTTCCTTTCTTTACTTCAGCTATCACCAATATCACCTATTACATGGAGAAAGAGAGGACATTTATTAAGCACCTACAATGTGCCAGGCGCTTTGCCAAGTTAAACCCTTTTCAATTATGCTCTTATCGGGGAGGCTAGGTGGCACAGTGAATAGAGCACCATTCTGGAGTCAGGATGACAAATATGCTCTTATTTGATACTCATAACATCCTTGGGAGGTAGGTATTATTTTTCCCTATTTTACAGTTGAGGAAACTGAGGCAAACAGATTAAGTGACTCACCTGGAGTCACCTAGCTTAATAATGTCTGAGGCCTGATTTAAACTCAGGTGTTCCAGACTCTGGACCCAGCACTCTCTCCTCCCTGCCACCTGGCTAGAAACATCCTTACCTGGGAGTTCCCTATACCAACCTATACCAACAAAATCATAGATCCAGCCCCTGTTATTGACCTCAGCTGATCCTGCTTCCTCTGGCACCACATCTGGACTATTGAGAAGCCAGCAACATATTATAGTGGGAACGGTCCTAGCTCTAGGGCCAAAGGTCCTCAGCACATGTAAATGCCACCTATGATTCTTGGGCAAATCATCTAATCTCCCTGGGTCTCAGTTTCCTCATAAAATGAGAGGGCTGGACTAACTGGCCTCTGAGAGTCCATGTAGGTCTAGACTTATCTTCTTAATTCAGACATTTAGTCATGTTACCCCTCTGATTGTACCGTCCAGGGCCTCCCTATTGCCTTCCAAGTAAAGTTTAAATTCCTTAGTCTAATATAAGGCCCTCTACTGTCTAAGGCCACACTTTTTATTTATCTCAAATTCTTTGCCAAGAAAACCCCAAATGGGGTCGGAAGAATCAAACATGACTGAAATGACTGGACAACGACATAGTCTATGGTATAGTTGAATCTCTTTCCTGCTAACCATACTTTCTCACTTTTGTCCTTTGTTGACTTTGCTTTTTACACACCTAGAATACCCTCCTAACACTCCCTACCAAGTTCTCCTACCCCACTCCATCTCCAAAATAATATCCAGTGAATATAATAGACTCAATAAAAATGTTAAGTTTAATTGAACTGAATTACATAAAACTAAATTTTCACTAAAAAAGAAAAATCAGATCTGCTACAAGGCAGTGGGGTTTCAATTATCTTGATAATTTACCCCCCCACAAAAGTCAAATCAACAAGGTTTTAAGGGGTGACTATGTTCAGGTACTGTACTGAACACTTGGAATATTAATAATAGCAAAAAAGAAAGACAGCCCCTGCCTGCCCTCAAGGAGTTTTCATTTTAATGAGGGAAGATAACCCATAAAAGGAAGCTGAAAAGCAGGGGCACGGGATGGTGAAAGTCTGGATAATAAAGCATGACTGGCCCAGGCCCTTCCTCAAAATGGAGGTTCTTGCAGAAATAAAATGAGGCAAAAACTAGAAATTTTCCTGCATTGCCCAACTTTTTCTCTTCCCTTATTTGAATGAATAATTTGCTTTCTTTTGCCAGAGGTAGATCTATACCTTCATAGTATCCTGGCCAATCAATCCATACCTTTTATCGTTACTGCTTTTTAGGAGTTTGACCCCAAGAAATGAAAATATGACATCTTTTATCAAAGCTTGATGAAGATATTAACATGTACTTGAATCTGACCTGGAGAGAGAATCCTAAGCTGGTTGTTAAAATTCAAAATGTTCATTGTCATAAAAGTTTTTTTTTTTATATTGAGGCAGATTAATGGAGACAGATTTAATTTACTGGAAGGTATGCAAGGGCTGTAATAGCTTGTCTTGTCAGTATGTTTTATTTCTCCTCAGATTTTTTCACTGAAAAGGGGGAAATAAAAATCTCTCAGATGTAAGAGATGGAAGTGGCAAACAGGCCATTTGTTCCCCCTACACGCTTTTCCCCCTCCCTACCAGCCCAGGATTTTCAAATCTAAAAAGTCCTGGCCTTATGTATTTGTTCGCTTGTGTTCTCCCCAGTGAACAAGACTTTGTTATCACACACTTTGGGGAATTAATTACAGTGTGGAAAAATTTTGGCTATAGGGAGCTACGATGCTAGAACAAGTAAACCCCACCTAACACTGGTAATTGGGTCTGGGAAAACATAGTGTTAAACAAAAATCATATTATAGTGGGCAGTTAGTTGTACAGGGACAATTTTATACATGAGTGATCAGCTGAACAGTGTTAATGATGGGCTTTGACTATGCTGTGTTAATGATGTTACTATGAAACAATGTTGGCTAGGGCCACCCTGAGTAGGATATGTTGGTACTTCAATACTCCAGTGGAGCTGAGATCTCCCTGAAGTTGTTAATCCCTTCAATAAGGCAGATCACAACCCATCTATACTTTTCCCTTCCTGGGTAGTTCTTCACCTCTTGGTATATACATACGGCATGTTGGGGGCTAGGGGATGGGGAATGGGGTCAATTCTTTTGACCCTGTTGGAAAATACAGTATTCTAAAAGGACCTCTCAATGTGAAGGATTAGTTTGCTTTAGTTAATGGTTGGAGGATAGGCCTTTGGTGTTATTAAGTTGTTTTAGTCATATCTAACTCTTTATTACCCCATTTGAGGTTTTCTTGGCAAATATACTAGAGTGGTTTAGCATTTCCTTCTCCAGCTCATTTTACAGAGGAGGAAACTGAGGCAGACAGAGTTACATGACTTGCTCAGGGTCTTACAGCTAATAAATGTCTGAGGTCAGATTTGGATTCAAATCTTCTTGACTCTAGCCTTGGCACTCTATCCACTGTGCCATTTAGCTGCCCTGAGGATAGGCTTAGGAACTGATTATTCCTAATAATCAGGTTGATAAAATAGGTTAGGCGCCTACCACCAGGTTCTAAAGACATATGAAACAGGTACCAAAAGGCTAGGAAAGGATTCAGAAGGTGCTGTTAGGGTTGTCACTGATCTTCTAACATAGAATGACCATTGCCCACTTCTTTGGTGTACTCTGAACCTAAGTCAATCTACAGAACAGTCCAAATCATGACACTTTTCCCAGGGGAAAGCAAATACAGACGCTCAGGGAAAGCTATCCAGGTAACCAGACTCCCTAGAGCAGCACTTTTCTACCATAACAAGGTCTCACATGGCTCTTGTATTGCACCTTTTGTCAAAATACTCAACTTTAAAGCTACATTGTAAAGGCTGGTTTAAGGAACACTAACCCAGAACCTTAGGCTCTGAGTTTTGTTGTTTTTGCTCTTGTTTAGTAGTTTCAGTCATGTCTGACTCTTTGTGACCCATTTGGGGTTTTTTTGGCAAAGATACTGGAGTCGTTTGTCATTTCCTTCTTCAGCTCATTTTAGAGATAAAGAAACTGAGGAAAATGGGGTTAAGTGACAGCTAGTAACTGCCTGAGTCCAGATTTGAACTCACAAAGATGAATGTTCCTGACTTCAGTCCTGGCACTCTATTCACTGTGCCACTTGTCTTTATACGGCGCCAAAGCCAGGCTCAGAGTATGGGGAAATCAGAGGTTCTTACTTTGCCTTTCTGTTCTCACAGTTCTATTCTTCTCCCTTATTTTAAGGCATCACTTCCCCTAACCCTCCTTGAGAAAGGGTGTGTGACCTGGCCTCCCTCTAGGTACTTGGCAGAATTGGCTCATAATGGCATTGACCTACTTCCTGTGATGCTCTTTGGTGCAGTAATGTTGCCAATAGATAAACATTTTCCCCAGTCAGCTGTTGAGTTCCATTAAATAGCCACATATATTTTGTATCTTAGTGCTCCTACATCACTCTCTGCAACTTCTTTTTTGCACATCTTCCTTTCGGCTCTTTTCTTGAAGCACTGGTTGTTACCCATGGCCATTTAAACCAGTTCTGTCTACTTTGTACCTTCAGGTTTCTTCAAGGATGGATAAACTATTACCTCTTACTATGTCTTCCTTTCTTGAAGCTTCTTAGCCCATGTTGATGGGGGGTTGAACGTTTAAAATCTTATATTTTATAGATTTATTTTTATATCACATTTGTTTCTAACTATATCCCTTTCTCCTTCATACCTGGAGATCCGCCCACCACTTGTAGTAAAGATTTTAAAAGAAAAGAAAAGCAAGTTTAGCAAAACTAGTTAACACATCAAATGTGTTTGACAACATAAGCAACATTCAACATGTATAGGGCCCTGCCACTGCAACGAAGGTAAGGGAGGTACATTTTCTCAATTCTTCTTCCAGGAAAGCTTTATCACTGCAATTACATAGTATTCAGCCTACCTTATTTTTTTTTTGTTTGTCCTTTCCATTTCCTTTTGAGTAATCACTGTTTGTATAGTTTTTC
Organism: Pseudocheirus occidentalis; assembly: GCA_028646575.1. Taxonomy (NCBI): domain Eukaryota; kingdom Metazoa; phylum Chordata; class Mammalia; order Diprotodontia; family Pseudocheiridae; genus Pseudocheirus; species Pseudocheirus occidentalis. Next base: position 185,323,792 of record CM053596.1, on the reverse strand, counting down.
CTCATTCTGCATTGGGGGTTCAGATTTAACAAGTTTTCCTTATTCCTGGAAGCCATCTTTAAAAAAAGGAAAAAGTTGATTGCAGCTTTATCCAGCATTAATTTGATTTGAGGCTATGGGCACTTAGTGTGGGTTTAGGAGTCTTCTCTGAACCTGCTCCCTAGGGTATTGACTCACAATCAAAGTCAGGATTTTTGATCTCTTAGTAGCTGCAGCCTACCACTCCTGCTGAAATCATGTTGAATACCCTCAAAACCATCTGGTTTGAGTGACCAGATTAGTGGAATGGCTTCCTATCATATCAACTGTCCTCTTAAGGACATGTCATGTTTCATACCATGCTAAGCATTAGGCAACGTCAACTGCCAAGGCCCTAGAATCAATCAGGGCCTATCTATTATAAGTGAAAGAATGAATTTTTAAAAATGCATTTATTAAGCACTTACCACTTGCAGAAAACTGCTCCTGGACCCAGGCATATGTTTCTTCGAGCCTGATCTAAAGATTCCTTCTCCATATCTCCAAACTTGTTTCCCTACTTCAGGCAGGGTTCTTCCCCCATGATTGTTTGCTCCCTAACTTACCAAACTAGGGGAATGGCCCCTTGCACTGGAAATACTGGTCCTGGAGAATCTGATATGGTCATGCTCTAGGAAACTGACGTCTCCATTTAAACTTGCATTGTCTATATTTAGGGAGTCCCCAACTTCCTTGAGGATGCACCTTTATGTGGTCCCCATTCCAGATATTTAGAACTACTTCACTATATGATCTGAATTGCCACAGCAGAAACACAGGCAATAAAGAAACTAGTATTGTCATCACTTAGACTACAAGCTCTAGTTGCCTTCCATACATGGACTTGGAGATCTCCCAGTATAGCTTTGGTTCCAAATAGATTTCCTATTTCCCAAGAAATTATTCAGCTATTTATTCATCTGTGATAGCCATCAAATCCCCACACACCTTGTATGCCTGACTAAAAGGTTCTCAATTCTTAAATATTTTCTAACTACTTCTATGAGTACCTTCTTTCCCAGCTCCAAATGGTTCTCAGATGAGAGACTTCATTTTCATAGGTCATCAGTGTGTGTCCCCGCTGCCTGAAGGCCCAAACTAGTAGTAATTACAAGCCATTTGTAATAAAAACATTGACTTTTCCTAGCTGTCCAAATGGGGACTGTTTTCCTTCACCAAAAGACCTGCCAAATTCAAGGTATTCCACTCCTTGGCCCCTGGCAAAGATTATCTTGAGTATAATCAGTCAAAATCTTTTTTCCCAACAGTTGCTCTCATGCTTTCCCCTGACCTCCTACCCTTTCTATTCTGTCCACCATAAAATCCTATCCTTTGCCAACTGGCCCAGGAATGGCATTTTCTGTACCCTCAACCCTTGCAAGGCAGTGGGAAGAGGAATAAAGCAAAATAATTGTATCTGGCAGCATGGATGGATCCTACACAGTCAACAGTATGAACCTTCCCCCTGCACCACAAGCCAAATGAAGAGTTCTTGTAATTATTGGAAATCCTCATCCAACCCATGGGTAACCTTCACAAGACCCTTACTGGCAAGGAAATAAGAGTTCACAGAATATTGATGTTACTCTCAGAATCCTGAAACTACCATCTACTTCCAATAAAGAAGACTCAGAAAGTATTTCTAAGGTCACAGTTTCTATTGACCTAATGAAAGTCATCTCATGGCTGCCCAGCCCTTTGGTGTTCTCAGGGCCTAAGACCTCAGGCAGCTTACTACACAAAAATAGAGATATGCCGGGAAAGTGCCCCAATTCACCAGAGCTCTGTTGAGTCAAAAGAGCTTACTTAACTCTTGCTTTCACATCAACAAAAAGAGGCGATCGTGGTGCAGTCATGGGTTAGAATTCCCAAGGACATGGTTTGAACAAAGTCCAGTCACTAATGTTTTGTGTGACCTTGAACAAGTCACAAACTCAGATCCCTCATCCAGAAAATGAGGGGATTGGACTAGATAATGTCTAAGATTCCTTCCACCTCTACATCTATGATTCTACGGTGCTACAGATAGCTTAACAATCACAGCATAAGGTTAGGTTTAAGGAATAACAGCCCAGACACTCAGCTTTTCTCTGCTTTTTCATGATGCCTACCTACAGGGAACCTCAGAAGGAGAGAAAAGCTGATACTTCCTTTTAGAATATTGACCATAGTTGCTGCCAGCCCTGCCCTACTGACTACCCTGCCTTCCTTGAGTCAGATAACACCTCTATGGGGCAACTACTATGAGCAAGTCATTTAATTGCTCCTTATCTATCAGAGTCCCAGTTTCCAAATTGGGACTAATTATATGGTACTTGCAGGTACACTTTGTCAATTACCTAATTTGTAAAGAAGAGGCAGTTTCTAATGAATTGGGATTCTGAGAGAACTATTGTATGCACAAGTTAAATAGAAATAATGGGTTAAAATGCAAATAAAACTCAGACCTATACCCGCATTGGCTCAGGATGAAATTGGACTTGCCTTTTGGAAGTGATACAGGCCAGAAAAATGTACCAAGGTATTTGCCTTCTGGCATTCATCTTACTGTTCAGGCTTCCATTTCTCCTTTGATTAATAGCTAATGTCTGTTAGCAGAGCCTGCCTATGCTGGTGATTCTACCTTGGCTATCTGGCCAAGTTCTCAGCAAAGGAGGACTCCTTAAGTCTTTCTGCAAGCCTGTTTTGGTTCTAGTCATAAACGAGGGACAATATAGGTTACTACATTTTTCTTGATGTTTAATTGTCAGCTACAAATCTACTGGGTCCAACTTGGAAAACCCAGCGATAGAGGTAAGGGATCTGAAGAGTTATAGAACTTCACTAAAAACTCACAGAATAGATTCTGCTAGATCCTATAAGCTATGTAGGGGTTATGGGGGAAAAAAAGAAGAATATTTATACAATCTTTCATTAGAATTCAGTTTGAAAATATAACATCACAAGTGGTTTGGGAAGAAAATGCCCTTAGATAAATTCCTGATTATTTCTATTTAACTATTGCTCTGTCTCTTTTAGGAGGGAGCCCCTGCACCAGTTACAACTGGCTCTGTAGTGAGATATACACCTTATTGTACCAGTAGTTTGAATAATAAGGCGTGGACTCAAAGGGTGTGTTTGGAAATAAACACTCCAATTATTTTAGGCACGGGTTACAGAAATTCAGTTTATCCACTGGCCGGGTTGCTCCTCAAGTTCAGATTCCCTCAGTAGGCATTCAGCATGTATCTTACATAGCTGTCATAACCAAGGTCATATCAGGGTCAGAATCTCAGAGTATGCATAGCCCTACCAATCTTTCATTGATGATTAACTGTGATGCTTAGCACAGGCTAGATAAAAGTGGTCTTTCATCAGTCTTGAGTTAGTAAGGCAAGTAGAGTGTCAAGTAAGTGGGCTCATCTCTGAGTAAAAGCTCACGTCCATATAGCACTTTATGATGGCAAAGCGCCTTACTGTAGGTAATCATCTCTTTGTAACCTCACACCAGTTCTGTCAGGCGACTTCCATGGGCATTTTATGCTCATTTTACAGCTGAAGAAACTGAGCTGCGATTAAATGGTCAGGCTTGTCCATTTATCCGTTGTGTGGAACACTTGTGTCTCTCAGAATGCCCTAGGATATAAGGATTGCAACAGGACATTTTGTAAGGTGCTGGCCAATAGGGATCCCAACTTCTGTCTGGGACTGTACATAGAAGTCAAGGTACTCAGGTACTCCAGGGTATGAACAGGGAAAGGAATCTTGGCTGGTTGGATCCACTCTGGCATGTTCATACCTGCCTATAGTCTGTGCTCCACCACCCATCTGCAGCTGGAGTGAGATTCAAGAAAGATGTCAGCTCCACTGGCGTGCACTGGAGAAAACTCAGACAGGCAGATGAGAAAACCAATTGTTAGACTTTCAGTGTGAGCGTTTACACCTCAGAAACCAGCAAATGCTATACAAATCCAGTTTTGAGTTCTTCTTTTGTTGATTCTCTAGGCTTATGAAAGCAAAGGAGAAAATGTTAATATTGCTGATTAAAAGTGTATTGTGGATACTTGTTCCCTGACCCAGAGAGCCAGTTGTTAAACATTTACTAGCACATCTCTGGATGTACCCTAAGTTTATGGTCCCTGGGACCTAAAGCTGTTCTTTCTTCTTGCCAACTGAACCCAGATAATGCAGTTGTCTTGGACTATGTGCTCTGTGGTTTTCTATTTTGTTGTTGCTATTGTTAGAAAAAACATGGAATACCCCGTAGCCAGGATAGGGAAGTTAAGTGACTTGCCTAAGTTCACATAGCTAATAAAAGTCAGAGGGGGACTTCACACTTAGCTTTCTTCTGACCACAGAACCAGCATGCTTTCCGCAAGATCACAGGGCATTCTATCAAAACAGTGACCCCTTGATCTCTAAAGGACAGCCTCATTATTTCACCACACTTTTGGATAGACTGGAGATGAGTTGGAAACACAATCCGAAGTACTATGATTATGGCTGGGAGACTAGAGGTTCTGAAAGACAGTATGGGCAGTCACACCAGGCATCAGACCCTAACACTGTGTATATCAAGGGTGCCTGCAAAAATAATGGAAGAGAAGGAGCCC
>CM053596.1:185307353-185318682 GCA_028646575.1 Pseudocheirus occidentalis | reverse complement strand
CCCTCTGGTGCATTCTTTCTTATAAGACTTTTCAGGACTTGAACTTTAAAAGTCTTTTCATTTACCCAGCAACTGAACTCTCTAATAATGTTGTCTCCTCACCTGTCCAAGTGTGAACTTGACCTTAGACTGTCCTGTACTTGTTTTCCATCCTCAGTACTGAGCATAGTACTTGGAACTTAGTAGGACTAGGAGTTCAGTAAATATTTTTTCATTAATTCATAATCTATGGCTTATGGCTTCTCTGACCCTTCTGAAAGTGTCACTCAAGCACCAACTTTTTCTGTTTAAGAACTACCTTAAGGATGTTACAAAGGTAGAAAAAAATCAGCCATAAGGAGGGATTTTGGGAAGAGGCCCAAAATATGTTCAGTGATATTCTATCAGTAATGATATTGAATATTTCACATTAAAAATTTGTTTTTTTTCCCTTTGTAAAATTTTTTTTTAATTTTATAATTCTGGGTATTGGTTGCTTGTATAAGTTTCTTAGAAATGTTGGATGTCAAAGTCAAATTATTAAATTGTTCCTGTTTAAAAAAAAAAACCAGTGACCCTTCAAAACACCAAAAAGATCTCATCTCTATTCCTAGTCAAGTCAATTAGCTTCTAAAAATATGATCAAAATGTTTTCTTTTGCATATGATTTTTTTCTCCATTAAATAAAAGTAACCAATAATAGAGACAGGAAAAACCTTGCCTTAGATTTGGAAAACATTAGACCAATGCCATATATATTCTCAAAGTGCAAGCCTATTGAGTTTGAATTTCTGGTTGTAGTTCTAAGAGAGTTTGAAGAATAATTGACTAAAAAAAAGTGAGGGCATTTTGAGGGTAGAAAAGGAGAAAGAAGAATAGTGGCATCAAGGGAGGAAGGAAAGAGTAAGAAGAGGGGCATTAGACCAAATCCTCATGATTTTCTTTGCTTTGTGCTTTGGCAGATTCATCGTGGATTAGATTAAGTAAAATGTCACTACTACAGAACTTCTCTACTTCCATAAGACTTAAAATAGGACAACTTCTGTGAAAGGCATTTATATATATATATATATATATATATATATATATACATATATATATATGTATGTATATGTATATATGTGTGTATATATATATATTTTTAAGCTTGTCTTAATTAAATTGTTTGTTTGATTTAGTTTACAAGATTCAGTTCTACAATCCCTTGAGTTTCAAATTTTCTCTCCCTCCCACAGCAGCATGCAGTCAAGTATAGGACCTGAAAATACTTTCACATTAGACATTAGTCATGTTGTAAAGAAGGACTGTAATAGATAGAATGAACAACAGGAAAGAGGAAATACAATATATCCACTATGGAAATGTTTTGCATAACTACACATGAACAACCTATATTGAATTGCTTATCTTCCCAGTAAGGGTGGGTGATGACGGAGGAAGGGAAAGAATCTGGAATTTAAAGTTTTAAAATCAAATGTTTTTTTAAAAATATTATTTTCATTGTTTACATGCAACTGAGAAATAAGATATATAAGCACTAGGGTATGGAGATCCATCTTGCCCTACCAGAAAGTCAGAGGGGATGGGGAGGATATAGGAGAAAGCGGAATGGGGGAGGGGGTATTCAGTGGGATCATTGTTTTGGGGTGGTGGGTAGGGGAAAGACGGGGAAAAAATTTGTAACTCAAAATCTTGTGGAAATGAATGATGTAAACTAAAAATAAACACAAAAGTTAATTTTTTAAAATGCTCTAAATCACTTTAGAGAAATGCAAATCAAAACAACTCTGAGGTACCATATCTCACCTGTCAGATTGGCTAAGATGACAAAATAGGAAAATGACAAATGCTGGAGAGGATGTGGAAAAATTGGAACACAAATGCATTGTTGGTGGAGTTGTGAACTGATTCAACCATTCTGGTGAGCAATCTGGAACTATGCCCAAAGGGCTATAAATAAGTGCATACCCTTTGACCCAGCAATACCACTTCTAGGGTTGTACCCTAAAGAGATCATAGAAGTAGGAGGAAGACCTGTATGTACAAAAATATTAATAGCAGCTTTTTTTGAGGTGACAAAGAATTGGAAATTAAGGGAATACCCATCCCTCCATCCTATTCCCCCCACCCCTTGTTCTATTCTCTACTTTGTCCCTGTCCCTTTAAAAAAAAGCGTGTGCTTCTAACTACCCTCCCCACTACCTGCCCTCCCCTTCATCATCTCTCCTCTCATCTGCTTCCCCCCTACTCTCCTGTAGGGCAAGATACCCAATTCAGAGTATATGTCATTCCCTCCCTAAGCCAAATTCAATGAGAGTAAGGTTGGCTCATTGCCTTTTGCCTTCCTGTTTTTCCCCTCCATTGTAACAGTTATTTCTTGCCTCTTCTATATGAGATAATTTACCCCATTCTGTCTCTCCCCATCTCCTCTCATTATATTCTTCTCTCACCTCTCAATTTCACCTTTTAAATATCATCCCTTCCTATTCAATTGATCCTTTGCCCTCTGTCTGTGTATACCTGTACACATATATATACACACACACATATGTATTCATACACATATATACCCTCCTATATAGACATATATGTATGTATACATATATATACATTTATACTCCCTTCAACTATCATCATACTGAGAAAAGTTTCATAAGTCACAATTATCATTTTTCATGTTGGCATGTAAATAGTTCAACTTTGATAAATTCCTTAGGAATTCTTTTCCGTTTACCTTCTCGTGCTTCTTGTATTTGAATGTCAAATTTACTATTCAGTTCTGGTTTTTCATCAAGAATGCTTGGAAGTCCTTCACCGCATTGAATGACCATATTTTACCCTGGAACATTATACTCAGTTTTGCTGGGTAGGTGATTCTTGGTTTTAATCCTTGCTCCGTTGATCTCCAGAATATCATATTCCAGGCTCTTCGATCCCTTAATGTAGAAGCTGCCAGATCCTGGGTTATCCCGATTGTGTTTCCACAGTATTCAAATTGTTTCTTCTTGGCAGCTTGTAATATTTTCTCCTTGATCTGGGAACCCTGAAACCTGGCTATAACATTCCTAGGAGTTTTCATTTTGGTTCTTTTTCAAGAGCTGATTGATTAATTCTTTCAAGTTCTATTTTGCCCTCTGGTTCTAAACTATCAAGGGCAATTTTCTTTGAGAATTTCTTGAAGGATGATTTCTAGGTTATTTTTTTGATCATGGCTTTCAGGTAGTCCAGTAATTTTTAAATTGTCTCTCCTGGATCTATTTTCCAGCTCAGTGGTTTTTTCCAATGAGATATTTCACATTGTCTTCTATTTTTTCACTTGTTAGGATCTGTTTAATAGTATCTTGATTTCTCATAAAGTCATTAGCTTCCATTTGCTCCAATATAATTCTGAAGGATTTATTCTCTTCAGGGAGCTTTTGAAATTCTTTTTTCATCTGGCAAATTGAGCTTTTTAAGGCATTCTTCTCCTCATTGGCTTTTTGGGCCTCTTTTGCCATTTGAGTTAGCCTATTTTTTAAAGTGTTGTTTTCTTCAGTCAGATTGTTGACTCTCATGGTTTTCTTGCATCATTCTCATTTCTCTTCCCAATTTTTCTTCCACTTGTCTTACTTGGTTTTCAAAATCCTTCTTGAACTCCTCCTCGGCCTGTAATCAGTTTATATTTTTCTTGGAAGCTTTTGGTGCAGGAGTTCTGAATGTGTTATCTTCCTCCTGTTCCATGCTTTGATCTTTTTTGTGCCAAAAAAAGGAATCTAAAGTTGGATGGTTGTGCTTGCTTTGCTTCCTTTGCTTGCTCATGTTGTCAATTAATTACTTGACTTTTGAGGTGTTTGCCACAGTAGAACTCCGCTTCCAGAGGGGAGAGCTTTGTCCCAAATTGCTGAGGTTTTCATAGCTGCCAGAGAGATTAGAAGGGCACCATCTTTTCAGCCCCCACCAGCTTTGACTCACTGGTCACACACCTCAGGACCACTACCCAAGACCACAATCCCAATCCAAGCAGGTTAAGGCAAGAGCATTTTGCCTCTGAATAGTCACTAAGAATCCCTACAATTTGCAGGCTGGGAGCTCTGATGCAGCCACATGGAGGAGGCAGCAGGGCTGCTGCTTCTGCTGCTTCTCACTTCAGGGATATAGGCCAGACTGCACTCTGTCCCCCCCAGATCCAGGAGAGTTTCACTGACCTTTTACTTTGTCTTTCTAATTTCTGGGTTGATAATTGTGGAAACCGCCACAGCTGCTGGTGATCCACTCTCCCAAGTCCCTCTAGCCCAAGCCTGGTCAGGGGCCTCCCTGGGGCTAAAAACTTGGCCTCACTTTGGACTGGGCTTTGCTCCCAGCCACTGCAATGAACCCTTCCTTTCCACCTGCCAGGCTACCTTGTGGAAAATTTGTTTCTGTCACTTTATGGATTCTGTACCTCCAAAATTTGTTTAGAGTCATATTTTATAGGTATTTGAGGTGGTTATAGGTGGAGCCACAGAGTTTTCCTGCTTCTGCCTTAACTCTGTCCCCTTAGAGCATTTTTCAATATGCTTATAGATATCTTTAATTTCTTCCTTTGAAAACTGCCTGTTCATATCCTTTGACCACTTATCAATTGGGGAATGACTTGTATTCTTATAAATTTGACTCAATTCTCTGTATATTTTAGAAATGAGGCCTTTATCAGAGACACTGGTTGTACAAATTCTTTTCCAATTTCCCACTTCCCTCTTAATTCTGGTTACATTGGCTTTGTTTGTACAGAAAGAAAGCCATATATTAAAACATATTCCTTTATTCTTCTTAATCTGTCTTTCAAAAACCTTTCCTGACCCTCTGGGTCAGTAATTGACCTTTCCCTTTAGCTCTCACATGGCACTATGGAATGTATTATATTTGCCACGTTATGTTAAGTAAAAGTTGTTTGTTTTATACACACACACACACACACACACACATACACACACCACATACATATATACACACACACACATCTAGTCCCTAAGGGCTATGAGGGGCAGGAATAAGAGGTTTTATCCAAACACAGAGCTCTACATGCACTTAATAAATGTTTATTGAATTTATTTGTTGAATAAATAAAAAGCATCATAGAATTCTGTTGACATCATCAAAGATGCACAAGGATAGAAAAAATGTAAGCAAGGCCAAAAAATAACGGAAACTAAATACTAGAACAGCTTGGCAGTGGAACAGCTTGCCACAAAGGGAAAGATGAGAACGTCCATAACTTCCTACTTCCTGTACTAGGATGCCCCCCCGATGTGTAGTCATTGTACCCCAAGGAACATTGGTATGTGAAATTTTCTCATTGATGGTTCCCAATGACATGGTAGGTCCCATCTCTAACCTTGGTGAGCTGGTAAGTGTCTATGGTCAGACTTGAAACTAGACTTCCTCTAATAAGCTAGTTAGATTATTGGTTATTAGGCCCAGCAAAGACTCAGGACATGCAGGTACATCCACATTTATTTCAGTGTCTATAAAGTTAGAAGACTTCATTTTCTGAGTGAATACCTGTTGATGAAAAGCCCAACATTTCCTTTTCTTAATGCCATAGTTCAGTTTGAGGCATGTTTTCCATCCATGCCAAATGACTTCTCTTCCCCTTTGTTATTTAAACTTCTGAAACATGTTCAAATTTTCATTATAGTTATCCTTTTCACATTGAAAATAGGGATTCATTGATTTGGATAATAGATATCGGTTAAAATATATTACTTATTGAAGTGGTTAGTTTAGTATTACCTAAGTAAAGATTTAATAAGGAGAAAAATACCAAATAGCTTATATACTGCTTTAGGTGAGAGGATATGTGTATATTTGCTTATATTCCACAAAGAACCTTAGCAGGACAGTACAATTGAAAAAGGTACTAGATGTGGAATCATAGGCCTAAGATTCAAACCCTCCCTCATTCATTTACAATCTGTGTGACCTTGGGCAAGTTGTTCTTTTGGGGCCTGTTTCTTCATCTGTAAAATGATAGGATTGTCCAACTGGCCTCTAAAGATTTTTCCAGTCCTAAATTCGTGACCAACATCTAATTTAGGGCAGTACTAAGTACTTTTTTCATGGTCAAATTTGAAGGAAAAAAAAAACCATCCCTTTTCTTTGAAGCAATTTTTGTTGTGTCTTTTTTAGTCATGTCTCATTCTTTATGACCCCATTTTGGTTTTCTTAGCAAAGATACTGGAGTGGTTTGCCATTTCCTTCTCCAGCTCATTTGACAAATGAGGAAACTGAGGCAATCAGGGCTAAGTGACTTGTCCAGGATCACACAGCTAGTATTTGAGGTCAGATCTGAACTCATGTCTTCCTGACTCCAGGCCCAGCACTCTATCCATTGCCCCACATGGCATCATCCATTTAACCTTGATTTTATATATGCCAACTAAGTTTCTTAATAAATAGCATTTACTGAGTTCTTAGTTAGGTGCTTATTGACATCCAACTGACTGCAGTAAAAATAAATTCACTAATAAAAAATGAATAAATTCACACACTAATTCATCCACATAGGAACTCTCTCTACCAACACAAGTAGTAACCCAATTAGAATTTATGATCTCTGAGCAGCCTGAAGCTTAGAGAAAAATTAAGTGATATCTTCATAGTCATATAGCTAATGAGAGGTAGTTTAGTAGAATGCACTAAGTGCTGCCTTGGAGCCAGAAATACCTGGGCTCACGTTTTCTATCTAACACAGAGTACTTCATGGCCATGGGCAGGTCACTTAACTGCTTACTGTTCTTAGCAACTCTCTATGGCTTTAAGCTAATGAGAAGACACTGATTTGCATGTATGTATGAAGGTTTTTCACTGGTGGTTCCCTAAACCAATGACATCACTAATCCAATTCCTATCCTCACAGAATGTGTCAACAGGTAGATCTGAACCCAGGCCTTGTCTAATATTCTAGCTACTAAAATGTTCTGTCTTCTACGTCATTATTATCAACTAAAAAGTTAAGCTGAGATTCAGGTTGACAAATCTCTTCTTTTGGAAGAAATTGTGGCTTTACTTATCTTAAGACTATTTGGACAGTGTATTTGAAAACTCTCAGTTGGAGGAAGGTTGCTGCTTTTAAATATGAACATCTATAGGCTTTTTGTTTTCAGATCCTTAGTTAACACACACACACACACACACTCCCATATCAGCATGATGTTAAATTATATTTTCCTTTGAGAGAGAAGAAATTATACTCATTTTGACCTTTTCTGGATAATCTACTTGTCCTTAAGTGAGTAGTTAATTTTAGTCTTTTCTGTTAACTGTCAGCACTCTTTGAATTAACCAGAAAGCTTAGTCAGCCTATCGGTTATGAATTGCTGTAATATGGGCAGGTACACTTGATCTTACACTAATGAAAGATACAGAAGGACACTAGACTAAAAAATGACCTGGGTTTGAGGTCCAAATCTGCCACTTCATAGCCACTTAATGGCTCCAAGGCCAGCAATTTATAAGATCTGGGTCCAATTGCTTAATTTTTCTTCATCTCATGTATCTTAACTGCCAAATCTGGTGACCTTTTCCAATCCTTATCCCACTTTACCTCTGTGTAACATTTGATACTGTTGAATACCTTATCTTCCTGGACCCTCTCTAGGTTTTTGTGATACTCTTCTCTCCTAGGTAGCACAAAGATGAGGCCTAGATGGAGTCAGAAAGAGCTGAGTTCCAATCCAGCCTCAGATATTTGCTGGCTGTGTGACCCAGGGCAAGTCATTTAACTTCCATCTGGCTCAGTTTTCTCAGCTGTATAATGGAGGTGATAACAGTACCTCCCTTGAAGGGTCCTTATGAAGATTAAATATTTGTAAAGAAGCTACATAAAGGGGCAGGTGGTGCAGTAGATAGAATACCTGACCTGAAGGCAGGAAGACCTGAGTTCAAATTTGGCCTCAGACATTTACTTGCAGTGTGAACCTGGGAAAGTTACCAATTGCCTACCAAAAACAAACAAACAAGCTATATAAATGCTTATTTCCTTCCCTCCCTCTTCTTCCCTCCTCTCTGTTCTATATTTCTAGTAAGCTTCTTTTGCTGGTTCTTCATCTATACCACACTCACTTACCCTAGGTGTCTCCCAAAGCTCTGTGCTGGGTCTGCTTCCCTTTTCTGTCCGTTTTCTCTCATTTGATGATCTCATTGGTCCCCAAGAGTTTAAATAGCGTCTGTAGAAAGATGATTTCCAGATCTCTATTTCCAGCCCTAGCTTCTCTCTTGAGTTCTGTCTCACATTACTGGCTGCCTCTTCTACATCTCAAATTCAATAAGTCCAGCACAGAACTCATTATCTTTTCCCCTCAAACCCTCCCCTCTTTTTAACTTCTCGTTACTGCTGGGAGTACTACCATTCTCCCTATTATGCAGGCTTTAAACTTTGTTTTCATCCTTTCCTGCTTATTCTCACTCACCCACATATCCAGTTGCCGAACTGGGTCATTCCTACCTTCATAACCTCTCTTGCATCTAGAAAGATAGGCAGGTATAGATTAAATATATAGGAATGAAGAAATAAGTATTTCTGTAGTTTATACATCTCATTTGATTCTTACAACACCTCAAGGCAGGTGTTTATACACACACACCCACACACCACACACACACACACACACACATATAGGCATACATACACATACATGTATGCCTATATGCACATAATGCATGCACTATAATAAATATGTGTATACATACACACATGCATACATACACACATATGTAACACCTCTCCCCACACTAATGTATCCTTCACTCAGCTGCAAATATGACTTTCCTAAAGTGTGTATCTAGCCATATCACCCCTATGCTCAATAAGTTCCTATGGTTTCCTGTTATAAAAAAGTCCTCTCTTTGGCATATAAAATTCTTCATAATCTGGCCCCTTTCTACCTTTCCTGTCTCCTTATACTTTGCTCCCCTCCAGTCATTCCATAATCTAGCCACACAGGCTGTCTTGCTGTTGACACATAACAAACACTCCATCTCTCATCTCTCTGTCTTTGAATTGGCTGTCCTCTGTGCCTGGGATGCTTCCCCTCCTCACGTTCATCTCTTAATTTCTTTGGGTTTTGTTTGTTTTTTTTTCTTTTTGGTGTGGGGAAGGCAGGAGAACTGGGGTTAAGTGACTTGCCCAAGGTCACACAGCTAGTAAGTGTGTCAAGTGCTTGAGGTCGAATTTGAACTCAGGTCCTCCTGACTCCAGGGCCGGTGCTCTATTCACTGTACCATCTAGCTGCCCCTCTTTGTTGTTTTTTTTTAAAAGACTCAGCTGAAATCCCACCTGCTGCAGGAGGCCTTTCCCAGTCCCTCCTAGTTGTTAGTACCCTCCCCTCTGAGATTATCATCTGTATTTTGTGTTGAGTTAGGTAATTACATACTATCTTCTTCATTAGAGTTTGAGGTCTTTAAGGGCAGAGGCTGATTTGTTTTGGGATCATTTTTCCTCCTTTGTTTGTGTCCCTAGCTCTTAGGCTTAGTCCATAGTGAGCTCTTAATAAATGCTTATTGACCGATCAACTGACTAAATGGACCCCACCTACCTATCTTATAGGGTTATTGTGGTATGTGGTAATATTGTATATAGGCTTTGAAAATTATAAAATGCCATAAAAATATAAAGTATATGTCTTTGTTGGAGTGTCAAAGTTCATAATCCAGAAAAAAAGTATTTTGCAGTTTAGTTAGGAGCTGAGGTTGTTGCTTCAAACATTTGAGCAATCTCTTACCCCTCACTCATTCCCTATATTAATCAGTTGCCAAATCCTATTGTAATACTGAATCTGTCCCCTCTTTTCCATTTTCACTGCTACTGTCTTCATTCACAACCTCATTATCTCACATCTCAGTAATAAAATCTTTTAAAATGTGCTTCCTCTTCTAGCTTCTCAGGCCTCCATTTCATCATGTGTGATACTATCAGCTTAATCTTCCTGATTCAGAGAGCTAATCATATCTCCTCCCTCAATTAAAAAAAATAATAACATTGCCAGGTATGTTGGTGGTGCATGCTCATTGTCCCTGCTACTGAGGAGGCTGAGATTGGTGAATCACTTGAGTTTGGGGATTTCTGAGTTGTAATATGGCTAAAGGTGGTTCCAATGTGGAATGGGGGTCACTGGGCTGCCTAAGGAGGGGCAAACTGCCCTACCTTGTGAATAGGACAGGTTGAAGCTTTTGTGTCTATCAGCATCAGTGTTGGACCCTTCCAACATTGGGGAAACCCAATCACATGCACAAAATAAACAAACAAAAAAACAAAAAAAAAACCTTCCATGATTCTCCATTACCTGCCAAATACAATTCTAGTTTTTAGTTTGAGATTAAAAGCCCTCCAAAACCCATCCCCTCTTCAACTTTCATAGAACCACAGGTTCAGTGCTGGAAGGGACTTTAGGGAGGTCATTTTGTCAACCTCCTCCCCGTTTTCTATCCTCCTCCTACCCAGACAGGCACTATGCTGCTGTCAAACTGATTACTCAAAACTCCTTAAATATCTTACACTATAGTGTAAGAATCAAAAGACCTAGATTCTAAACCTTGCCTTTCATGACCTTAGGAAGGTTATTTAATATCTAGCCTTGATTTCTCCATCTATAAAGAAGAAGGGTTTATCATCTCCAAGGTCTAGCTATAAATCTTATGCCCCATGTGTTCCAACTTCTGTGCTCTTTTTGGGCCCAATTTTTAAAAAATGTCTTAGATAGCCCTACCTTGATCTAATCTGTTGAAATCCTTCCAGTTTTCCAAGGCCTGGATCAAATAATATCCTTTCCATGAAACCTTCCCCTTCCCTGCTGCCAGAAGTCATCTTCCCCTCTTCTGTATCTTCATAATATCAGCTCTGTCATTCCTTTCTTATGACCACTTTCTACTTTGCATTATAGTCACTTGCATATTGGACCAAGATCAGTGCTGCCCAGAAGCCAGTTAAGATCAGTGGTTAGAGACAACTGTTAAATTTTCAGTGTGAACATTTGCACTTTGGAAATTGGCAAACACTAGAAATCAGAGCTTGTGTTTTATTGATTTTCTAGACTTAAAGTGATGTAGAAAATGTTAATAATGCAGATTAAACATAAAGTGTATTGTGTGTATATTTTTTCAGAGAGTTACTTGTTAAACATTTATCAGCACACCTCCACAAAATTCTTTCCAAACAGTATCTTATAAGCCCCCAATGATGTTTTCTTTTTACCAGTCAGCCATAGTAACAATGAATAACAAAGGCATTTTAATTAAATGAGAGTATAAATTTAGTTAAATGACAGTGAGATTTTATGTTTGATCCTAGAGATAATTGTGAGTTTATTAAGGGAGGAGATGGGGGGAGACATGG
>CM053596.1:185286881-185307253 GCA_028646575.1 Pseudocheirus occidentalis | reverse complement strand
GCGGAGTGGTATAAAGTATAAAAAGACTAGAAAGGTGGGAAGGGTAGGTTATGAAAGACTTGGAATGATAAACAGATCATTTTATATTTGATCTTGGAGTCAATAAGAAGCTATAAAACCAAGCACAAGCAGCTTTCCAGAAGGACGCTGCTGTCAACAGCTTTCAAAGTTCTGATTACACAGTATAGCAAACTCTCTATTTATTCAATAACAAATCAGAACAAAACATTCATAGAAAATCAAATGTAACACTGCATTCACAGTGTTACAACTTATCACAGAAAGTAAAAATATAGCATTCATCATGTCACAATTCAACAACTTATCTCTAAAATGACCAAATAGTTTTCACCACAGTGGTCACATAGTTTTGAACAAAGTATAATCATTTAGTCAATCAATCATTTAGTAACTCAATCAACCTTAAGGGATACAAAAATACAAAAGTCAAAGTACTCCACCCCTAGGTCACAGTAAATCATAATCTTCTCAGTCAATACACAGTATCCAAGCAAAGTCTTCTTTCAGCTTGACTCAAGGCTGGTTCTCAGCTTGGCTGGTTCTCAGCTTCCCTGGTTCCCCTTCCATAGTCCCAGATCCTACCTGAATTCATCAAACTGCCACTGGGTTCAAAGGCAGACAGCTCCTAGCTCCTTGTCCAGTTCTCCATGCAGTTCCTGCTTCACACTGAAGCTCACAGTGTCCAATCCACCTTAAATCCTTCACGGTCTCTATTCCTGGGAAGTCAAGGCTTAACAAAGCCACAAACAAAGTACTGACACCACAATCATGCTTCCTCTGGCAGTTCTGAATGGCCCTTGGAAGTCTTCAGCAGCTTGACTGGCCCTCAGAAGTCCTCAGCAGCTCCAGCTGGCCCTGGGAAGTCCTCAGCAGCTTGGCTGGCCCTCAGAAGAAGCTCTGCCACTACAAGTTCCCAGAAAATTGTGACTTTCCCAGTTGGGCTTTTTCCTTATATACAGTGTTGCTCCTCCCTGTTTAGCCCCTTCCTGTTACATCAGCAATAGGGGTTCATACCTTCTGTTTCTTTAACAGAGGCTTAATTTGAAACTAGGTGCTAAGTACCTGCCAGCTTAGCAATACAAAGGGATCTTCAAATTTCATTACTATTACAGAAGCCACTGTCAGACACAGCGCCTACAATGAATGGAAGCATGGGTAGAAAATCAATGTGACAGGAAAATGATTATGAAGGGCTAACTCATGACTCTCACACTGAAGAGCTGCTGATATCTCCTACTGATATTGCTTTCCTTTACTTCTTCAAAAGGCATTTTTCTCTGATCCAGGTAATATCAATAAACTGATTATTTTTGGATCCACCTGCTAATAACAGGTAGCATATGTATGTGTATATATATATATATATATATATGTGTGTGTGTGTACATACACATATGTGTATATGTATGTATATACCTGTATATACCTATATACTACATACCTATATACACATTTTATATATGTGTGTGTGTGTGTAGAGAGAGAGAGACAGAGACAGACAGACAGAGAAGGAGGGAGGGAGGGAGAGCTTTATTGTTTGCAAGGCACTTAATGTTATCTTATTTGATTGTCACATCAACCTGGAAAGTAGGTGCTATTATTATCATCATTTTATAGATGAGGAAACTGAGGTAGAGGTTAAATTACTTCCTCACTTCACCTAGTGTCTCAGGCTGGATTTGAGCTCAGGTTGTCGCGCCCCCAAGTCTAGTACTCTATCTACTGCACCATGTAGCTATGTACTAGCTATTCTCTGTAATATCTTCTAGGGACGCTGTTGTTACAGTTCTTTCACTGGATCTTTTAGTCACCTCCATCATGGGAAGAAGGTACTATTATTAGTTAATAAACCTCTCTACTAAAAAAGATATTTCCTAGCTCCTTCAATCTGATCTATCAACCTACAACTGTTTCTGCTTCCTTCTGTGCATCAATTAGAGGCAGCTGGGCCTGGAGTCAGGAAGTCCTGAGTTCAAATTCAACCTTAGATGCTTATTAGTTGTATGAACTTGAGTAAGTCACTTAATCTCTGTTCATCTCAGTTTCCTCAACTGTAAAATCGAGTGTTGTTATGAAGATTTACTGATTTTTATAGTGCTTAGTACAATGCCTGGTACATAGCAGGTTATATACAAGTATTATTTTACTTATAATTATTTCTAGCTGTAGTCTTCAGCTTAAGTGCAATCTTCGGAGCCACCTACTCAATTCAGTTCTTCATTTACTGAAGGTGCTAGGATTAGCAATACTGTCCTTAGCAGGAAGGATTACACCTCATTCTTCTTAGTGAACCTTATTTGCCAATAGCTGTGAAGTTTTTTGTTTGTTTTTGTTTTTCAGCTAAGATCCTCAGTCAACAGTCAATTAGGATACTCTCTTCTATTTACCCAGATTGCCACAGAAGGGACAAGGGCCTAGGCTAATAGGAAGTTTGCCTTCAAACTCTTTTATTCTTTGAACTTTACTGCTGTCTTCTGGCTTTCCTGGATCTCTCAATTAAATTGTTACCTAACATGGTCAGAAACCCATTTCAGTTCTTAGGTTTTATGTATCTCCCTGTCTGAGGTAAATCTCCCCAAGGGTCTAGCTCCTTAAGAGAGAAGGCATCTTAGAAACACTTTGGTGAAGATCAAACCATTTTACCCCACCAGCTCTTCGGTTCTATGTAAAGTAGAAATGACTAGATTGGCTAGAGAAATATAAAAGTGTCTGTTGACTCTTGTCTTTTCCCACAGAAATACATTGTAGCCTGAGCTTTTTTAGCTTTTTAATACTCATATGCAGATTTTTTTCTCTGCCACAGTACCTAGCACAGAAACTCATATGTTCATAAAATCTCATATCATCTAGTCCGTTGGCTACCAACACTTTTTGGTGTGGATATATTCCTTTTCAACATTAAAAAAAGTTTCCTGGAATTACAGGTGATTGTTATACTGTTTAGTATCCAATGATTGAGAAATTACATATCAAAAAGTTATTTTGAATTCAGTAATGCTTTTTAAGCGAACTTGTGTTTTATTAATCATATCTACATACATCTGGAAAAATAGGAATCCAAATGTGATATTATTCAGTCTATAAGAACTATACTTACTATATTGAGGAGTCATTTAAGGAGATAGAATTTTTAAAGTAATAGCATCCCACATGTTGGGAACTACCACATCTAGTCCATCTTTCACTTAAGTATACTTTAAATGTTTGTCATACACAAAGGATTCTTCATCTGTATGTTACCTAATTTCTAGCAGTCTTTAAAGTAAAAGCTAGAAACCAAAAGCTGAACTCATCAAAGAGATAGAAAGGTTCTTATACCTAGAGACAATGCTAAGTCACTTAAATTCTCTGGGTCTCAGCTTTCTCATACATAAAATCTGGTTCTTAAGGCCTCTGGGCTCTGTACAATTCTAGAAAACTACCTGATGATAGTTATGAGCACAAAAATTCTTTCTTTTAAAAATCTTCAGTATTTCTCAAATACATTCCAGGGTTTCACAGTCCGTTTTCCTCTCTGAGGCTTTTGCCACTTTCTAGAAATTAATTTTAAGGATTATACGGGGTACAACATCTCAATGCTACAAGATGAGACATGGGGAAGGGGGAAGGAGGGGAGGTGCCATCAGTTTTTGCAAAGCTCAAGATGAACAAGGTCAGCTTCAATCTCAAAAGGACTTTTCCAATCGACCTTGGCGTGCTACCCCTAGCATTGTTGCTAAAGAGCTGGAGAAAGTAAATAGGAGGGCATGTGGGGCATAAACAAACACAGGAGGGGGGGCCCCTAACTCCAAAGTCCCGGAGTGGTTCCTGAACTTCCTACTGGAGATTACACTTTCACTGAATTAACAAAGTTCACAAGGGAGCAGAGGGTGGGAAAGGGAGGCAAAGGTGTTCGCTTGTCTGCAGATTTTGTCCTGGTTCTCCTTTAGCTGGCGCCTGACTCTGGGGTAGGTGCGGAAGGCAGAGATAGCACTGAGCGTCTCGGAGGCCAGGCTCCCTTAGTGCACCACATACTCTTTGCCAGGTCGGTGAGACGGTGCGCAGTATGTTTCCGAGTGCCCAGTTCTGAACCCAGGCAATCTCGTTGGGAGTGCAGAGGTAAGGGGGAAAAATGTGTTTGGGTTTTTTTGTTTGTTTAAGGGAGACACACACAGGCACAGACACACACTCTACAGTTTTAAAATACACGCGCGGAGAAACGGTTTTGTCTTAAAAGTCGCACAGGCGGGAAACATACACACAGGGTGAGAGTCTGCTGTACTTTGGAGTTGGGAGACCCTGGTTCAAATCCTGTTTTTGGCGTCGGGGGACCCGGATTCAAACCGTGGCTTTGGAGTGGGGGTACCCGAGTTCAACTCCTAGTTTTGGAATCCGGAGACCAGAGTTCAAATCCCTCCTCTACACCTTACCACCATGGATGATATTAGACAAATCATTTAAATCTCCCTGGGCCTCAGTTTCTTCATCTGCAAAATGACGAGGTTGGAGAAGATGACTTCCCCCATTGGGATAGGGAGTGGATAAATGAATGTTCTCAATATACCATTCCCTTCTCCCCACAACGCCCCCCTCACGCCCAGGCCTCCCTGCAAGCCCCAACCCAGCTCCCATCCCAACCCGGCAGGAAGTCAGCAGAGGCAGGGGTGGGGGATTTTTAGGAGAAGGAGGAGCCGGTTGGAGGCGGCCAGCCTCGGTGGGCGTGGCTACATGTTGCCCCGCCCCGTGCGATCGGAGGCGGGGCGTTGCTGAGGCTGTGTCGGGGAGTCCCGGCCCTTGGGTGGAATAGAGTGAAGTGCCAGGGAGACTCAAGGATCCACTTCCAAGCTCCGTCGTCGCTGCCGCTGCGCCTTCCTTCTCCGCACCGTGTCTCGAAATCAGAGAGAAAGAAGTTCGGTTAGGGAGCCCCAGCGTAGGGGTCGGAAGCTCAACATGATGGACTTGGAGCTGCCTCCGTCGCAACAGGTGCTGCTGCCGGCACCTCCGGGACCGGCGAAGGGGGAGGGGGGATAGACGTCACGCACACGAGAGCGGGGCTGGGGGGGGGGGAACAGACGTCACGCCTACGGGAACAGGGACTGGGAGCGGGGTGAAGAGGGATGACCTCCTTCCCTCCCTCTTCTCCGGACAGTCCAGCGGCGAGAGGGGACAGCGGGTAGGGCCGGGGTTGCGGAGAAGTCTGGAATTAAAGGAAAAATAACTCAACATCAGGCCCCCCCACATTCTCGGGAAAGAATGGAGGGGGAGGGATTGAGGATGACGCCCAAGGGGAATGAGGAGGGGAAGTCCCCAGGAAGCAGTGGATCCAGTGCGGGGGAGGGGGCAGCTCCCCCCCATCTCTGCCTGTCACGAGCATGTCGCGGGCCGCCGTGCACCGAGTCTCCTTTCCTGAGGGAGGAGGAAGAGGTGGTGCGGGAGGGGGCGGGGATTCCCAGCTCTGGCGGGGAGGGGGCTATGGGGGAGGGGCGCGACAGCTGTTCCCGCCCCCACAATTTCTTCCGGGAGCCCCTCCTCCCCTGGTCGTCGCACTGCGGCTGCGCGACTGCGGGTGTGGGGTGAGGAGGCGTCTCTGGTCCCTTCCGTCGGCCCCGTGGGAGGGGGTGAGACGAAGCCTGCGCCGTCCCGCCCCTACGCCGCTCCCCGGGATTTGGTTGTCAGGAGAGGAGAAGCTTCCTGGGCGCCTCCGGGGCCTGCTCGGGCTTCTTTCGTCCTTTCACCCTTCCATTCCTGAGCTGCTCTCATTGGCTTTGAAGCCTGCGTGCTTAGTCGACAGGGGGAGGATGAGGTATGGGCTGGACTCGGACCCCTAGGGTCAGCGAGGAGTGGACGAGCCCTTTGGTGCGGGGCCCACGTCTGGCTTGGAAGCCTAGGCTTTCTTGGAAATTCCTCATTTGTAGCCTTTCCTCTCACCCTCGCCCCTCCAGTTAATGCATCTCTGAGCCAGGGAAGGGAAAGGGTTAGGGTTGTTTTTCATCACGCTCACCCCTCCCACTAGCAATTTCTAGGTTACCGAGAAAAACAAATTTTCTAAAGACTCAAGTTAGCTTTCTGATAATAGAGTGACCTAGATCTCCCCGAGAGACTGAATGAAGCCGTCAAAAAGCTTAATAGTGTATCCCTAACTGACAGTGAGTGGTACCCAGGCATGGACCATGAGAGAAGGATAGCACTGCTTGGATTCTGCATCTGACGAAGTTTGGAAGAGCCATCATCGGGAAGAGAATTGGGAATTCTGAGTTCAGTTTATGTTGCCTCTCCTTCTTCCCCTTTCCTCTCGTTCTACAAAACTTGGGAATTTTGGAAATGTTATATATTCTTCACATCACAGGCATCCAAACCACCGTTCGGGCCCCTCCCCCCCCCCAATATTTTTAAATTTGTGCTTTCTTGCCTCTGTGGAGTTTGTCTGAATGCATTTTCCTAGCCTCAGTGAATGTTATCTGCTGTTTGTCACAGCTGCCCTAGATTGGCCCCTTTCTGCTTTATAGCGTGCCAGTCTTTACGGTGCTGAAGGCCAGGGACAAGTTGGAGCTGTTGATCTGTTGCGCAATTGTTATTTTCCCCTGGGCTGCTTTGTCTTCGGATTAAGTTTTTCAGATTGTAATTCTAAAATAAAGCAGAATGAGCTAAAATTTTGTCATGATGAGGGACGCAAGTGTAGAATAGATTTTTTTTTTGTATAAAATGAGGTTTATGCTTAAACATTAAAAATTCTACTCAAAACTACTTACCTAGTTTTCTTTACCTTGAGTGTCTCTTCCTGCCTCCCCTCCTCTCTACCCCTTTCTGTTAGAGAATTTCTGTTTCTTTTTGTTCTGCCTTTTTTGTAAGGACAGATGCTGGAATACTTGTGTTTCACGGTGATCTTTTTCTAGCAAGTTCTGTAGTCTGAGTTGGAAGAATTTCGAAGTAAGTTCCTTTATTATTACAGATCATAGCGTATTTTGAAAATGTGATCGAAAAGTGAAGAGATTACCAAAAATTTACCAGTTTTTGTTTGAAGTTTTAAAAAGATTATTGTTTAAAGGAAAATTTTAATTTGATCTTGACCATTAGGTATTGAATGCCTTCTTGTTTGAAAGCTGTTATCTGTTCTTCATGGGAGTTCGTTTTCACTTTGCTCTTTGGATATACATTCAGGACATTATAGGTCCCTATGAAGTTGTATAGTCTTGGACTGTTCCCTAAGAATGATTTTGTGTTTGTGCCCTAATAATAGCTTACTATTTTAAAGACAAATGTACTATTGGATTCAGTCATGGCCAAAATTGAAGCTTTGTAGATGCTTCTTTGAAAATATACAAAATATTATTGATTCATTTTTGGAGATGCAAAATGTTTTGGAGAATAGCATTCAAATGTGCCCTAAAATTTCATGATTGAGAAAACAAAAGGAAACATGGAAAATGGACTTAAAAACAAAATGGCAAAATTTTATCACTAAAGCATCAGTTTGAAGTCAGTAGAAAAATAAAATGAGGCTTCACAGCTGATAGCAAAAAAAAGTAGAATAAATTAAGATATTAATGTTTTTTATAATACTTGCTAGATATCACCAAAGGAATAAAAAGTAGGTTCTTGGCTTTCTGAAGCCTCTTTTTTAAAATGTGTAATTAATTAAGATCAAGTGAGATAATATTTGTAAAAAAAGAGCTCAGCACAATATCTGGCATATAATAGACACTATATAAATGGTTATCCCTTTCCTTTCCCTATTCTCCTTATGATACCATACTGGAAGGTATTCTGTCAGCCCCTTTATGTAGAAAAAATATCTAGAAGGAGATCAGTAAGTTTAACTTGACTTCCCACACCCATCATAAAAACTACAGTTATTCTCCTGTACACTGTGCTGCAGAGGAGAGATGCAGTTACTTTTTTCACTGCAGTAATAAAAGTGTCAAGTACAAAAAGAAAAGTGAGAGGAAAGAAAAATCAGTCATCTCTTGATATAGAGAACAACTTGACATTTTAGTTGTGTGAAGCATCTTGAGATATTTTGAAAACACATTGTAGGAGGACACGTACAACCCCCTTCAGTATTTTCACAGCAACATTAACAGACTTTTTTTGAGTTATGCCTGATGAACTTGAGTTTTACTAGACAATAAGGACAAGCTTTCATTCTCTCTGAATAACAGAAAGTTAAACTGAGACTAATTGTACGTGTTTTCCTTAATCTTAATCTATTTTCCTTCAAGATAATTTGTGGACAATCTGAAAGTAAACCTAGGAGTGTTAGAAAAAAATCTCAAGGTTTTTCCTCTTTTTTTTTTTCCTTCTTTCTGGACTCTCTTGCCATTATCCACACTTTTGGTACCTGAAGAAGGGCTGCTTGTGTACTAGAAATAGCTCTGACTGTGAGAGGAAAATATTTTAATTAAAAGTGGGTAAAACTGAAGAAATTAATTTGTAATATTTTACTATTTTCTAGTCCCTAAGAAGTGTACTTGTATCATAAGGTCTATGTGATGACTGAATTTGAGTTGAGTATCAAGTCAAAGGGGAAATTTATTGACCTAAATAAAATATAATTACGTATTTGGTACTTCTGAAGTAAAGAAAACATGAAGTCTTAAGAAGTCTTCAGGTTAATAATTAACTTAGTTAAGTTTACCTTGTCTTTAGGAATTCCACATTCAAAATAAAATATCTGTCTTTTTTTTTCCTTGAAAACTTGTAATATTCTAAGTTGTTGATGCATTTGTTGGATTTTGGAGTATAATCAACTTAATTGAACTCAATAGATGTGTCTAGTCAGCAGATTTCAGAAATTTCTGTTTGGTCCAGCAGGTTATAGAAGTACTTAAACATCTAATATATGAGGAAGTTTTATGAATTTTATCAGATATATATATGTATTTTTATTTTATTTTTTGCTTTTTGTAGGGCAGTTGGGGTTAAGCGACTTGCCCAAGGTCACAGGGACTAGTTAATGTTAAGTGTCTAAGCTTGGATTTGAACTCAGGTCCTCCTGACTTCAGGGGCAGTGCTCTGTTCACTGTACCACCTAGCCGCCCTGAATTTTTCAGATATTAAATAATTGAACTGATGGTGGTTTAAAAATTTTTATTTAAAACAGGGAAAATGTTAGAAATATTCTCAGAAATATACTATTTGTATTTTAAAATATATAGGATTGTTTTAAGATTATGAGCAAGAAAACAAAAAGCTTATTACAGTACTTACTGAATTAATCTATCCTCACTCCATAGTTGGAGGATTTTTCTGTTTGAGAGCCACTAACACAATAAACACTTTTAAATACTAGAATTAAGTCTGAGAATGGAAAATGCTTTATCACAGAACACATTTTTTACTCCAGTGATGGCAGGACCTGGTGTAAGGAGAAGAGGGCTACTAACTGTGTGTGTAGTTCCCTTTGTCGGTTTGTTTGCACTCTAGCACTAAACAACACAAAGGCTAGAGGAAAAATGGAATTTGAGAGCCAAGTCCATCTTTTATTGGGTAGTGTTAATAAGTGACTCTTGAAAGCCTTTATAATTTAGCTTATCAGCATAGTCGGAAGGGTTTTTTTTTTAAGTTTGTAAATACTTTCCTTTTTTTTTTTTTTTTTCCCTCACAAGCTTAGAGACTTCGACTTTTGGACTGTGATATCAGGAACACACTGATGTTTAGCTATCCTTTTTTTCAGTCCACATAAGAAGGGAAGCTAGATGGAGAAATATTTGCCCTGGTAATTCATAGTTATTTCTCTCTTCGTTCATGTTTTTTTTTACTACTCATTTGACAGTTAACTGTATCCTATTGTTTGACCATTTTTCATGTGTTTATGCTATTATTTGTTTGCTTACTATCTTTTATCTCGACAGCAAAATCGTACACTTTTTGAGCTATTCTTGGTCTTTGTATCCCCTACTGTTGCATTCTTGTATAGTGAGTATTTGTGAAGGTAGATCTAAACCATTTGATTAGGTGGACTTTATCCTGTCATTTTAGTTGATCTATTTATCTGTGGACAGTTGACTGACAGCAGGGACTTTTTTACATTGTTTCAAGGTGACATTTCTGAAATTCAGTAAATAATAATTCATGAGCTCCTCCTAGAAGCTGAAGCAACATCTGTTGCTGTCATCAAAGGTCTTTTCTCCATTTGAGTTAGGAAAATTTTCTGTTTTTCATTTGGAATGTGAACTTTACCACAGTAGTAACCCAAAGGCTGAATTACTTAGGGCTAACTCAGAAAAATTAAGTTAATACAGAATGCTTAGGAATCATGATTATGATGGAGTATTATATAATGCCTACAGTTTATTTCTGCCTGAGAGGCAGTATTGGGAGTCCAGTGGAAAAGAGCATATAGATATCAGGAAATCTGAGTCTAGTTGTAGCTCTGCCCTTGACTAGTTGTGTGACGTTGGGCAAGTCACCTAACCTTTCTGAGCCTTGGTTTCTGTGACTGATTTGTAAAGACCTGCTTGACAATTGAAATAATATTTTCTGCTAATGATAATGGGTTTCTGTATGTGTGAGAGAACTAGTGCCAGGACCTGGATTTTGTAATTGTTTACTGAATACCGATTTTTGTGGGGTTGCTCCACTGTATAGACTTATGAGGTGTGGGATTAGACCTGTCTTTTTTTAACATTAGTTTACACAATAGTAAATCACTGCAGTACCACTAATAGTTTAGAGAGTAGGTATGTTCCCTGTACTTCTCATTTCTCCCAGCCTCCCCACCCTGTATTGGTATAGAGTTTGTATTGTATAACCAAAATGGTATATACAATTGTTGTTCCATAACTGCACATCTGGTATTGCCTCTTTCTTTTGGATGTATGCAAACTTATTTTGTTCAGTAGAAGTAACTTCCATTTTTTTTCCTTAGTATGTTTTTTTTATTAGCCTTTAGTAATTTGATGTGGCTTTTAGAACATTTTTCCTACTACTGAGTTGTTTTTTAAAATCAATCCTTCGCTGGAAAATAAATGTACTGCTGCTAAGTAAGGATGTGTTTTTAAAAATTAAATAATCTAAAGTAAAGTGGCATTTGGTGAATTTGGAATTTTAATCATATCTTTCAAATAGGCTTCCTTTCCTTCCTAATAGGAACATAGTTGAATTCATGTTTTTGTTAAAAGTAAAATAAAAATTTGAAAAATTTGTGAGGAAAAAAAATGACATCTTTACCTCTATATTGGGTATCCAGTTCAATTTCATTAAGTTGAACTCAAATTTATTAATTGCCTGCTATGCACAAGGCACTGGGGATATAATGCCAAAAATGAAAAACTGCCCCTGCTCTAATTCTCCTGAATAAGATACAACATATAAACATAAAAGCACTTAGCACAGTGGCAGGCACATAGGTTCTTAATCAATGTTTAATTGATTGACAAGCAAATCCTTACAAGGGAAGGAGTAAAATACTAATAATAGGGGGATCTGGGAAGACTTATCTGATGAGATTACTCCTGAGTTGAGCTTAGAGGAAGCAGAGTTCTAAAAGAGGTAAGGATTTTAAAACGACATAGGATTAAATATTAAAATATACTTCTGTTTCAAGAAATTAACTGGAAGAAAAAAGAAACAGAGCCCCCCTAACTTCTTTGTTTCCAGGGTCTTTCTTTCTAATGATGGATCCTTATTTGACTCTCTTCTGTGGAACCCTCTGCTAAATTGCCTAGATTATCTGAAAGCCAAGGTAGCTCTTGCTTTGATATGTTGATTTTCAGAATACCTAGATGGTCTTTGAAAGTGAACACTGAAAGGGACTAGGGAATAAACTCTTTAATTGCCAAATCTGCTGGTTTTTCAAATAATCCTTAGCTTTTCCTACCTCTTTGTAATATTTGACGCTGTTAAACACCTTCTATTCTTATTTTTTTTCTTTTCTAGGATTTCTCTTTGTTTTCCTCCTACCTCTCTGCCCTTCCCTTTGTTGGATATTCAACAATGTCCCCAAGCTTTTGACCTGGGCTTTCTTCTCTTTTAGATGAAGAATTTACCCTTTTGGTAAACTCATCAGTTTCCATGGATTCGTGGTACTTATCTCTATACAAATAACTCCCAGATTTCTGTCTAGCCATAGTCTTTTCTCCTGAGTTGCAGAACAGAATCAACCGTTGTCTGGACATTTTGAACAGGATATCCTGTGGACATCTCAAACTCAGCATAATCAAAACAATTCATTTCCTGAACTCACTTTTTGCCTTCCTTGTTTGCTTCCTTCGAGAGTGTCCTCATCTTTGTATTCACCTCGATTCATTACCTAAGAGTTATTCTCTTCTTTTCTTTTCCCTCCCAGTTACTAAGTCTTATTGGTTAGACTTCCACAATATTTCCAATGTCTGTCTCTTTAGCTACTCCTCCATTAACTCTTACCTGGACTATTTTAGTACACTCCTAATTGATCTCCTTGCTAATAAGGTCATCTTCCACAAAGCAGCCAAATGGATATTCCTAGAGCACATACTAAGTGTGATACTTTCTTGGTCAAAAAGTTCCAATGGCTCTTCGCCAAACTGGCCTGCTTGCTGTTTCTCAACTATGAGACATGCAGTCTCTAAGCCTTTACACAGGTTTTCCCCACCTGCCTGAAATTTACTTCTCGCTTCCACTTTTTAGAATCTCTGCCTCTCCCCCTTTAATTTAAAGCTCAGCCAACTGCTAGCTCCTGGACCCCCTTTCCATTACTTTTTACATAAGTTGTGTTTTACAGGCATGCAAATGCTGTTTTTCCAAATAGAACATAGTACCTACTTGGGAGAGTTAAGTACCGATTAGCTTTGGTACCTGCATCCTTAGTACTTTGACTCCTTAGGAGGGAATCACAAATGAAATCAAATGATAATTCAGTTAGGTGTCACCTAATTGGTTCTCAAGCCACCTGTACTAGTTTAGTAGTAGCCCACATCTTTTAAAAATCTCACTTTTTGTTCATTAGAGTATTTTATATGAAGCCCTCAGAGCTCAAAAATTCCAGATTTGAAGTTTTTATTACTGAAGGTACAGAGATGGTTCCTGGTAGCCCCAATGAAAGGTAAAGCCAGAAAAGAACTACCCACAACTGGAAATCTGGAGAAATGGAGGTGGAGACTTAGCCTCACATTCTTATTCTAGGGCTGACTTGAATAACTATGGAGTTACTTCTTTTCTCCACACCGATTTAGGCAGAGGGCAGAGGAGAAAAGTCAAAGGCTAATTATAATTAACATCTGAAAACAATTGAGACTCCTTCTCCAGAATTTGAGATTTCCACGTCTTGCATGTCTTGATGGTTTTCACTTTAGGTCCCTATCATTCCTGCTTGGAGAAGAATGTATGGTAGAACATAGAATTCACTTGTTTCCTGAATCGTGAAGATATCTGGACTAGATATTCCACATATGGGGAGGTATGACCTAGAAAGAATGCTGTAGTCATGTGGCTCTTGATAAAGGATAATTGCAAATGTTATAACTCTAAGTATTAGGACCCAAATATTTCCTCAAGTTATGCAGTGAAAATTGGGCTTGTCCTTAGAAGGCTTTGATCTGTCACTATGCTAGTGGTCTGGCTTTGGATGATGTTGCTGGACCTGTTTTTTTTAAATTTGCAAAATTAGAGGATTGAACTAGATCATATCTAACGTTCTTTCCAAACTCTAAACATCTGGTTGTAAATAGGCTGTTTCTTTGGCAGGCAGGTTCTGTGATCTCCTCATGACATAAGACTGGGTGCTAAACAGTCATGATAAGCTTAATGTTGCATAGGGATATTGTTGCAAGCCTGTGGAAAGAATGTCTTCAATTTGATGGGGTCAGGAAAGGGCAGCAAGGTCTCCCTTCTTCGTTACTTTGCATATATATTTATCCAATCCAGTTCAATAAACATAAATGCCTGCTATGTCCCAGGCACTGTACCAAGTGCTGGGGATACAGTTAATAAAAAGACAGTCCCTGCCCTCAGGGAGCTTACAACCTAATATGGGGAGACAACACACAAAAGGAGGCAGGAAGGGGAGGAGTGCAGAGGCCAGAGGATACCTGGCAAGGGGGCATTTTGTTGTGTGGAGTTGAAACCAGACAGAGCAGCAGATGCAGTGTGGAGTGAGGAAGATTCTGCCCTCTATAAAGGTAGGCATTGGGAGGAGTTTGGTATTCCACCCTCAAGCCCTTCAGTCGGAGGGGAGGTGAAGCTGAGGGAAGGTAGTGTCAGTCAAGTGTCTACATACATATTTCTCTACAGTAGGTAGAACATGAGTTCCTTGAGAGTAGGGACATTAATTTTTTCTTAGCATCCTCGGAGCTTTAGCAATGATAGATGCTTAGTTAATGTTTGTTAAATTGAAGGCATGATTTCTAGGGCCTCTCTTTGGGAGACTTCCAGCTTTTCACTTCTGGAAAGTCTTAGCAATCACAAGAGATACAGGGAGAAGTAACAGCAATAGTGACCACCAGGATTCTGTGATTTGATATGGTGACTACCAGCTATTGTTTCTCACCTCCAGATCACACACTTGCAGTTTTAAAAGGATAGACGTAAACAACTCTGGTGAGGAAGCTCCATTTACTAAAACAATTTACTTTCCATGTTCTTATGTCTTTTGGTAAGAGACTTTAGCTATTTGAATAGGTTCCCTCTTAACTCCCCCCCACCCCTTCCCACCAAAGACTTTATACTTCTACCAGGGATTTTTAGGTGAAGTCTGGGAGATGGGATGGAAAATGAAGAAGGAGATTTTTAACAGATGCTTGGGAGATCTAGGTGGGTTTGGACTCTGGCATAGTAGTGACTTTGATTCCTTTAAGAAATGACCAGTGAGTGGGGATAACCACAAAAGATAGGTTCCTACTGTGAATGACCACTAAAGAAAATATAAATGAAAAAATTTTTTCAACATAGGCCTTTTTTTTTTTTTTGCAAAATGATCAGAGTAAACATCCTAGATTTCAGAGAAGTTACAGATAATCCAAGAAGTGCAGAAATTTTAAAAATATGTTTGTGCATCATGATGCAATACAATTGGCAAATCAGCATTGGAAATGATTTTTTTTAATTGAGATTAAAAAATAATTTCAGTAAAGTTAAAAACCAAGTTATAGAAAAATATTACATTTAAAAATAAATGCATTACTCTCAGCAAAAGCAGAGGCAAATTTAAATCATTGAAAGCTTATGGGTGGAAAGAAAATGAAAGTTAGAAAATTAACAAATTAATACACCAAAATCAAATACAAGGAAATACATTATTTAAATAAGTCCATTTAAATAAGATAAAAGAACAATTGAATTGCTAAACAAGGGCCAGTATAGTGTAGTGGGTGTGACGCTGGACTTGAAGTTAGGAAGACCTGGGTTCATATCCCTAACCCAGTGCTTATTAGCTAGATGACCCTAGGAAAGGGACTTAACCTGTCTATGCAACAGAGAGATGAAGGAAATGAAATGGTTGGACTAGATGGACCCTGTGACCTGAATTATTATAAACAACTAAAAAAAAAACCCTCAAAATTGACAATTAAATGTGCTTAGAAGGAAAAAATAAAATCAGAAAGTAGGAGAAATCTCAATGAATGCAAAAGAAATAAACTTACCAGAAACTGTACAGAGTTATATATATCAGTAAAACTGTTAGTATAGAATAAGTACTTATAAAATAGCCAGATAGAAGGCATATTGGATAAAAGGCTAGAGAGGCAGGAGTGCCTGACTTCAAGTTCTACCTCAGAAAAATACTGGCTGTGTGACTCTGGGTAAATCACTTAACCCCTGAATTTTGAGATTATAAATTGCAGAACAGTTGGCTGAGATCCATTGGTCCAAGGAATTTCCTTACTAGGAATTCCTGCTTATCCTTGTAGTCACAGATCTTGACCTTCTGCCCTACTCGTTGACAAAAACAGGAAATAATTGATGATGCTGATTACCTAGCTAGCATTTATATAGTGCTTTAAGGTTTGCATATGTTTACCATATGTCCTTTATATATATGTTACCTTTATTATATTAATATATGTATTACTATAGTATAATAATATAATACATATTAATATGTATATATTATATAAAAATGCATATCGTATTTTATTTAATCCTCACAGCTTAGGGTCACACAGCTAGTAAGTATCTGAAGCTGGGTTTGAATGTAGGTCTTCCATACTTTAAGACCAGCACTCTATCCATTGGGCCTTCTAGCTGCCTTCAGATAAGAAAATAAGCTAATTTTACAAGAAGAATTTTACAAGAAGAAAATAAACATTCCATTAATGAGCTGCTATTTTAAAAAGCACCAAATGAATACCTAAAAAACAAGGTAATACCTATGTGAAAGACTTCATTAAAGCATTATCAGTATTTAATATTAAAGAGTAGTGATACAAAATATTAAAATATGAATATTTTTATTCAAACATAACGTTAAATAGGTCCCCCACCAATATTCCACTTTTATTATTTAGGGTTTTTAGCAAGAATGTAGCAGTAGTTTTTAGTTAGGAAAATAATCAGTATTTGCAACCTCACTTTAAATTATTCAGCTTCTTAACTAAGCTAGCCTTCTCTCTGTCTCTCCTACATGACACTCCATCTCCCAACTCAGTTCCTCTGCACTCCTAAATTACATTCATACATGCACACACATGTGCACGCACACACACACATACATACATACACTTTCTTAAAATTTCAGCTAACAGGACTAAAGAGGACATAAGCAGATAGCTTTAGGATTTCTATTTATTGGGAAAGAGAGGCGGGGGAGTTATGTTTTAGGGACAGAGAAGGAACAGTGTTCTGGGAAGGAGGAATACATAGCATTTCTGTCCATGTCAGGGTAGAAAGTCGTTCTCTATCTGAATTAGGAAAATTGTGCTTTAGGTAGGGAGACGGGGAGGGCATCGTGTTGTACCACGAAAGAGCACTAGATTTTAAGTCAGAAGACCAAAGTTCAAATATCAGTTCTGCTGTTTATTACATGTGTTACCTGGGCCTCAGTTTCCTCATTGGTAAAATAAGATTAGACTGAATGATTCAGTAATAAATCTGTGACTCTTGTCTCCAACACTTATTACAAGTGAGACCCTGGGCATATCATTTAATATCCCTGACCTTTAGTTTTCTCATCTGTAAGAAGCAGGTATTATTTGCCCTATTTAACTCACTGGGTTGTTGGGAAGTGTTTGAAAACTTTATTGCATAAATATGAGTAGTAGTTGGTATAAATGCTATATGAATAGAATTGTGTAATGCTATCTAAGAGTATAGGGAAGGAGGGTTGGCTTGGTAATCAGAAAAGGCATCTTGGAAGAGATGGCATTTCAACTGGGTCTTCAAATATGGATAAGATTTCAGTAGGTAAAGATTAGCAGCATTCCAGTGGAAGGAACAGTATGAGCAGTGGTTGGAAAGCTCCATGAGGGTTTGGATATGGCAATTAGTTCATATTGTCTGGGCCCTCTGTAACTGAATTCTTTACCCAGAATGTAATCAGGTGGTGGTGTGGAGGATGCTATATATCAAGGAAAGAAGAGTTTGGAGACAGGAAGACTAATTAAAAAGTAGTTGCTATAACCTAGACATGAAGTGATGATGTCAGATTATATCTGTCACAGTAACTTAAAATGGGAAGTAAATGAAAGTTTACATCAAAAGAGGCATTCTGCTCCTAAAAGACCTGCTGTGCAACTGAATGTTGTTTTGAAACCTCTGTTCTAATAGGTGAGAAAAGCAATTCTCAGTTGCTGTATAGACAGATGCTTGTTTTTATTTTATTACTGTTCTGTCTTCCTTAAGATAATAAATAGGAAAGTTCTCTAGGGTTATTGACTTGGATGTTTGGTTTGCAGTAGTAACCTGGAAGGAGGGGGGAGAGGAGGAATGAAAGAAGATAACCTTTTGAAAAATTTCTTTCTTACAGGTTTTATCAGTAGCTTTGCTTATAGTATCAAATTTGTGGACTGAATATGGTTCCTAGGTTTTGTGATATAAAACTTTTCCAGTATCTTTTTCAAGTATTAGTAGAGGCTCTAGAATTTACATAGCATAAGGCCTTTAACCTAGAAGAGTCTTCCTGACCTATGGTAATTCACCTTCTTTGGCCCTTCATTCTACATACTTTAAAAGAAAAAACAAAAAATTTCAACAGGTAAGTGAATGTGCAGGTTTGATGTCCTTCCCTAATAGTGGTGGAAGTATATCTGTGTCCTAAAAGTGAGATTGAAGTTTCTTTTACTTTTGAAAATATTCCATAAAAATCCATTGAAAAGTACAATTAGAGGTAAGGGGGAAAAAAATGTCCTGGAGACCAAAAGCATCTACTCTGTTAACCTCTGAGACTTTTATTCTAAATTCCCTTTAAGTGAAGGAAAGATTCCTTATGTTATCTTATAAAAGAACATTTTTGTGTGTGTGTGTGTGTGTGCCAAAGTTTCTCTAGGTAAGAGAAGATAAGAGAGGGAGATCCACGAGCAGGTACAGTGAAGGAGATGGAGTGTAGAGTTTAAGAGCTGGGAGGGCCTTTAGTGGCCAGCTAGTCCATACACAAAAGGGATTTCCATCATAATATGCCTGACAAAGTGGCCATCATAGAACAAATCCCCTGTAAAACTTGGACTCAGCCAAAAGGTGGCACTTAAGGATCTAGAAGGCCACATGTGGCCTGAAGGCTGCAGGTTCCCTATCCCTGATCTAGACTTCACTTAAAGACCTCCAAGGAGGGGAAAACCACCACCTCTTCTTTGACACTTCTATCCATCTCTCTTGGTTCTGTCCCTTGGGATCAAACAGAACAAGTTTTATTCCTCCTACACATGACAAACCTTCAAATACCTGAAGATAGCTATCATGTCCTTCCCTCTTCTCCCTAGTCTTCTCTTTTCCAGGCTAATTGTCCCTGGTTCCTTCAGCCACTTCCATATGACCAGAATTCAAGTTCCTTCACCATTTCTGTTTTCCATCTTCTGGAACTTTACAGTTCACTAATGTCCTTCTGAATCATGTCACAAGGCTACTAGATGAGGTTTAATGAGGTCATAAGCATTAGCTTTTTTTGCATTATAACTTTTTGTCTGCTACACTTCACACTACTGTACTGCCTCGTTGAATTGAATTTGTAGCCTACTGACTTCCCCTCCCCCCAGTCTTCTTCAGAGCAACTGTTGTCTAGCCATGCCTCTTTCATATTGTAATCATAAAGTTTGGGGGTTGGTTTGGGGGTTGTTTTTTTTTTGCACCCAAGTACAAAACCTATCATTTATCCCTACTGAATTTCACCTGATTAGATTTAGACCAAATGCTATATAGCCTGCCATGATTCTTTTGAATACTGACTTTCATCTAATATGTTAGCTATCTCACTCAGCTTTGTGTCATCTGTAAATTGGATGAATATATCATCAATACCTTTATCCAAGTCAGAATGTCTACTGGTAAAATAATTCAGGGCTTTAAATAGTATTTTATAGGAACTTTCCCAGTCAGGTTTAAGAGTCCTCAGGGATGTTGTAACGTTAAAGAAAAATTTAAGGATTAGTACCACATTATTGATACCATTTATGTGAATTTTGGTAAATAAATGTTATTATTAGACCCTCTTTTATTTAGCTGTTAGAACCAAAAGCCTAGAACTTAGAGCTTCTTGTGAATTTATTTCACATGTACAGAGATACAAGGAAGATTCAGTGTTATCTTACGTATTATCTGCTGTTTAGCATAACATGCTTTTACATAACATATCTCTTGGCTCTCTTTGAATGAAGTAAAGTAAGACAGGTATTATTAACCCCATTTTCAAGTGAAGAAACAGACATTTAGAGATGAAGTAACTTGCCCCAACTCAGAGTACTAGTTAGTAGCAAAGTTAAGAAATCCTCACAGGTTTCCCGATCCTTATCCAGTACCATTTCTGCAACACCACTTAGTCTCCCAAGAAAAAAGTTCTAATATCTTGTTGGGATTTTTTGATTCTTGTAACCTCTGAGATTAGATACTTTTTTGTCTTTTCTCTGCAGAGCATGTAATCTTCCATTTTTAGAGCTTGTGCATCTGAGAGCTCAATTATAAATATGAAAAGCTTAGAAAAAATTCCAGGGTCCCTTCTAGAGTTGAAATTTTGAGAATCTATTAATTTATTCAGATATAATAAGAACAGAGACATGAACTTTGGATCTGCTTCAGTTACACATTTATAGTTAGCAAATGTGAGCTGGACATTTGTTTAGCTGGTGAACTGGAAAAATAGACATTAAATGTCCCCTTCTTTTCTTCTTCCCATCATAACAAAATAGGACCATCGTTTGAAGTTGGAAATGAATGAAATTTGATATGTACAGCCTTAGACGGGAATTATTATATTCTTTTTTTTTTAATTTTAATTTATTTTC
The DNA here is from genome assembly GCA_028646575.1 of Pseudocheirus occidentalis. Lineage (NCBI taxonomy): Eukaryota > Metazoa > Chordata > Mammalia > Diprotodontia > Pseudocheiridae > Pseudocheirus > Pseudocheirus occidentalis. The sequence goes on along the minus strand of CM053596.1, from coordinate 185,286,911 downwards.
TTGGTTACAGCATTCATTTCCACAAGGTTT
>CM053596.1:185262945-185286381 GCA_028646575.1 Pseudocheirus occidentalis | reverse complement strand
TGTCAATTAGATGTACATTCCTGAGGTCTTTTATCTGTTGTAGCTTTGTCTTTTCTTTTTCTTTTCATTACATCAGGTATATTGCCCTGTAAATTGTGGTAGTGGTACCAGGAATAAAAAATTAAGGAATTTTTAACTTTTCAATATTTGTGTAGTTCAGTTTTTCTACATTTTAGTACAGAAACTTTAATGAAATGCGGTTTTGAAGGTGTTTCCTTGTTAGTTAACAAGTAGAGAAGATCATTGTTAATTACTATTTTGTATGAATTTTGCTAAAGTTAACTGTAAAGAAACACCTGCTGACTTGCAGTCTAAGGGGAATCTATTCTCCCCAAACCAAACATAATACCCATTGATATGAATGGGAGTTGACAAGTGGAGAGAATAGGTATTTGTATGTTTGCAATGTGTGTTTTAGATAACAACTAGGATTGGGTATTTAAATTAGTATATTTGTGAATTAATAGCATTAAGCTTTACCTTTCAAATGAAATTTCAAATTACCTTTTGGGTTGTGCATATATTTTTTTTAATTGTACTTCTCTATGATTTAGTGTGTTAGCTCTGCCAAGTCCTAGTTGTGTTTATTAAAAAGGTTAAAGAAAAATCCATTCTAGAGTTACCTTGGCCACCTTTGAAACTGCTGCCATAACATGATGTTGGTATAGGAGATAACTATATTCTCCTCATGAAATTCTGGATGATGGAGGGGTGGGAATTGGGGCAGTAGGTTTTTTTTCCTTTCCCTCCCTTTTGGAAAATTTTTCTTAATGAATTTTAAAGACATAGCCAACCACTAAGTCTGCTATATTCAAGCAAATAGTTGGATACCTGGGGTTTTTTGTTTGGTTTTTATTTTGTGTTAATTGGTTTAGGGGGGGAAAGAGGCCCAAAGAAAGACCTTTAAATACTTACCTTGGTTTAATGTCTTTTTAATTTATACAAGCTGTCAGAGCAAGAGAATAAAAAGCACGCATTGTGAAACACTTAATGGCTGGCATGCTTTCCTGCTTACACCATATGCATTTTTCTGGATGAAACCAAGGATAGCCTAGGTATAGTCCTCTAAAACTACCTTCTTGCAGCAGCAATGTAGCACAATTGTTTGGTACACAAGCTTTTCGCTTTTGAAGACCCTGAATTCAAGTTTGATTCTAAGTAAGAATTCATTTGCACTTCAGTGCCTAGACAACATGTCATCACCATCATCATATATATCTACTTCAACACAGTATTGGTATGAGTTATCAGTTTGCTTCAAAAACACTGATTGTGAAGGAGTTCCATGATCCTAGGTACTTTGCCAGCACCATGTGGGACAATATCCCCACATAAAGTCTACTGTTTTGCGCCAGATGATGCTTAATGTTTCTTTTAAGTAGTAAATATATATGTGTCCCACTGTCGTCCTTTCTTTGGCCGTTGAACATTTTAATGCAGAAACCTCTATTTTCTGTTCAATTAAGCACTGGGCAAAACAAGCAATAAATGGAGGGTGGGACTGGTTTTCAATGAATTTACTCATGTCGCTTTAACTTGTGCCATTGTTCAGTATTAATATGTGGATGCATGCTTTGCGAGCATGGAAATGGGTTGCAGATGTGGCGATTTTCCAGAAGTCAAAACTCAAACCAATAAATGTCATGAGCAGACAACACTGATTGTTAATGAGCATATGTCAATAAAACAGGGTAGAAAAAAATAGGTAAATGCTGAAAATGGTTTTAAGTCCTTGCCAGTTTTAAGTGCAAAGACTTACACAAGGACATACTCAATGTTCATAATTTAATCCTGGATACTTGGTTCAAAATAAAAGCTTGCAAAATATTTTCCAACATTAGTGATAAAGAGAGAAGGGGTAAGGGAGAGGAATCTTAACATTTCTCTTTATAAGTCTGAAATTTGTATCTTAAATAATGATGATAGTATTTCTTAATAAGCCATGAGGCTAATTGTTCTCTTGTGTTAACTTTGAAATTAGCTTTGATGATGAGAATGTCAACTATAATGGAAAAAAATGTTTGCAACCTATAAGCAGGTGATTGTGACCTGTTTATAAGTTCTGTTAGCTTAGTTTTTGTGTACAGTGTGGAAAAAGTAAGCCATGAGGAAGGCGGTTTAACCAACATTAAAGGACCTAAGATGTGCATTCTAGCACATTATGGATCAAAGGCAACTCAATAAGACAGGACTTCTGCAGCCTGTTGAGTGGACAAGTCAGCATATTTAAAGAATGACGAGGCAGCAGCAAGAGCTTCAACTTCAGAGAAGTGAAGGCATAAGATACTGTGCTGATAGTGAGCTGCTTTCCAAAGGCTAGTTAAATCTGCAATATACAGCTGAAATATCGAAGAAAGTCTAGCAAGAGTTCTTCGTCTTTTGGAACATCCTTGAGTGATAGCTCTTGAGTTGGCACAGTCGATAGGTCTAGCATTTAGACCTGCAAGGAAGGGCAATAAGCATTTAGGTAAGGTTTGCCTTTGAATTTTTTCACTAATTAAAGGGTGATTTTTTGTAAAGCAAGGTAAGAGTAATCTTTTTGATTTACAGGTTGAATGAAAACTACTTGCCTATATGAGGAATGCCTTCATATCATCTTAAATTCGAAGGTTTCTGGCTGGGTAAGACTTAAAACAGTGTACTACAGAAAAATACCTGCATTTGATGTCATTTAGTTGCTGTTTCTACCTTACGTTGTCCTGTGCACATTTTAAGTATTTTCATCCCTACCCCAGTTAATGGGTTATTTTCCCCCCCATATACGCATCATTATTTTGAAACTAGCAATTTGCTTAATTCTGGGACCATTTTAACAGAACCAAGCATTAGCTTTGGCTTTATAAGGCTATTGGAAGTCCTTTGAAGTGGTCTTATCAGCCTCGGTCGTTTGTGACAAGCTTGTGCAAAAATGATTTACCAGGTTATTGGGTAACAGGTGAGAAAATTCTAATTTGATGGAGACAACTCAATTACATAGAACTTGGAAGAGTATACAAGACCTCACAGCAATCCTATGGGCATCATCTCCATTTTACAGATGAGGAAACAGGCTAAATTAAATGATAACCAGTGGTCACACAGATTATAAGGTTTAATGCTGGTATTTGAACATGTCACACTCATGTCTTTCTATTAGGTTCTCTGGGGCTAAAAAGTTATGTTTACATGCATTTACATTATAAATATGATAGTTACATTTTACATAATTAAAATGAAACATTGCTGCCAGTCTAGCTTTTTAAAATATGGAACTTAGTTTGCTTAAACTAAGTTTAAGTTTATGTGGCCTTTTAAAAGCCATTTCTTGTAGAGATGATTTTCAAGTATAGGTATATTTAGTACCATTGTTTATATCTGGTAAATTTGATATAAATATGTATCAATATACCTGTACTGGGAAACCACTTCTATAAAAAATTGCACTTTTTATGTAAAGATTGATATGAAAGAAACCTAGCTCAAGGGTAAACATTTAAGGCCATCAGTTTCCTAAAATTTTACCTCTGGTTCTTTGTTCAGTTTAAAATTATAAAAACTAACCCTTTTTTGTTAATCACAAATATTGTTTTTTCAGTACTTATACATTGCTCTTCATATTCTTAACATTTGCTCCTACCACTCCCCACAAAGGACTAATGATTTCCTTTCATATAAGATAGGCCAGTTCCCAATTCTGTGGGTTCATGCATTTCACCATTAAACACAAATCTTACATTTTTGCAGTGCAAAACATTTTATATCACAAATAAGATTAACAGACTTTTAGGTGATGAAATTATATTGGTATGAATAAATTTGATGCGTATTTTTAAACAATTCCTGTGTAGAATTCTTCAAGTGAAATTCAGTTCATATCTCTTCCCCACCTTCCCCTGGTCTTATTTAAAACAATTTTTACTGAAGTCAAATATATTTATTTTAGGAAAAATGTTATTTTCTACACTTTTCACCCCTCTTCCCAAAAAAGAGGGTAACCTAACCCCTCCTGTTTGAGGAGTGGAACAAAGACATTTTTAGTAAAAGTTAATATCACTTTTCCTAGATTTTCGTTATTGGGATTTGATTTGAGAACTTTGTATATATCTTAAGATTTCTTCCTGAGAATAAAAGGGCTATACCAAAGTTAGGGAATACATTGTATTATTTTTGAAGGTATGAGCTAATTTACTTTAGCGCGGATTATGGCTTATGTGTACAAATCAGCTAGTCATAAAATGTTATTAACCTCCAACAGGTGAGTAATTTTCTTCCAAAATACCTACCAGAATTTAAAAGGTTCATGTGAACTGAAAATAAAAACACTTGGGGTTCATGTAAATAGCAAGCATAGATTTGGAGGAGCAAAGCTCAAGTGATTTTAAATGATTTCTTCCACTTAGTGGCTTCATTTCATCAGGGATTTTGGTGTGCTTGACAACATGGTAAAGAATTCTAAATAATAGGATATGTACTGAAGCAAAATTTTGCTTTTGAAAACTGGGAGCACGCAACTAAAATATTCAACTTCTCAAACTTTCTGAGCTTATTGATTTTCCTGATTATAATGAATACATTTAACATAGGCAAAACGTACATGTTGAATAACTGGGTTCAAAACTGGGATATGTTTGTTTCACTGGAAGGGGTGGGGTACTGGAAGTTTATTGGACTCTGTAGTGCCTCCAGGGTAACAGTTGACCAAGCAATTTTAATTTTACTCTTAAGCAAATTGTTTTTAAAAAGCGTAACAAGTTCTTGTCTGGAAACAATTTCCTACTGAGGAGAATCTTGATTTGGCTGTTTAACACCAAGTTAGCAGAAAATAGCTTAAACTATTGCAGAACTAAACAAGAACTGAATGGCGCAAACAACTTGTTTTCAAAGGATGGCAATTATGTGCTGCTGTTGCAGCAGGTGACACATTTCTAAAGTGACAAGAGCTTTCCGTTGTGGCATTAAAAGATAAAGGAACACTACAAACTGCTTTTATTTGTATGCTATTAGGGTAATTGTATAAATGAATTTTATACAGGTACTTTCAAAAATATGTTAAAAACTAAAGGGATTGCTTATAATACATCAAAATTGTAACTATAGAACCACATTTTCATTAAAAAAAAGTTTTTGTAAAATGTGTGCAGTGTGTTCTGTGGTAACAGTTCTTGAGGTTGACACATTTTCAGAGCAATAATGAATGGTTATATGTGGTCATAATTCAGTAGACGTTAAAAACAGTAGAAAATAAGATGGTGATAAAAAAAACTTGTTTAGGTCTCTAAAGACAATTGGAGGGAAAATTATAATTGATGAGAATTGTTCTCTAACAAAAATTGATTTTAAGTTGTAGAATTAGATGGGTCAAATGAGTAAACTAGTCAATAAGTTTGGGTGCTGTTGAAAAAACAAGGGGAACAGGAAATTTAGAAAGGTACAGAGCGTTTTCGAGAGCTTTGCTCTAAGCAATTTTAGTGCGCCATGTAGTTTTTTTTTCTGATAGTTCAGTACATATGCTAAAATGTGAGGGGGAAAGTTCTATTAGGCTTGGCCTTGGTTGGGAGGGTCAGTTTTTTGGGGGCAAAGATAAGGCAGTTTGGGTCAAGTGGCTTGCCCAAGGTTACGCAGCTAGTTTTTGTGTCTGAGGCTCAGTTTGAACTCAGGTCCTGACTCTAGGGCTGGTGCTCTATTTATTGCACCACTTAGCTGTTCCATGGTGTATCTTAAAAGTCAGGACTAAGCTAGTGTTCTGGTTGTCTTACAACATTTAGTGAGAAACCTCATTCTTGAGATAAAGGGATTTTGTGACTGGGCATGTAACCCGGGCAAGTCGTTTTGCCCTTCACCTCTAAAACGGATTAGATTAGGTGGCCTTATCTTGTCTGCAAGTTTTTAGGTCCTGCTGGAGATAGGGTTATACAAATTATTCCTACACAAGAGCATGACTAGGATTAGGAATATGCTGTTAATTAGAGGTGTTTGTACAACTAAAGAATGTGACCCATCCTGATTATTGGGAGCAAGATAGTATGTAAGGAAATAGAATTGAATCCATATGACAGAACTGTCCATTTCTAACTCTCCTGATATAGATGTTTGACTCAAGTCTCCATTTTGTTTCAATGACCCCCAAAAATAAGCCACTAAAGCGGTGGTGTTGAACTCATGTAAGAATCCCTGTGGACCACATAACTTAAGAAAACACTTTTTAAAAATACTTACTAGTTATATGTTCAATCTAATTCAGGTATACACATATAAGGGCAGAATGTTTGACACCTGCACTAAAGAATTCAAGGTAATAACATTTTGCAGAAATCTGCTCCAGCTATTTCAATGAACAGTATTTTCTCGATACCAAATTCATCCTTTTGTTTTTAGGCCACTAGGTTGACAAGGATGAAGAGGATCCCTAGGTATGGTATAAAGGTGGGTAATAGACCTTAAAGTGAAAGCAACATCAATGAAGTGCTAAAATGAGAGGTTAAATTTTACTTTTAAGTTTCAGAAATGCTCATGATTGTATTTTTGTTGTGCTTTTATACTGAATGATTTTTAGATGTTATGAGATAGTGCTTGATCATTTATTGCTGGTTTAATGTTCAAGTATATTCAGTACTAAACTTGGATTTTTCTGTGGCTTCAATTAGTTACAAATAAAACTTGTCAACGTAGTTGGGTTTTAAATGTGGAACTTCCATCATGCCTGTCAGGTGTGGGTACTACTGATATAAATGAGAAAAATCTCTGAATCGTGATGATTTGCACATGGTCATTAAATAAGAGGCAAGACTGAAATCTAGGTTTTGATTCTTTTGTACCACACCTTCTCCCATAGAATATAAAGATGTAAGAAGTGCAAAACACTGAACTTGGGAGTCAAGCAAGTAATATTGTTGCTTACTTTATTTAACTCAATCTCATGAGAAAAATTCTTTAAAGGTAGAAGTGTTTTTAAAATTACCGTAGATACTTAACCCGCAAAGTCTAATCAATATGTTGAAAATATGAGGGATTTTTGCCAAGAAATTCAATGTGGTAATCACAATTAGGTGATAATCTTATCAAAGACAATCAAATTTATGTCTCTTTCTTATGGCCCTGTGACATGATAACACCTCCTAAGATATTAAAGGAGATGTTATGAAATTACATTGTTTTTTGCTTGAGGTGTTAAATTTCTCTCTAGTACTTGAACAGGAGTCATATCTTACACTTCACTGTCTTAATAGCAGACCTATCACAGTGCTAAGAATTGTAGCTATTTAGGAATAAGTGGAAAGATACTGCAAACTATTTAGGACTTAAGTCTTTTCTAAAGTGACATCAAGTATATATATTCCTTAGGAGGTAAGTTGCCCTTGATTGGTCTTAAGGCAAAAAGCTTGTGACATTTGCACCAACAATTTATAAAAGTGATAAATATTTATGTAGTGGCTTAGAGGTTGTGAAATATTTTGCGACTGAAGTATTGCAAATATCCCACTCTGTAAATGAGGAAGAAGTCAGAACTTAAGAAGATACACTAATACCTGAAGAGAAATAATAAAGCCCAGCTCTTATGACTTCCATGGTCCACTGATTCCCAGCACACTGCCTCATATAAAGACTTTTAGTGGTATCTTAGGAATTGTTACAGGCTTCCAAAGCTGTTTTATGTATTTATGAGACATTTATTAAGAAATTTTTTAATGATCTGGATTTTTCTCATACTTAACTGAGATGTGACCTGCATAATACATGGTCAAGTAAAAAAAAATTTTAAACTATAATGACCCACCAGGGCCCTAGAGATTAGGAAGGCAGGTATAACATGAGAAAGGATTATGGCGTAAGATTTTAAAATCTGGCACAAAGATTATTTACATGTGAGAGATAGCATTGACATGGTAGAAAAGACACGAGCCTTGGAAGATGGGTTCAAATACTGCTTTGAATATGAGTTGTGTGACCCAGGACAAGTCACAGCCTCTTGCCTCAGTTTTTCTCATTTCTAAAACAAGGGAGTTAGATAACGATAGCCTTCTAAGATCCCTTCGGCCTTAAATTTGAGATCCTGTCAGTTTTTACCTTGATTGCAATGTCTACCCTTACTTCAGTCAATTAAAAAATAGCATTCCCAAATACTTAAATTGTGCTTATTATAAAAGTCACATAATGCTTGCTATCATGTACGACGGTTCTGCTGCTAAATTATATTTGTTTTTGTCCAGAACTTTAATGGGTGTGAGGGAAGTAGGAAACAATGAGGTGGTTCAGTGGATAGCGCACTGGGTCTGGAGTCAAAAAGACCTGTGATCAAATCTAGCCTCATATACTCAGCTGTGTGAGCCTGGGCAAGTCACAACCTATTTGCTTTAATTCACTGGAGAAGGAAACGTTAAGGCACTCCACTGTCTTTGCCAAGAAAACCCCCATGTGGAGGTCACCTTGAGTTGGACACAACTGAACAACAAAGTAAAGGGAAGTAACTCCCTGATGAGGAAACTCCCTCTACCAATCCAGATACAGGAAACTTCTTCAGTTTATAATCTTGGAGTTGCCTGGGGAGGTTGAGATTTTCTCAGGGTCATATAACTGGTATGTCAGAAGCAGGACTTAAATCACCCAGATCATCCAGCCAACTTGGACATTTGCCTTTTACCCTCCCAAATGGAGCATCATTTAGATTAGACTTGTAGAGAACGTTGCCCTTCCTCTCCATCCAATGAATCTATTCAACATTGGAAATCCACTTTGAGGCTGAAATGTCCTCTGTGGTGAGTGCAAACTATCACCTAACCCATTATATCTGGGGGGACCAACCCCATGCTCAATCTGTCCTACACATCTCTCCTATTCCATTTTCCAATTCTTGCTCTGGGACAATTTCCCTATTACTCTGTTATCATTTCACACCCTACACCAAAACTCAACTCCCTGGTCACTCTGGTATTGTCTCCGTGAGAATGTAAGCTTCCTGAAGGTAGGATGTGTCTTAACAATTGTATTTGTATCACCAGCACATAGCAGATATATAGTAGAAATGCATTTTCATTCCTTCCTAATTCTGCAGGCTGACTCTAAGCATTTTATAACTCTGCCTCTATTTAAATTACGCAAACTAAAAGACTTATTTTATTTTAACATTATTTTAAAAGCCAGCCCAATAAAATGTCACATTGTACCGAGAAATGTTTAGGACACTTAAATCTCTTTGGTGAAGAGCATTATTTAATATTTCAGGAATAACTCACCTTGTAAAATCTTGCCTCATAAATAATCAGAATTTAACTCTGGAAAAGAACAACTTCATTTTACAGATTAATGTACTGAACCTCAAAAAGACTAAATGACTTTGAAACTTCTAAGGCCACCTACATCACCTTCACACCCTCAACAGAGGACCTAGTTTTAAACTCTGAAAAAGTTGAGGTCATTCTTCTTGAGTTTCCTCTTAAGAATTCTGTGGTTCAGAGATGCAAAACATCATCCCACAAACTCTAGTACTCTAGTCTGAGAATGAATACCACACCCTTGATCCCATCTCCTTGACTCCTCTGGAAGTTGGACCCTTAGATTATCCTCCACCTATTCTCCCCCACTTCCAGCCCTGACAGTTTTCAATCTCTGCAGACACTAGAAAACAGGCCCAGACCTTCATCTTTAAAACACCTTCACTTGCTCCTACCATCCCTCAAGTTATACTACATTTCTTTTACAGCCAAATTCCTACAAAAATCTGTGCTCCTTGCCTCCACTTTCTTATCTACTCCCTTCTCAGTTCCTTCCTTGCTAGCTTTCAGGACCACCATTTGACCAAAACATCTCTCTTCAAGGATACCAGTGATACTTTGCTAAATTCTGTCCTCATCTTTGCATCTCTGTACTCACTGGGTTTTATCTATAAACCCTACTCCCAGATTTCTTTGCTTCTGCCTGTGTGGTGGCTTTTCAGGTTCCTTTGCTGCATCGTTATTCCTGTCCTATCCTCCTATGTGCAGGTGCCTGCCAGAGCTGTCTTGGACCCTTTTTTCCCCTCCATACTCCTGATTTCACCAGCTCCCACTATCTTCTTTGTAGACAACTCTTAGGTCTATCTATAACCCTAGTGTCTCTCCTAAACTCTAATTCTACATCACCAAATGCACACTAGGCATTTCCAAATGGATATGCTATGGTCATCTCAGTATGTCCAAAACATAATTTATGTCCTCTCCCTACCAAAAAACATTCCCTTTTAACATCCATGCAGACACTGGGCACCATCATTCTTCAGATCATTCAGGATTACAACCAACCTCAGTTATCCTTAGCTCCTCACTCTAACATCACCACCACCCCATATCATCAATCACCAAACCTTGTCAACCAGTCAATAAGCATTTATTAAGTATGTGGCAGACGCTGTGCTAAGTGCTTAGGATACAAGGAAAAGCAAAAGAAAGTCTTCTCAGGGATCTCAGAGTTTAATGAGAAGACAAATAATGTACAAACAACTTATGTAGGAAAAATTAGAGATGAAATAATAAAGTCACTAGCATTAAGGGGGATCAGGAAAGACTTTTAAAAGGTAGAAGACATTTTACCTGGGACTTGAAGCCAAGAAAGCTAGGAAGCTGTGATGAGAAAGGAGCATACCAGACACATGGGAACCACCATGGAAAAGGCCCAGAGTCGAAAGATGCAGTGTCTTGGGTGAGCAACTGTGAGAAGATGGGAAAGGTGGGAAGGGGCCAGTTTAAGAGTTTTGAAAGCCAAACAGCATTTTATATTTGATCCAGGAGGTGACAGGGAACCATTGCCATTTAAGGGTCTGCACCAGGACAGTGTCAGAGAAGGGAAGAGAGTGTATACAGGAGGTGTTACAAAGGTAAAACTGACAGGACTTGCCAACAGATTGGACTGGGGATTGGGGCGGGGGGCAGGGTGAGAGAACGAGGAGTTGAGGATGATATGTAGGTTGTGAGCCTGGATGACTTCATGCTTTCAATTTATTGTATTATATTTACTGTAAAATAAAAGTTCAGAAACAGAGTTTTCTGGTGAAAATAATGGGTTGAGTTTTGAACATGAATTTTATACCTTAAAGGATTTTAAATAGAAATAGAAGAATTAAATATGAAGTAAAAGAATTTTCTGGTTGTGAGGACGATTTCTGTAGAATTGCCTTCCTTAGATCTTAAAGCTTCATCTCTCCAAATGAGATGCATGTGGTAATTCAATTTGAGACATCTTATAGCCAGATAGCCGAGTGCAGAAGTTCGGAAAGGGGGATAGAATAAGGACATCTGAGATCATCCGCATAAGGTTAACTGACCCCCATGGGAGCTGATGAGATCCTCAACATGACAGAACCCCAGTCAGTGAACATGACTTAGGTGAAGAGCCAGCCAAGGAGACTTAGGAGGAGCAGTCAGACAAGTAGAACCAGAATGAAGTATTGTTAAGGAAACCTAGAAAGAACAGAGCATTAAGGAAAGGAGGGTAATTAACAGTGTCAAGTGTTGTAGAGAGGGCAAAAAGGATGAAAGTTGATAAAAGGCTGTCAGATTTGATAATTAAGACACCACTGGTAACTGTGATTAAATGAGGTTGGAAGCCAGACTTTAGAGTTAAAAAGTGAAAAGAAAAGAAGTGAAGTCATCAATTACAGATAGCCTTGAGGTCACAAAAGGGAGAAATGATATGGGGCAATAGGTAGTGGAGATGGATGGATTAAGGTAAGGGGATGGGAGAGACATGCTAGGCATTTCCACAGGCACATGTCTAGGCAGTAGGAAAGCAGCCAGTAGATAAGAGCTGGAAGATAAGTGAGAGAGTGGGAGTGAGAGAGGGAGAAATCTGCTGGAGAAGATGGAATGGGATCACTTGTGCAGGTACAGGGCTTTGCCTTGGTAAGAAGGCTCCCTTCATGTGAGACAGGAGTGAAGACAGTGGCAAAAGGCATTTGAGTAAGGTAAGAGAGAGCTTTCAATGGATGGCCTCACTTTTTTCAGTGAAATAGGAAGCAAGGCTCTCAGCTGAGTGCAGGGCAGGGGGTGCCATAGGAGGTTTGAGGTGGGATGAAAAGATTTGGAAGAGCCTCTGTGTTGAAGAACTACAGAGTTAATCAGGAAGATAATTTAAAAGCTTTGCTTTGCAGCAAAGAAGTCCCAGTTGAGATTATATAACATAAATTTGTAATAGGACAGTTTTGTGATTTTTCTCCAGCTTCTTTCAGCAGCATGTTTGTAGGAATAAAGGCAACTGGGAAGTGGGAGTGATCCAAGGCTGAGGCTGGTCAGGACAAGATCAGCTACATAAGGGGGCAAGGGACTCCAAAAGAACCGTGCAGAGTTGAACTGGTTCACCAAAGAGTCAAGATGAGAAAGTGAAGAGAAGAGCTAATACAGACAGATGTCATTGCTCGGGAAAGAATTGGGTCACCATAAGGATGAAAAACAAGGTTTGGCATTTGCAAGGCAGGAGAGGTATTTGTGAACATGGAAGTGGTGCACTTTTGGGTGATGGTAAGATCGGGTATGACCATCTCTGCACGCGGCTAAGGAAGGGTGTAGGAGTAGCTCGTATTAATTTTACTTCTATATATTTGGCATCCATCTCCCCCTTTTTGGAGGGGGAAAGGCAGGGCAATTGGGGTTATGACTTGCCCAAAGTCACACAGCTAGTGTTAAATGTCTGAGGCTGGATTTGAACTAGAGTCCTCCTAACTCCAGGGCCAGTGCTCTATTCGCTGAGCCACCTAGCCACCCCATCCCCTTTTTTCTAATCACACTTGCCACCACCCAGTTGAGCCTCTCATCCTCTCACAGTGTGACTATTGCAATAGCTGGCTACTTGATTCAATTCCCATTCATTTCACCCCGTCCATCCTCCATACAACTGTGTATTTTTAAGTGTCTCCATATTGCTCACCTGCTCAGAGAGGTCCAGTGTAGTTTCTTCTTATCTCTAAGATAAAATGCAAAGTCTTCAATTCAAAATTTGCTTCTTTTCTAGGTTTGCTGCACATTGCTATTTTTCACACACACTTTCCATTCCCAAACTGGCCACCTTGTCATTCCTCACACAGGACATTCCCTCTCCAATCTCTGTATGAACTGTCCTTTGTGTTTAGAACAGCCTCCTTCCTCCAGTTGTTTAGTGCCCTCCCTCCCAGATAATATTTAGCATTTGTTTTGTGTACAGATAATTGACCCTACCTCATCCCATCATTCCAATCCCTTCCCCCCATGTAATAAAATTGTGTGTGTGTGTGTCTTTGGGGGAGGGATTGTTTTTGTCTTCCGTATCTCCAACATCTGGCACAATGCCAGATAAATGATAGGCGCTTATTAAATGCTTGGTATATAAATGTACTCCAAAATCACATGAGTAGAAAGCAACAGAACTGTGATTCAAGTCCAGTCTTATGGCCACTAATCAGATCATCTGTCCATGAAGCCATGATTTTTGTCAAGTAGTAATTAGCCAAACCACCATTTTGTAATGAATTCAATGCTACACCCCACAAACAGAACTTACTACCTTAATTAAATATATTTGCAGCCACAAGAGATCTCAAGACAGAAGAATACCATGGTCCCTCTAGGTACTGGTCAGCTATATGGGCAAGAGGCTCAGTCTCAGATCAGTGGGGGTGGGTAGCTCCCTAGAAAGCTAACTGGGAGATGGTGTCAACACCCAAACTGGCATCATTTGGTCTCAGAGAGATCAGTTCCTAAAAAGGGGTGAGGAGGATGACGGAGGTTGGATGGCAAAACCAACTGTGGCCCACTAGTTTTCCTTTTTTCTACACAAAAAGGTCTCATATGATGCACATCCGGGATGTTTATTTTTCCCATACCCAGGGATTCTAAAGAAATGATTGGCTAGATGGGATGGCAAACATAACATCAAATATGCATCTTTATTTTCTCTCATCACAACATGTGGAAATTACAGGAAACAGCATTCTTAAAAAAAAAACTATTTGGGCTGAGATGAACATTATAAACTTTAAGAGGAGAAATATCTCAGCAGCTAAACTACTATATGCCAAAAATAATCAAAGGCACAGGTAATAATCAAAAAATAATCAAACTGCACAGGTAATTAGATAAACCATCAGTAAGAATTTAAGTTATTCTAAATTCTTTTATCTATAGCTTGAACATGATATTCAATGTCCAGACTTGGGCACTTTTTCACTGACTCATCTCACACTACTGGAAAGCTTTCCTTCCTCACTTCCACCTCCCAGCTTCCTTCAAGACTGCTCAGATCCCACTTTATGCAAAAGGCCTTTCCCAGCACCCCATACTGCTGGCTCCTTCCATGTACTCTGTGTTTTTTGCGTCTGAATGTTGTGTTCTCCCATTAGGAAAGCGCTGTCAAAAGCAAGGAAGGGCCGCGTCTTTGCCTTTCTTTGCAATTCCAGAGTTTAACACTCAAGCACTGAAAAAATGCTTAATGTCCAATTACTACCCAAAGAATTGCTTTCATGCACATTCTTTGATGCAAGGATAATGGAGCCTTTGCTTTAAGGATTTAGAAGTTTTCTTTGAGAAAGTTCTCAGACAAAATGCTAGCCTAGAGTCTAAGAGAGAAAATACTTCAGAGTCCTCATAGAGAAAAGGGACTCAACTTATCAAAATAGCTGCATGTAAATGTGTATGAATATACGTATTCTCTAATGAGGAAAAGCAATTCATTCATTTCACAAAGGATGGCCCTTATTGGCTACAAGAATCTTAACCTGGCTTCCATGACCTTGTTTTAAAAATATTTTAATAGCTATTTCAATTGATTTCTATTAAAAAAAATTTTTTTTTGCTTTTTTTGGAGGGCAGTTGGGGTTAAGTCACTTGCCCAAGGTCACACGGCTAGTTTTGTGTGTGTGTGTGTGTGTGTGTGTGTGTGTGTGTGTGTGTGTGTTAAGTGTCTGAGGCCAGATTTGAACTCAGGTACTCCTGAGTCCAGGGCCGGTGCTCTATTCACTGTGCCACCTAACCGCCCCTATTTCAATTGATTTCTAACCCTACATTTAAAATACTTTTTCTGATAAGATGGTCAGAGGCTTCATTAGACTTACATAAGGATCCATGACACAAAAAAGTAAGAATCTCTGCCCTATAAAGAAAATGTATCTTTAAATAAATTATAAAAAGGAGAATAACAACCATAAAGCACATACAAAATACATATGTGTATATGCTAGTTATAGAATATATGCTATATATGCACACATAGCATATACATATATATACTATATACACATATACATATCTATGTATATATACATACACATGGTATATAAAATATAGTAGTAACAGTTAGGATTTACATGGCACCTGTTTCCCAGATATTTTGCTAAGCACTTTACAAATATTACCTCATTTGATCTCACAACAACCCTGTGAGGTAGGTGGTGGTGTAATCTTTGTTTTACAGTTAAAGAAACTGAGGCATACAGAGTTAAGGGACTTGCTCAGGGTCACACAGCAAGTGTCTGAGCCCAGATTTGAGCTCAGGCCTTCCTGACTCCAAGCCTGATGCTTTATCCACTGTGCCACCTGTCATAGTTTAGTTGACACTAATAACAGAATGTCATTCTGTTAATAGAAAACATCAGTTTCTATATAAAAAGATCAGACTGAATGAGAATCATAGTGTCCCAAAAGTCTTGGTCCAGTTTTAAGCTATTAAAACTATACTAAGACTTTTAGGACAGCCTACATTGGTTTTTTTACCCACCTCAATAAAGCCATAAAGAAATGTAAAAATTTCTTGCTAGTGGTATTCAGTATGTATAAATAAAGCTTTGATTTCCACCCCCCTCCAGGCCTACATAATGCAACAAGTTCAGCAGTTATTAGAAAGACACCATCTTACACATTGGGCTGGAAGGGATCTCTGATGTCATCTAATCCAGCCTCATCACAGTGATGAAACTGGGGCCCAGAAAAGTTAAGGGACTTGGGCGGCTAGGTGGCACACTGAATAAAGCACTGGCTCTGGAGTCAGGAGAATCCAAGTTCAAATCTAGCCTCAGACACTTAACACTTACTAGCTATGTGGCCTTGAGCAAGTGACTTACCCCCCAATTGCCCTGCCTTCCCCCCTCCAAAAAAACCAAACAAAACAAAAACAAAAAAGAAAAGTTAAGGGACTTGGGCCAAGGTCAATGGCAGCATTTACCTCTCCACTGCATCATGCTTCAGATACCCTGAGATGTTTCTAAGTTATTTCACAGGATGAAAGCGTAAAATGAAATTAAATATGAGCAGGTACATTAATGATTCACTGTTGATTTGTGAACTGGTCCAACTATTCTGGAAAATAATTCAGAATTTTACTAGAAAAGTCATGAAGCTGTATATAACCTTTGGGGGGGGGGGTACCACAACTAATGAAGACTCTGATTTTATACATATATATGTGTATATATATATAATTATTTATTTATATTTATTAAAATAAAAATATAATTATACACCCCCCAAAAATATTTACTGCAGCACTTTGGAGGTACTCATTAACTAGGGAAAGGCTGAGCAAATTACGGTGTATTAACATGGCAGAATATTATTTATTATACTGTAAGAAACAACAAATATGCCAACTTGGGGTAACAAGGGAGGATCTGTATGAACTGATGCAAAGTGGGCAGAACTGGAACAACTTGCACAATGATCACAGTCACTTACAGGTACAAAGCATTTTTCTCACACCCTCTGAGGTGGGTAGTGTAGCTCTCAACGTTGTATAATTGAGGAATCTGTGAATTGGAAGGTGACATGGCCACAATGACACATTTGTGAGTGGCAGAGGTGGAATTCTAACAATGAAGTTCATTAATATTCCCACCAAATGAGAGAAAGCTCCCCAAGTATGCTAACTGCTAACTGGGCTAACTGAATCTAAAGCAGTCTTAAGAATCACTTTCACAGCCCCAAATGCCTAATTCTGACTTTAATTGCTGAACAGAAAATATACAACCTGTGTTTAGGGACAATGCCTCTTTCTCCACGACTTTTCTAGAGCTGATAGAAAAAGACAAAGCAAAACTGAGGTTTCAAACTATATATATTCTCAAAGTCAATCATCTTCCACTCCCCTACTTTTCCTACACTTTCCCTTCCTCCAACCCCAAGGAAGCTCCTGCTGTTGACCCTTCAGAAATGATGATAATAGTGAGCCAAAATGCTGTGGAAGAATGTCAGATACAATGTGAGTCTCAATAAGCATCTAACCTGCCATTGTTTGCGGACTTGAGAAAACCAAAATAAAGTCCAAGGTTACTGACAGGAGATTTGGTTGGAGATCAAGATTTTGTTCAAGGGTCTCAATAGCTAATTTTACACGCACTCGGCATATAAATAAACCCCATTTGTAGATGGTGTTCTATGTTGCTTTATGAGCCAAGATCCTCAGCAGGCCATTGTTTATTCCCAATTCCAAGACCAGGCTAAAATCTTGAACGTCTAGGCTATGTTGTTTCAGCTGTCCAATGGATATATACTGCAGTGAAGAAACATTCCCAACTTCCCAGCACTGTTCTGTTCAGTGTCTTCTTAAATTTACCCATATTAAAAAATCATGTTCTGCTAATGGCAAATTTGTCTCTTTCCTAGAAAGAGTACACCAAGTTATGCTGGGGAAGGAGAATTCATTTGACCTCTCCGTGGAGAGATATACTGGCCTCCCTGTCCTTACCCCTGTCACTTCAGAGCCCATGCTGGCCCTCCTAAGTCATAGCTTCAGCTGTCTGTGGTGAGGTCATAAGAGTCCTTCTCCAAAGTTTCTGTTGGCACAGAACCAACTACACTTGGGTTCTCAAAAGTTATGCCAATAAATTTCAAGCTCTGGCTTCCCCCTAGTATCAGATTATATCTGTTTTCCATTGCTTCATATGCAAAGGAATTATCACCAAAAGGTAGACTACTAAGGGATATATTCTTTGGCCACAGTGAGCCACAAAATGGATAAAAATACAAAATGACCCTCAGTACTTTATGAACCCCCTTCTACTTCTGAAGAGATCATAGCAGAAAGAAAAAGAGGGTATTAAAAGAATCAACATTATTTTAGATTGCCTATTAACATTCAATGTAAAATCTGCCCTGTGACCCTACTGGAAGAACTGAACCAAGTCCAAATTGACATTCTTGCCATAAATGAAACCAGGCCACTAAATGTAAGAAAGGTTCACAGGTTCTCTTCAGAGAGGCAAAAGGAGCTGGTTTCATGTTTTGCCCAAATACCAACAAATATTTCACGGTTGTCTCCACCTTGTTGTGCTCATAATATGTATAAGCAAAATGATGATCACTTAGATACTGATCCATAAGTTGCATGTATTTGTTGGAGAGGATAAAATAAAGATTCTATAAAGAACGTCAATAACTTAAAAACCAAGTACACATGTGTGTTCTAATATTTAATTACTACAATATGAAAATAGCCATACAAAATGGTGAAGAAATGTTGGAAAACATGGATTGGAATTAAAGAATTAAAGTGCTTCCCTCACTCCTGCAAAAATAAAAGAAAATTTTAAAGGCACTGTGATGTATGTAGTGTCTTGGACTACAGGAGAGTCAGGAGAGACCTGGGCTCAACCTGCAGCTCTAGCATGAAGGCTAGAGACTAGTAACTTCTCAGTTTACTAATCTATAAAAGAGGGTTACTAATACTTGCAGTACTTATGCAAAGCATGCTGCAAAGCTTGGCGTACCATATAAATGGCAGCCTTTATAATGGTCTACAGCAGAAGCTTCACATCTATACGTCACTTTTTCAAGTCGGCAGGTACTGGATATGGCAAGCATGGAGAGTGACAAAAAAGGAAGCTATCTTAGCAGACAAGTAATAATGGATAACCAACATGGAAGTCATTTCAGAATTATCTTTTGTTATTATGTTTGTATTTTCAGTTCTTTGGCCAAAATACCAAGTTAGGATAAAGTTGAGAAGACACCACATGCAAATGATAGGGTTCCAAAGCAACATATTTAAACAAGATGTTGACTTTGAAAAATGGATAAAACACCAAATCAGATTATCACTGTCTTAAAGAAGTTTGGATTCATGTAAAAGAATAACCACAACTTAGTCATGAGGGTCCCCAAACCACCTCAACTAGCAAACAACTACTTGTTCTCCTTGATAGCTGGAAATACATGACAGCCAAGGCCAGTGTTAGTTTAGAGCTTGTACTCTTGGAAGGAGCAGGATAGCTAATGAAGAGCAGGGTTTCCTTACAAAGCTGGAGGCAGGGAGAGTGGGGGGATAGTCCTTAACAAAGGTACTAAAAGCTAGGATAAAGTACACTGGCAAAACTTCCAGTTTCACTTATTAAAAGGGCTACCATGATGTGTACAGCCTACTCCTTTGTCTCTCAAAAAGAGAAGGGATCATTTTGATTTTTGTCTTTGTTGTTCCAACATCCAGCACAGTGCCTGCAATGTAGTCGGTATTTAATAAATGCCTGTTGAATTGAATATAGAAACTGTTTTAAGTTTTTTTTAAAATGACCTTGCGTATTTAAGTGTCAAGATCCTTTTAGGGGTTAGATTCTCAAACCTGTTACTTAGCTTCCTGCATCTTTCCTTTACCAATTGGGCCCACATATTTAAAAAAGGAACACTGAGTATGGAGGAGACAGGAGATCGCCAAAAGACATGAAAACACTGTAAAACATTTGTTATTTTTGGTATGATGCTTTAGAAGGCATTGAATATAAATGGGAAAGGTTGTTACAAGGCCAAAATTTGCGATAGCTACACTGACTACAACTATATTTTGTTTGTGTGTGTGTGTGTATGTATATGTATCTGTGTATGCATACACACACTGCTTCATTAAAAATTACTTAACTGGGGGAAGAGGGAGAGAGGCCTAAGAGTTTAAGGAAATTATGTTAGAAAAGTTCTTAACTAAACCAACTGCATTTTGCAGATGGAGTAGACAAAATGCAATATTCATTTCCTTGATAAATTTTTTTTCCAAATAATTAGAATGCTCTCCAGGAGAAAAAGGTCCCAAACTTTCTATGCATGTTAACTTACAGGAAGCAAATGTTTTTCTTAGTTAAGATGAACTTACTAAAGCGAAGAGATGTATACGATGTGCATCAAAGGCCTGCTGAAATAACAGTACCTAAAACTCTGCCTGAGAAAGAATTTTTATGCTTGTAAAAACAAGTATATTCTATAAATACGAAGCATTAAAATGAGATAACATTTCTAATTAGTTATTATGTAGAAAATAGCACAATGCAAATTCAAATAAATGAATCACAAAGTAATCATTTAATGAATACTCAAAATTAAGTTACATATCTTTATTAGTATTAGCTTTTTTGCTAAATTAAATTTTTATGTAAAGCAAAATAACTACATAAGAAAATGACACTTTAAGATCATATAGTATTTATAAAAAGGCACTTGTGGTTAGTCTTGCAACAAACTGTATTTAGGGTAAGCTAAATCATATTTTCATATAAATCCATGAATATAACAAATGAGATAGGAACAGTATAAATAAGAAGTCTGTACTATTTACACTTATACAGAAACTAGCCCAAATGGTGCAACAAAGAAATATTTGCTGTTAAAAGTGAGATTACAGATTCTGCATACATATATATGCATATTATTATTTTAATGCTTTTATATTGTGTGCAATTTCTATACTATTTTGGATACATACTTGCATAGAATTTTTTTAAATAAAATATCACTTAATTATGCATTTCACATCACAGTAGGAGCTTTTAGTAAAACAGTACAAAAACACTACCTCAGTAAAGGGCATATCCCCCCAAATCTAGTTTCTCTTAATGTCAGGTTTCTTGCTTTTGGGAACAAGGAATACATTTCCGTCTCTTGTTTGCTGTAGGGAATACTCACTAGGGGAATAGGGGTCTCCATTTTCATCACGCAGCATGCTGAAGACCTCCAGATATAAGGTGCTGAGCTGTTTTTTCAGTAGATGGAGGCTTTTGTCATTTTCTCCTTTCTGTCTGAGCAGCTTTTCCTTTTCATCTTTTAAGTGGTCCAAGTCTTGCTCCAGCTCCACTATATTCTCCAGCTTTCTTTTCCGGCAGTTCTGAGCAGCCACCTTGTTCTTGCCCCTCCTGCGTATATCTCGAATAAGCGCGAGCTGAGCCTCATTAAACTGCTCTTTTGACATCATTTCATTGAAGTCATCCATACGAAGGTTAATAATTTTTTCTACAGGGAAAGGGATATGAAGAGCTTTTGCTCTTATCTCATCTCTTGTGAAATGGGATTCTAGGCGGCTTGAATGCTTGTCTTTCGTGAATGGGGTTTTCTGGTGACCGGGGCTGGTGGGCAATTCTTTCTTTGGTGTGCTGACCCCCTGCAGCACATCAGGTGCTGGAATGGCCGGCCCCTGAGCGGGCGACACTGGACAGCTCATGTCCTCCTGAAATGGCACTGGCTGTGTTCTGGTGCTACTCTGCTGGATGCTTCCAGGAGCACTGTCAACGTCTTCCATCTCAGAATCACTGAAGCCAAGTGGCGTGTCTCCATAGATGGAAGACTCTACTGAGTGTTCTGGTGATGCCATGTTGGAGCTTGTGTTCAAAGAAATGCCTGAGTCAGAATCATTACATTCTGGTGTGTTTTCAGGATGGTTGCTGTTAAAAGCCTTACAAAGTGAAAGGTCAGAAATATCAATGGGCTCATTTAAAAGTTCTGAGAGTGACTGGCTAATGTGAGTGGGGGAAGGCATACTGCTGTTTATGTTTGTTTCTGCTATGAACGTTGAGTAAAATTCCTCACAAAAATCAGTGTTTATTGTGGCATCTGAATTTAAAGAGTTCACTCTCAACTGGCTAGGGTCTTCTGTGGGAAGCATGCTGCCAAAGGAGTCCTCAAACACACTGAGGAAATCTGGACTGCAGGAAGTCACGTCTTTTTCCATTGTCGAGAGTGAAGTGTAGAAACTGTAACTGCTGTCGATTTCTGTTGGTTTAGCTTCAGGACTCGGAACTATGGTGGCCTCAGCCAGCTTGTCATTTTGAATGTTAAGACACTGCATGAAGAAATGTTAAAGTAAGATTTTATGTAAGCAACTCCAAATATTTTCACACAATGAATAGTAGCTGACCTCCATATCTGAAGCTGGTTTTAGGTGGTGGGTATATACACAAGAACGTGTGCGGGCAAGTCTTCAAGTAGTTCTTAGAGAATTATATAGCCCATCCAAGCTGGATGAGACCTTATCATCCTCCAATCATTGTATACAGATATGGAAACTGAGGTCCAAAAAGTTAAGTGACTTGCCCACAGTCATCAATCTACATGCCAAAGTGTAGTTTAATTTCTAGCACAGATATGCATAAGTGATCGTAAGCATGATCTTCAGAATTTCTAGGTCAGGCTTGAAATGTCTACCATCTATCTTAGCGTCACGATGGTGCATTAGAAATCTTCTGCTTATTATGAAATGAGACAGGACCAGTTATTTTACTGAAGGAAGGAACTTCCTTTACCAATACAGACTAAAGACTGCTTGACAATGTAGTCTTAAGAGAGCTGCATGGGGTAATGTGAGGCCAAGTGACCTGCCAGGATCACAAAGTCGGTATGTGTCAAAGGCGGCACCTGAACCCAAGTCTTCCTCAGTGGGGGGGGCCTGCTCTCCAGGAATCAAGGTACACAGCAGATAGAGCACTGGGTTTAAAGCCAACCCCAGGGACTTCCTAGTCACCTAACCTCTGTCTGCTTCAGTTTCCTCGACTGTAAAGTGGGAATAATAATAGCACAGATTTCCCAGGGTTGTGAAGATGAAATGAGGTGATACCTCTATGGTGCTTAGTACGGAGCCTGGCATAGTAGGGGCTGGGCAAATGCTTATTTTCTTTCTAGAGAGCTGCCGATCACTATATAATGAGTTATTCTGCTCAAGGTTAGTGTGGACTTTGGAGGCTGTGCAATATAAAGTCATGCCCTTGTTCCAGGCTCTCAGTTACCTGTAACTCTGGAATGGACAACAGCTCTTCCCACACTTGCTCTATATCCTGCATACTGTTGTCCCCTACTGACTGAAGGACAGGTGATCTAGGCTGAGCTTGATTGGAAGCAATGAAGACTGGGTTGCTGTCAATGTGATCTGGAACAAGTGACTGAAATGTGGCTGAAGAAACCTAAAATTGACAAATAATTTATTTAAAATATGAAGTGCTTACTAATAACGCAAGAAACCACAGCTCCTCATAGAAACTCATATGCTTCAAGCTAGGATCATGACTTTTTAAGTTCCTGTGTCTCCCTTCTCCAGCCCAACCTATATATGACCCTAATTTCTCATCGACGCCCCCATACTTCACTACTTTTTTTTTACTTGTTTATTTACTTTTAGCTTACAAGATTCAATTCCACAATCACTTGAGTTTCAAATTTTCTCCCCTCCCTCCCCCCCCCACCACATGGCAGCATACAATCATGTATAGCATCTGCAAATACTTTC
>CM053596.1:185246252-185262845 GCA_028646575.1 Pseudocheirus occidentalis | reverse complement strand
TTTTTTTTTTTTTTTTGCTTTTTGGAGGGCAGTTGGGGTTAAGTGACTTGCCCAAGGTCACACAGCTAGTTTTTGTGTTAAGTGTCTGAGGCTGGATTTGAACTCAGGTCCACCTGACTCCAGGGCCCGTGCTCTATTCACTGCACCATCTAGCCGCCCCAAGGACTATCATCTTTCTTTTACAAATATCTGCACGTGGGCAACAGTCAGAATTAAATGCCTAAGCCTAGGGCGATTACCCTCCTACTCTATACCTAATCATTTACCAACTCAGAAACTGACCTATTCACATAGGTTTTATTTTTATACAACCCTAACAAGTGGATGCCTTGTGTCTGAGGCTATTCTCAAGGCTATCCTTTGGTTGTTAAGAGCAATAGCAATTTGATTTAGATATTTGGCTGAATTATTTTAATTAAAAAGCCAATAACAAAGGTTACAAAGAAAATATTTAGCTCCCACTACAACAATATTATTTTATGCTCTCTTTTTTTTAAAGAGAGCCCCTTTATGTGACAGCAAATGACTGAAAACAAGACAGATGTCCATCAAAGAAGAAAGCCATTCAGCACACACAAACTGTGACTCATGAGTGATAATGGAGTATGACCCGTGATGTAAGGAATAGTATATATACTATATATACTAGAGAAGCCAGGAGAGATTTGTGTGAAGTAAGCAGAGTCAAGAAAACAATACAGAGTAAGTACAACAATGGAAACAGAAAGAATCTCTCACACACTCACACACACACCCCTCCCCCCCCAAAAAAAATCAAAAGTGAATTAAAGATCCAGCAAGATGTGAATGAAGAAGGATGAGAGGAAAGTCCCCAGCCCACTCCTCTGTGGAAGTAGGAGGCCCACAGGTGTTACACATGCCACATATTTTCAGACTTTTTCAATGTATTGATGGTTTGTGCTGATTTTTTCTTCTTCTTTTCTCTTTTTTGGGGGTAGGGAGTTGGTTTTTAAAAACTACTGTTTGTTTTATGGGACAGCTCACTAGGAGGGAGAGAAGGAGAGATAATAGGGCAAAGTATGATGACATAAAACAGAAGACATCTAACATTCATGTCATACAGAACTGATTTTGTGGGTTCTAGAGTTTTTGTTGGATATTAACTGCAAGCTTTACCTCATCATCTTCTACAAATGGGAATGTCTCTGCCAAAAGCTGCATGCAGTCATCAAAGAAAAGAGCATCTGCTTTGGGGATTTCAGCAACCTATATGAGAGAATCAGGGTAAACAGGGAGGAAAGTGTGGATAGCATTAATCAACAGACGTTTACAGAACACCTACTATGTGTCTAGGGATTTTCTCCTCCCAAAGTAGCACAGTGGATAGAGTGGATATACTAGCTGAACTTCACTTACATCACATTTAAAAGTCACTTCACAAAGAAACTGATTACTTACCTGGGAGTAGTTGGCAGATGTGCTAGACTCAACGTGCTGGGCTGGCTGAATTGGGAGAAATTCACCCGTTTCTTCGTCTAGCTGCAGCTGGGCCAGAAAGGCCTTCTCTTGTTCCTTCTGGAGTTGTTCTTGTCTTTCCTTTTCAAGTTTCTTTTGTTTTTCCAGTTCATGCTCTTTCCGCCTTTGACTGAAATCAAACACTTCACGCCTTGCCCCAAGATCTATATCTTGTCTCCAAAGAATATCAATCAAATTCATATCCTATAATAAAGAAAAGGAAAACTAGGTCAAGAGGGTTCTTAGATGCAGCTTCTTTTTAATTTTAAGCACACTCTGTGGAATATGAAAATGTTGCCTTCTATAAGCATGTGTGTATATTCATATGTATGTATGCATACACACTTAGAGAATATTTAACATTTAGAGACGATACCACATGGCTAAGTAATTGAATTCAAAATGAATTTTACCCAGAACATCTATGTTTAAGATACATACTAAAGGCAGGATAAAGTCTACTCTCCATTTAACCATAAGTGAACTGCCCACAATAAATAAGGAAGCCAACACGGACTTCACCTGTTAGCCCTTTCTGGACTTTTTCTCTTGAATAATGGTTTGTGCTTGGAGAATGTGACTATTTTTAACAATACTCTTCTAAGCAAAACTTTAACTAGGATGGAAGCTTGTTGAAAAGTCACAAAATAAAGTGCAATCACTCAATCGCTAAGCACACTGACAATATGAAGGGCTCAATGCTAGGCAATTAGGGACATGTAAATAAATTTAAGGGGCTGTTCTCATCATCAATCAGTTTATAACCCAGATGAAGATAAGTCCTAGACATGAAAAAAAAATTGCTTCCTTTTACTATAAGCTCAAAAACAAAACAAAACCCACCACACCAAAAACCAGTACCAGATTTACTATCTATAAAGGAAAGGAGACTGTGAACTCCTTGAGGGCATGACTCTAACCCTTTTTTTTCATCTCTTAGGGTTTAATAGTGTCTTCAACTTGGTGGTATAGTTTGGTGGGGTTGGTTGGTTTGTTTGTTTTACCCCCAGTCATGTCCAACTCTTCACGACCCCATTTAGGATTTTCTTGGCAAAGATACTGGAATGGTTTGCCATTTTTTTTTCCAGCTCATTTCACAGATGAAGAAACTGAGGCAAACAGGGTTAAGTGACTTGCCCAGGGTCACACAGACTGTAAGTGTCTGAGGCCAGATTTGAACTCAGGAAGATGAGTCTTCCTAACTCCAGGTTCATCCCTCAATCCACTGCCCTATTTGTACCTGGTAGTACTTACTGAATGTCTGTTGTTTTAGAAAATGGAAGTGATTATGGATAAGATAGACAAACGAAAATAAAGATAAACTACCCTTGGTTAAGTGGTTGGATATAGGAGTTGAGTAGGAAAAGAGAGAAATTGAAAAACAAACACTTCTGGGACTTCAAACTCCATGATTAGCAAAATGTGACCCATTACAGAAGTGAGAAGTCTGGAAAAGTAACGTGCATATTTTTGTTGTTTTTTTTAGAGGTGGGGGAGGGCCCTAAAGTCAGTTTTACAAATGCTCAGTTTAGGGTGACAGAAGCCCAACAAACAACTAGAAATAGAGGACCAGCACTTGTGAGGTCTGGGCTAGATCTGGTTACCATGACAGATAATTATGAAAAAGTAATTTCACTGTATAATGTCTGATTTAACTGGGACATCAAATAATGTTCAGGTCTGGATTTCTATGTTTAAAAAAAAAAAACTTGTGGCCTATATAGTGATTTAACTAACACCAATAAGGTTTCCCACCCAAAAATATCATCCTCCTGCTGCTAGATAGCACAAAAAATAGAGCATTTAAGAGTCAGGAAGACTCAAACCCTGCCTCAGTCACTAGCTATATGATGCTGGACAAGACACACAGCCTCAGTTTCTCCATCTGTAAAATGGAGATACCAAAAGCACCTACCTCACAGATTTGTTGTGATAATCAACTGAGATAATGTAAGTCAAGAACGTGATTAGTGTAGTATTAGTGTGAGTCAGATGCTTTCCTGTTAGCCGCCAGCTGAGGTTTAACTCACTGACAATGGTAGCTTTGATTCAGTGTTGTGGAGAATAAGGAGATAATAATGGATCATGAAGAATTCATTTTGATGGGGTATGGGAACACCAGGAGGAGTGAAGCAGATAAAGCCTGATGACCAACCTCACCAACTTTGGGTTTTGCTCAGTTGCCCTAATAAGAGCGTCCAGTCTCAGCTCCATTCCCAAGCTTCCCAAGGCTAAAATTAACAATTATTTCAGCAAGCACTCAATCTATTTTTAGTCTCAGAAGCAGGGCCAGGCCACCAAACCTAGAGGCATCCCTGCTCATTGGAGGATGGGAACACATGAACTGCCCTAGACTGTGCAGGTCTTAAATTGTACTGAAACTTTATTCACATTCGCAGCAATTTTTGGCGTCAGTACAATTCTAGACTTGAACTTCATAATATATGCATAGACATTTAAAATCTGGCACAATTAAAACCCCAAACCTCCCAATCTTCAGAATCTGTTGAATTTAGAACTATATGCTAGTATAATCTGACAGTAAGTGTATAAACATCACCTCTCCCATATAGGTACTCTGTATGTATATTCGTGTGTGGGGAGATAAGGAACGAGAGGCAATTTGGAGAGGGGAAAGTAGGAGAAGAGGAGATTTCTAAAAAACAAGAGTCTCCTATTTTCAGATTCTAGACAGTTGAAGTCTTGTTTCTTATCATTGAATTTAACTCTGTATAGGCCACTGAGGTACCTCTCAAATTTAGTGATTCTGTAATAATAAGATCTGACATAGTACACTGTTACTGGACTAGACATCAAGAGACTTGGTTTAGTTCCAGATCCACCACTGTTTAATCACCATTACTTTTTGCAGAAGTGGAAATCCCACCATTGTTAATTTTGATTAAGGAAGCATTACAGGTGTCAAGAAACTACTAGGTGCCCATCACAAAGAGAACTAAAGGCATGAACATAAACACTCAAAATCCCATCTTGCCTTAGTTTGTTTGTCTCTGTAAAAACAGAAATGATACTACTTACCAACTTCCTACTTATGTCATGTTAGATTTTAGAATGCTGTGAGCGTTTTGGAAAACTAATACAAGAAAACTTGGATTCCAGGTCACCAGTTTTAATAAATCATATCATGCCAGAGCTGTAAGAAGTAATTCAATCTAATCTATGCCTTAATTAAAAAAAAAAAAAAGGATCCCCTGTACAACATGACAAGCATGCTTTTAATTTTGGTGCTGCCAAAAAAAATAGTGTTTTTTAGACTTACTTCCATATTTTGTTCTATGTACTCATATACTCTCTCTCACACATCAGTTACTGGATCTGATGTTCTCCTAAATAGGAAGTGTTTCTTGCAAGAGGCAGTGTGGGCTGAGAATATGACTGCTCTTTTCAAAGTTCTTGCATCATCCAGGAGGAAATAACAATCACTGTAAAACACTCCATGAAGCTAACTGGGGAAGGGCAGGGAAAAGGAACTACCCAAGGAAGAGCTCAAACTGCCCCAGCATCTCCATACAAATATGTGAAAATGAAGTAGCCCTGTCTTTTCCTTTGCCTCTCCATGGCATCAAAAGACTCTGGGATGTACACCATGCAATTAGGAGGATATACTACGCAGACATCAAATACCATATTAGCTAAATTTTGAAGAGAGAAAAGAACGCAGAGAGTTTCTAAGAATTCTGATAGCCATTTCCTTGATTTGGGTAAAAATACATGACTGACTCGTTAAGTGTAATCAAGCTTAGGCTTCCTTTCTTTTCGGATGGCATATGGAGCAAATATTGTCTGGCACTCAGTCTTGGATTTTTTTTTTTTGGTTCTTTTGGTGATATGTTGCTACAGAATCTGTTCCAAACCACACTGCTAGCTTGGTTTAGACAAAAGAAGATAATTTTAATAAGACAAGCATAAATGTTCAACAATTCAAGTTAAACTACCATCTGGCTTCATTGGAAAATATTCATTTAAAATTTATATATCAGCACTTGCCATCTGTGTAATCTGTTACACATTTTATGAGGAAAACTGCCTGAATTGTGAAGTTGGACGATTAACTCTTACTGCTTTTAAACAAACATCTTTGCAATAGGATAAACAAAGATAGAGAAAGGCCCTGAATACATAATTACCCCCCCCCATTACACATGTCCTTTGCATGCAGTTTAATTCCTCCCTGACTCCCCTCCACCCCCTCCACTGTGGACAGGTTCAAAGCACAGGGAAAAGAGGATCAAGGAAAGAAGTTTAAGTAAACTTTTTTATTACCTAATACCAAAGAAAGACATTTTAAAATGAAATATAAACAGGTTTCATTTGGTGTTATGCTTTTAAGTCGAGGGATTTAACCCCACCCCAACTCCTAATTTTCCTTTGAAAATCTAAGCTTTCTCCCATGCTTGAAAATACTCTTCTACCTCATCCTTGTTCAGTTATGTCTGATTCTTCATGATCCCATTTGGAGTTTTCTTGGCAGAGGCACTGGAGGGCTTTGCCACTTCCTTCTCTAGCTTCTTTTAAAGATGAGGAAACTGAGGGAAACAGAGCTAAGTGACTTACCCAGGGTCACCCAGCGAGTAAGTGTCTGAGGCCAGATTTGAACACACAAACATAAGTCTTCCTGACTCCAAGTCTGGTACTCTATCCACTGCACTACCTCGCAGCCTTACCTTATCACCGACCTCTCAAAAGGCAAATGACTCCCCTTCCCCCCAGAGAGTGGTGATCTCCCCTAAATTCTGTGTACTTAACTTTGCGTGTATTTTGTATCTACATATATATGTATGTTTTGTTTCCCCCTATAGAGGGTAAGATTCCTGAGGGTAGGGAGCATTTTATTTCTTCTGTATCCTAGTACGGAGCACAGTATCTGGCATACAGAAAGCACTTAATGAATGCTTGATTAAAAAAGAATGTTTTACCAAAGAACTGCTCCAACAATAAGGTGCCCTGGCAACTGAATTTTACAATCAATCAAACAAGCATTTATTAAGTGCTTACACCAAAAAAACAAGATGGACGTGCAGAGAAAAAGTAAAAACGGTCCTGGCCTTTGGCACAGTTTGAGGGACAACACATCAAGCAGAGCATACAATGTCTACCGAGAGCAGCCAATAAAATGGGCGACCCTAGCCTGGGGCTGAGGGAAGAA
Source organism: Pseudocheirus occidentalis (assembly GCA_028646575.1). Taxonomy (NCBI): domain Eukaryota; kingdom Metazoa; phylum Chordata; class Mammalia; order Diprotodontia; family Pseudocheiridae; genus Pseudocheirus; species Pseudocheirus occidentalis. The sequence goes on along the minus strand of CM053596.1, from coordinate 185,256,202 downwards.
GGCAGGGCAGGAAAGATGGGAAAAGCTTCCAGAGAGCAATGGTGATCAAGCTGAGCATCAGGGAAAGCCAGCAATTCTAAGAGCTGGAGGGTGGGGGCAGAGCATGAGGAGATCTTGTACAGACTGGTATGGGCAGAGAGTGTGAAGGGGAGGAGAACTCAGGAAGACCGAGAAGGCTAAGAGGCCAGGCTATGAAGGGCTGTGAAATGTCAAAGGACTATATTTGATTCTGGAGGTAACAGGATACCTGGGGGGAAGGGGGAAGTGGAGGGAGGAGGTGAAGGGAGAGGGAGAGAGAAATGTGTGTGCAGGGAAAACAACTAGAAAATTATTGTAATAGTCTAGCAAGAAGTGATATACGCTACAGTACATGCAAACTGCCCTTTCCATTTCTGCAGTTCCAAACTAATATTCCTCTCAAGGACTAGCAGTGCATTTTATTTTTAAGCCTTTTTTTTCCTTCCTGGGGCAGCATTTTTCAAACTGTATTTTGTAAAACTTGAGTCATATTTCATTTGATGTGAATAGGGGTTTGGTGGAAAAAATATGATTATAGCAATATTTTTCTCCTAAAATTTATATAAAATTATGTAACAAAATAATTAACTGGTAATTAAAAAAATTAAAATAGGCTTAATTTCCTCTAAAATTCCAAATTAGGCAAGTCCTTAGAATCAACTTCATAGGTTTTATCAATCTATTTCATGCCTTCTGTGGCCTTAACTGGCTTGTAAAATATTGCCTGGAATGATCGCTATTGAAAATTAAACTTAGTTACTATATAGGATGTAACTGTACCAGGTACTGAATTACTTTCATTTGGTTGATTTTTTAAATCTTTTTTTAAAATCTCCTCTTCTCAGAGATTTACATGAATATACAGTATTCTAAGGTTAATCTAATTTAAACTTTTCCAGTATAAATTGCTCAACAACAGGGATGTAGCTGAAGCTGGAGGCAAGACTCATGTAAAAATTTCTAGAGACTTAAAAGGTTACAAAAATTTAGGGAAGATTTATTTCTGGGATTGTAAATATTTCAAACTATACTTCCCAATACCAAAGTATGACTCACACAACCCTACCCTCGTGAAAACTGTTTTTAAGAGACCAGTGATGGGGCGGCTAGGTGGCACAGTGAATAGAGCACCAGCCCTGGAGTCAGAAATACCTGAGTTCAAATCCGGCCTCAGACATTTAACACAAAAACTAGCCGTGTGACCTTGGGCAAGTCACTTAACCCCAACTGCCCTCCAAAAAAAAGACCACTGATGTGTTCTTACTCTGCTCCCCACCCCCACCCTCACAACTCTCCTATAAGCCAACCTTTAATTTTAGTGACAGGACAAGTATGGTCTCTAGAAACAAATCATCTCTGTAAATTATATACATATGTACATATATATGTAAAATACACACACACACACACATACACAAACACTGGAAAATGATCAAAAATGGAGGGGGAAGGGATGGAGGAAGGAAAAAAGAGAAAAGGTCTTATATTTAAATAAATACTTCTTTGGCTTCCAAAAACAATTACATTTGAGATTAAATTAACAGGAAGAGTAAGTATGTGAGCACTATAATAGCATTCTCACATATGGAAGACTTTGGCAAATTAAATTTAATTATTTTATTAATCAAGGGGTAAACCTATTGAGATATTTTGGCTCAATTTGTTTACTTTGACAACTCCTCATAATATTGATATAGTGGGAAGTAAAGGAAATGATTAAATAATGATTTAAAAAAAAAAACCTAAATACAACCACCAGAAAAACCTCCTAGAGTAAGTTTCTTAACAGACAAAAGGCAGTGTGGTAAAGTGGAAACAGTATTAGATGTGGCACTGGAGAGGACTGGGATTCAAATCCTGACGTTGCAATGACCCTATAATCCTTCATGACTATGTCTTATTTTTCTGCATTTCCTTCAGTGCCGAAGATAATGGAGGAATGTCACAGGTGGAAGGGACTTGAGAGGTTATCCAAAGTTTTCAATTTGCTGATTTTACTGAAAAGCAATTCAAGGCTAACAGATGAGCAAGGTCAAGGTCACATAATGAGTTCACGAATTACAAAGCCAAAATTAGGATTCAGGCCTTCTTACTCTTGGCCTAAATGCTCTCTCCCCTGCTTATCTGTTGCAATCTACAGGTGAATATTTATTTTCAAAATTGCTGTATTATTGTCAGCAACACAGCAATAATCTCAGGAGATTGAAAACCTTGGGAACAAAGAAAAGTCCTTGTTTTCATAGTCTTCCCCAAATGGGTTAACAACAGCAAAATTCTCAGATTTATACCAACAAATGCAAGACAATTTCCTTTTAAAAACCAAATTAGTTAACAATTTAATAAACTGAAAAATAACTTTCCCACTCTACTCTTTTCTTTCTTGAAGAGGATAATTAAGTAGTCTAGCTATACTTGACCTGGCAAGTTATTATATACAGGTATTTTCACATGCTGCTTCCTAGTTTGCAAAGACATTTCCTTAGTAATGACTCAATGATGCATGAAATATGACCCTGTCAACTTATAACACATGTTCATCATGCTGTCTGGTAAATTACTGCAGCACAACATAAAGCTAAAGTTATAACCAGACGATGATCCAAATACCCAACACAAATCATTTTCAGGATGAAAATATGTATCTTGACCAGAAAAAGAAACTGTAGTTGGCAGTTCATTTTTTTTAAACAGTGGGTTAGTGCCGTCTGCTACAAGTACATCATTCTTATTTATGCTTTGAAGATTATACACCTAGCATTCAAAAAAGGCTTTTATATCTGAACAAAGCACTGCTGACAGTACTCATAATGAAAAAGATGTATGTGGAAGTGGGTTGTGATTACCTAGTAAGACCTGCCCAGCTCAATGAAAGCAACCCGCTTTCCCATTCTTGAAAAGCACAATTCTGACCTTTAAGTAGATCACATACTTCCTACGTAAATCCATCACCACCAACGAAAAGCTGTATTATGAACTTTGGTTGTCAGTCATCCAACCAATGATACACAGCAGGTAGGCAGCTGGGTGGGTAAGAGTGCTGGACACGGAATCATTAAGACCTGAGTTCAAATCCAGCATCAGATACTTGATAGATGTGTGACCTTGGGCAAGTCACTTAAACCTATTTGCTTCAGTTTTCTCATCTATAAAATGAGCTGGAGAAAAAAATGCAAACTTCTGTATCTTTGCCAAGAAAACCTCAAATGGGGCCGTAAAGAATCAGACACTACTGAAACTACTGAACAACAGCAATATGTGGAAAATAACAGCATTTACTTCACCTCACAGGCTGCTAAGAGGATCACAAGAGTTAATTTATGAATAACCTTTGCAAATCTTTTTAAAGCATCTCATAAATGTGAGCTATTTACACATGCTCACAGAACCAAGCTGTGTGGGCCCCAGTGGGAACAGGCCACCTTAGACCCACACTCTACACACTAACTGGCCAGATTAACACTAAAATGTATGGATATTGACCATACCACGATGCCGGTGTTGTTGCTCCTCAGCAACACTAATCACAGGCCACTGACTTGGTGAGTCATCTGAATGAAGTTAGGAGGGCCTTAGATTACCTAGTCTTCCCGGCTCCCTTATTTACCCTTATTTACCCTTATTTAACAACAAGGAAACGTATTCCTAGGGAAGAGAAGTGATTTGCCTAAGGCCATGTCTCTCTTCCAGACCAGAGTGTCTCTGTCTCTGTCCAGTCTCATTGGGCTTCTTAGGGCCCTAGGCAACTCCTTAGGACTACAAGTAGTAGAAGAATTGCCAATGTAAGGTGACAGTTTCCTTACCAGGTTAAAAAAAATTAAGTAGTTTGGTATGTAAAAATGCTGGACAGAAGGACGCAGTAGACTTTTAAGGTCTCATGCCAGCCATGTAAATAACCAGAATTAATCATGTCATAGATCCCTGATGACACTAGACTGTTTATAGCTACTCCAACGTATAGTGTGAAGACCTTTGCCCTAATGAATAAGAAATACATTAATAATTTTTCTGTGGAAAGACACAAATATTTAAATAATAGCACAAATAAATTAGTGATCTTAAAAACATGGTATTTTTCTGTTTGAGACCACTAGACCAAAGTGGAAGTCAGGAATGCATTTGATAGCCTCTCTTGTTAATTAATGCTCATGACAACAACTTGGAGAAAAAAAAATCTCACCTGAGTCCTAATCTACTAACGTCAAATAGGTTTTTCATAAATATTAAAAATGAAATGCTTCAAAAATATGTATATGGATCCAGTTACTCTCACAAATGTGTGCACGTACTATTTAATAGTAATGTTCTGGAAAGGCTGTACTAAGGAAGTACAGAATTTGAAAGAATTTTTATGGTGAATTCTTTGTAAATGATATTTTTATAAAGCAAATAATCACCCTCACTCTATTTCATTCTGACTTTCCTAAAATTTCTCAACAGGATAATGTTCCTTTGACAGTATGGCACATATCTTCTTTGGTAGCTTTCAGGAGTATCTCTAGCAGAGTGCAAGGCATATGTGGGAAGTTGATAGGTTGGCTGATGGACTATTAGGTTTAATTAAATAAGAGTACTTATAAAGTACTAGCACCATTTCAGATTGGGTCTACAACATTATCGTTGAAGGTTAAAATTGAAGAGCAAAGAAAACACAAAAGCAACAACTGAACAGTATTTACTCAGTCACCAAAATGTATATAATTGTTACGTACAAGACATCTCTCTGTAGTTTATTTCTAAAATGAACAGGACCATAATATATATAAAACAGCACGCAACACAAGAGATTCCTGCACAAATGCTGTAAAGATAAATAAATTTACTTTTAAGTTCTACTGTGAAAAATCCCAAAACATGATATTCACTAAAATGCACATGAAATAAAAATTTATTTTTTCATAAAATATGAAAAACCTCACTACTTAATGTAATATCTTTTCTTAAAAGGAAGGCCAAATTAAGAAGGCTGACCTATTTAATAACTCCTCGTGGAACGTGAAAAAGAGGACAAAAATAACAGAAAAAGTCCTAAATCAGACATCAAGAGACCTAGGTAGGGTTCTGACAGAGCCTATGCCACTAACTATATAATACTGGACAAGATTCTTAACTTCTCAGAGTAAGAAGGTCTGAACAGGTAGATGTGATCTCTAATTAAGTGCTTTCCCCATTATGGGAGTTTTAACATATTCTTATTAAGAACTTTTCCCAGGGGGCAGCTAGGTGGCACAGTGAATAGAGCACCTGCCCTGGAGTCAGGAAGACCTGAGTTCCAATAGGGCCTCAAACACTTAACACTTACTAGCTGTGTGACCTTGGGCAAGTCACTTAACCCCAATTGCCTGACCTTCTCCTCTCCAAAAAAAAAAAAAAGACAAAAACATAAAAATAAAAATTATTTTTTAAAAAAGAATTTTTCTCAGGCACAGAACATTTAACCATTAATTTTATTTGAAAATCATGTCGATTATCGATCGATAAAGCAGTTTCTTGCATATGCTGTTCTTTAAGAAATTAACTGTTATACAGAACTTTGAAATAAAAAGAACACTATCTAAATCTGTGAGGAAAAAAGTTCACAACTTGGTAAGACTGTTTTCTGAGGTTAACTTCCAACTCTAAAATGCTAGATTCAAAATCCAGTTACTATAAGAAAAAGTCAGCACATACTCTACTGTCTAAGTGATACACAGTGCACTGTGTTTAATTTTCCATGTATTATACCTGTATTTAATACATTAAATCTTCCTGTTTCTACCACACAGGTAAGATAAGTAAGGGTTTGGGGAAGAACAGTGTTTTCCGTTTCTGGTCAACTTTCCAGCCAATGCATTGCTAAAAGCAATGGTAGCTCAAAAATCAATATATGTGTAGGTCAGTTCTGCAAGTGAATAAACATTTAAGAACTTACTACATGAAAGACACTGTACTAAATGCTGGAGAAGCAAGAACAAATAAAAGAAATGAAGTTCTCAGTCTAATGGAAGAGACAACATACAAACAAATATGTACAGATAAAGAATATCCAGGATAAATTGAAGATAATCAACAAAGGGAAAGAATTGCTATTAAAGGGGAATTGGGAATGGATTCTCGTAGTAGGTGAGATTTTAGCTGGAACCGGAAAGAAACCAGAGAAACCAAGAGGTAGTGATGAGAAGGGAGAGAATTCCAGGTATGGAGGACAGTCAGTGAAGATACACAAAGTCAGGAGATGGAATGTCTTGTATGTGATACAGTCCAAGACCTAGGGCATAGGTTATTTAACTACTAAAGCCACCTTAAAAAGCTATTCTGTTCTGGCACATGGTACAAACACCACAAAATGCATCTTTAATCCACTTTTCAAGAGATTCAGCTGAACCTTCAAATACAAGGGAGAGGGACGCTGGATTACTGCCCCCTTAGGGGACAAAGGGAGAATAAAGAGCCTGGGACACCAGGAAGGCTATCAGAACTGAAATTTGGGAAGTGATTACCTGTCATCTGGTAGACCTCCTTTTTGAAAAAAAACAAAATTAATTATTCTTCCTAACAAAGTCTGTACCTATCTCTGTTCACACCCTCTAAATTTCAGTGTCCTGGTACAAAGCCCTGTTTCCCTATCCTATCTTATCCCTATCTTTTCTAAACTTTATCAACTGGTTATAAAAGACTTCCTGGATGAGTATCCTAAGGTTGTTCTATGTTTGGTCTTAGAAACAACTATTTCCCTTCACTGAGCTAAGCAGGGAAAATCCACTAAAGTTACTGTTCAGTAACACATTATTAAAAAAATATTGGTTCATGCATATGCATACTAATTTTTTTTAACTCAGAAACTTTACTGAAGAATTTTATCTGTGTATAATTTAAGTTAAATTTTGGAAGATATTCTGACTAATTAAAAAATCATCAACATATAAACATTTCAAAAGTCATATGACAGCCAAAAAAACTACAATGATACCACTGTATATATAACACTGTAGATATAGAACAAAGATTCTTTACCACTGTTTATGTGTCATGGACAAACAAACCACTTTTGACTCTTTTGATCCATAGGCTAAACCTACGGGTCTCTTCTCAAAACAATGTTTTTGGGGTGGCTAGGTGGTGCAGGTGGTAGAGCACCGGCCATGGAGTCAGGAGGACCTGAGTTCAAATATGATCTCAGACACTTGACACAAAAAATAGCCATGTGACTTTGGGCAAGTCACTTAACCCCAATTGCCCTCCAAAAAGACAAAAACAATGGTTTTAAGTGCAGGCAATAAAATACATAGGATTACAAAAAAAAAATTATACTGAAATACAGTTATCAAAACAGTAAAAAGACAAGCTCACAGACCTTACAGGTTAAGACTCCTGGAACAGAACAACACAATGTTTGAGGAATTTCAAATTCACAGTATTCTACTATATGGAACAAAACTGTTTCTGTTCAGGTTTCACTATCTTTAAGCTTGAAAATAAGACCTGTGCACCTGGGTGAAAATTTGGAAAAAATGTCAGAGAATGGATAGGTGCTTAGAAATCAACTAGTTCCAACTATTTCAGTTCAGAGCAAGAATGAAGGCCAGACAGTTTGAGTGTCTAGTTCAATATCCAAAGAGTAAGAAATGACTGAATTAGGCTCTAAACACACACAACTCTGACTCCCAGTTAAGGACTCCATACAAGATGTTTTCAATCAGTAGGCCACAGAGTTATTAAAGGGGTCTGTAAATCTAAATCTTAAAAACTAAACACTGCCATTTTTATCTTCATTTTGTTCCATCAAAATATGTCATTTTTGAAGACTGAGTATCTTATACACGTATTACTACTTTCCAAATGTATATAACTTTATATATATATATAAAATAAAAACTATGAATCTGAAACTGTATCACATACTTTCACAATCAATAGATTATATACTAAGTTAACTAAGTCAACTGCTCTTACAGAAGAACCACAAACTTTGATGTTAAAAAAATTCTCATTCTAAAAAAATTTGGAAATTCCCCACCTAAACTCTACTGCAGTTAGATTTCATTAAGTAATCAATGCCCAGACTCAATAGTGCAAAAATCGATGCAAATGATGTCAATATTCCAAACAGAAATATAATTTCTATTTTCAATTAGAAAGCATTACATGCCTAACAACTCAAATTGCTTATACTTGTACAAAAGTTTTCTCACTGCCCCTAAAACCTTCTCTAGTGTTTTGAGGAAATAAAATTAAAAAAAAAAAGTTACTGACACGTATTATAGTTCTGATGTCCACAAAACAGTAATCAAAAGCCCAAGGGAGGAATGAGCACTGAATTGTGAGAGGAAATATTCAGGTTGGAGGCCTGAGGCTTTGTCACTATGAGCCTCAGCTTTATCATTTATAAAATGAAAAGGTAAGACTAAAAGATCTCTAGTAAACAATACCACATTGCAAATCACAGTTTGCACTATATTCAGTAGCAGTTTTTCCAAAGTGAGTAAGCCTTTAATAGGACTGAATTACATTGAACAGAGAGCTCTTATACTGTTAAGTGACTCCTTGAAGAAAAATCAAACCTATCAGGAATATTAATACTAAGAAGTCTGGATTTTCAAATAATCTTCTCCCTGAAAAAGTTAATGTCAGTCTTTATAATCCTGAATCTTAGTGAGTACTATAACTAAAAACAAGAATTATTTGGTGATTTCTCAGCGTTAGAATTTCTAACTTCTGAAATTACAAAAGGGTTCATAAGGCAACATGAAAGATAAGGAGAAATACTGGGTTATTTAAATGAACTTCAAAAAGGAAAAACAACTTAAAAGGATGGCAGTATCTCAGTACCTAGCACACAGCAGACTTACTAAATGCCTACAGACTGACTGATTAGTCAAAAGACAAAGTTACCAAAATTAGGGTCTGGTTTGTAAACAATTCTCAGCACTAGTTTAGTGTAGGGTCTTAAAGAAGAAGTTGGTTGGAATTAGAACTAATTTCTCCATTGACACTGAATAAGCCATACTAGCAATAGAGGGATTAAGAACAGGCATTACAGTAATTTAACTATATGTGTGTTTGTGTGTGTATATGTATCTACGTAAATATACATATATTACATATATGCATGTCTGCATACACACTTTTTATCTGTATAATACTTTGCATACATAAAGCAGTTTCGTATCTTTACAGTCAATATATACCAAATAAGAATATAATAATTGGGGGGGGCGGAGCCAAGATGGCAGCATAGAAGCAGCAAAGCATCACAGCTCCCACACAAACACGCTAAAAAACTCATAAAATGGGACGCTAAACAGATTTTCAAGCTCCAAAACTCTCCACAAGACAGAATGAACATCTGTTGCTACAGGCAGTGAAGCAGGCGGGGCTCAGCCGGCGGGCGGAACCTCAGCTATAGGAGAGCTGATCAGCTGCACTGGAGGCACAGTTACCACATCTATCAGGCCAGAAGAAAAAAAGGCTAAGAGAAAGGTCAGTGGATTTTGCTAACTGGGGAGGAGAAGAGCAGGTCCGGCCAAACTGCTCCCAGGGCAAGGAGGCAGTGGGAGGCGGCTGTAGCAGCAGGACCCGCAGCGGCTTCCACTGGGCTGCTTCAGAGCCCTCGGCCTGCAGATAGCAGGGGGGCTGACACGATCCATCGAGGCCAAGGGCTCTTGCGTTGAATGGCCTGGATCTGGATCGTGGTCTTGAGTAGTGGTCCTGGGGTGCGATTCCAGTGAGCCAAGGCTGGGAGGTGGGGCTACAGCACCCTACTAAGAGCTCCCGCAGCTGTGAGGGCCCCAGCTATTTGGGACAGAGCTTTCCCCCTCCAGGAAGCAGAGTTCCACAGAGCTAAAAAACCAAGCAATTAATAGACTGGCCAACATGAGAAAAAGGAAGCAAGATAGGAACAGCAGTAAAACCCTAGAATCCTTTTTATGGACAAAAAAGACCAAAGCATGGAGCAG
>CM053596.1:185207512-185245752 GCA_028646575.1 Pseudocheirus occidentalis | reverse complement strand
TCTTCCCAGTAAGGGTGGGTAATGAGGGAAGAAGGGAAAGAACCTGGAATTCAAAGTTTTAAAATCAAATGTTTAAAAAAAAAGAGTATCAGCAGTCAAATTAATGTTTATAAGTGTAAGTACTGGTAAATAAATAAGAAGAAAAAGAACATAGAAATAAAAATGCGCATGAGACTAAGGGAACTATCTGAAATCAAGGCTCAGGGAATTTTATATAAATGCTGATCAATAACCATCAAAATGAATGAGCAGAAAATTTAACAATTGTGTTTATGGTCAATATTTCTTTTACTAATCCAACGTCTTATTTGTTGGAGCAGTCACTTTTTTATCCCCATTAGGAGCAATTATCACATCAAAATAATTGTTAAGCATGGCAAAGTAATAAATCTCTCCACTCTTTACTCTTCATTTCCAAGACATCCAAATATTTTTGTTGGGTGCTTTGTCACCCTTTTCATAAAATAAGCAACTATGATGACAGGCCAGTTATCCGTTAGCTTTATAACAGATTTGTCGACACAAAGACTTTTGTGTCTTTCTTAGGACTTTTTTTTACTGTGCTCATAACTAGAAGAAAGAAGAGAAAGACCCATTACCTGGGGCAGATGATAGAGGAGGGTTAACAAATGTCAGAGATACAACAGAACGAAGTAATTCTTCTATTTTGCTTAAGTTTACACTATCAAGGAGAATGATTTTTGAGCTAGAAAGAGTTAGGGGGGGAAATCATAGTTAAAAAGAAATTTAAAATTAGGCCTACATTCCACCCCCTTAAAAAAGATCAAAGAAAGAAGAAAAGGACCCATATGTACAAAAATATTTATAGCAGCTCTTTTTGTTATAGAAAAAAACTAGAAACTAGGGCACGGTGGACCAAATTATGGCATATAAATATAATGGAATACTGTTATACCATAAGAAATTATTTTTAAAAAGACAGAAGACTTATATGAACTGATACAGAATGAAATGAGCAGTCAGTCAGTGAATAAACATTTCTTAAACATCCACTATGTGTGATACACCACACTAAGTACTGGAGATACAAAGAAAAGGCCAGAGACAATCCCTGTCCTCAAGAAGCTCACACTCTATTGGAGAAAGACTACACATAAAAAGAAACTGAAAGGGGGTGGGGCAAAAGGGAAAGTAGCAGGCTGAGGGGCATGGGGCATGATGAAGTCCTTTGGCAGGGAGAAAATTATGAGGGGCCCCATCTTTAAATAAAGGATCTGGAGAAACTTCCCAGATGTCCATCTTCTTCAGTCAGAGAGAGAGTGACCCAAGGAGCCAGGACGACTGAAGAAGCATGAATTTCAGAGTTGATATGATCTTGCAGAATGATGAGCAGAAGGGATACAACAGCAATACCGTAGAGAAAAGCAGTTCTGACAAACTTAAGAACTCTGATCAATTCAATGGACTTCAGTGGAATTCAATTCAATGGATCAAGCTTCTGCCCACCTTCTGACAAAGAAATGATAGAACCAACATGCAGAATGAGACATGTGCCAATACCCAGATTAGTTTAGCTTGAATAGATCTATTTATTATAAGGATTTTGGTTGCCTTTACTTTTTTTCCCAAGGCGGGGGAACAAAAGAAAAGAGTTTCATTGAAGCATATTTTTAAATGGACAGAAAAGAACAAAAGGAAAGCCAGAAGGAAGCATAGTGAAGACGAAGAGCTTAAAATTTTACATTTTGAACTAATTACATACTTAACAGGAAAAACAAGTTAGACGTAAGAGAGATCCGTATGAGTTCAAGCAAGGCTCTCTCTCACTCTGTGCCACTTTCCAGTTTTCCAAACTTAGAGGTGGAAACTAGCTGATTTCTAAAGTGCTCTTTTAGTTCTAATGTTTTACTATTCTGAGAATAGATAATCAATTCAGAGAATTTATGAAATAAGATATTTCAGTGGATATAGATGTAGCACATGCTGAGGATGAAGAGAAGCAGTCCTTATCCAAATCATCACTTGCACTGAGAGGTTGGGGTCAGAGCCTGGCCACTCCCTGTGCCTTCAGAGTCTATGGTTAGCCCTAAGGGGTGAAAGAAGTGTCTTTTGAATGCTATATATCTAAAGCCTCCCAATGGAAAGCTTCCTCATTTGTTATCAGATGATATTAATAAACTGACCAGACTAAATTAGTTTTTAGAAACAAATACTTACTAATGTTGCATAGTAACAAAACAAAACAAAACAAAACAAAAAACCCAACAACAAACAAGCAAAAGAAACAGTTGGCATAAAACATTCCCTCAAAATTCTGTGACACTCTCCCAGCAATACAAACTCAGTCTAGGGGAGAGTAAGTTTAAGATTAAAGCATACATGTAGCAACACAGACTGTTGGAAGTCCTTTTGCTAGAATCCTCAAAATAATCCCTATACGTATGATATAGCTTCTCTACTGGGATCTTTGTAAAACTTTGAATCTTCTTTCCTCATTTTGTCCAGTCTATGCTTGGCTTCCAATGCAGACACTCCTAATTAGCTGTTACCGTTCCCACAGCGCTGCTTGGAAACCAAAGTCCAAATCCTCCACCTTTCAAAGTTCTAAGGTTCTCTTCTTACCCAGGAAAGTGGGGATAACACAGAGGTACTCTCTCTCTCACCCCCAAGAGGTCATTTCTTCCCAGGAGTTTGGCTGGCATACTTTCTCCTCTCCAATGTTGGGTACTCAAATCCATAATTCCAACTAGCTTGATGGTTCTGTATAGGACCCCATGACCAGTCAATCTAAACAGACTTCTTATCACACCTAAGGAAAATTTCATATCTTGTTTACATCTGGTAAATAACTCAGATGTGTTTGCCTAATAAATTTATCAAGGCTAAATTGAGTGGGATGATTTTGACCCCTTCTTTACATATGGCTTATCAGCGTGGATACTCTTTCCAATGGAGCAGATTTCCACCCATCAGCACCTTCCCATTCTTATCCACGACTTCTAAGAAAACCTCCACAGGACAACAACCCACTGTGAGAGAGTCCTCCTTCTAGATCCCTTGATATTCTGTACCAACATAGCACATAAGCTGTTCACCTGTCAGCTCATACTATATGAGTCTATCTCCTCTTTCAGTCAGACATCTCTTTGATGATATCTTTTATGCCGTTTTTTGTATATAATCCATCACTGCTAATATGTGGCAGGTTCTTTGTATCCATTATGCGATCTCCACTGAGCACTGGATGACCTATTTTGATTACTTAGAAATTATGGTATTCCATGATTTGTAGCTATATAACATCACTAGAAAAACATTGGTGTTAGAAAGATGGGGCTTTTGTTTCAGGTCATTATTTTGTTTTTGCTTTTTTTTTTTTGGAGGGCAGTTGGGGTTAAGTGACTTGCCCAAGGTCACACGGCTAGTTTGTGTGTTAAGTGTCTGAGGCCGGATTTGAACTCAGGTACTCCTGACTCCAGGGCCGGTGCTCTATTCACTGCGCCACCTAGCCGCCCCGTTTCAGGTCATTATTAACAGCACTGAGCCATTCTAATATCTCTCTGGTGGGACAGATATTTTGGAAAGCAATATGTAACATGTTAAAACTGATCACACCTTTCAACCCAGAAATACATTTGCTAGGACTCCATGTCAAAAATATCATAAAAAGAAATAAAAGATCTATTTGTACAAAAAATATTCGTAGATGCTTTAATTGTGATAGCAAAACAGCTCAAAACAGCTTACAGAAAAGGACTGAGAGAATTATGGTATATTAATATAATGGAATTTGATGGTCTCATTAAAAAAGTTAAATATGAACCTTACAAGGAAATATGGAAATACCTATATAAGGTGATATAAGCAAAATCAGAAGAAACCAGAACTATATTATCACTGATTATTACTACATTTTTTTGGCCTTAAAATTTTTTTTTCAAAATATTTTGACTGGATCACCCAAGTCTTGTCAAAGAGACATTAATTTCCATATCACCTCTCTGACAAAAGTGAGGATCCATGTTTTCCCAGACTTGTCTGAGCAACATAATAAGCAAGAATGAACCCATTAGCCCAAACTTAGAGTTTCTCTTACTGTCTTTGATTAGATCTCATTCATCCTGGCTGGATAAATTTTTGGGGAAGATTTCCCATACTGGTTGATTTCTGGATGAGGAAGTAGAAAAGGTGAAAAACCTTGGTCCTAATACAATAATTAGTTATCAATACAAGAGAGAAAAATAATCATTTCACTCATGATCAAGGGGTCAGATATTTATTGTAGTACTTTTTGTGGTAGCACAGAATTGACAACAAAGTAGGCATCTCTCAGCAGGGGAATGGCTAAAAAAAATGGTGGTACATAAACATAATGGAATATTGCTGTATTCTTTTAAAAAAGAATGACAAATACAAGGAATTCAGAGAAACAATAAAAGGTATATGAACTGATGCAGGGTGCAGTAAGCAGACCTAGGAAGACAATATACTGTACTCAAAGACCACAAGAACAAAAGCATAAAAACAAATGAAACAAAATTGACCAATGTGTCATTTGTAATGACCAAGCTTGATCCTAAATAAGAGAAAAAAATGTACCTCCCTCCTTCTTATTTGAGAGATGAACCAAGTCACATAAAGATGTGGTCAGTGAGAGCTAAACTGTTTTCTTTTTTTCTTCATTTTTGTTACAAGACAAGGCTCACTGGATACAGTATAATAAACACAGGGAATCTTGAATACTTTGCCATCAGCTGTGTAACTACAAAGATGTTGTTTGCTATAGAATATCATTTGTGAAAGCCTGCACAGTCTCATCTCAGATCTTCATCAAAAGTACTGTCGAAGCATATAAAATGCTGTCATAAAGACTGTGTAAAGATGAGAAAGTAGGCACCCGCGTTGACATTTATCTTCTCTATTGCCTTTTAAAGTTGTGATCCATGATTTTTTCAAACAAGTTTTATTGATGCCTTTGTTTTAATATCACAGTCACTTCTGGATAGATAGCTTCGCCCTCTTCCCATCTTTGCTTTCTTTTATGTTATTTCTACTGCGTGTAACACAGCAGGGACTGCAATGCTGAGTCCAAATGTGATGACTCCTCAGTTATTGATGGAAACAGTTTGTTGTCAAAACTGTGAAGGATCTTTTTCATCTTCTAGTTTCATTTTTATGTGATCTCACTTAATTGGGTCTCATTTTTTTTCATAAATCTATTTGCTACCTCCATTTCTTGCTATGTTATAAGGCAATGTTGTCATTCCAATCATGTCTGACTCTTCATAACCCCATTTGGGAGTTTTCTTGGCAAAGTTACTGAAGTGTTTTGCCCTTTCCTTCTCCAGTTCATTTGACAGATAAGGAAACTGAGGCAAACAGGGTTAAGTGACCTGCCTAGCTAGGAAGTATCTGAGGGTAAATTTGAACTCAGATCTTCCTGATTCCAGATATGGAACTCTATCCACTGTGCCACATAGCTGCCCTATAAGGCAGTGCTGTTCACAAAATAGATTAACTGGGCAGAAAAAAAAAACCCAAAACTCAAGGGGTTTTTTTAGCTCTATAAGTTCATATAGAGCATATTCATCTCTTTTCTCCCTCCAAAACAAAACAAAACAAAACTGCCATTAGAGAAAACTAAAGACAGAAATAAAGGATTTACTTACATTTTACTTTACTTACTTTGATTACTGACATTTATAGTGGAAAATAAGTTTCCCAGTTGACTGAGCAATTCCAAAATCCTCAACTACAATATTTAAGATTCAGCATAAATTCATTTAATTGACTTCAACAAACAAGTACCAACAGTTTTCATGTGAATCATAGTACTAGTCAAGAGAAAATTATAAAGAAAAACAAAATAATTCTTGCCCTCAAGAAGTTTATATCAAAGTATAAAATAAAAATTCAAACTCTGGCACTTCTCTTCAGACAAACACGATTTCTACTTCTTTACCAATGTCTTTGTAGCCCATGGCCCAAAACAATTATGGAATCACCCAGACTCAAGGTCATATTTTGGAAACTTCTCAATAATCATATGCTTTTGTTCATTCTCCTACCAAGGATTCCCTCAGAGAATATCTAAATTTAGCTTGTTTTTATTTCTCCCCTGGGTCATTCATTTTCCTCCTGCAAGTAACCAAAGGTTTCTATCTTAAAGTCAGTTTATTATAAAGGAATAGAAATTGGAAGAGTTATAAGCAGTGTTGTGCTAGAACCAGTTCTTCTTTGTTGATGAGAGCGTATTGTTTAATTTTCAGTGTGAGCATCAACACTTGGGAAATTAGCAAACTGCACAAATCAGGGCTATATTTGGTGCTTTACTGATTGTCTAGACTTAAGAAAGTGATGGGAGAAAATGTTTATAATGCAGAATAAATTTGTCCTGCCTACCTTCTATTGGAAGGTGAAGTGGATGGAGAGTTGATTGTTAAACATTTATAAGAACAGTACTATTATCCTCCATGCTGAATCCCTGAGCTCATTTTTCCCCCTGCACAGTTCAGATCATAGTTCCCACAGCAACTCACATCAGTATTTGAATCCCCTGTATGTAGCCTGGCTGTCCTGTTCCAGCAGGCCCCAGATCAGCTTCACTACTTTTATCCTTGCTCCTAGACTCTGCCACGACCTGTTCAGCTTTGTTTCCATTAAGCAGTCTGGCACCTCCGGGTCTTTAGTTCAGGTATTGTTATGAAACAGTTCCCGTTCTCTCCACTGATCTGAGGTACTTCTGACCACTCATCTATCAGCTGTAGCCTTGGCCTCTATTCCTGGCGTCTTTTGCTGTCACCATCTCATAAAAGCCTCTTCCTCCTATTTCCTCCATTCTTGCTGCCTGTCTGGCCTTGTGTTCTGAGTCCACAGCATTAGGGGAAAGTTAGATCTTTTCCTTTCAGCACGTGGGTCTCACTGCCTTACTCTCATAAAGAGAAGTAGGAAATAGAATTCAATTCAATCCAACTCACCAATCCAATTCAGTTCCAGCTACATGCAAAGCATTGTCATAGGTACAAGAGATCCAAAGACAAGGAAGCAATCTCTGCCTTCAGGGAGTTCACCTTGTACAGAAGGAATGGGGAAAAAGAGGAAATGCAAAGTGCCCTTTTCATTGTTTTTGTCCAGTCATTTCCCTCACTGGTTGGGGGTTTTCTTGGCAAAGATACTGGAGTGGTTTACCATTTTCTTCTCTAGCTCATTTTACAGATGAGGAAACTGAGGTAAACAGAGTTAAGGGACTTGTCCACAATCACACAGCTAGTAAATGTCTGAGACTGGATTTGAACTCAGGTCTTCCTGACTCAGTACTCTATCCACTGTGCCACCTAGCTGCTGCCCTCTATGGTCTTTCAATCTGTTTAATTTTTTTTTTACTTCTATCTGCATATTAATTGAAAAGTATAGATTATCATGTAAAAGACTACCAAAATAGCTCCTCCCCCAAACAAAGTTTTTCAAAATCTACCCCTCTAGAATGCACTCAATGAAGAAATGGCCTACAGAGCCCAAACTGTCATGTAAATAATCTTTCTGGGTTCTAGATAAAGGACGTAGAAAGGTGAGAAAGCAAGTTTTAAAAAGAACCAGAGGAATGAAAACTTTTTCAGCCAGTAGAGTAAAACAAGACAGTGAGTAGACATAACAGCTCACATCTGCTACATGTTGGTTATAAATGAGTTCTAAGGTTTCTTTGATTCTACAAAAGGAAAATATTAAGGAAAAAAAAATACAATCCATTTCCAAGAAGCTTCAGATTAAACCAGACAAGTCAAAGGGATAGTTTACAGTCTAAAAAACTGTAGTTCCTTTTGGTAGGCTATCTTTCCCCCTCCTCTTCTCTAAAGAACATTTTTTTAAGAAAATGGTCTGTGATCAAAACATTCGTAAAGTCCCACAGTAACCATAGCCAACAGTGAACAATATCATTTCATTCCTCTCATATTTCCCTTCCTCCTTCCTCTCCCTATCCCTAACCCCACCCCTCCACCATTTTTTGCTCTTAGAAGATTTTTATTTTCCTGGCACTGAAGTTTGCTTACCAGAATCTCAGCCTTGCGTGTTTGAAACGTAGAATTATACCACAAAACGCCCTACTTTCCTGAAAAACTTTCACCATTTTAGTCCATATTTGTTATGGAACTGGGAATGATTTATAAGTAGCCTGTTACTCAAAAATAAAGCACTTAGTACTGTGTCTGACACATAGTAAGAGGTATATAAATGTTTTGTTGTTATATGTTCCATTCGTATTAAATATTCTACCTGGTCTTTTTCCTTTTGTTCCGTTTCTTCTTTCACAACATGACTAATGTAGAAATATGTTTAACATGATTGCACATGGAGAAAAATTTAGAATTCAAAATATTATAAAGATGAATGCTGGAAATTGTCTTTACATGTAATTGGAAAAAATAAAATACTGTTTACATTAAAAATAGATACTCTACCTGATCATTGCCTAATTTCTATTAGGTGTAACCTAATTTCAGGAAGCTAGGTGGTGCCAGGGATAGAAGACTGGGCTCAGAATCAGAAAGATATCTTCCTGAGATCAAATCTGGCAGACTTTCACTAGCTGTGTGACCCTGGGCAATTTACTTAACCCTGTTTGCCTAAGTTTCCTCATCTGTCAAATGAGCTGGAGAAACACATAGCAAATAACTATGGTATCTTTGCCAAGAAAATCCTGAATGGAGTCACAGAGTCAAATATGACTGAAATGACTGAGCAACAACAATTTCAGGCTATGATCTTAGGGTCATTTCCAAAGTTAGTATTCCCATTAGGTGACTTCATGGGGGCCTATAGTAGCAACTTCTCCAAGTAGCTTGGGGTTGGCAACAAACATCCACCCTTTACTCATCAGTGACAAGATGGATGGGTTTAGAGAAGCTTGTTTTCTGAAAGGTCAAGACCTACTTTGAGAAAATTATTTGACATATGGAAAAGGAAGCATATTGTTCTGCTAGGTGAAAACATTTGCCAGTGACTCACCTTACCCAGAGGAAATACACATTTTTGAATACTCTGGTATATTAAGTGTATATATATATATATATATATATATAAAATTCTGTACACTTATATATATTTTCCAGTAGAGATCTTGAGGTCACAACAAGGAAATTATCTTTGAAATACAGTAGTTTTTTTTTATTCTTTATACTAGAAAATACATCTTTATTGGGGTGGAGGTATTTTTGTCTTTTGCCTTCCTTCCATGGTTACTCTAGTTAGGTAGAATGCCACTCTTTCCCCAGATATATTGAAATGCAAAGTCCTTAAAATGAAGAAATACTGTGTTACACACACACACAGAATGACAGCTTAGGGATTGCTTGCAATGACTATAATTAGTATATCATCATGTTGTAGAGGATTTCCCATCAGTGGGAATGGTAAAAGCTTCCCTGTCAAGAGAATCTTATCTGTCAGTTGATTGATATGCAATTTGGGAAAGAGAAAAAATGTATATGATGTCAGCTTTAAAAGTAAGTGATGACAAAAAAACCAAGTTGAGTGCTATCAATCAGTGAGTATAAAGGGTTTACCATGTTCTACCAAAGGGTCCCAAAATGGGTGATACCACCCCTGGGTGGTACTGGAACCAGGGGAGGGGGTAGTAGCCTCCAGTGCAATTGGGGGCATTGAATAAAAATAAAGGGGCATAAGGAAACAAAAGAAATTGAGAAAATTTTGAAAACCATTTGTATATATTTCATCTGTTATGTAACAGAGTTAGTCATAGTGATTCCATTATTTTCCAAATAAATATACAAAGTGCAAATTACTACCAGTCAGTAGTTAAGTCCACCAACAGGTCTTAACAAGCAAGTGTTGGCAGGTGAGTCTGTCATGTTACCCATTGTTGGGAAGTCCAGCATGCCTCAGCAGGAATGTGTGTGTGTAATGACTTGTTTATAATATGATACTATATAGTTACATGATGCAATATTGCATCATCAAAATCTCAATGCAGAAAAAAACCCCGCAAATTTACAATAAATTATTAAATTTAAGATGTCTTTTTTAATTATATTTTTTGAAATGATGCCAATTTTTTAAACCATTAAAGGGTAAAGAAAATAGATTTCCAGGGATTCACTGAGAAACTTTTTTTTAAAAGGGGACAGTAGGCCAAATAAGTTTGGGAACCTCTGTTCAAGACACTTTGCTAAGGGCTAGAGATAAAAAGAAAAAAGAAACAAACCAGTTCCTGTCCTCAAGGAGCTTATATTCTAATGGAGAGACAAAGAATACAATACATATATAAGTACATACAGGACACATACAAGGTAGATACAAGATAAACTTCAAGCAGAGAGCATTGGCAGCTGGGGAGACTGGGAGCTCCAGCAGAGGATGGTATCTGAGCTGAATCTTAAAAGAAGCCCAGGATTCTGAGAGGGAGAAATGAGAAAGGAAAGCATTCCAAGCATGGGAGACAACCACTACAAATGCACAGAAATGGAAAACGGAGCATCGTGTCTGAGGAACAAGCAGGCCAGTGTGGCTGAACCATAGTGTAGAGGAGAGTATAAGAAGACAGGAAAGATTGAAAAAAATAAAGGATGAGTTTGGGAAGAGCATTAAATGACAAAGAGGAGTTTATATTTGATTCTAAATGTGACCACTGTGGCAGGGGGAGTAGGAGAGTAGAAGAAGAGGTACTCTGTAGGTTACTTTACCTATACTTTAGGAAGATCACTTTGGCAGATATGTGAAGCATGGAATGAAGTAGAAAGAGACAGGAGGAAGGGAAACCAATTAGGAAGTTATTGAAATGGCTCAAGTAAGAGGTAAAAAGAATCTCAACTAAAGTGGTGACTGTGAGAGAGGACAGATATTTGTCTCAGGGGAAATTTAGCCAAAAAATAAAATGAGGCCATTTCTCTGTGCATAATATCATTTATTAATAGGGGCATGGGATTTATTAATAAAGGACATGTCTCCATTTGCCCAAAGAGCCCAAATGAGAGCTGGTAGGGTCTTTTATACCTGGGTGTATCTTCCTTCTGATTGGCTTGACGGTACATCATTGGAACCTCCCCTGGTAATCCAGATTGGTAGACATTTTAATGAGAAGGTAGGCTAAGAATTCTCAGCTCCTCCCTCTCTTTGTGAAGGGGGAATGGCAGTGGGCTGCCCCTCACATGTGGCCAATCACACCTCTCTCTGACTTCTAAGGAATGTGAGTTGCTAGCAACCTTAACCAGAAAAATATAGACCATCTCCATCGGGTTTTAATGGCTTGTTCTCCCTCTTATAGACCAGGTCACCCCAAACTTTAATGAAAAGGGTAAGGACAAAGCTTATACTCTCCCAAGAGAGAATCTAATCCCAATTGAGTTTTGTATAGAGTAAATAGGAAGCAGGGTCCCATATGGGTAGGATCTAGCCCAACTAGTTAAGGAGCAGTTGCCTTACATTACTCAGTTAAGTCCCTGAGTGGGTATCTGACCTTTTCAGGAGTAGAGTCTTTACAAAAGTAGGAGGAAAAAGGATAAATCTCAAATTAATAATATTTGTAGGGTGAGAAAGTAAGAAGTTTCACCAAAGCTGTGAAGCTGGGTGACTAGAAAGATGATGACAACAGTAGCAGAGAAATTCAGGAGGAAGACAGATTTGAGGGAAAAGATCATGAGTCCTATTTAGACAGCTGAATTTGAACTGCACGTTGGACATCCAGTACCAAGTATCCAATAGGCAGTTGGTGATGCCTGCTAGACCAAAACCTAGGAAAGAAAGTAGGATTAGATATATTAATTTGAGAATCTGCAGAGACGATCCAAAGAACTAATGATGTCCAGTGAAAAAGTATAATGAGAAAAGAGGGCTCAGGACACAGCCTGGGGATCCATCCACAGCTAGTGGGTGGGACATAGAGGAAGATCCTGCAAAGGGGACTGGGAAGGAGTGGTCAGACAGGCAGGAGAATCAAGAGGTCAGGATTACAAAAACCCCAAGATGAGAAAGGATCTAAGAGGAAAATGTATCCTGTTGATGTGGAGGAATCAAGAATGAAGAAATTTGATGAGACTATTGATAACTTTGGAGGAAATGGTTTCAGTTGAGTGATGAGGTCTGAAGGCAAATTGCAAAGGGAATAGAAGAGATTAAGAGAAGGTATCACTTGTAGATTTTTTTTAACACAGCTAGTTGAGAGGGTGTAGTGCCAATGTAATGTCCACAGAACCAAAGGCGACTGTGAATATGCCAGCATGGTTCTTAATCACAAAATTAACAGACTCTCCATATAGAAGACAGAAGCAAAACATTTATTCAGACACCAGAGAACCAAATCCCAAGACCAGGAAACCAAATTTTCATAGCAACAAAGAAGTTAATACACCATAGCACAGCAGAGAGTCACACCAACCTTCAGCCTTCCCACAAACAAACACTCACAAGCCTAGCTGTCTCCTTGGATATATCCTCTCTTCCCTCCAGCTCTAATTTCTCTGATTTCCAGCTTCCCATGGGCTCTGCTCCACTCTTCAGCAAACTTCTCCCACCACAGGCTCCATGGGATTACATTCAGCCTATTGGGTCAGGGAAAATCTTCAAATTCCCACTACCATTACTGAAGGGGAGGAGAGATATAGAATCATAGCAAACGGGAATGAGATCTCATGAGAAATGACAAATAAAGACATGTCTTGATGCCAACACCTTCAATTGGTATAGATGAAAATAAATGTTTCTGTGTGGTTTAAGTGGAGCTATAGCATATTAATTTGGATTAATTTGGATTAAAGCCTCTTTCCTTAAGGGTTCCCAAATTGTTTTTCTTTATCGATTATTATTAGCCAGATAAACATCTACTCAGTGTTTATCACTTGTTCTAGGAGAAAAAAAAAAGAATTGAAAACATGTTTGCTACTTGAGAGCACTTACAATACAGTTGGATAGATAAAAGAAAAAATAAAAGGAATAATCCATAACACTACATATTTTTGATTTGTGAGATAAATACAACTTAGTTTCAGCTCCATAGAGGATATAGATCAGTGAAGACTGGAATTATGAGGGAAGGCCTCATAGAGAAGGTGGAACTTGCATTGAATATCAAAGAATGGGTAAGATTTGGATAGTCAGAAAAGACAAACATGGACATTCCAGGTAAGACAAACAACCTGAGTGAATGTAGGAACAAGTATGGCTTTTTTCTAGGCCAAGTAAGATAATTAACCTGTCTACAGCAGAGAATAGAAATTGAGGAGTACTCAGACATATTAGTGAATAAGGAAGGTAGGGATATATTACAGAGTCTTTAAAGCCAAACAGAGTTTGGATTTGCCCTCATAAGAAAGAGGGACCCTTTGAGGGATTTTGAGCATAGGAATGAAATTTTTTTTAAAAGTCAAATTCCAAACCAAGACACTTCTCAATCATTAAGGACTTACAGTTTGAGAAGGTAAGACATAGGTCATGGACACATTTTAATCCAATATATTTTTCCTTTAATTTTATTTTGAGAGGAGGTGGTGGTATACATTACCCCTTATGATGATATTTCAGGTAAAGGAGAAGAAAAAGAGAGGAGTATTAGGTGACTGGAAAACATATAAAATGTGGCATCAGCAGATCCAGGTTCAAATGGAGAATTTGATACTAAATATCTGTGTGACTGTAGGTAAATAATTTAATCTTTCAGACTTTCACTTTTCTTATCTGTAAAATTAGGGATCAGGCTAGAAGACTTCTTATGCCTCTCCTCACTCTGAATGAATGAAGAGATGAGGAAAGGCAAAGAAATTATGGTGTCTGAATAAAGGGGAAAAAACAAAGTAGAGCAAAATAAAAAACTATTTGGTATAAAGAAGAGGCATAGAAAAGAGAAGGTAAAGATATGGAAGATGTGGGCTGGTGTAGTAAAAATGGGCACTGGATTTGGGTCCAAAGTTCGGATTGAAGCCCAGATTTGCTACTTAATACCTATATGACTTTGCATAAGTCATTTATGTTTTATAAAACTTAATTTCTCCATCTATAAACTGAGGGCATCAGACTAAAGTTCTTTCAAGCTCTAGATCCCATGATCCAACTGGAACCCAATTTCCTTCTTACCCATGTGAATGAAGAAGGCCCTTCTGCTGCTGACCTACTTTTCTCCTAAGGGTTACCATGGGAGTTGTTCCCACCATAGCTGTTCCCAGCACCAAATCAAAGAGATCACGCCTTTGAACTGCTTTCTGTAGAATGGACTGTCTCATGGTTACTGTGTTCCTACTCACTGGAGATCTTCAAGCAAAAAAGACTGGATAAACACTTACATGAAATGTGGCAGACTGGGGTTGAACTAAATGTCCACTGAGGTCCTTCCTGACTCTTCAATTCTATTATTTTGCCCCTTTTATCTCTAAGATTCTATTATTTCAGTTGGTTTAATGAGACAAATAAGCATGTAAAACCCACAAAAAAATTAATAATAACAAAAGTTTGTGGGGTGGTATTCAGAGACTTTTATATTGGTAGATCAGATCACTGGTTTTGTTCATCTGGGGAGATTTTCTAGAGAAACAGACCCTAGAATTGTGAAGGGATTTCGAAGAGGGGGGAGATGAAGTGTGGAAGTAGGGAAAAGGTATTTTTTTAATGGAGCCTTGAGTTTTTTTTTTGGGGGGGGGGTTGTTTTTATTTTATTCTTTCATTATCAAGGAGACAAAAGGTGAAGGGCAAAGGGAAGAAGATGAAGGAATAGGGTTCCAGGGACCAGGGTCACCCCATATAACCTTCTCCCCATCAGGTCAGCTGTTACCCTTCTCCACCAGGCCCTCTTGGGGCAAAAGGCTTGGATGTTGGGTTATCGGGACTGGGGGCTTATATGGATTCAATCTGTTTTTGGACCTTTTCCAGGGCCTTTCGGTCCAGTGATC
The DNA here is from genome assembly GCA_028646575.1 of Pseudocheirus occidentalis. Taxonomy (NCBI): domain Eukaryota; kingdom Metazoa; phylum Chordata; class Mammalia; order Diprotodontia; family Pseudocheiridae; genus Pseudocheirus; species Pseudocheirus occidentalis. Next base: position 185,230,903 of record CM053596.1, on the reverse strand, counting down.
TCTGACGAAGGATCACAAGGCAGGCAAAGACTGCAGCCACTCCCACCACAGCCCCCTCAAACTTCCAAAACAGGTGTCGCTCCATTATTGCTGAGCGGCAGCTTTTGAACTCATCTCTCTTGGAAAAGGAACAACTGATTTTCTCCACAAAGCCTGTGGTACCACACTCAGGAGTGGTTTTGGCCTGGAAGGTAGTGCAAGGAGCACACTCCTCAGCCACCACAAAGTCCTCCACCAACCAGCAAGGCACAGACACCAAGGTGCTTACCGACTGCTTCTCCCTGGCGGCGGCCTCGGTCAGGCCAAGCTCCAAGAAGAATGCGAAGAGCACCCAGCCGAAGAAGACAAGGAGGCTCCACGGGAGGCAGGGCGGCGTCTCGGGGACATCGATCCAATATGTCTCCCGGTGCATCGGGAGCAAGGGCCGCATGGTGCCCACCTGCCGAGACAAAGACGTCTGCGGCCGGACTGACGGGCGAGAGGCGCTCGCCCACCTCAGCTCAGCCCCTCCGCCCAAGCCTTGAGTTTTAAAAGGGGCTGAATCAGGAAAAAACAATTATGATGGAATGGAATGAATGGAATGGAATGGGGAGCTGACCCATGAGTCCAGGCCTTATGAGCACTTGCAGAGTGCTCAGCTGATGGAATCCCCATGTGGACTTTGGAACATGTGCTGACATTCTGTACATGCTTATGAGGACTAGGTTTATTTTACAGAAAGAAAATTAGGAGGACATCAAGAGGTCTAAGAGCTACTCTTAGATCTTCCTCCAACTAGCTATGTGATTTAGGCAAGTCTCTCTACTGAGAAATCTGGAGCTTGGTTTGTTCATCTGTAAAATGGGTAGGCTGGACCAACTGATCTCTATGGTGCCTTCTAGTTCTAAATGCCACCATCCCGTGGTCTGTAAAGGCCATGTCAATTCTAGGAGTCTTTTAAAATCTGATCCATCTCTATTCAAATGATGTGTTCATGGTTTGTTTGGTTTTTTTTTTGCTTTTTTAATTGCTATTCAATTTCTTCTCTGTCGCCATTCCACTTTATTTTATATTCCCCTGCTCTGTCAAATCCAAAAGTTAGAGTTCTTTACTTCTTTACACACTTCACAGATCCTCCAGAAAGCAATGACCATCTAGCCATGTCAGTAGACATGCTCATTTGTCAGGATAGGTTCTGTATATATCAAAAACCCTATACTATAAGGTCAATCATTTGGACCCAGGCCCCAACGTGATTTGGAAAGGATCATTGCCTATCTCACTGGACTGCTGCCTCCTTTACAAGAAGAATCAAATGAGTTCGTGTATATAAAGGTCTTTGTAGACTTAAAATAAAACATCAACATCCACTCTTATTATTGTTGTTATTGTGCTTTATTCAAGGCACCAGAGTCTTGGGACTAGCAAAGACTGTGTTATATAGTCAGGATAATAATTGAGAAATGTTTCAAAGTGAATTCTTTTTTTTTTTAAACTCGACCAAGTTTATGTTATGTTAATTAAGGTTTGACTTAAACGGACCACCCTGAGGAAGCAGGTTTTCTAAAACCATTTCTACCCAGTTGCACCTAAATAATAGGTTTGTAGTTTATTATCAGTTCTTTCGGTTGCTTTTGATCTACTAGAGGCTAGAATGCTTTAAAATTATCTGGAAAAACTGGCTTAATTGACCTAGTTTGGCCTAGTAGAGCAACACTATGAGGATGTGAAAGCAGTTGGGTTTTTTGTCCAACGTAGCGTTTTCCTTTCTCAAATCTATAGCTGTTTCCCTATTTTCTCAGTTTTCTTTCTGATAATTCTCCTCTTTTCACCCACTTTTGTAGTTCACTGATTTTATAAAGCTAGGCTTCTTGGCAGTTTATGTGTTGAGAAGGAAAGGAAGTTAGGGGGATGGGAGTAGGAAACAAGGGTCAAGTCCATCCCAAACATGAGCTATTTAGAATTTTCTTTGTCCCAAAACTGTCAAGAATTGTACACTTTGGGAAGAAGACCCACATGTAAAAAAAATATTTATTGCAGCTCTCTTTGTGGTGGCAAAAAACTGGAAATTAAGGGGATGCCCATCCATTGGGGAATGACTAAACAAATTGTGGTATATGAATGTAATGGAATATTATTGTGCTATAAGAAATGGTGTGGAGGTGGACTTCATATTTACACGGAGAGGCTAATACAAACTGATGGTAAGTGAGAAGAGCAGAACCAGGAAAAATTTGTACACAATCACAGATACATCATATGTGTGACAACCAACTTTGAAAAACTGGACTCCTCGCAGCAATGCACAGTTATAAGACAACTCAACAAGTCTCAGGATGGAAGGAGATATCTACATTCAGAGAAAGATCCAGAAAGACCAGAGTTTAAATGGAGACTGAAGCAATCTACATGCTCTTGCTTTTTTCCATGTTTGGATTTCTTTCTTTTTCCCCATTGTTCACTCCATCAGTTACAACCCTTCTATACAACCAGACTAATGTCCAGTGTGAAAGTATTTGCAGATCCTATACTTGATTGCATGCTGCCACGGGGGAGGGAGAAAGGGAAGGTAGAAAAATTGGGATTCAAGGGATTCTGGAACTGAATCTTGTAAACTAAAAGTAGATAAACAAATCAATTTTTTAAAAAAAGAATTGTACACTTCTTTCTTGAGGGGTGACCATGTCAAAACTCAAGGTGCTTGTTAGTACTATAAAGCAGCAGGAAGCTAGCCAAGGAACAGAATGGTGCCTTCATGTTTGTTAGAAAAAGGATTCCTTTCCTTTAAGAGGTGTTGTGGTCTGAGATTTTTCTAAAACCAAGACTAAAAAGGACTGAAGTTCAATTCTGGAATCCCCTGAAAAAAAATCCCAAAGCACCCCCCTTCCACCTTCATTAGTTGCAAAATAAACTAATCTGGCCAAGGCATTTAACCGCTCTCAGCTTCAGTTTCCACATCTGCAAAAAATGCAGAGTTGGTCACGATGCCCTCAAAGATGCATTCTAAAACTAAGTCTATGATCCTGTTTTTCACTGAATCAAACTTCCTCTTTTTGTGGGCCTTGATTGTGCATTCCATACAAGTTACAATAATGCTATAATAAGTGTGTGAATCAATTCAAAGAGAAGGGAAAAATCTCCCATACAGCTGTGTAAAGAGTGTTGGGTTTAGAAACGCAGGGCATGGGTTGAATCCCAGGTCTGCCACTTACTACCTGTGTGAACTTAGGCACAACTAGGTCCCCAGATTAGTGAGAATAATGAATTTCATTGAAGAGGTTACATTTATTTGAATTTGCATTATTTCACCTTTTTTTTATAATTTTCTTTTATTTTGAACTTAAATACAAAGTGAGAAGAGTTTTTTTTTAAAAAAACATTGTCATGTACACAGCAGATCATGAGAGAAGATTCAATATAGAAAGAATAAATTTCTATTTCCAACAAAACCTATATAATAAACTATATCTTGTTCTCAAAACTGCTCAGCTTTTCTTTGCTTCCTAAAGGGTTGGTTTTCTTTTGTTCCCTGCTGTGCAGTTTCTACTTTATCTTTTTCCCCTCCCTCCTCTGCCCACCCTAAAGAAGGCTACAATTAAGCATGGAGATATGTGTGTGTGTGTACACATACATATATGCACATATAATATACATTGATATCTATAAATACACACATACATACACAAAAACACATATACACATACCTATGCTTGTTTCTACTTGTCATCGGTTTCTCTGAAGGTGGGTAGCCTCTTCCTTCATGAGTCCAAGTCTTTCCATGTTTTTCTAAATCAACCAACTCATCACTTCCTACATCACAGCAATATCCCAAACCAATCCCACCCTATCTGAGAGATTGACTATGAAAGTTTTTTGCCTAATTTTCTGCTTTCCTGCTATCTTGGTTACATGGGATTCATTTATATGAAAAAATTTTAATTTAAAATAATCAAAATTATACTTTTTATAGTTCAACAATGCTCTAACATTATAATATAGTTTAAGGTCAAATACTGCTGAATCTACTTCCTTTACATCTTTTTTTCCTAGTTTCTTTGAAGTTCCAGATCTTTTGTTCTTCCAAATGAACTTTGTTATTATTTTTTCTAAGTAAAATAATTTTTTAGTAACTTAATTGGGATGACATTGAATAGTTACGTAAAATTTCCATTTTAAAAATTATATTGGCTTTACCTACCCATCGACAATAAATATTACTTCAATTATTTAGTTTGGGTTTATTTGGATAAAAAGTGTTTTATGTTTATGTTGACATAGTTCCTGTGTCTATTTTGTATATGCTCAGGTATTTTATACTGTCTAGGTTTTAAATGGTCTGAACAATATTGAATAATATTGCTGATACATAGTATAGTTTCTCTATTTTTCAATTTTGATTAAGTCTATTTTAACTTTGTCTGAGATCATGATTACTATCCCTTTTTTTACATAATAAATTTTATTCCTTTTCTTTATTTTTGTGTATATCTCTCATTTTTATAACATTTCCTGAAAGCAACATATTGTTGAATTCAAATTTTTAACCTTCTACCCATTTCTATTTTATGGGTAAATTCATCCCACTCACATTCTAAACTACAATTAATTGTGTATTTTCTTTCTTCCTATTTTTTCTTCCCACTATCCTTCTCTTTACTTCCTGATTTACTTCTACCCAGTACCTACCCACACCTCTAAGAGTCCCTCCCTTATCCTCTCCCCCAACCCTATCTCCTTGCCACCTTAATTTAAAAGACTTTTATATCCTTCTAGATATATATGTGTGTGTGTGTATGTGTGTGTATAGATATATAGATATGTATATATTGCTCCCTCGTTAATCCATTCCCAATGAGAGTAAGGTTCCAGCACTACCCGCTCTGCCTCAACTAACTTCTTCTGTATCAATTTTTTCTTTTATGCCTCATTTGTAAGAGATAATTACTCCTTTTTATCTCTCCCTACACAGTTTTATTTTTTTAGAATCCCTCCATAATACTCAGCTCAGCCCATGCCTTTCTTTCAAACTACCCAAATAATGATGGCAATCATAGCAGTGCTGCTAATATTTCCACATATTAGAAGTAAACAGATTGACCTTGAGTCCTTTCTAATTGGTCTTTAATGTTTACCTTACATTTCTCCTGGATGTTTTTTATATGTCAAAATTTCCCTTAAGTTCTAGAGGTTTTGTCACAAAAAACCTAAAAGTCTTTGAATTCCTTAACTATCCATTTTTTTTTCCATTCAGGATTATACTTAATTTTGTTGGGTAAATTACCCTTGGTCATAACCCCATCTCTTTTGCTCTACAGAATATAGTATTTCAAGATCTACAGTTCTTTAATATAGTAGGTGCTAGATCTTGTGTAGCTCTTATTGTAGTTTCATGATATTTAAATTGTTGTTTTCTTGTTGCTTCCAATATTTTCTCCTTAATTTGGGGGCTTAAAGCTTGGCTATGATATTTCTGTAAGTTTTCCTCTTAGGGATTCTTTTAGGTGGTGATCAAGAGATTTTTTTCTATTTCACCTTTGTCTTTTAGTTCTAGAAACTCAAGGGCAATTTTCCTTGATAATTTCTTTTCAAGATTCTTTTTTTTAATTGCAATTTTCAGGTATTCTGACTGTTCTTTATAATTTCTCAATCTGTTCTCCAGGTAGGTTGTTTTTCTAATGAGATGTTTTACTTTGTCTTCTATTTTCATTCTTTTGATTTTGTTTTATGATTTCTCAGTGTCTTAAAATGTCATTAGCTTCCCCTTGCCCAATTCTAGTTTTCCAGGAATTATTTTCTTCCTTAAGTTTTTGATTCTCTATTTCTAGTTAGCTGACTTTCCTTTCATAATTTTCATAATTTTTTTGGATTGCTTTATTTTTCCTTCTAATTTTTCCTCCAGCTCTCTTATTTGATTTTTAAAGGACTTTTTAAGTTCTTCCAAGAACTTTTTTTTGCCTTGGGACCATTTGACATTTCTCTTTTAAGAAAGAGTGGCTTTTTTTTAGCTCAATAGATAATAATCTTTCTCTGAATATGAATCCAGATCTTTTCTATTGCACAGCAACTATCTCTGGTTGGGTTCTTTCTCCTTTGCTTACTCATTATTATTTATTGTTTGTTTGTTTTTAGCAGTTTTTAGTATAATCAAGTTGTAGTCTTGAGGTCTGGGGAATGATGCCTCAAGCTGCAGGTCTTTCTTACTGTTATTTTCTGAGGTCTGTCTTGGGGTGCAACCTTGAGCTCTCCTCTCTACTCCTACGCCACAGCTAGGGTTCCCAGACATACTGCCCCTCAAATGATCTTGCTCCCTGAGGTCCCTCTGGTGGATACAAACTACAGTTGTTCTCTCTGCCCCAAAACTGAAACCAGGGCCTCTGCTCTCCTGCAAGTACCCAAAGCCAGCAGGGTCCCTGCCCCTCACTCTGCACTCACCAGGTAGGCGTATGCTAGCTCCTTCTCCTAGCAGCCACATCCTAGGAAACATCTGGTTAGCACAGCTGTTCCTCAACAGCGGAAGGTCCTTCAATTTTCTCCTGCTCAGCCTACATACGCCCCCACTGTCCATGAGATAAAAGTTTCTAAGGCTGAGACTGCCTTCCAACCCCAACCATTCCCAGGTGTGTTGTTTGTAGATTCTAAAGAGTTGGCCTGGGGGGGTGTTGGCACTTCACTTCACTCAGGTCAAACCTCCACCCTTGGAGGTCCAGTCTTTGCTGGTGTCTTCTTAAAATGTCTTAGCACAACAATTGCTTTACCCCACATTTATTTCTGCTGCTATGAGGCGATGTCCTGTCTTTTTTTGTGGAGGAAATGTGGAGAGTCCAAAGTTTCCAGAACTATTCTGCCATCTTCCCAGTATCCTCTTCCCACCATTCAAAATGATGAACATGTAAAATACAGCCATTGCTTCCAGGTCAGTGGAAATACGCAGTACAAATTTGAATAACGCTACCATTTCACAGAATTCACTATTTTCACTAATCAGAATCTAGCTGCTAAGTCTCTTTACCTCTTTGGGACTCATTTTCATCATCTGAAAAGCAAGTGGGAACATCGTACGCAGTGACAGCAACGTTGCTCAACGACCGGCCTTGATAGACTTAGCTCTTCTCAGTCATGCAATGGTCCAAGACAATTCCAGATCCAAAAGATCCAGGATGGAAAATGCCATCCACATTCAGGAAAAAAGCCACAGCGTCTGGATGCAGAAGGAAGCATACTATTTTCTTTGGTTTTGTTTTTCTTTTTCTTGGTTTTTCCCTTTTGTTCTGATTCTTCTTTCACAACATGACTAATGTAGAAATATGTTTATGTGTATAGCCTATATCAGATTAACTGCCATCTTGGGGAGGGGAGAGAAGAGGGAAGGGAAGGAGGGAGAAAAAATTTTGGAACTCAAAATTTTATAAAAGTGAATGTTGAGGGGTGGCTAGGTGGTGCAGGGAAGAGAGCACCAGCCCTGGAGTCAGGAGCACTCGAATTCAAATCCGGCCTCAGACACAACACTTTGCCGTGGGACCTTGGGCAAGCCACTTAACCCCAATTGCCTCCAAAAAGAAAAAAAAAGGTGAATGTTAAAAACTATCTTTCAGTATAATTGAAAAAATAAAATACTGTTAAATAAGGGGGAAAAAATCTGAAAAATGAATAGGTTGAACTAGAGGACTTTTAAAGCCATTTCTAGTTCTAAATCTATGATACTGTAAGATAATTTTGTTGTTGTTAAATCATTTCAGTCATGGCTGACTCTTCCCAACCCCATTTGGGGTTTCCTTCCATTCTATATTGGAATAGTTTGCTATTTCCTTGTCCAGCCCATTTTACAGATGAGGAAATTGAGGCAGAATTCAGTGATTTGCCCAGTGTCACATAGCTAGTAATGTCTGGGGCCAGATTCAAACTTGGCAAGATGAATCTTCCTGATTTTAAGCCCAGTGCTCCATCCACTGAGCCACCTGACTGCCCTGGAGTCAAGGAGACCCAAATTCAAATTCAAATATCAAACCTCAGATACTCACTAGCTGTGTGATCCTGGGCAAGTCACTTAACCTCCGTTTGCCTCAGTTTTCTCAACTGTAAAATGGTGGTAATTATAGCACTGACACCACCACCCCTCCCCTGGATTGGCATATGCTTTAGTGTGCGTGTACATGTATATATAAGCTATTAATACTAGATAACATTCCATATCATCCTGACCTTTACACATGTGTTCCCTATGCTTCCTTCTCATTTTGTGGTGGCAAAAAACTGGAAATTAAGGGGTTGCCCATCAATTGGGGAATGGCTAAACTAGTTATGGTATATGAATGTGATGGAATATTATTGTGCTATGAGAAATGGGAAGGAGATTGACTTCATAATTACCTGGAGAGGCTTATATGAATTGATGATGAGTAAGAAGAGCAGAACCAGGAAAAATTTGTACACAGTCACAGACACATCACATGTGTGATGACCAGCTTTGATAAACTGGACTCGTCTCAGCAATGCACAATTATAAGACAACTCTACAAGTCTCAGGACGGAAGGAGATATCTACATTCAGAGAAAAATCTAGAAAGAACAGAGTTTAAATGGAGACTGAAGCAGTCTACATGCTATCATTCTTTTTCATGTTTGGTTTTCTTTCTTTTTTTCCATTGTTCACTCTATCAGTTATAATCCTTCTGTACAACCAGACTAACGTCCAATGTGAAAGTATTTGCAGATCCTATACTTAGTTGCTTGATGCCATGGGGGGAGGGGGCAGAGGGAGGAAGGAGAAAATTTGAAACTCAAGGCACTGTGGAACTGAATCTTGTAAACTAAAAGTATATAAACAAATCAATTTTTAAAAATAAAAAATAAAATAAAATATTCTTCCTTCTTAGGTTTGCCTCTTGGAACTCCTAGCTTCCTTCAAGTCTCTGGTCAAGGGTCACTTCCTTCAAGAAACCTTTCCTTGTCTCCCCAGTCATTAGTGCCTTCCTCAAATTGTTTCATAATTAGTTTTTATATAATCTATACTTTATTTATATGTGTACATGGTATATCTGCCCAGTGGGATGTAAGTTCCTTAAGGACAGGGATTGATTCACTTTTGAATTTGTGTCTCCAACACAGAGCTTGGCACATGGTGCTTAATAAACACTCATTAATTGATTTATAGGGAAATCTACCTAAAGGAAATGGAAGAATAGGGTAAAGAAGTTAGGACAAATCCATTTTCCATCAGTAAAAGGGGAACAAGCATTTCTTAAGTGCTTACTATATGTCAGGCTAGGACAGTGAGGTGGTACCATGGACAGAGAGAGTATTAGGCGGAGTCAGGAAGATCTGAGTTCAAATCCTGCCTTACACACTGACTAGCTGTGGGACGCTTGGCAAGTCACTTAACCCCATTTGCCACAGTTTCCTTTTCTGTAAAATGAGCTGGAGAAGGAAATAGCAACTACTCTAGTCTCTTTGCCAAGAAAACCCCAAATGGGGTCACAAAGAGTCCAATGACAGAACTACTAAGAGAGGTTAAGGAGAAGAAAGGGCAATTATAACATAGAAGGAAAAGTGGTGATCAGCAAAGGCCTTCAAGGCTTCCTCAGGCCGTTCAATTTCCTTCACTGACCAGGTGAATAAGCCAGAAGAAGGTAAAGGATCAAGTGGGACAACACGAGTATTTTATATACTTTAAAGCACGATAAACACACCACCTGTTATTATTAATGCTGTAAATCTAGGTACAGCCAGATATGAAGCAAAGAATTTGATAACAATCTTTCACGCTATTCTTGAGGGGGAAATAGAAAGACGTGGGCCAGGCAACGGCATAATTACATAGACTGGTTGAGTGGAGAGACCCAAAGCATACACATTAATGATTCATTGTCAATTTGGAAGATTTCCAGTTCTCTTTATTTGATCATTTTGATGTTGTCCAGGAGAGGTCACTGTGGTTGTCTCAAACTATGACCTCTTGAGAACTCTACTTCCCTCCTGTCTCATGGGTAGAGAAAAAAACCCAGACTTCTAGCAAAAAAAAAAAAAAAAAAAAAAAAAAAAAAAGGCAGTGTGCTGAGAGATAATAACATTATCTAAGGGATCTACTCTAGGCCAGAGTTCTAAGTGACTTCCTTTCTCGGAAAAACTTTAAAATGTAAATTACCTCCACCTTCACCACCCCCAGTGCCCCACCCCGGCAGAAAATTCTGAAATACTTAGAGTTCCCAGATAATCTGCTGATTACTAACTCCAGGATGGTGATCTCTTAGTCACAAGTTTTATTTTATTATTTTATTACATATTAAAAATATAAACACAGGATGCCATTAAAATTATCTAATCTTTATCTAGCAAACCATTGTTTACAAAGTAAATAATTGATAGGCAAAATATTTTCAATATCAAAGCAATCTTAGTAATTAACCTCTTTACCCAGTGCTCAGAGCAATAAAACTACTGAGAACAGTGAAGTAGATTCAACTTTTTTCCCAGGAGCCTAAATTCAGTCACTCTCAGTTGGATTTTCTTAAGAAACTGAACTGTGAGCCAGTCAGTCCTAAAGGCTATCTTCTGGAAAAAGGAGACTGATGAACCACCTTCTTCACCTATGCTCCCAAATGACATTGTGCACTGTCTGTGTGTGTGTCTCTCTCTCTCTCTGTTCTTGTCCCTCTCCAGTAAAAACTGAATCCTTATCAGAACTACAGATGATACAAAGTTGAAAGGGATCACAAACACTGGGCTGAATTAAGTACAATTTAGTTTAAAGTTTAATAGGAACCAATGGAAAATCTTATACTTAGAACAAGGAATTTAGGAGGTGGAGATGAGGGCAGTTCAAGAAGGAGGAGCCACCTGTGCAAAGGTACCTGAGTAGGAAATGGAATGCTGAGTTCTAGAAACAGCACACATAGCTGTTACATACACGAAGGAGACTAATGTGAAATGTCTGGAAGGATAGGTTTGAGTCAGATACTGAAGGCCTCCAAAGACCAAACTGAGGAGTTTGTATTTTATCCTACATTCTTGAAGAAGGAAGTGGTATGATCAAAACTGGGCTTTGGGAAGATTATTTTGGAGCTGTATGGAGAAGGGAAGTAGACCACTTGGGAGGAAATTTTATTATCAAAGAGGTTGGGAAACTAAAGGGAAAAAAAGACCCACCAAAATGATTATTTCCTTGTTATTTTTTAAATATTTCTATATTTCATTAGCAGAGTCCCTCACATTTTTATCATTCCTTAAGACTTAGTCAGAATTGCTGTCTCCATTTTATTCAAATACACTGACTCATGCCTGGTTCAGTTATCCTCTCAAAGTTTCTTTGCAGAGCTTTTGGCAGGGTGCAAGTTACAATTCCTAGCCCTTTATTTCTTCTCCTCTAAGATATTCCTTAGAGAAACAATACTATATCCTCCAGGGTAGTGTTTGACATTAAATTCCCAGCTTCCTCCCAAGCTGAGTTTAGCTCTCGCCTTCTCCTACAAAAAGTCTTTCCAAACTGTCCCATGCTTTACCTTTTGAAATTACTTTGTATTATTTTGTATTTCCTCATATATTTTAAACCTTCAGTAAAATCTAAGCTCTTGGAAGGCAGACTTGTTCATTTCTTGTCTTTGTGTCCAAGCTAACACAAAATAGGCACTCTGCCTATTGAATGAAACAAAACTGGATGTCACAGAGACCAGAATTAATGAGGTGGGTAATGAGAGGCACCAGGGTTCTTTGGCACAAAAGATCCTTCCAAACGACCCCTACTATCTGCCTCTTTACAAAGATAGCATCTACGCTGCTGATGTCCCTTTATATCTATTTTCTATTATTTTGTTCCAACTTATTTCCTACTGTCTTTCAGATAAGACAAAGAAATAACAGTGAATTTAGTTATCTGGCATTATATTGATGGGACCTCTTTCAAAAAAAAACTTACATTTATATGCCAGTTTGCAATTTGTAGATTACTTTCACATACATCATTATTTGATCTCATAAAAATTGTGAGATTTGTAGTGCAGTTATTACAAATTATCCATAGCTATAAATAGCAATTGTTCCTATTTTGGCCAGAAATCCTGAATCTTCCCCTCCTAGACTGATTTTATTTTATTTTTTTGACTAGGTAAAAGAGGCCATTCTTTGCCTCATTTGTACCTAGCCTTAATCACTGAATGGGTGTTGCCTCAAACAAGCAGATCTAGGAAAAAACCTGACTCCAGGCCCATCAGTCTATCCACTGTGCCACCTAGGTGCCCAGAGATCTAGTAGGAAGAATGAATCTTCCCCTACACACTGGTACAAACCAGCTACTTACAAACTACAAGGAGAGAGAGTTGCTCCAGTCACTGGAAAACTTGTTATATGTGAAGCCTAGGGCCAGGAATCAGAGGAGGAAAGAAAGTTTTAGAAATCAAAATATCTGAAACTTAGCTTTGAGCTATGATAAAGTCAGGCCAGGGATTCTGGAGACAGAGAACTGATCCCCTGAAAAAGGTAATGGAAGAAAATGGGAGAGGCTGATTAAGTCCTTGTTGAAAGCATTCTGAAGCAGAAGAGGCCATACCAATCACCATTTCACTGCATTCCCAGCTCATGTGAGTGAGGGTCATGAGCCAGACAGGTAACAAGTTCTATAAAGTAGAGCCAGGACTTTCTTGTTCCAAGGGGAAGGTCTGATAGAAGCTTAACTACAATTACCACAACAGTGTAGACTAGCTGCTTTTTTTTCCTAAAGAGCCTGAGAATTATGTTTCTTTCCAGTCTGTCTGGGAAGATTGGGATCAGAACTGGAGAGCAGAGTTTTCCACAATTTTTAAATCTCTCTCTAGAGAGATAAGAGGAACAGAGTGAAGCAGCAGCAGCAAAGGCTTTCTAGAAGACTAACTTCACGTTTTGGGGGGTTTTTTTGTTTTGTTTTGTTTCAAAATTTTATTTTAGATTCAGATACCAGAAGACAAATACAGAATAGAGAGAAAAAAAACAAAACATAACATAAACTTAAATATTGGAACTTAAATACAAAATTAGAAAGGAAAAACGCCATGTCATGTGCATAGCACAACATAAGGGAGGATTCAAAATATGCAACAATAAACTTTCATTTCAAGAAAGCCTGTATGATAAATAATATTTGCTATGTTGAGAATTGCCCACCCTTTCTTTGCTTCCTTGTGAGTTTTCTTTTGTTCTCTGCTGTGCACTCTTTTACTTTGTTCTTTTTTTCTCTCTCCCCAATCCCTCCAGAAGGCCACAATAAAGTTGAGATATGTTTCTCCATAGCCATAGACATATACATATACATATACATACATACATAGACATATACATTCCCAAACCTATTCTACTCCTGATCTTTGTTTTGTTTTTATATATATATATGCATATCTCTTATTTCCTATCCCTCCTGCCTCCTCTATTTTACTTTTACCGACTACCTTGCCTTCGTATGATTTGCGTACCCCCCTTCAAGGATCCCATTTCCATAAATCTAAACACCCATCTACACCCCTATTTACCTATTCCCACACCCTCCCCACTAAAGATTCCTCTCCCCCCTCCCTATGCCCCTAACATTTTATTTCTTCTGAATTTAGAAGACTTTTACAGTCTTTTAAATATATATATTGTTCCTTCTTAAACCCATTCCTGATGAAAGTAGGTTACTAGAACTATTAGTGCTCCTCCCCCATCTAATTTCTCTGTATCAATTCTCTCTCTTGCACCTGATTTGTATAAAATACTCTTTTAAACTGTTCTTAAATGATTTTACTTTTAAAATCCATATCATACTCAGGTTTACCCCAATCTATCTTATGAACTACTCAATTATTAATAAGAATACTAGACATACATTTTACATATGTAAAAAGAAAATCTGTCCTTATGGTTACCTTATAATTACATTGTTACGTACCTTATATTTCTATTGGTCCTTGTATATTGAATTATCTGTTAAGTTATGGATTTTTTTAACAAAGTCTTGAAAGTCTGAGAGTTTATCAAATAAGCATTTTTTTTTCATTCAACTTTATACTTAACTTTGCAGGGTATGATATTTTTGGCCGGAGCCCCATTTCTTTTGCTCTTCAATATGTTGTGATCTAAGACCTTTGGTCCTTCAACATCTCTACTACTAGGTCTTGTGTAATTCTAATTGTGGCACCATCATATTTAAATTGTTTTAATCTTGATGTTTTTAATATTTTTTTCCTTGAGCAGAGGGTTTCAAAATTTGACTATTATATTCCTATGAGTTTCCCTCATAGGACCTCTTTGAAGTGGTGATCAATAAATTTTTTTCTATTTCTACTTCCCCCCCTTCTTCTAATGCTTTAGAACAATTTTCTTGCGTTATTTCTTGTATCATTGTATCAAGATTCTTTTCTTGATCGCAACTTTCAGTTAGTCCAATTATTTTTGTATTTTCTCTTCTTATTTTATTCTCCAAATCTGTTGTTTTTCTTATATTTTACTTTCTCTTCTATTTTTCATTATTCGTATTTTTTAACTATTTCTCTATCTCTTATAATTTTACTGGCTTCTCTTTGCCCAATTCCAATTTTCAAGGTGTAATTTTCTTCCTTAAGATTCTGGATCTCCTTGTCTAGTTGGTTGACTTTCCTTTCATACCCTTCTTGTTTTTCTTGGATTATTATTATTTTCTTTTTAAATTTTTTTTCCATCTCTGTCATTTTATTTTTAACGTCTTTTTAAAGATCTTCTATGAATTCTTTTTGGGCAGGTGACCATTTGACATTACTCTTTGAGGGTTTCTTTACTTTAATATCCTCCTCTGAAGATGTACCCTGGTCTTCTCTATTCCCATAATAGTTTTTTCTGGTTAGATAGATTCTTTCTCCTTTGCCTGCATATTTTTTGTGGTGATAGCTTAGTTATTTGTAGTCACCTCTATCCCTGGGGTATGGGGAATGGTGCCTCTTGCCCCAGATTTTCAGTCCTCCCCTCTAGCCAGAAACCAAAGCCAAACCTCCAGCCTCCTGTTAGTGCCCACAGTCAGGGGCTTTCTGCTTCTCTGCTTCTGCACTCACCAGATGTGTCCTGGTTCTTCTCATCCCTGCAGCTCTTTGCAGCACAGCCTAGTCTGGCAATCCTGTTCAGCAGAGGCTCCCTTGATCTTCCTGGCTCCTAGCTCCCCTTACTGTCGGGGTAAAAGTTCTGGTGAGTGGGGCCTCTCAAAACAACTAACCCCAGGGCTTGCCATTAAGGCAGAACCCAGCCTGGAGGTATTTATTCTTCACCAGGACCAAACCTTGCCATGGGATTTTTCTTCTGATCTTCTCAAATTGTCCCAGGAGGACTTCCAGTTATGCCCCTGTTCTTATTTATCTCTACCCATACTTTGTTTGCCTTAAGGTGCTATTTTAACTCTTATGGGGGAAAATCTTGAGAGCTTAGAATTTTCTGACCTACTCCATCATCTTCCCAGAATCCTCTCTACTCTGTTTTAAAGTGGCCTGAGACTTTTATTTTCCCTGGCTCAGAGTTTAAATTATAAAGGCAACTCAGCAAGGAGCGATTAAATTATGCCTAATTGGAGAAACTGCAAGAAAAATGGTGAATTTACTTCACTCTCTCTTTTATTGTTGCATGTACCAATTGGCATGGTTCATTACTATGTGTTTTTCTGCTGCTTCAAATTTTGCTTGCTGGGGTTCTTTTAAATTATTTTTTTAACAATGGTTTTCCAGATTAAAAAAAGATCATTTTAATTGTGTCCTGATTTGGTATTTTGCTATAGACAGTCTAACAAGGGGAACAGGGAATCTCTTGATAATTGTTTACACCAGATTCAACTGGCTAATTGTTAAGAGATCACTTTTCCATTGAGGCAATCAGTAGTTTGCCTGGGAAAAATTTTTTTTAAATAATCTGTATTTTTAAGCTTTTCAGATTTGCAGAGAAAGGAAATCAGGTAAAACTAGGATTTCTATCCTCAACCAAAACCTTCAAGAGCAAATCACATTACCTCTAAGTAGGCAGGTTCCTTTGTACCAAGGCCTTTGGATTTTTTCCATACCTTCTAACCGTAGCCCCAAAGTGAAATAGGAAAGAGGAATTAGGAAGGTTTTACTAAGATTGTCAGCCTTATATGAATACACAAAGAAACACTTGGAAAAGAAAGGGTGCCATAGCACAAATACATTTAAAGTATACTACCACAATGCAACTGAAATAAAACAGTAGCCTAGGTCCCACACAACTCTGGAACCCCTGACTAATCCACATTCAATATTGTATGTTTGGAGGTAATCAATGTTATGGAAATATGGCTTAAGCCCCCATTCTAGGCATTTTCTACTGTCAGGAGTAATTTTATCATAACTGAGGAAACAAAGTCCAAGCTATGTGATTTATTAACAAGGCCTTCAATAGCCAAACAAATTGGGTGCAGAGACTCCATAGCAAGCACAAGGACCTTGAAAAGAAATTTATAAAGGGTTTTAAATATAGTAACTATTTTTAGCAGTTACTATTTTTATATTTAGGGACTTTACAGAGCTCAGAACTTTGACTGGTTGCATCTACCTGCAGCCTACAAAAGAGTTAGTGGCATAATAATAAATGACTTTCCTGAAATCATGTAATTTATAGGAAAACTCAACTCGGGAAATGAGACAACTGCAGCTGTACAAAATGTCAGGGATAATACAAAATGGAGTCAGTTTGGTTCTCTCAGTACTTGATCCATGAGAGTGTTAATCTCCCAAGGTTTACTACCTATTAACTAATTCAGTAAGATTTTTAACATGGTCATGGTCAGCAGAGTTCACTAACAAGAACCTCTCTGGGATGAGTTTGGAACAGGTTTTAATGCAGCAACTACTGTCGCGATCACAATACATGGAATTAGGTACCAGAAGAACTTCATTCCCTTTCCATATTGTTTTACATGGTTTTAGACTGTAGCCACGTTCCTCTAGGATAAGGATCTTTTTGATGCTTAAGCCACCATGCCCCTAGGTTTCTGCTAAAAAATTTTCCCCATTAGTCCTATAGTAAGTATGATTAAAAACTGTTACTGGTGGGTCCATATAGTCAGTCCCACATATCTCAAACCACTTTTGGGGAAGAGAGGAATAAACCTTAATACCGACAGACAGAAAACTATCCAGGAGTCACCAAATACCCAGACGGCTCCAGACAGGGCAGATCGACATTTCACAGATAGCTGAAAATTATTGTTAAAAATTACCAGCTGTAGTATCATTGAACATCTAATTGCCAAGAAGAACATAATTTGGAGTGGTCTTATTATTGGAAGTGCTGCTATACACCAGTGCAGTGGCTCACAGAAAAGGGTCCCAGTTAGTGACACTGAGGAATTGGACAGTTTGAAAGGCTGCACTGGACTGCCCAGACCCAAAGTGTCATTAATCCCCTTCCTTCCAATTAACACTTATTGGGAATGCAGACAAAGCAGTTGACCCAGATAGTGAAATATTCCAACTCTTATTAAGCTGTGATGGAATCACTAAACTGTATAAGGAATCTACTATATTCTAATCCAGCAAAGGTAATAGCTGTGGGGACTGTTTGGCTAATTTTCCCCCTCCCCCCCACTGGCTTTTAGCCAGCATAAAAGGAGAAAAGGGACCCAACAAGTCAAAGCGGTTCACCATCCCCTCCAGAAACCTGCAAACTATTTCCCACAAAAGAAGTTTCAGTCTCCATAATGGGAAGAACTGTCCATGGGTCAAAGATCCCTTGATGTATATGATGGTAAACCTAATACTCATGAGACCCAATAGATCTGAGGTGATATAAAGCATGACCTACCCCTATCATGAAAACTACTGCCAGCATTAAGTCTTTTCCAATCCTCTTGAGAGGAATGAATATGGAAGGACAAGGCCACAAAATCAGACACAAATCAAACAGAGCAAAAATAATATCAAACAGCACTGGGGGAGGTAGGAAAGGGGGAAGGAGGGAATAAGTTTCACATAGGAATAATATATCCAAGAGTCTCTTTTCCCCATCTTGCTTGAGGTAGAGGTGGTCATTAGCACTTGGAACAAGCTTACCCAAGCAGCCTGAGTTCCCTTGGTCAGCTAGAAATTTTTGATGTAGACTTACATCCAAGGTAAAAGTCACATAATGAAAAATCTAAAGGTTCAACCTGTACAGCCACTTGAGCATCACAGAGTTCTCAAAGCCTGTATATAAGAAGCAAGAGAGGTTATCTCCTGCAAATAGAGATGTGAGTTCTGGGGGGAAAGGTCTCATTTGGATGTGTGGCATAGAGGAGGTGCCCAAAAACATTTCAAAAGGAGATATACATAATTTCCCCCTAGGTCTGCTACACAGATAAAACAAAGCCAGAGGGAAGTACTTCAGGTCACTTTAGATAGGATTCAGCACATAACTTGCTAATTGTCATTCAATTGTGGTTTTAAGTTCATTCATATGCTCAACTTGACCTGACTATGGGGGTGGAAAGGTGTGTGAAATTTCAGGACCACCCCTAGACAGGTAAATATGTAATAGTGTAGAACTGGTAAAGTGGGTGCCTCTATCAGAATCACTGCAGACCAGAGGGCCAAATGAGGAAACAATCTCTTTCAGGAGAACCTTTGAAAAAAAAAAATCAGTTGTGTTGAAAGAGTCAAGAAAGGCTTCTTTTACCCATCCAATGGATTGGTTAACAATAATTAGGCAGACTTTAAAGAGATCAGACAAGTATAAAAATGAAATCAATCTGAAAATGCTCAAAAGGCATATAAACTAGGGTATAAGCAAGGGGGCACCCACCAGAGACAACACCATAAGCATGCAGATTAAACACTCAACAAGTGGGACAGAAGGTACATATACAGGCAGCTACAGGGGTGATACCTGGTGCCACCTAAACCCTCCTAACCGAATCCACGAACCCTTGTGTACCAAAATGACCCCCTTTGTGAACTAGCGATAAAAACTCTGGGAGAGGAGTGGTTTGCTTTCACAGTCACTCAGACTCTAGCAACCTCTTTAGCACGAAAACCCAAGAGAAAGGGCATCTTCATCAGAAGGAGAGAGAGGAAAAACAGGTCCCTCTGGAGCAGTGAAGTGCGGTCAGCCCACCTGCTCCCTCTAGAAAAAGGACTGGCTCCATTAGTGTGGACAGGACAATAAACAATGGTTAAGAAGTAGTAAGCTCCAAGGCAGATACAGAGCTCTAATTCTGCATTTGCAATGACCTTACCAACAAGTCAAAAAACCCCTTTGCATCCAAAGCATCACAACCACATGACAAAAACCAAATGTATACCACAAATAAATCTAAATTGCTGTACTTTTTCATTGGCAAGGTAGCATGACTGGGAAAGGGCCACAAGCTAGCAGCTTGGGCACTCAGTTTAATGGGCAGTGAGGCTGCCCAGACAGTGTCATGGTTAGAGATCCCAGCAGAGCCAGTATAACAAAGACCATCTTTCATAAAAGAAGACTTGTCGGTATTCAAGACATAATCAAGATTTTGCAAGGGGGTGTTGGAGAAGATACTGCTGGGGTCTTCAGCCACGTCCACTACAGAGGACAAGTCATGTAGTGGCACCTCTGAGACTGGCAAAGTGGGGAACAATGTGGTAGGATTAAGCATGGCACATCACTTGAGAGTGACGTTCTTTTTTTTCCCAGCAAGGTTACTTCATATTTGGCAAGTCTCTGGTCAGAAAAGGTCCGAGTTCAATGTTGAAATAAGCAGGTCTCTACTTTGTGGGGATGCTACAGCATCAAAAGGGCTCCCAGAACCAGATTACAAGCCTTCTCCACCAAAAAGGCAGTGGTAGCACAACCTATAGACAGGACAGAGTACTAGTGTCCTTAGCATCAAGCTCTACAGATTAATGAACCAAAGTAGGCCCAAATGTCTGGGTCTCCACTTCATTCATGTACAAAGAGAGAGAAGGGCTTACTACAACCTGAGAGTCAGGAGCCAACAATATGTTTGAGATCCACAAGGGCTGAGAGCTTTTGATGGTCAAGCTGCAAAGATTCTGGAAGAGTCTTTAATCAGAGAAATAAAGAGTTTAGTGCTCTCACCAAAGGATAGGGTCCACTGTTAACAATATCAGGCGACTCTAAGAATGGCACATAGTTTATGGGAACAGACAGCTTCTGTAAGGCCTGCACATGCTTAAGGGAAACAGAGCAGATACCCACAGATAAAATGAAACCAAGGTACTCTCTGTGGGAGGCACCACTGAACTTTTTATTTAGAAACTTTGTGACTCCTTTGAAGGAACTGAAGAAGGTGGTGGCTCTTGTCTTGACAAACCTCAACACTGGGTGCTAGCAGTAGGAGGTCATCAGTGTATTGGATTAAAGACCAGTCTTTGAAAATGATGGAAGCTAGATCTTGTCGTAGGATTGGAGAAAACAAGGTAGAGTGTTCTATGTCCCCTTGAGGTAAATAAGTCCACATCCAATGTGTGTTCTTCCAGGTGAAAGCAAACAGGCATCTGAGAATTTGGGTGAATAGAATTGCTTAAAAAAAAAAAAAAAAAAGGAGAGCAAAATCTATCACAGTAAATCAGGTAGTCTCACAGGGACTGGAGGAAATGATGTTAGCAGGGTTGGGCACTATTGGATGCCTGGACATAACGTAAGCATTAACAGTGAGCAAATCGTGGACAAAGCAAAAAATAAAACAAAACTAGATTTGCTATGAGGGCCTGGCTTAAATAACAGGGAGAACAGGAGTGTTACAAGAAGATTTATATGAAACAATAATATCTTGATCTCTCAGAGAGTTAGTAATGGCTGTAATACCTTCAGTGGTCCTCCCTGGAAAAAAGATATTGAGGAATGGATGGACGGACTCCCTTAGTCTTGAAGGCCATGAGAACAGCAGATTTTAGCAATTCTACTTCTGAGGATGAAGTCACCCATGGAGAACCATGGATGTCAGATGGAATCCCTCACCTATAATCAGAGGTCTCTTGGGGATCCTGAACCAATAGAGGGAATCCTTGGGTAGTTGCAAGGACAGAGTGACATTGAGTGAATAGGAAATGCTAACCCTAAGTTTATGGAGGAGATCTCAGACCAACAGATTTCCAGGGGTTTGGGCATGAGGAGGAAGGAGCATTCATCCAACAGTGGACTAATGAATAGCACACAATGAGACACTTTTGGAATAATCCGAGATTTTTCTGAGAGCCCTACAACATTCAGAGACCCATAAAGGTACAGTTGAAGTCTAGCTTACTCATTAAAACTGAATTAGAATTTCCAGTATCTAGTAAGCAATCATAGATTATATCACCAACTTTAAGGGTGATTGGAGTGCACTAGTGTAGGAAGGGGATGCAGTAAGGACATCCGGATCAGGGAAAACAAGAGTCCTCTCCAAAAATCCAGTCCCTCCACCCCTCTCCCCCAAAAACCTTCATGCTGCAGAATTCCCCTGGGCATTTCTAGGCCCACTATTATTTTTACTCCTAAGGTCACATTTTTTCTATGTTCTTTGGCAATGTGGCTCTTTTTGTGACAGTAAAAACATTCTCATGACTCAAGTTCCTGATAGAGTCTATGTGAAGGCAAGGATAGTGGTTGACTCCTCAACTTAAAAGTTCTCTTTCTCTTTTCCTTTATAAACATTGGGCAATGCTTTTAATTACACCTTTGGCTTTTCATGCCATCCAGGACAATTCTTATTAAAGTACTTTCTTTTTTCTAACTTAGATTGATTGACAAAGCCCAAATTTATAATTCCTACATCTCATGAATTAAGTGAGGTCAGGGGGCGGTTAGGTGGTACAGGGAATAAAGCACTGGTCCTGGAATCAGGAGGACCTGAATTCAAATCCAGCCTCAGACACTTAACACTTACTAGCTGTGTGACCTTGGGCAAGTCACTTAACCCCAATTGCCCTGCCCTCCCCCCTCCAAAAAACAAAACAAAAAAGTGAGGTCAGTAATGTTTTTTAACTACACTTACCCCATCGCTCAGCAAGAGATCCCCCAGTTTTCTTTGACAGTTAGTTTAGGGCAAGAAAACACCCACCAGCTTCTTGGGAGTTAACGTAAGAGTCAGGCTGCCTTGAAGTTTCAATAAACTTTAGACAACACTGGATTAGAACAGAGGGGAAATGGAAAACTTTACCTTGCATCGCCTTTGCTATAACCAAGTCCCTGTCCTCTTTACACATGGTTTTAAAAACATAAGCAAGTTCATCTTAACATACCTTTTTTTGGTAAATTGGGTAAAATTCTAAGAGTTAGATACCCCCCCCCAAAAAAAACCCTTCCTATTTTCAGTCACATCAAATCCTAACTTTTCTGGGGTACATCCCAAACTCTCCATAATCTGCCCCTGCCCTAACTATCCAATTTAATTTCCAACTATTCCCCGAGATAATCTTTTAGTAAAAAATACAAGTCAGGTGCTTCTCTATACTGTTCCCCCTCCCCCCCCAAGCCATACTCATTCTCTCCCTGTCTTCACCTGGATTATTGCCCACACCTAGAATGACCTACATAAACCTCTGCCTAGCTACATCTTACCCCTTATTTCAGGTCCGGATCCAGACCAACAACTTCCACAAAACCTTCCCCTACTACCCTGGGCCTTATTGATCTACTGAGCTCTTTTTACTCCTAAGGTCATTGGTGTGTTAGTCTTCTGTTGATTTTATTTGTGTCAGTCTTTGATTCCTAACTAGATTGTAATGTCTATGCCCCACTGCCTCTGACATAGGCATGTCAGAAAGAATAGGGAATAACTTAGAAAGCATCATCAAAATGCAGCTGTGACTCACCTTATGATGTCAGATTATCACCACTCAAGCCCCCTCAGGGATATCTAGTAGCCCACCCAAAGCAATTCACCTAGTAAACGGAGGAGCCAGGCCTTCCGACTCTTAAACCTGTATTTGTCCCACTATTACCCCAGTTTTGTTGAGCCCTTAGCAGGGACTCAAAAAGTGATCGGCTCCTTGATAGAAATTTCAAATTATTTAGCAGATTATATGCCTGAAATAAAGCAACAAAATAATATACATGATTCAATACAATTTCTCATTGTTGTTCAGTTGTTTTTCAGTCACATCCAATTTCTTGTGACCTTTTGGAGTTTTCTGAACAAAGTTACTGGAGTGGTCTGTCATGTCCTTCTTCAGTTCATTTCACAGATGAGGAACTGAGGCAAACAAGGTTAAGTGACTTGTCCAGGGTCACACAGCTAGTAAGCTTGTGAGGCCAGATTTAAGTCCAACAAGAAGAGTCTTCCTGACTCTAGGCCGAGCATTCTATCCATTGTGTCACCTAGCTGCCCCATTTAATTTATACCCAAGTGTAACGTTAATGAAATCAGAAGATCTTCCATGCCCCTTTCTATTGGCACCTACTAAAGGCACTTAGCACCTCAAAGGCTTAGCTCCTTACTTCCAGTTAACTCCTTGGGAGTAATTCACACCTGAACAGGAAGGGGCT
>CM053596.1:185182118-185207012 GCA_028646575.1 Pseudocheirus occidentalis | reverse complement strand
ACAACCACACTATTGTACAATGTGAAAGAGTTTGCAGATCCTATACATGATTGTATGCCACCATGGGGGAAGGGGGGAAAGGAAGGGGAGAAAATCTGAAACTCAAGTGATTCTGGAACTGAATTTTGTAAACTAAAAGTAAACAAACGAGTCAATTAAAAAAAAGTCTCATATCCAAATTCCGGTAATACTTACAAAGTGTTTAAAGCAGTGTCTAGTATGCAGTAGGCATTTAATAATTGCTTGTTTCTTTCCTTTAAATGTCCTATTTCCACATTCAAAGCTCAGCAGCTTTGTTAAAGATAAGAGGCACTCATATTTAATTTTCTTAAATTATTATTTTCTGAAATCATTTCAAAGCTTTTTTTTCTGTTTATAAGCTTATAGGGAAAAATTAGAAATGTGAACTATGATTGTGTTGGGTTTTTTAATTGAGTGTTTTTTCTTGACCAGAAAAATATACTTCTATAAAATATATATCTAGCTATTGTTAGGAAAATAATATAGTTAGAATATTTTCATAGTATTTTCCCCTTTCGTCTGAATGTATGAATTTGATATTCATGGTAAATCACAATATTTGGTATTTAGATGAAGAAATGGGCAGAACAATTCACATTACTTCAAAATCAAATACTGACCTCAAAAGGTCATATAGGAACAAAAGGAGTTTCTCATGAATGTACATTTCCACCTTTAGTCCTGATGCTAAATTTGCCAGATAAGATTCCAGTCAGGCCTAGCCAGTTGTGGTTAATTTCTTTTGGGGGGGCGGGGGAGATATTTCTATGTTACAACTTCCCTTTCCCAGCTAGTATAAACTTCCCACTTCTAGACTGACCATGTGATAGAAAGGCAGAGGTTGAAAAAGGTTCTTGTGCCATTACCAATGCCCAGGGACTTCACATAAAGCCCTTTTTATACTTGATTCATGGAGGACTGGCACTTTTTTAAGGATCCTTTCATTTCCCTGCTGATCACTTTACTCTGGGCATCAGTGTTTCCTAAGCATATACCTACTCTCTCCTGAAATTATGCTGCTATCCCCAACAAGGCACAGCATCACATAGCTAGTCTATGTACAGCATGTTCCATGGAATTGTTTGGTTGTCTTGTCTCAGAAATTTACTGCATCTGCTAAAGACAGTGGTATGTGACATATTTGGTAGTCTTTAGCCTAGATAACTAACCAGATGTGCCAAATAAGATAAAGTTCCACATTTTAAGTCACTCCAAATAAAGCCATATAATAAAAGCCTCCCTTGAGTTCTGAGAAGCTGATTGTCTCCTGAACTGAAATATCCAAATGCAAAACATATCTGGAAAACATGGAAATCATTTGAGTACGGAAGGCAGCATGGCAAAGAGGAAAGGACACAGATGGCACAGTTAATCAACAAGAATTTACTGATCACCTATTATTTTGCCAGGCTAGGGATACCAGTACAAATGAAATAATCCCTATTTATAAGAAGCTTACATTCTAATGGAGGATTAAACAAGTGTGTGTGTGTGTGTGTGTGTGTGTGTACAGATAGAATAATTCATGTATAGCATAAATACAAAGAGTATAAATTCAAATAAATATATATAGGAGTTAAATACAAGGTAGTTTAGGAGAATTCGAGGACCTGGGTTAAAATCCCACCTCTGACACCTGTGTAATCTTGTTGAATAAGTCCTTGTTGAATCTTGTGGAATGTCCTTGGTTTCAGTTTCCTTATTTTGTAAAATTAGGAGTTTTGACTAAAAACTAGGCTCTAAATTGATTGACTGATGCTAAGAATTGGTAGTTTACCCATAGTTTTCTATACTTGAAATCAACACAGGGTAAGTACTCCTCATCCTATAACAATTCAGTATAGAATTTCACTGTTATTTACTTTTGAGATAAAAGGAGAAGGCCTGAGTGGTCCTGCATTAAGTCTGTGAAACCTGTAGCTCGGAACCACAGCTCTCAGGTTAAAGTGACCTTATTCAGTCTTGAGGGTATTTCAATAATTACACTTTCAACTCAAACCACCTCCCAGAGCCTCCTCCAGGAACATTAGCACTAGGCTTTCGTCTAGAGCTTCAGGTAAAGGGCCCTCAGATCCAATACAAAAGCTCAGGCTAACAATACAGGTTTTACTTAGTCCATTAAAATGTAAAACAGACAATTACAGACAGGGAGCATCTGGTGACAGACTGGGCTAATCTCAGCAATGCAAGGTTATGAGACTACTCCAAAGGACTCATGATGGAAAGGCCATCCACATCCTGAGAAAGAATTATGGAGTCTGAATGCAGATTGAAGCAAACTACTTGAGCTCTCTCTCTTTTTCATTTTGTTTTGTTTAGTTTCTTCTTCCACATTATTCATTCCATTGGTTATAATTCTTCTCTACAGCTTGACTAATGTTTAATGTGAAGGTATATGAAGAATCTATATTGGATTGCATGCCATCATGGTGGTGAGGGAGAAAATTTGGAACTCAAAAATTTGTGGAACTGAATGTTATAAACTAATAGTAAATAAACTTTTTTTAAAGGGGGAAAAAAGATGGTAAAAAAAAAAAGAAACTCAATAAAGCAATGGGGGTAGGGGGTGAATGTAAAACAGAAAAGATTTGCATCAAAACCTACAAGTCTCAAAATTCTACTTTCTTCTCTGGTGGATCTCAAATTTCCCCACAGGAATGAAATACTTCCCTAGGTTAAGTTCCCATTCCCTTCCCCCATAACAGGAAAGCCCTGAAGCTCACTAAAGATCTGGTCTTTATGCAGGATACCTATTACTTAAGCCCATCTAGGTTAAAGGTGTGAGTTATTTCCTTCCTGGCTCTATCCCTTGTTATTCCTCAACTCCCCATCTTTCTTCATTTCAGACTTCCACCACTTGGTATAGGAACTCAGGATTATCCAGACTTGTCTTGTTCTCCAAGGAAAGCTTGGTCAAGGAGCTCTCTGTGCCCAGGAGACTTAGTCCTAGAAGCCTTCCACTTATCCAGAAACCCCTCCATTTTGTCACCATTGCCATTCACCTGTAACCAGTTTTCATCTGTACAGGGTCCAGCTTAGCCACCACTATCTCCATCCCCTGCTATCTTTGGAGCCCCATGGTGCTATCTCAGCCCTGTATCTCTCTGGTTGTCTTTTTCTTCTCCCTTGGCCTAGTCCAAAGGTGTAGCTCAGATATGAACTTCATCAACAAGATATTAATTGATCAACAAATACCCATGAACTTCAACCTCAAGGATTAACTAGAAGACAAGGACAAGTTAGTCCATGACATGATAGGAACATCTCAAATTGAAAACAAAGGCCTTACCCATGCTGACCTTGTTAACAAGGGGTTAACCTTGATTAGGAGTTTTAAGACCTGTGGTTTCATCAGTCTCAATTCCTAGGTGAGGAAACATTTTTTTACTGATGAAGAATGAGGACCATCTACTCTCTGTAACCTATATTCTTAGGGATCTGTCTAGGGCATTGCAAGGTTAAGTCATTTGCCCAAGATCATTTTTGTGAGAAGTCAGACTTGACTTCAACCTTCATGAGTCCAAGGCCAGTTCTCCATCTACTATACCAAGCTGTCTCTCAAGTCTTTTATTTTTTTTAAATAGTATTTTATTTTTTCCAATTACATTTTTGACATTCATTTTTCCTTCCCTCCCTCATCTCCTTGTCTAAGACAGTAAACCATTTGATATGGGTTATATATGTACAATCATGTAAAACATATTTCCATATCAGTCATGTTGTGACAAAAGAAACAGACCAAAAAAAAAACCACAAAGAAAGTGAAAACAGTATGCTTTGATCTGTATTCAGACTCCATCAGCTCTTTCTTTGGATGTACATAATGCATTTCTTTTGGAATTGTTTTGGATCATGTTATTGCTGAGAATACCTACATCATTCACAGTTGATCATCACACAATATTGCTGTTACTATGTACAATGTTCTCCTGGTTCTGCTCACTTCAGTTTGCATCAGTTTATATAAGTCTTTCCAGGTTTTTCTGAAATCCACCTGATTGTCATTTCTTATACTACATTCATATACCACAACTTATTGAGCCATTCCCCAATTAAAGGACATCCCCTCAATTTCCAATTCTTTTCCACCTCAAAAACAGCTGCTATAAATATTTTTGTACAAATAGTTTCTCAAGTCTTTTAAAAACTGGATTGTCAAGGTGCGAGGGATAATTTATGGTAAAGTTTCCCCATTCTGAAAAATAAAATCTAGAATGGCTTCAGTATTCACTGATGACCTAGGGTTAGGTCATCTGACCTTCAAGCAATCTGGGGTTTAGGGCAATGGAGGCAATGGCTCCCCCAGAGCCAACTCAGCAGAAGATATGCCAAATAAGGTTAAGACTGCTTTCACTGGACACCCACATGTTTCTGGGTCCTTTGCTTCAGAGAGAGTCCAGCACTTAAGTTGAGGGTCAGCCCCCCTACCAATAAGAGCGAAGGCCAGTTGGGGGGGTTGGGTTTCTGCATTAGAAGATTATATAACCATGGGCTGGCTTCTACCTGTTGCTCTCTCCCTGCCGCCATGTAGGTGACAGGGGCAGAGTCCTTTCTCATAAGAAAGAATAAAGACCTTTTCTGACCTTAGATTCAGACTCTGAACTCTTTCGTCTCACACAAAGGGACTGACACCTCACTAAGGAGACACACTTTCTACATTTGTTTTATGATATTTTCCTTGCAACAGTTTGGGTAGTCCAGCAGGGACCATGTCTTACATATCTTTGTATCCCTTATATCACCTTTCATATAATATAATAGACTCCTTAGTAACATGTAGAAGGAATACTTCCAAAAACTGCAGCTTTCTTGTGATAACAGTGCCTCTTTCTTTCACCAAGTGACAGGACTTGTAGTATTGCTGATCTTGCTGCTGCAGCCATTTCTAAAGCCAGGGGAAAGATTTGGAATGGCAAACAAGCTTTCTTATACAATATTATTTTTCCTGTGTATCTAATTGAAAATGTGAAACTAACCTGTCATAGATTTTGTAGCCTAAACCCCCAAGAAATCCAATTAATGGCACAATAGCTAAGTTTCTCTCATAAAGCCTAGAATTATACTGATATAGAATGATATTCATATAAATTGATATACATCCAGGGGTGATTATGTTGATTAAATTATACCCCATGTTTAAGATTTCTGGTTGCAAACCAAACAACCCTTTTAAAGAAAAAGTGAGATCTCCCCTCATCCAGAAATGTGTCTCCCATGATACACCATATGCATAAGTGAAAATTGTGTCAATTTTAAAATGTCACTGTATGGACACTTTTAATGATGAAAGCTTCATTTCATATCATTAAGGAACATCTTAATAGAAGGAGTAGGTTGTACTGAACCTTCACAGAAGATTACTTGGCTAACACAATGTTCTTGGCAACTCAAATAGCTCAGTCTCTGCCCCTTCTGTATCTTTATTGAAAGACTCCTTTCATTTCTCTAGAGAATGTGGTCACTAAGAGCAAGCCTGAAGTCATTTATGAGGGGGGCAAGAGAACAATCCCATTGAAAACTGACTTTAACCTGAAGAATTTTGAACATACATTGGCTTCAGGGGTACCACAGCTACATGAGTCCCAAGTAATGTGTGATAATGCAGTAGGAACAAGCCATTTATCTATCAAGCATGAAAAACTTAAGAAACATGCAAAATATAAATGAGTTTTTCCAGTTATTCCACAGGAGCTCCCATCAGCAAATAGATTATATTAAATATCCCTCTAAACATGTGGAACTATGCTGATTGTGAGTGCAAAGTGCAAGTGGTCTGATTAATTTTACTAAAAATAATACGTGTTGTACACATTTCCAATTCATATCTGTAAAGATCAAGACTTCTTGTATTTGAATTAAAACAAAATCTAACTTAGGCGCAGACGTTTATGAATCAAGTTATTAAAGAAGAGCATAAAGCTTGTTTAATCAAGATAATGTTTCAATTTGTGCAGTTCCTTTCTGAAAATAGATATTCTCTATAGGCCCAGATTTTCCTCTCTTTTTTTGCCTTCTTAGTGTCATGGGTCCTTCACTACCCTGGTACCATTCTACCTTCTATCCGCAATCTAGGACTACTAGCAGAAAGGCAATGTTTTAGTCCAAAGAGCAAAGAAATGGAGAACAAGCAGAAAATAAACAGAAGATGTAAAAACTGGTGGAAATTCTTAGCATTTTTTATCATAAAGATACTAAAAGTCCTAGAGTGTTAGGGGGGAAGTCCTTGTCTGATGTGGAAGAAAAACAGGCAACAGATGTACCAGGAAGAGCAAGATACAGCCCTTCCCCTATCAGACTAAAATGATTAGGTTTATATGGAAATAATAATTCCTTCCTGTAATAGTGCTTGAACACTTATTCAGTAAGGTCACAGATAGCTTGGTAAGGGTATGTCTGCTGTGAAAAGATTAGGAATCATCACAAACCACCCAGTCTGGTTCAAAAGCACAAACACAAAATCATACACCATTCCTGTGACATTCAGGAGGAATCAAAGACGCATAGAACAGAGAAGCAGGAAAGGAACTTGGAATCATCTAGTCAAACCCCACAATTTTTTGTACAAGAAAGCGAGACTCAAAGAGGTTTATAAATGACTTGTCCAAGATCAGAGATATTGAGTCACAGAGTTAGTCACCTACGCTTTTTTAACACAGACTAGTGTTTCTTCTGCCACACTATGTATGTTTTAAATTTTCTAGCATTTTTTTTTTTTACTGCTAGGTGAAAAAGTGAAAATAAGCCATCTATTTTAAGTTGCCATCTGAAGATTACAAAATCTCTCACACACAACAGCACTACAGAACGTTCACCACACCACAACGCTTGAGAACATTCTGCAAATGTTACTGCCATGCACACACAAATGAATTGCTTTAGTTCTCTATTTTGCTGCTGTAGAGTAGCACCAACAGTCTCATCTCTTTCCATTATATTGATTACTCCTGAATAATTTTCTATAAAGAGCAAATACAATAACATAATATAAATAACTATCCTTAGAAACAAAATAGGTGTCCCTGAAGTCTTAGCATAGTTTAAACCTCTGATAGTTTGTGTCAAATATCTTAAATTTTGATTTTAAGTATCTACATTTTATAAATATATTCTTCATATATTTGTTTTTAGTATTTTTTTGTAAATTGCCTTTTAAACGACTGCACGTATAATTCGTGGGAAGATTTACAATGAATATTACTCTAGGTGTAATTGATTTAAGTTTTAAAAAATTTTAATGTGGTACAAACATAAATTTTTTTGTAATAAATTTTATTTGTTTCTTGTTTACATCATTCATTTTCATGAGATTTTTGAATTACAAATTTTCTCCCCGTCTTTCCCCTATCCCAACCCCAAAACAGCAATCCCACCAAAAATAATTTTTTTAAAGCTCTGGTAGCTTAAAACAATACTAAGACCTCGAGGGCATCCAGTATCTTAAATTTAAGAATTATCATTAATTTTCACATATGTGTAACAGACTTTATTGAAGCTGGTGTAACACGAGCATTTATATCGATCCATAGTAGACAAATTGTCACTCATCCATCTCAGATTAAATGAGAGTAAGGTGATGTCAACCTTGACAAATGAAAAAGGATTGTTTTTCAACTTGAGCTGGAGAAAACTCAATCTTATTTTAAGATATTAAAACATATTTTGCGCCAATTCTTCAACTTCAGATCATAGATCTAGAATGGAAAAGGGAATATATCTTGTCCAGTACTCTCATTTTACAGATGAAGAAACTGAGGCCCAGAGAGATTGCATGACTTACCACATATCACACAAATAAGCTAGTAAGAAAGCTGGATTCAAATCAAGATCAGATCCAGCTTCCTATCTATTGTTGTTGTTGCTGGTCCTTTGGACCTTCCAATTGGAAGAGGACCAATGACATCCGGAGGGTGATGTCTTGACTTGCAAATGAATTGTATTTAAGTGAGGTAGAACAGTGCAAAGTCATCAGCCTTGCTTTTTTCCTCCAGAGTCATCAGACATAAGTCAAGACAACTGGTAATGGCCCAACCCTACCTATTGCACTATACTGGTAGAATAATTACTAGATTATAAGCTTCCTGAAGGCAGGGACTATGTTTAAATATCCTTCTGGGACATTAGGGATCAAAGCTCTCAAGTGTGTACTGTACAACACATTAGCACATGATAATAGGCCTTTATATCAGGTACCTAGTCCCTGTTATTTCCCCTTCTTTCCTGAATTCCAATGATTTAGGGCAATTAATACAGTAAGAAAAAGGGAACACTCCTGAGGGAGAAAGGGTACATTCCAAGACATAAACAAGAACTAATAAAAATGATATGGTCAAGTTAAAGGGGTTGAGGAGGCTAGAAGGGAACAAAAAATACAAAAGACTGCAAAGAAATACAGGTTGGAGAAGCAGTCATAAGTGGGTAGCTAGTGCAGGTCATAATCTAGTGCAACAATTTAAAAATTTTGAGAAATAGAGTTTCTGGGTAATTTAATGTTTTATCAATAAGGCCAGCAGGTAATTAATAAAAGGATGGTCATTTGGCCATCTCTCTTGGACCAAAGACAATCACATTTGTGGGAGAGTGAAGCAGTGAGGGGCTTTGAGTGACATCATCTCACCTTTGGACAGAGAAATTATCTTTACTCAGAACACCTGAAGCCTTGGGCTATCTAGATGAAAGGAAACTTGAGTAGAACATAACAGGCTTCCTTACATGACCCTGAATTCCTTGCAAGGTTGAGCGGGGCCTGACAAGATGAGAAGACTCAATGCAATCTCATTATCAGTAACATCCTTTAAGAAAACTGACCTTTTCTAAATGAGGAATTTAAAAAGAAGAAAAACTTCTGAATCTCTCCCAGATATTTGTTATTAATAATCATTTCTCTCACTACCCAGCATGAGGAATCTCAGAAGATTCTACAAAATTCTGTATTTTTACAGAAGAAAGCACTGTAGCAGAGTAGAATATTATATTTGGAGCTGTTGGTTATTTCAGTCCTATTCAACTCTTTGGGATGCTTTGTGGGATTTTCTTGGCAAAGACACTGGAATGATTTAACATTTCCTTCTCCAGCTCATTTTACAGATGAGGAAACTGAGGCAAAGAGTGTTAAGTGCCTTGCTCAGGGTCACACAGCTAAGAAGTGTCTGAGGTCAGATTTGAACTCATGAAGATGAGTCTTTGTGACTCCACCCAGTGCTCTATCCACTGCACCACCTAGCTGTATTCAGAGACAGGGTGCCCAAGTTCTTATTTGAGCTCAGTCACTTATAAACTGTGTAAGTTTAGGTAAATCACTCAACATCAGCAAATGACAGTTTGTCTTATACAAAGTCTACAGTAAAGCTAGCTTCCTGTTATTCTGACAGTTTCTAAATACATTTGCTTCTCTTTGATCTGTATCTCCGCCATGGACCTGGATAGTTTAAAGCTAAATAATTTTAAAATAAGAAATTGGAACCACTTTTTATGAATTTAAAACAAACCTTTCATTAGTTTAACATAAGTACAATAACTTAGTATTCTAAAGATTATCTACTTATACAATAAGTAGTAGCAGTTAATGTTGCCTGAATGTTAATGAAGATGAATAATCAGACAAAATAATATTTATATAATCATAAAATTTATTTTTGAACCACATTAAACAATTTTAATGTAAATTCCTATGTTTCTAGAGATTATAATATTCATTGCAGATCTTCCCATGAATTATATGTGAAGTCTTTTAAAGGGCAATTTAGCAGAAAATAAAATAAAATCCACAGAAAACAAATATGTTCAGAATGTAATTGTAAGATGTACATACTTAAAATAACAGAAATTTAAGATATCAGTCATATAAGCTCAAGAGAACTGACCTGACATTATTAGGACAATTAATGTATGTGGTTTAAAGTCTAACAAGATTAACAATTATAAAGGAATATTATAATGTGTATGCAGAGAAGAAAAGAATAGAGAATTAACGTTGTCATATGAAAGAAAACAGCATATACTGTTGGACATGACTCTAAGAATTTACAAAATTCCAGCAAGATTATAGATTCATTAGCATTGTAGTATTAAAATCAACTTAATCCTATTTAGTGGAGAGTATGTTCTAATTAGAACTGTAATTAAGAACTTTGGCAGCTGGGGCAAATTCAACTGAACAGAGAAGAAGGAAGAGTTAAGGGGAAATGGTGCACAGAGTACTTTATATCCTATTGCATTGGCAGAGGGAGCAGCCCCTTCCCCAGTTTGCTGTCCTAAGCCCAGTGGCATGGCTCTGCTCCCTGACTGCTGTATGTAAATATATAACCATCAGCTTTCTAGATCAGGCGAGCTAATACACACTTGCAAGACACACTTTTAACTTTAACCTGAATTATTAATACTTTCTCCATCACTTTCTTAAGTCTAGACAACCAGGAAAACAATAATTCAAGATCCAATTTGTATGGTTGCTGATTTCTGAGGTGTAAAAGCTCCCACTGGTGATGTAACAATGATCTCTCACCAGCAAGCTGACTCCTGCTGCCAACCCTCCAACCATGATTCAGATGTGAGGCATGGCAGTGAGAGAAAGCAGGTTGCAGGAAAGACATGGACCCTCATTAATGGCATTGTGTGCCACAAGACCTGACTGGTATGGAGAGGAGGAACTTCCCTGATAACCCAAAATGCCAGGACCCTGTGACAAAACCCCAATACCTTTGCCCTGGTTATAATTTTGATTCTATAAACTTTCCAGAAAACAAAGGAGATTTTGAGGCTCTCCCATCCTTGTTCCTAGCAACTCTATATTGTTTCTTCAACTGATGGTGAGGAGGGGAGGTTAAAGCATAGCTGGCTTTGTTCTGCATGCTTATTACTTTGAACCATCTGTTCTTGTATCATATTTACACTAGAAGCTTTGATATCTGTGAATGTCATTAGAGCTGAAAGGTAGGAAAGAAAAAGCACAGCTATGGCATAGAAAGACCATGTGGTAATTTTGGGTTTAATGTTGCTGAGCCCTAAAAGAAACTCATCAGTTCAACTCCATTTACACCTGTCCTTTCCCTTGGGTTTAAAGTCATTTCCAAAAGAAGAACTGATAGCTCAGCTGAAATTCAGAACTATTTGTCTATTAATTTTACAAAGGCCTATTGGTTATCACCATCTCACAAAGACTACTAAGGGTATCAGCAAACTCCTTTCTCTATTCTGAGCAGAAAGAGATTTTCTATTATCTTTCCTGTCAACATTATAGTCTCAAAAGGCCCATGTCTGAAGCAGCCAGTAACTAGTCAGCAAGTAGAGATTTTTGTCTCATGGAATATGATGATACTATTGGAATTGAAAAGATACCTGGATGGTGTAATGGTAATGGTCATTCAAAGATCTTTCCTGCCCCTTAATAGGCTGAATATAATCACACGGAGCCTGTCATGGGAGGAGTTTACTAAACAGGTGGAGCAGGAAATGGGTCAGAGCAGTTAGAGCAGGACAGAGGGGATGCAGGCAGGCAGACAGCTAGGATTGTGAGTGTGTGTTTGTGAGAAGGCCCAAGTAGGAAAAGGCTTTGGGATGGTGTTTCTCCCTGCAGTGATAAGGTATATTAACTTTTTTGTTGCTATGAAGGAATCGGTTCTTTGGCATTGGGATTTGGCTTTCTGGTGTTTGAATAAATGTTTTGCTATATGGAGAGTCTGCTATATTTTGTGATTCAGAACTACGCTGGCATATTCATAGTCACTGTCAGTGCTGTGAATATTGCCTTGGCAATACAGATGACCCATGGGTAGGACCCAAATGGAAGGACATAGTGAACCAGAGTTTGCCCCTAAGCTCAGGGCACATGGGGCAATAGACAATCCAAGATAATACCATGCCCAGCTCTGGTTTAAATTAACTGAAAGAGTCAACACTGAGGTCATTCTTTCTAAGAAAAACTCCTCAGTATCCCAGAGGCCCATGTTTTAGGATTAAAGAAATCAATCAGACCTTTCCCCAGAGCTACTATTGCAGACTGTAGAGATTCCTCAGTTTTTTTTATTATATCCCTGTCAGTAAAAATTTGTCAGAGTATGTACCTCCAACAGATGCATATTAATTTGTATATATTACATATGTTATAAAACATACACAAAAGTAGACATTGAAAAGGCCAAGCTAAAGATAAAATAGACAATGTTTTGGTATCATCCTCACCTTCTTGCTTTTAGCCAGATGATCCAAACATTTGCAAAATTTTGTGTTTTTCTGTTTCCATGATATCTCTTATATCTGTTTCTTTTTCTCCACTCACATAACTGCAGTCCCATTTCAAGCCCTTATCACTTCTTGCCTGGACTATTGAAATCACCTCTTCCTTGGTGCTCCTGAATCAAAGCCTTTCCCACTCCAAGCTGTTCTCCACACACCTTCCAGAATGATTTTCCTCAAGTACAGGTCTGACCGTGTCACCCCCTGCTCAATGAACTCCAGCAGCTCCCTATTGATTCCAGGATCACCTAGAAACTCCTTCTGGCATTTAAAGAGCTTCACAAACTAGCTCTAACATATTTTTTCAGCCTTAATACATATATCACTCCTTTTCCTGCCTTCTACTATCAAGCCAAATGGACCTTCTGGCTATTCCTTACACATACAAAAACATAATAAAGTATCCAAACACAAATAGGACATTGAGGTATAACACCCCTTATTAAGCGGTATTAACAAAAAGGAATAGCTTTGTATGGAAAAGTTTACAGCAAGTTGAAATCAGAGACAATTCATGTTGGTTTATTGTTTTGTATTATGTATCATAAATGTCTTTATGCAGAGAAACATAATTCTTGATGGGAAACAGTCATGTTCACTGAATATTTGATTATTTTAATATTTGATTGCTGGGTTGTATATCTTTCAATAAAAGTTATCTAAGCAAATGATGCTTACATGCTTGGTTAACTATATTGATCAAATTAATGAAATAATTGCTAACAAATAATTATTTACAAGCCCACTCTATCACCTAAGACATACACAAAGATTTTTTTAAAAGAGTGAAGCATATTTAATTATATTGGTCTCACCAAAATTATTGTTAGTAGCAATTTTTTAGTAAGAGCAAAAACGGTTTTAGTACTATTAGTAAATAAAATTTTAAAATTCAAAATGGTTGCTTATTTCATCTATATCTCATCTTTTAATTGATTGTTTTATAATATATAGAGTTCATACATATACTTATATGTTTTGTGTGTGTGTGTGTATATACTATATTACACATATATATTTTATCTGCACATATACACAGTATTCTAAAAATCTTAGTGAAGTTTTGAGCTATTAAAGCATATACACATACAGATGTAGGTTTAGATATAGATACATAGCTCATAGATATAGATAAGGTATCCTAAAAATATACATAAACATTTTTTAAAGTCATTTCAGACTCTTCATGACATCATTTGGGTTTTTCTTGGAGGAGACACTGGAGTAGTTTGCCATTTCCTTCACCAGTGGATTAAGGGAAACAGAGGTTAAGTCCAGCTTAACTTACCCAGCTAGTAAGTATCTGAGATCACATTTGAACTCAGAAAGAAGATTCTTCCTGACTCTAGGCCCAGTACTCTATCTGCTGTGCTACCTAACTGCCTTGCCTCACTGCTGTCTCTTAAATCCTTCAACGGTCAACACAACTCCTACATGGGCACACATACAGCTTATCCAGGGTTGGGGAACCTGCAGTCTTAAGGTCGTATGTGTCCTTCTAAGTCCTTAAGTGTGGCCTTTTAATCTAATCAAAATTTTATTCTGTAAAATTTGGATTCAGTCAAAAGACCACACTTAGGGATTTAAAGGCCACATGTGACCTTAAGGCTGCAGGTTCCCCATGCCTGGTTTATACCACAACATGACTTCATCAAGAACACATCATGCCAAACTAACCTCAATTTCTTTCTGACAAAATTACTAGAAGAGTAAACCAAAGGAATTTTGTAAATATAGTATGCCTAGATTTTGGCAAAGCACTTAACAAAGTCTCTTTTTATCATATCTTTGTAGACCAAAAGGATAAATATGGGTTAGGTTATAGCATGGTTAGGCAGATTCAGAGCTGGTAAAATGAGGGGGACCCACAAAGTAGTCACTAATGAGTTGACAGCAACTTAGAGTGAGGTGTCACAGAGACCTGCCTCAAGTCTTATTCTAGGTTATATTTTTAATTTATGACTTGAATTTGGAAGAGATAGCATGGTTACCAACTTTGAAGAAGATACAAACTGGGACAGATAAACAGTTCACATATTTGACGGCAGAGTTGTGATCCAAAAAGACATTGACAGGCAATTAGGATAGATCACGTTTAATGAGATGAAATTCAATAGCACTGACTATAAAGTCCTATGCTTAGGTTACAAAAGCTCAACTTGACAAATACCCTCCCAACCATTTTAGCCAAGAACCTTGCCTCATATTTCACTAAAAATATTGATATCGTTCATGGAGACTTTCCCATTCTCCTTTCCTCATCATCCCATATCACTCAGATGACATCAGCTATGATCTTCCCTTTCACCCCTGTCTCACATGGAGGTGTAGCCATTTTCCTTGCCAATGTGAGTACCTTTCCATGCACAAGTGATCCCATTCTACTCCATCTTCTCCAGTAGACTTCCACCTGTCATCCCCACTTTCTCACGTACCTTTAATTTCCCCCATTTGCTTCTTCTTACTGTCTACAAACATGTTCCTGTCTCCTCCATCATCAAAAAATTCTTTCTTCATCTATCTATCCATTCTAGCCCTTGTCTTAGTCTGTCCTATTTGTGGCTAGCCTTCTTGAGAACCTCTGTACTATGGCTAGATTTTCTTTCCTTTCACACTCTTAACTCTCTATGGTCTGGTTTCCAAACTCATCATTCAACCAAAGTTGCTCTCTCCAAAGCTACCAATGACCTCTTATCTGCCATATCTAATGGGCATTTCTGAGGCTTCATCCTTCTTGACCTCCCTGCAGCCTTTGACACTGTCAATCGCTATCTTCTCTTTGATACTTTCTTTTTTTCCAGGTTTTTGTCACACTGCTATCCTGGTTCTCCTTCAACGTAGACGTCTGACCACCCCTTCTCAGGGGTGCCACTAACTGAGTATCCCCTAACGCTCTGTCCTGGGTCTTCTTTTCTTTCTTCTTTGTACTATTTCACTCATAATCTTACCAATTCCCATAGGTACAATTATCTTCTCTGTCCTGATGATGATCAGATCTATTTCTCAAACTTTAACCTCTCTCCTGACCTTCTGTCTTACATTTTCACCTTCCTATTGGACATCTCATATTAGATGGATTGTAGACTTCTTAAACTTTAACATGTCCAAAACTGAACTTACTATCATTTCCTCCAAACTCTCCTTTCCTCCAAATTTTTCTATAACTATTGAAGGTACCACCATAGAGGCATCTAGGTAGCACAGTGGATATAACATTGGACTTGAAGTAAGGAAGACCTGAATTCAAATCTAGCTTCAGACCCTTATTTAGCTGTGTGACCCTGGGAAAGTAACTTAACATGTCTGTCTGTTTTCCCAGCTGTAAA
Organism: Pseudocheirus occidentalis; assembly: GCA_028646575.1. Lineage (NCBI taxonomy): Eukaryota > Metazoa > Chordata > Mammalia > Diprotodontia > Pseudocheiridae > Pseudocheirus > Pseudocheirus occidentalis. The sequence goes on along the minus strand of CM053596.1, from coordinate 185,191,434 downwards.
ATGGTGATGTGTAAAGCCAAGCATGAGGAGCTTTCCAGAGGACTGCTGCTGTGAACAGCTTTTCAAGGTTCTGGTTATATAGTATAGTGAACTCTCTATTTATTTAGGAACAAACTAAGACAAAACATTCAAAGAAAATAAAGGTATAACATTCACACTGTTACAAGTTATAATGTTACAACTTATCACTAGAATAGTCACATAGTTTTCATCAAAGTGGTCACATAATTTTAAGAAAAGTACATTCATTTATTCAATCACAAAGTCCTTAATTCAATCACAAAATATAAAAGTCAAAGTCCTCCACCCACAGGGTGCCAATTAAGGTACAATATCATCAGTCACTACTCAGTACCCTCTTAAGGGGTAGTGGAATGTACAAAAGCCATCTACCCCTAGGTAACAAGTAAGTTACAATTTGATCAGTCAGCATTAAATACCCAAGGAGAGGTCTTTTCATCTTGACTCAAGGCAGGCTCTTAGCTTCCATGGTTCCTCTTCCATGGTCCCAGCTACTGCCCAAATCTAACCAACTGCCACCTGAGTTGAAAGGCAGACAGCTCCCAGTTCCTTGTCCAGTTCTCCATGCTGTTCCTGTTCCATATTGAAGCCCACAATGTCTAGTCCACCTCAAGTCCTTATTCAAATACCAGGAAACCAAGTCCCAGAACCAGAAACTCAAAGTCATTACAGTAATATGAAGTTGGTACAGATGGTTAATGCAGTGAACACCCACATTCCCAAGCCTTCACAAAAGAACAGGTTCTCTCAAGCAGGGATCCTCCTTTCTCACTCATGGTAGCTCCTCAGCAGAAGTTTTGGCTGGCTCTCAGAAAAAGCTCCGCCACCACAAGTTCTGTTCTCAAAATCTAAAACACTTTCTCCAGCCTGGGCCTTTCCTCCTCAGCCTCCAAGAAGTTCTGTCTCAGTTCTCAGTTCTCATTTCTCTTCTCAGTTCTTCTCAATTCTCAGCTCAGTCTTCAGTCCAGCAGTAGCAGCCCAGCCTCCAGATGCTCACAGAGAGAAATTCTGGCTTCTCTCAGCTTGGGCTCTTCTTTATATAAGGTATTAGTTTCACTCCCTGTTTCACTCCCTCCTGTTACAACAGGAAGTTCCTCCCACTGTGGGATTCACAAGTTCTGGATCATAATACTTGATACAATCACACCTGAAACAAGATGCTTAGCGCTTGCCAATACAAGGGGATCTTTAAATTACATTACTGTTATAGGACGACAATTGTACCAACATTGCAGAGTTGTGAGGATCAAATGAGATCATATTTGTAGAGTGCTAAGCACAGTGTATGGCACATGGTTGTTGCTTTTAAAAATACTTATTAAAAATATTTATTCTCTTTCCTCACTTCATTTCCTCCTTCCCCCATCCTCCCAGTCATCCAGGCTCTCACGTATTTGTTGTCCTCAACTCCTTACTCTCAGTCACTCTACCACATCCAATCAGTTGCCGTGTCCTGTAATTTCTAACTGTACATCATGCCTTGTGTAGATCTCCTTCTCTCCTTTAACATTGATGCTACCCTGCCAGAGTGTCCCCATCTCACAACTGGATTATTGCAATAGCCTATTGTTTGGTGTCTCTACCTCATGTCTTTCCCCATTCCAGGTCCATTCTTTGGCAGTCAAAACTGATCTTCCTAAAGCCCAGATCCGACTATGTCACTTCTCTATTCAATAATCTCCAGTGATTCCTCATCTCCTCCAGGAGGACTCCTCACAAGATATGCCATGATCTAATAACACCCACCTCTTAGCAATTTCACACACAGCATGCTGCCTCTTAACTCTGGGCATTCTTCATGATGGTCCCCAAGGACCAGAATTCTCTCCTCCCTCATCTAGGCTTCCTTCAAGTCCCGGCTAAGATCCCACCCTCTTTGAGAAGGCTTTTCCAATCTCCACTGAACAGTTAGTGATTTCCTTCTATTGACTGTCTCCAATTTATCTCGTATACATCTTGTTTATACATAGTTTTTCATATGTTATGTCCTCATTAAACTCTCAGCTCCTTGAGAACAGGTACTGTCTTTTTCTTTTATCTGTATCCCCAGCAATTACTACAATCCCTGGCACAGAGCAGGTGTTTAATTAATACTTGTTGACTTGACCTACTAACATGGAAGCAGCGCGGCTGCAAAAAACATTGGCCCTGAAAGCCAAATGAGTTGATAGAGTGGCATAAAAAAAAATGAATATGAACTTATGTTTTGTTTACAGGGGCACGGTGTCAAGTCAAGAAGCTCACAGTCTAGGAAGTGATCATCCTGCTTTATTCTGTCCTAGTCAGAGCCACTCTGAGGTCTTATGTTCAGTTCTATGTGCCACATGTTGGGAAGGAATTTCTAAAGTGGAACTAGTATAGAAAAGGTAACCAGAATTGTGAAGGGTACTGAGTCTGTGATATGTGAGGATCAGTTGAAAGAACTGGGAACGGTTAACCTAAAGAAGAGAAAACTGTATAGGGACCGTGATCTGTGTCTTCAATTATTTGGAGTTCTCTTCACATGAAAACAGGATTAAAATTGTTCTTATCAGAAAGTTTTTGAATCCTACTTCATATAGCTCCTCTACTTCCTCCACATGTATAACCACCAAGTAGTTCTTTTCCCTGAGGAAATCTGTGTTGTGACTCAGCATGATCTTGGTGCCAGGGGCCTGCTTCCTGAGCGACTACGCAAGTTGAGGCACAGACTCTTGCTCAGTCTCATCCTTAGGACAGCCATCTCTGGCCCAGCCCTGGCATTGGTGGGCTGTACCTAACAAGGCAGGGGGCTTCCTCTCAATAGAAGATAGGATGGGATCAGAAGAGTCAGGCTCTCAGCATAGAGAGCCAATAACTGGACTTTGTTAGCTGTGTACTAACTTTCCATGGTTCATTTGTATAGCATGGTGATCTGCTTACAACTTAGACTAAAAAGAAAGGGATCACTGCAAGAGAGCCTTGAGGCCAGATTATCTCCCTTATGGGTCTGCAGTAAGTACTATACTTCTTCCTTCCAAGGCTAGAAATAATCACCATTAAATTCACCCCCTGTGAATTAAAAAGGGATAACTTAAAATGATCTCCTGCAGGACTTTCTTAAAAGAAACAGGCATTACTTGCAGAAATAGGGCTGGGCCCTCTCCCTTTAACACATTAGATTCCATTAATATATTAGCATGCTTAGTTTTCCACATTAGTTTTCCACAGTAGAGAATAAAGTCCTGAGGGGACGAGTCCCACAGGACTAGAATGTTCTTATGGAAAACAGAAGAAAAAAGGGCAGGAGCACAGGGGACATCTGGTAAGTGTAAGCCACAGTGGGGAGGACTAAAGAGATTGGTCCAGATCAGCAGTGTGCAGGTGCTGGGTACTCAATTAGCCTTATAACTTTGTCTCAGGAACTCAGTGTGAGTCAATAATGCTGATATGAAACTCACGTGCTTTTTCCCAAATAATCATGAATATATGATTTCAAAGTCTGCAGAACAATGAAAGCCAAAAAAAAAAAAACAACCCAAACCCAAGGTAGAAATAAAAATCTATTAAAAAAAAAGATTTTGGGAAGAATATATAAACAGATCCAGAGCTGCTTTAGACACCAGAGAGAGCACTGAGTATCAAAGCATCACTGAGTACCAAGCATCCAAGTATCTACAGACAAGTCATTTAACCTCTTCAAAGCTCAATTCATCTATAAAATGGGAATAATAATACTTGCAGTGTCAACCTTGTAAGGCTGTGAGGATCAAAGAAATAAAATATACCAACTGCTTTGTAAACTTTAAAGGTTATGTATCAGCCATTATTATTAAGAAGCAGTCTCTGAGGTCTTCCATCCTTCTGGTACATTCCTGAAATAACATCCAGGATAGTATGTATGTTTTTAAAAGTCTCAGGTAATTAACAATCTTATGGTACCTACAAGTTCTGCTGAAATTCCTAAACTAATAATATCAGTTATTTTGTATAAAACTTTGCAGTTTGCTAAGAACTTTTATATTATTACCTCCAATGACACAGTACAACCCTGTAAGACATGTATAACATTATTACTATTCCCATTTTAAAGATATGGAAACTGGGACCCAGAGAAGTTAAATGATTTGTCCAAGGTTATACAACTGGATAGTGAGTAAATCAAGACTAGAATGCAGCTTTTTTTAATCTTAGCCCCTTTCAAGCTGATCAAAGACTATTAATTCTTACGGGCTTCTTGCCCCTTCTACCCTCTCCCCTAATTTATAACCTAAAGACATATTATAAATTTTAAAAAGTTATAAATGAGCATATCAATTTCCAGAAGGGATTTTATTGTTCTGGAAGAACAAAAGATAATTTTTGATATATTACTTCGACCCATGCCTTCTTTTATTTCATCCCTTAAGATTAAAATAAACTCACTTTTCCTGTCTGTACCACTGGCTCGCCCCTTTTTCAAAAGACATCTTACAAAAACATCAAAAAAGATTTCCCATTAAGGGGAGAGTTGATGACCGTCACTATAGCATTATAAAATTCGCTCTCTTTTCTCAGCTTCCCTTATTTTTCATTGCGAAAAACAAAAAAAAAAAAGGAAGAAAAGAAAAAGAAAATAGACAGGTGTAAAAAGACCACCACTATATAATGTTTATTTTGTTTCATTAAAATGTTCTCCTAGAAGGTAAAAAGCTGTTTGTGTTGTTTTCTGAAATTAAAAATTTTGTTTTGATACAACAGAAAAGTCTAAACAAAACACACAAAAAAAATCAGCAACACGGTATATTTCCCCAAACCAATAGGCACAATAGCCTTAAAAAAAAAAAAAGAAGATTGTTACTGGAAGTAGATGTGACCTTATACTTTCATAACATTAGTTAAATGAAAGGAAGGGTGTGGACTCCAACTCTAACAAGTTAGTACCAACATTATCCGTTGTGTTTTCTCCGAGTTTTTATTTCTTCATCCACATAATTGTGGTCAGTGTGCATCACATGATATATAGTGCTATATAACTGTTCATCATCATTATATTGTTCTTTGACTCCAATTTCTTCTTAGCCAATTCTAATTTTTAAGCAACTATTTCTTTGGTGAGATTTTGTACTTCTTTTCCCATTTGGGAAAAAATGTGCATTTTTTTTTTCACCAAGTTGTTAATTCTCTTTTCATTTTTTTTTTGCATTGCTCTCAATTCTTTTCCAAATTCTCCTCTACCACTCTTATTTGATTTTTAAATTAATTTTTTCTTCCTTTAAAAAATTTTGTTTTTTGCTCTTCTAGGAATTCTTGTTTGGTTTGTATACATCTTTCATTGATTTTAGAAGCTTTGCTTGTAAATATTTTCTGGTCATTTGTCTTCTGAGTTTGTCTCTCACCATGGTAGTTTTAAATTATCAGATCCTTTGTTGTTGTTTACTCATTTTTCCAGTTTATTTCTCAACTTTGAACTTTATGTTACAGTTAGCTTCTGCTTACTTCTGAGGGGGATGGTGGGTCTGAGCTTCTGTAGCTCAATCTGGTACCTGTACACTTTTGATACTCCCAAGGTGATATAATCCAGAGAGAGTTCTGATCATTGTCCTTCTAGTTTGAGTTATGATTCTTACCCAGGTAGGCCTCTGCACCCTCAGGACTGTAAATACTACCCTAGAGTTGTAACCCAAAATGGTAATGGATGAAGATGTTGCCAAATGGCTCCTGGTCCTGCAGCCACTTCTAGCATGGGGGTCTCCTATAATCTCTTTCTGACCAGGTATACAGTCTTTTACCATCAGTGGGTGCTGGGTGCCACTGCCCACTTCTGCTGCTGCCTCTAAGACCCGTGCCGGGTACTATTTCTACTGCATTCCTGGTCATCCCCCAACACAATGTCAATATACTTCTTTTTCCTCTCCTAAACTGTCCTGGGTCTGAGAAATGGCTTGTGCCTTTTTGTTGGTTTTCCCACTCAGAATTTGATTTCGTGTGTGTAATGTTAGTGGATTGGGAAGATCTTTCCCATCTGTTAATAGGCCTATGTGACCTACTTTGAATTTGCGCAGATGTGATGGAACCTGAGTCACATACAGCTAGATTCATGTGGAGCCCATGGGAGGATCTTGCCAAACAGGTGGAGAAGGAAGAGAGAGTAAGGCAGAACTGGGAGAAGGTTGAGGCAAAGCTGAGGCAGAGTAGCCAGCATGAGTGAGAGAGGGAGGAATTTTGCCTAGGGGACCTTGTTTGTGAGGAGGCCTAATGCAGGGAAGGCTTGGGGATGTTGGTGCTCCCTGGACTCGTGATGTGTATAAACTTCTTTGTTACCATGGTAGAATTGGCTTTCTGGTATCTGAATAAATATCTTGGTTTTGCCTCTAAGGAAGAGAGTTATTATATTTTGCAAATTTACCCTGGAAATACACATGTGTATTCATAGCGGCTGCTATGGGTATCACATTGTTGATACAGTGTGTTTTTAAAAAGTTTTAGAGGTTTGTGTTGGGAGAGTTCACCAAAAATGCCCACTTCACTCTTGCATCTTGGCTCAGCCCCCTTAACTCGAATTACTTCACTCTTCATCACTTCAGATAGGTCTTCCCACATTATTTTGAGTTCGTGTTCATCAATCCTCATGGCACAAAAATATCCCATTCTATTCCTATACAACAATTTGTTTAGCCAATCATTCGTCTTTGGATACATAATCTGTTTATGATTTTTTTCTACTGTAAGTTAAACTGCTATGGATATTTTTGGACAAAGTTTTCCTGCCTATCAAAAACCTCCTTAGGACAAATACATAGAACTCATCTCACTGGGTCACAAACCTTGAATGATTTAGTTCCCAAATTACTTCACAAAGTTGTCAGAAAAATTCACAACTCCAGCAATCAATCAGTGAATAAGCATCAATGAAATGCCTACTATTTGGCAGGCACTGTACTACAGCAGGTTTTTGGGAATGCAACAACAAAAATAAAACAGTTCCTGCCCTCATGAGGCTCACACTATATCTAGAGGCAACAGGTACCTATGGAGATCCATACAAAATATACAGAAGGTAACTTGCGGGAAGGAGAGTACTAGTGGCTAGGTTGAACAGGAAAGGCTACATGTACAAAATGGAATTTCATGTGAGCTTTGAAGGAAACCAGACATTCTATGAGGAAGAAAGAAGGAACAAAGCACATGGTGCAACAGGTAGGGGGCGTAGCCTGTTCAGTAAATTCCAGAGGCTCCCTATTATCTTTAAGATAAAATACAAATGCCTGTTAGACATTTCAAGTTCTTCTCAACCTGGCTTCATCCTACCATTCCAGCCCTGTCATAAATTACTACCCTCAAGAAACACTTTGATCTAGTCAAATTGCCCTTCTCAGTGTTCCTCACATACAACATTCTATCTAACTCACAGTGACAGAGGTGCAGGCTCTGGGAGCCCCCTTGAGCTCTCCTTGAATCTTTGAGGTACTGGCTCTGGGAAACCTCTTGAAGTCTGATTAAATCTTCCCACTTGATGAGGCATTTGCAGAGGCCATAAGTATTTCATCATGGCTGGCCCCAAACCTCTGTTACTAACCTGGCCCTCCATTGTTCATCTAATTCCCACCCTTGAGCTATCAAAATATCAATTCACCCTTGCAATGACCTCATTAACTCCTCCTGAAGTCCCTCCCCAAACTCATTACTGGAGTCTGACCTCTTTGACTCCTCCTGAAGATCCTCCCCAAACTCCTCCTCTAGATCACCCCTAGATTCCTCTGTATATAAACCCCCATCTTTCCTCCATGTGGTGTGAGAGTACCATAGAAGGACCTAGCACAGACTTACTCTGTATGAGAGTGCCATAGAATGACCTAGCATATGGCTCCTTAAGAGTCTACCCCATATGGTGAACTTTTAATAAACTTTGCTTTTCTTTGGCTGAGAAGACTTGAGTCGAATTCTTTCAGCAGGACCCGGCATGTGGGTATTTTGGGGTCTCCAGAGCAACCCTAACCCTCTTTGTAGGTTACCACATCAACAGAATTGGAGAAAGAAAAATGTTGTCCTGATTTTCAAAAAAAGGAATAAAAAGGAGTCTGAAAACTATAGACCAATGAGTTTAATTTGATTCCTAGCAAAATTCTAGCACATGCTATTTAGGGGATAGCAACCATCTAGGTGACAAAATGGATACAGTGCTGGGTCTGAAGTCAGGAAAGCTTATCTTCCTGACTTCAAATGTGACCTCACGTACTCCCTAGCTGTGTGACCCTGTGCAAGTCACTTAACTCTGTGTGCCTCAGTTCCTCATTTTAAAATGGGTTAGAGAAGAAAATGGCAAACCACTCTGGTATCTTTGCCAAGAAAACCCCAAATGTGGTCACAAAGAGTTGGACAGGGCTGAAAAAACAACTGAACAACAACAAATATCTAGAAAAGAAAGCAGTAATAAAGAATGTACATAGTTCATCAAGATCATTCCATACTGAAATTATTTTCTTTTTTGACAGACTTTTTAAACTAGTAGATGAAGTTTATAAAAAAAGATACCAAAGAGAAATCTGTTTTTCAGAAGGTGCTGCAACTATGCCAATTCAAGTTGCAAATGAACTCTAGCTCAGTACATCTGGCATACACCTTCAAAATTAATAAGAATCTTGGGTGCTCTGTTTGATATTTTTGCATTTCTACCATCCAAATAACTCTTTGTGTAGCTCTAGAGTTGAAAGGCATGCCTTCCTCAGATGTGAGCTAGAACGGTATTGCTAAAGTCAAATATGAACTTGGGCAATTAAACTACAGGCCACATATTGACGTTTAAAACCACATATTAGTATGTTTTATTGCATTTTTATTTCTAAAAAATATTTCCCAACTACATTTGAAATTATAATAATAAGGCTGATGATGATGATAATGATGTGTGCCAGGTTGACCTCACTCAGGATTTTTATGGCTTGCAAGTGTTGCCACCTCTGGGCTAGTCAATAGTACAATTTGGTGAATTTGGAACTGGCGGAAAAGGACAAACCAAAAGAACTGTCATTAATAGTTCAATATCAGTTTGGAAGGACATCTTCAGAGATCTGGGCCTGGTCCTATGCTATTTATTATTTTTATCTGATACTTGGATAAGTGATTAGCCAAATTAGTATCATTGGTTGATAACATGCTGGGTGGGATAGTTAACATACTGATTGATAGAGCAGAGGCTTAAAAAGATCATGGGGGGGGCGGAGCCAAGATGGCGGCTTAGAAGCAGCAAAGCACCACAGCTCCCACACAAACACGCTAAAAAACTCATAAAATGGGACTCTAAACAGATTTTCAAGCTCCAAAACTCTCCACAAGACAGAAAGCACATCTGTTGCTA
>CM053596.1:185108696-185181618 GCA_028646575.1 Pseudocheirus occidentalis | reverse complement strand
TTACCATCATTTGACAAGTAAAAGAGTCACTCTTGGTTGTAGGTCCTGGAAATATGAATTTATTCCTCCTTGTTTAGGAAATGCTTTCCCTTCTACCCTCCAGTGACTTTCAAATGTCTTTCTGAGAATCTGTGTTATAGGGTCAGGATTTAGGGGCAGGTTGTCATGTGTGTGTGTGTGTGTGTGTGTGTGTGTGTGTGTGTGTGTGTATGTGTATGTGTGTGTACTTAGAGAAACTGGAATTCCTCTGATTAAAGATTTGTTGGTCTTTTCATGTGAAAGAAGGAAGGGGAAATTGGCAAACCTGGTACTCCTTGCTGCTGACCATAATCTAGTAGGCATAAGGCAGTGATGGAACTGGCAGATTCCAGTTAGTGAACATATGTCTGATAAATATGTCTATGAAGGTTTTCCCTAGCTCCTCTTCTTGAAATCTAAAAGCAGGGAACATTTTCTCATGCTTCTCTTTCTAAGTCATGTATACAAAAGATGTTCAGTAAATATCTTTGACAATGAAGGTATTTTATTTTTATGATATTACACCAATATTCTTTTGGTTACATCTGGTAATAAACAGTTGATGGTGACCAAATATAAACCAAGAAGCTTTTTCTTAAAAAAGCAAAAAACAAAAAACTTCATACTTTGCTTTGAAGTTAATTGAATATGTTAGAAAAAAAAGTCATCTATTATATGATCCTTTTGTGACAATTTAGGTTAGTCTAGTGGCACAGTGGATAAAGCACTGGGCCTAGGGTCAGGAAGATTCATCTTCTCAAATTCAGATCCAGTCTCAGATACTTACTGTCTGATCCTGGGCAAGTGTCTTAACACTGTTTGCCTCAGTATCTTCATCTGTTTTTACAGCTTATTTTTGAGCTGGAGGAGGAAATGGCAAACTATTCTAGTTTCTCTGTTAAGGAAACCCCAAATAGGGTCATGAAGAGTTGGGTATAACTGGAATGATTGAACAACAATAACAAGCTAGTCCTGCTCTAGAATTGTCTTGGGGTGTCCTGAGAAATAGCTCAATTGTTTCCTGTTCTTAAAAGATGACAGCATAATTTTGGCCATCAACTTCATTAGATGTAATAGGAGAATATGTCTGGCAGCAAGGGTGTCAAATTCAAATAGAAATGAAACCCTGAGGGTCACATATTGATTTAGAAAACCACTAATTAACATTATCTATGTTTTATTGCAATTTCATTTATTTTGTTAAACATTTCCCAATTACATACATTTAAATCTGATTCTGGCAGTACTAGGGAGTTTTGCCTGCTTGAGTCCGACATCTCTGCTGTACAGCACAGTCAAGACGTGGTTCTAGTTGTTACTTAAAGGGACAGACCATACACAGAATTGGTTATGCCCTACTTGTTTTAGTCACATCTTTAAACACAGGAGAGTTCGACCCCATCATCTTTTGAATAGGAAGGATGACAGCACATAGAGATGCCAAGTAATAGACTGTGTTATGGGTTTAATACACTCATTTACTCCATTGTAAAAAAATAATGAAACTGGCGAAAACTATTTATGGAACCAGAGGAGGACATATTTTGCTGGTTTTAGTTTGTGTATGAAGTTTTGAGCACAGCTCTTCACATAAATACTGAAATGCCTAACATAAAGAACGCAGCCTGGGGCATACCCCATAAAACTTACAGTGCAATTAAATGAACAATTTCCACTGGAAATAAAATGGCATGTTGGGTGGAATATGAATTAAACTACTGAAAAGCACAAAAGCAGAGCCCTGCGGCTCAGAGTCATGTGCTGGGGTCGGGTGAAGGACCCTCCTTGTCTCAATGGTACAGAAATGATGCCTCTTCTAGGTCAAGGCCAATTAGCAAAGAAAGATAACGGGTCTGCATCAAACAGTGGGTTATTCCAGGTTTTGATTAATGTAGTCTTCCCATCATCATCCCCATTCCCACTTGAAAAGCCTAGTGAAATCAAGACAAATAGCAAGGAACTAAGTCTGATATTTAATCACACAGTGGCTTTTACAGGCATTTTGTAATCCAACCAGGGTTGGCATAGTTTTTGCATAAGTAACGTGTGTTTACCTCCCAAGTGGTCAATTCTAGCTCAGGGTCAGGCATAGTTAGTGAAGAGTTAGTTAACAAAAATTTGTTCAATTAGGAAACAGTAAAGTCATGAAAACATTCACTGATTTGCTCTGTGGAGCATTCTATGCCCCAGCTCAGGCTGGATCCAGGGAGAGTAAATGATAATTCACTGACTTGCCCTAGGGGGAAGCAAGGATCAGGGAAGCTTTTAGACTGCAAAGCCCTTGAAACAGATAGAATTATCTTCTGTTTCAATTTGTGTGTTTAGTGCACAGAGTTCCATTCTGTAAGTACATTTTGTCTCATTTGGAGTTGAGCTAGCCCTCCCAAGGCACAGAACAGAAGAAAAATTCCTTTTTTAGAGGTCAGGAAATGAAATCCTCAACTTTTTTTTTCTCCTTTAAAGCTAGAAGATGGAAAGAGGAGAATGTTATAAAATAAACGGGAAATACTGACCACATGGTTAGGATGAGTCTCACTGTCTGCCTAAAAGAACTAAAATGTAATTTTTGTGCTTGGTTATTTTATTTCATTTTGGTTTTGACCCATTCCTCCTTCACTTGCAAAAACTATTCAGTTTGTTATATGGATTTTCCTTGGAAAGAGATATTTTATTTTCATATTGCAAACATTTCCTGGGGAAGTCAGATTTACTTGACTCTGGCCTAAATCTCAGCATATCTGATTTACATGCCAAGAGTTTCTTTTGTAGACAAATCCTCCTGCTTCCTGAGCATTTGCCAGGGGGAGCCTGTTTGCAGGAAGCGATGTGTCCTTTGCTGCTCAGGCAGGCTCCTCCCCATAGAAGCTTTGGGGATGGAAGATTCTGGAAGGGGAGCGGTCAGCCTGTGCTAATGGCAGGCAGGGAGGGGCCAAACTGGAGACGGGGAAACCTGGCCTCTCCCAGTATTTGTGTCCATGCACCAGAAGAGAAAGTGTTAGCTGGTATTAGGGAGAGAGAAGATGGGGACGGGGCAGGCTGGGTGAATTAAGCACAGTAACAGGAAAGCAGCTTTGTGGGAGTGACCCCGGTATGTCCTACGCACTAAAGGCATAATAAAAAGACAGCCTAGGTCAGCCCGACCTAACCGAATGTGAAAATCTTTGCTTCTTTAATATGGAAAGGGGGTGGTTTGTAAAGGAAACAATACCCTCCAGTCTCCCACTTGGCCGACCAAATAAATGAATCAAAATGAGCTCTTTTTACTAGATATTTCTCTTTTAAAGGCAATAACTCAGAGATATGCACGGGAATGTCAATCTTCTTGTCACGATTATCTTTTCCATTTTTGCTGTGCATCTACAATCCAAAATATTTCTCTTTTTTCCTCGAGTAAACTACACGCCATTTAAAAATATCTTCCCTAATTAGCAAAATATGCTCCACTATATCAGGCCATTTTTGGAGCTATGGCGCCAGCTAGTGTCAGGAGAGGGCCCTCACTCACATCTGCCCTTCAGACTGGTAGTTGAAAGGGGTAGGCTTGGTTCTCCCCAGGCCATTTTCTTTTTGTGATCATAATGGGAGATCACTGCAGTGTGACCGAAAAGGGACAGATAGAGTGATAGGCAAAAATCGAGGGAAAGGAGGAGGGGCAGAGGAACTAAAGACCAGACAGATGCCTTCCTTTCTCAAAAGGACCTAAACAGAAATCATTTACATGAAATCTTCCTGGCATTATTGATGGAGAAACCGCTGCCCCAGTGAATTTTCAGCCTTGTTTTTTGTTTTTTTTTCATCTGTAGATATGATTGACTATATGTTCAGGACATGTAATGATGGTGGAGCCTTCCTACAAATACTGCACTAAGGAAATGCAGTAAGTCTAACTTCGCTCATTTTTAAGCAACAAAAATTTCTACTATGGGCATGCCTCGGCCTCCACTGTCATCGGTTCAGCTGCGGTCTCTAAGATGAATAACTCTCAAATGGCTAATAAAGCAGAAACCTCTTCAGTGGATATTTGTAATTGGATACTGTTAAAAAAAAGAGAACATTATATGATAAACAGTCAAGGCAAAATATAGTTAATTTCGGAGGTAGATTTGGGGCCTTGGGCCAAATCAACATATAATCAAATATAAGTAATTTATAGTGATTTGAAAGAAAATTGAAAACATACAGTATTTACTTTAAGAACAAAGAGTCATCGACAGGCCATCTTTTCTGGTTTAATTAAGCCATAACTGATCTTAGTGGGGTTGCGGAGAACCCTTGAATACTAATAAATAAAACCGGGGTCTGAGGCATTTCTTTCATTAAATACTGGGAGCTGTTTATAACTCTATTACTTAGTGCTAAAATCAATTATTATTACTAATACTGTGTTAGAAATTTATAACAAAAAGAAGGCTGAAGGTTGTAAAGAAAACTTTTATTTTTAAATGTCACACATATTGATGAAGGTCAGCTATAGTGAGTCAGGATAACCTGAATTGAAACTTCTTGTAATAATATTGTGTGAAGGCGGATCAAATTTTAGTAGAGGTTACAGTCAGGAAGAAGAATTGTCACAATCCTGCTATCATTTTAATTTGTTTTATTTTCCTATTGGGGGAAATACATTTGAAATATGTGTGGAATAAGATTAGTAGATAAAAAAATTGCTAGTGATCTTGTCTGTGTGGGATGCATTTCTGTGAAACACTATTCTTAAGCACCTTTTAATAACAAAGGGACACAACTAAATACTGTATATATTAGTTTAAAAAATCTATGTACTCTTGCTCAATATATTTACATTTATCCATTGGTTTAATCATCTCATGGTTTTTGGTCTTTTAAGAATCCCTATTGTATTGTACCCTTTAAATCTCAATGTACCAGTTAAATATATTTTATCTTAAATTCTTGTGGAAGAAAATCTATAAAGTTACCCAGTTTTTGTTAGCTTTATTTTGTAAAAGTTAAAATTCCTTTTAAAATTGTCAGACAGATGTCCTCATTTCTACATTGTATACTGTAGCAATTTTTTTTTTGCCTTATGAGACAAAATTCAAGTTAATTTAGTTCAATATAATTCTTAGGATAATACCTGCAAAAGATTTTTTTAAAGAGATCTTTTGTGAAGATAAGGGATTAGTGTTCTCATTTATACTGAAATGATAGTTGATGATAAGAGTTGACCTCCTCTAAGAAGCTGAATATTAAACCAAGGAGAAATGGTCTATATTTATTCAGAAAACGATACCTTATAGTTTGTACAAGCTTGTTTCAAAATGTTGAGAGTGTCGTTTTGTAAATTAGGCATAGACATCATAGGGTCATTTCAAAAATTGTAGTATAATTTCTAATTGCTTAAAATATTTTGACGCTCATGATGATCCTCACATAATGGCTTCTATAGTGCCAATTAAATGGGCTGAAATGTGAATGATTAGATTATAAAGATTGTTTATTATCTTTCCAAGAAAGATTTCAATATCTAGCCTAATTTGGAATCTTCTCTTGATGGGACAAAATTCCAAATGAACCCTGTCTTCCAAATGAATACCCTGTAACATTACTTAAAAAAAAAATTCTAGAATTTGAATATATTCTTTCTCCCCCTAAAGCTCTTTGGGATTTCTCAAATAGTTTTAGAATGGTGATTTTGGCAAGTAGGCAAAAATGAATTAGTATTCATGGAAATATACTATGGATTTTAAATTTTCAATTTATGTGAAGCATACAGTATGAGTCACTCTTTACTCTTGTCTGAAAACAACTCTAATACTTTAAAAACAAATTTTTAAAAAGCAAAGCTGGGAGCTGAGTTGGTAAAGACAACATGTTCCAAACGACAGATTTACTAATAATCAGATGCTTAGTAAATTTGATTACATGGTGCTTAAATGCAGCCTCTTTTGCTGGGAGAGCAGTTGCTGGAGTTCTCCACAGCCCCTCTGTTAGAAGACTTTGACATGGTATGGAAGTTTGGCACATCTGTCACCAGAGTGCTACAGATGGTTCAACTCATTAGCTTACAGAACTCTAACCGAACGTCACAGGGAGACCTGGGATCTCACTTGGACTAAATATTAAGCTTGCCTCCTGTTCAATGTTATTGCATTCCTTAAAAACAACAACAAACAACAACAACAACAACAACAAAAGGAAAAAACCCAACTCCTCCCCAAATAAAACCAATCCTCATTTTGGCCTTGAGTTGACTTTAAATGTAGCCCTGGCAGAGATTAGCCATTGATGCCCTCCCAAATTCTGACAAAGTGATTTATGCCTTTGGCAAATTTGCCAAAATTAAATGCTAACTCCAGCCTTGAAAAATATCTCTGTCTAGATGCATTTTTGAAATTCCCTGGAATCCTATTCAAGCAGCTTTTGGAATCCCAGGGGATAGATTTCGCTGTCTTCACCTCCACATATAAGCATACTATTGTATTAAACACATTGACAATCCTATTTCTCCTTCCCCTCCCTGCCCACTGATTTCTTGGCCCACTAATATTTTAATTTAGTTTTGTTTACTGTTTGTTTATGAATCAGCCTCAAGATCAGGGCAACAAGCCCCAGCAACTTGAGAGGTTAGTTAAGTTTGGAAAGTAGAAACAGCAGGGGGAGCTCATACTGTTTTATGTTGTAGTTTCCTAGGCAGGCCGGGTTATTATTGTAATTATTATTGTTGTTGTTTGGTTTGCTTTTGTAACATAAATGCCTAGAATATAGATAATGACTAAATGCTGCATTATTGCAGTTTTAGGTCACCCAATGCACTTGTTCTTGAGAGATGAGGACGTGGCAGAGGGGAATTCATTCCGTTCTTGTAACTCAAAGATGAATATGATCTAATTTGAGTTCTATTTCTCAGAAAAAATCTAATTGGCCATAATTTCTTCATAATCACTGTGCTAACTTAGTAATGTGTTCAGAATTAAATACCTAGAAACCTAAAATCAAAACAATGAGATTTAATGTAGCCTTGAGGATGTACCTAGTGAGAAAATTCCTTTGGTGTCAGTCCAGGTTAAATATTATCTCTTGTCTTGTTCTAAATTTTGTGGTTAATTAAATTGAAATTCTGAGCAGCATGTAATAATCCTCTCTTATTCTACTTCTGTCAGTCGTATAGGCATCAGTGGGTATAAAATTTTTTCAGTGATTTTAACATTTGAGACGGCTCGATAGCTCATAACTGAGCAGACTGTTCTAGTGCACAGAAGATCAGACTGGACTCTAGGAGACTGGGGTTTCTTTCTGAAGCCCTTGATGACATTTTTGGGGACACCGAGTGAAGGATCAAGCATTCTGGGGTTTTTTGGTTTTTTTGTTGAGGCGAATGGGGTTAAGTGATTTGTGCAGGATCACAGGACTCGTAAGTGTCTGAGGTCAAAGTTGAATTTAGGCCTTCCTTGCTCCAGGACTGGCTGGTGCTCTATCCACTATGCCACTAGCTGCCCCAAGACATCATGTTTTAATTTTTGTCAATGAGGAGGCAGTGTTCTACAGTGGAAACAGCCCTGGGTCTATGAACCAGAGGACTTGGGTTCAAATCCTGTCTCTTATACTTAAGACTTTGGGCTAATCACTTAATCCCCCTAGGTCTCAATTACTTAATGTGTAGACAGTAGGGCTCACTTTGCTGTAAAACCAGGGAGCTGGACTGGATGACTTCTGAGATCCCTTTAAACTTAGAGTTATGATCTAATTGTGTGCGTTAATGACTGTATAAAATACTTGGCAAATTTCAGGAATAAGGAGTTTGTAATGTCAAATCCGACTTGTGCCAGAAATTCGTTTTAGGGCACCTGGGTGGTGCAGTGGATAGTGCTGGGTCTGGGCTCAGGAAAACTTGTCTTCCTGAGTTTAAATCTGGCCTGAGACACTTACTAGCTGTATGACCCTGGGCAAGTCACTTAACCCTGTTTGCCTCAGTTTCTCATCTGTAAAATGAACTGGAGAGGGAAGTGGCAAACACTCCAGTAGCTCTGCGTAGGAAACCTCAAGTGGGGTGAGGAAGAGTTGGATGTGATTGAAACCACCGAACAACAACAAAGTCAAATCATTTCTTGTGTGTGTTAACCTTTTTACTTTTACAAGGAAATCCTATGTAATTAGGCACTCTCTATGTTTTTACTTCCATTCCTTTTCTTGTGCCTGTCTTACCTGGAAGGACTTATTTAGCACCTTCACCCATCAAAGCCCTTTGGCACTCTCGAAGGCCCCCCTCACTCCTTTGCTCTTTCTCTCTGGGACCTTCCTTGAGATTCCAACTAGAAGTGACCACTCCCTCCTTTCTTCTCACTTAGCATTTGGTTTATATGGAAGCTGTTATGTCATTTACCTCTGCCTACCCTCTCTTATTTTTGTTTATCTCATTTCTCCTACTAAAGATTGTATCTTATTCCTGTTTTTAATTCCCACAGCAACTAAATGTAATATCTTGCTCATATTGGGGAGGTCATGGTCTTAAGAACAGGATAGAGAAATTAAGTTTTAAAAGTATGTGTGTTTAGGAGGAATTTTGTAGAATTTTCCACTTTTTTCCTCTAATAGCAACATTCTTCCAGTGATATTGTGTGGTTGTAGGTCAAGAAGTACCATCATCTCCAAAAAATTGAAGATGAGGATTATCCAAGGAACAGTGGAGAGGTTCTCAGTGAACTTGAATAGCGTGAAACAACTTAACAGATATTATTGGGGAGAAGTGGTATGAAAGATTTCATCAGAGAAACATATGGCCAGATAAAAAGACATGCTAGTTATCCAGTAAGAGCAAGGGATACCTCAGTGGCCCTCAGCATACTTGGGAGACCCCCTGTGGCAGATTTTTAGGAGAATAGAGACAAGACGAATCCTATCAGATGGGAGGGACAGACATGGAGAGGTGTTCCATGTTGTTGGACAGGGTACACACATTGGTGAATTCACAGATCCATTGGAGTAATGCCCTTAGAATGAAACCCTGTATATAGTATGTGGAATTAACTGTATATTTGTGATTCTGTGAATAATAATATTGATAAAATCTTGTGTATGTGAAATATATTTTATTTGCTCTTTGATTTGTGAGTCAGACAATCTTAATAACATGGAACGTCAAGAATTTTGATGGATGAAAACACTGCCACTTTTGAAAGCATGTGAAAGTTCAGATTTGTAAATAAGACTAGCTGTAGGCAGGCTGGAAGCTATTTCAGTTTTCTTAGAAGCATATTGGTTTTAAGACTGTTTTCCTGGAGTAGCTTTGAATATGATTTTGTAGGAACCATGCTATAAATAACATCCTAATTAGGAAAATATCTATTTGGATACCGGAAAGGATCTGTTATTTTCTCAGGGTGAGTGTCTTTCTCACTGACACAGATCTCCATCCCGCCATGACATCCCATTTTATATATTTCTCATCCTTATTCTTTTGTAAACAGAGAGCCCACCCAATGCAACAGAAGGCTTTCTGCTGGTTCTTAGAGTATCTCAAGGATACCGAAGTAATAATAGTGATTAATAATAGCTAGCATTTGTATAGTATTTTCAAGTTCGCAATGCACTTTTCAAATACCTTATTTGATCTTTGCAACAACCCTGTGAGCTAGGTACTGCTATTATCATCATTTTTACAGATGAGGAAAGTGTGGCTGAGAAAAGGTAAGTGATTTGCCCAGGGTCACAAGTGCCCAAGGCAGATGATCTCCCTGACTACAGACTCAGTGCTCTATCCACTGCACCACCTTGTTCAAACTCTTGGGCAATGCATCTATTGTCTTTCATCCTTACTGTATAACTGGTTCACTCAGACGTGTAATTGATGATGTCTCTTATGAAAATAATGATTGGGGGTATGTAGCACTTTCAGGTTTGCTTGCTGCCTTACAAAGATCATCTTATTTGAGCTTCAATTCTATAGGTATTATTATTTGCACTTTATAGGAAAAGAAACTGGGGCTTAGAGATTTTAAGTGACTTTCCCACAGTCACACAGCTCATTAAGCATAGGAAGGATGATTTGAACCTAGGTCTTCCAAATTCAGCACCCAATCTGCTGTACCTCAGCTGCAAGTCAAGATTGGATAAGATATGGCAGGATAATACTCTGGGTGTGTTTTTCCATTTCCCGATTGGGAAACCTACAACTTTAATTTTTAGTTTCCTCAACTATATAGTATCATTGAGTAATGCTGATATTAAAAGGCTAGACATAGCAAGCATCTTAGAATCTTAATTCTTAAAATTAATTGTTAAAATGATATATTGTTAAATGTTTATAGATAATTGAACTGTTTTTTAAAAGAATAAATGAGTGTGGCAGGTCAGTTGTCTTTTTAAAAAGTCTCAAAGCACAAGGAGTGAAAAACCTAGCAACTGCTCGATTCATAGCATTTTAGATTTAGACCCAGAAGGGACCTTAAAGGAAATCTAGTTCAACTCTCATTTTACAGATAAGGAAACTGAGGGCCAGAGAGAAGTTAAGTGACTTCCCCAAGGTCATATGGATGAACAACATAACATAGCCACTAGGATTACAATAACGCCAGAACCAGTGCTTGTTATATTGTGCCATACTGATCTTATACAAAGTTTCTAGGGGGAAAAGGGCCTTTGACGCTGATAGGGAACTTAGCCAGAGTAGCTTAGCTGTTCAGATCTTTGAGTTCACTGCTTGTTAAATCCAAGCACCCCAGCACCATTTCTGGCTTGAAGGACAGGAGTTGTCAGCCTTGGCTGCAGATTTCATCTCAGTAAATGCTTCTGTGTAGCTTTATTTAAATGGATGGGGTTCTTTTGATTCTATACTTAGCATTATCACACTTTTTTGCTCAGTTCAGACAGGCTGGGTTGATTATCATTAAAGTATTATTTATTTCTATTTTATTAAGCCCCTTTTTACATTCATGTTACAGGTTAATTTATACTTTTATTTCATGCACTACTTGGCTTTACTGATTAATATGCCCCATGGCATTCAATAAAGCCAGGCAGTGGAGGAAATAAGAGTGGTATTAATTTCTAACATTGCTATAAATTTGCCTTAATAAAACTAGCTCAATAACACTACAGTAGTAATACGATAGATGCCTCCAAATTGTCAGCAAAGATGCCACTGAACAACAAGATTTTTTGTTCCCTCTTCTTTGAATTTTAAATTGCCAAGTACCTTTTTCTTGGAGTATGGAACAGAAACGAACCATGGTTATAATATATTCTTTGTTTTTCTCTTTCAAAGGTAATCTAACAGTTGACATAATACTCTCCTACACAGCTCCCCATCTGACTTAATCTAGCAGTCCTTATCAAGTTTTTCATGTAAATGAATATAGGTTCATAGGTCTCTGTAAGAAGTCAAGTTTTAGTCATGTATGTATTTTAATAAAGATTAAATTTCTATCTCCAATACTGATACAATCTTTTTTAAAGGGTTCCAAAGTCCATTGCCTTCAGAGCAATTACTTCTGTGAAATTTGTAGATATGAAATTGATGGAGAAAATGTATGTCCTAGAATATCCTATGGTAAGTCAAGAATGTTAAGAGTTGACTGGGGATTCCTCATCTGAGAATGGGACATCATGACTCAGGCCTTGTGTCTCATATCTTTCCATTTAGCCCTTAGGCTACATTTGTTCAAATAAATTTAGTAAGAAGATTATCAGGAAGACTGAAAGAGCTAAGGCTCTATGAATTTCTAGTGAAAGAAAACAAATAGCTGAAATATATATTTTTATTTTTTTAGCTCCTTTGCTAAGCGGCTAAGCCTATTTATTAATGCAAGTTGGGAGAGAAGACGTTTAAGTCTGGTGATGCAAATAACTTGACAAACATTTAAGCCAATTTTATATACACACAGGAAGTTCCATGAAGTCTTGAGGCCTATATGTGAAGGCAAGAGGAATCCAAGTCCTGGTCTCTCCCTTGATAGGTTCAGACAACAGAATCTTTGGAAACTTTAGAGAATCAGGATCAACTGGTTCCAGCCCCTTAAAACTCTAAGCAAGGGGTGGAGACTGACTCTTCCAGGCCAGTGCTTAGGGATAAATATTTTTGTTATCCCATGACAAGAGACATGTTAAGGCAAAACAATGGAGATTCAAAAATGTATTGACTTTGTTATATTATCAAAAGGGTTCAGTTTTTAACATTCTCTCCAAAGAAAAGAAGGTAACATATTTCTTCTTTGTGATTCATACATTACTCAGAGATTTCTGGCTTCCTGGAATTCTTAGTGCTCTCTCAGCCCTAACTTTCATACAAAATACAAGTGTAACTGATTTATCTCCAGAGGTTCTATCTTTTTTATTTTGGTTCCATCTTTTTGAAAGTGAACAGACACCTTTACCTGGCTAATTAAAAAATGCAGACAAACCAAAACAACACCTTGCACTTTACGTATCACAGGATCAGAATTAAAGTTGCAATAAAAAGTAACATGGATAAAATTCAAGAAAATAATTGTGACTTGACCTTGCAATTGAGATTAGCACTGGAAATTCCACTGAGTAGATTCCTGAACTCTTCTGTGATACTTTTCCCCCTATATTCATCATTCGCAGAGTCTGTGTCCAAGGTGGGTTCCACACAAAATTATGGAATGGTTCCTTTCTGTTTCTTTCTTTCCTCCCTCAATATTCCTATCCTCCCCTCTCACTCTCACCTCCAAATTTTTGTAGCACCTCTTTAGTCTTCCACTGATTTCCTATAGCCTTGTATTCTCCTCAAGGAAGTGATCTGATAGATATATTTACACTAAGGTGTTAATGACTTACTTCTAGAAAGATACGCCCTGCCTCCTCCCCTTAAAAACAAAAAACTTGGTGTTTTCCAAGGGGATTATAGAGACAGGACAAACTTAATTCAAAAGAATGTATTATGAAGGATAGAATTTGAGAAATCAGTAGTGAAAATGTTTTAGTGTGGGAAAACATTTTGAGGGTATAGTTTCCAAGTTCTATAAATTCTTATAAATCAAACAATACAGAGAATGGAGAGCAATTCTTCTCATGTGGAAAAATTTTGTCGAGTCCGCTGTTTAGTGACTCTTCTTGCCATTCACACTAGACTAGGGTCTGGTGGATTTTAACTTTGATCAAATTGACTTAATGGAATATATTTTTGAGTCAGACAAAATGAATTCAGGTCTCTTAGCATTTTTGAGTTGTTGAGACCAAATTTTCATTTTCTTAGGTTTCACTGAGCCCTCGTTTTTTAGGTGTCTGCTAAACCTTTTTTTGAAACCTTGAGCTTCAAAAGTCAAAGAAAAACCAAAGAGACAAAAGAATCCTATTACTGTTTACAAGCTAAAACTATCCCTTTCTAGCTCATAAAATGAGAAAACCTAAGGATTATGTTTCCTTATTCTTCAACTACCTTCTCACCTCCCCCCCCCCCCAAAAAAAAAGATATAAAGGGACTTCAAGGAAAAAAATGATCAATCTACCCAGGGTCTCTAACAATGTTTGAAAATGTTTAAAGTGCATAGGAATGCAAACACAAGGAAAAAGCCCAGAAGTCCCTAGACTTGTAGCTGTACTAGCCCCACAAAGTTACTTTTCCAAAGAGAAAATCCTTCAAAGCTTCCAAGAAGGTCTCTTGCATGCTTTGGCCTGAACTTTTTCTAAATAGGAACTTAGGGCAGGATAACAATCAGGTAGTAATTTAATTGTGAGCAGGAGAGGCTTCATGTACAATGAGAAGAGCACTGGATTTGGAAGGAAAAGAACAAGCATTTATTGTTCATTGTGTACCAGGCACTATGCAAAATGCTTAAAAAATAATCTCTTTTTAAATTCTCACTACAATTCTGAAAGGTGTTCCCCTTTTAGAGTTGAGGAAACTGAGGCATTCAGAGATTTAGTGACCAGCCTTTCACGGTTATATCTGAGGCTGAATTTCAACTCAAATCTTCCTAATTCTAGACCCAATCCTCTTGTACCAACTAGTTCCCAGAAGAGGGAGAAACAAGAAGATGAGAGTTTAACGCCTGCCCTTATAGTAAATGAGCTGTATGTTCTAGGACAAGTCACTTAACCTCAGTGGGGCTCAGTTTCCTCATCTATAAAAAGGAGTTTGACTAGCTGATCTTTGATATCTGATTTAATTGACCAGATTTATGCTGTATATTCAGGGCACCAAGTAAAGCAATAATTTATATAATAATATAATATATAATAATTATATAATAAAATGTTTATGTGTAAATATATTTATATACACATAATAAATATATTTATACTAGTATAAAGTATAGTATAAATATATATTTATACTAGTAAAAATAGAGTTAATTATACAGTAGATGATACGATATATTAATATTACCATATCAACAATATATTATTTAAATACATATTAATAATAATAAGTATAATAATTTATATTTATATAAGAATTTATCGTTGGTGAAGTTTGGATATTTGTTTAGCTAGGTGAAGGACTCAAAGGGTTTTTATCATTGTGGCCTAAATTTATGTTTTATTTTGGAGGTGACATAACAACAGTGACATGGTCATAGACCTTCTTTAGAAAGCCCACTACAACTCTCTATCTGAAGGGGATAGGAAAAAAAAATCTAGCTTATTCTGTGTTAAATTAGTCATTATAAAAGGATTTATTCTCATTAGGCTATGGTCAGTTAAAACTCCTAGAGTTCCATAGATTTAGAAAATTTTCCAAATGAAATGGAAAAGATCAGGTTGAATTGGTGAGAAGTGTCATACATTGAGATGAACGCCGTTTCTATATACGGGGAAAAGGCAATGAAATCTTTTTTTTTAGTATGCCCCCTTCCCGTTCTAAGATTCTTTAAAAACATTTTTTCAATTAATTAGTACTTACTGAGAAGCACCATTTCAATAAAGGGTGGGGAAGTTATATGTAAATGACATGGTCAAAGATGAAAGGGGAGTTTACATGACTGAATAATTGTGGTATCTTGGGAAACATTTTCACTTTTGAAAGGATCACAAAACTCAGCTTTATCAATGTGTGAAACCATTGACACTACAAAAATGAGTGACTATTTTCTTTTGGCATTATTTGAGGAAGGTCCATAGGATGTACTTTATACTTCCAGCTGATCATTTGAAGAAGTAATAGGCATGGGTATGCAGATACCCATACAGAAATAAAAATCTGCATATGTGTAGAAAGTAAATAATGTATTTTTATTTGGTCAAAATTTAAACGTAATAATGATGGAAAATGTAAGATTGAGATACTTCAGACCTTATTTCTTAATGATGCACATTAAGTTTAGGAAATGAGCAGAAGAGGCAGTACTAAAACACATACATGTATAGCATTGTCTTTTCATATGTGGGGCAGCTAAGTGGGTCAGTGGATAGAGCGCTGGACCTGGAGTCATGAAGACATCGTCCTGAGTTCAAATGTGGCCTCAGATACTAACTGTGTGACCCTGGGTAAGTCACTTAACCCTGTTTGCTGCAGTTTTTTCATCTGTAAAATGAGCTGGAGAAAAATGGCAGACTACTCCAGTATTTCTGCCAAATGGGATCACAAAGAGTTGGACATGACTGAAACAATAGATGCATCTCCCCCCTTTAAGCATCTACCTTAAAGAATTAGTACTCTTTGAAAAACAAGTATATTATTTGCATACTACAGCATTCTGTAGTATGACTTAACTGTCCTTTGTGCCATTACTAATACATTTCCTGTTTAAGGAAATGACTTTTTCTTTTACACAATAACTGAAACTTCAAACTAAACTCTATTAACTTTTATTACATCTTATCTGACCACGGCCTCCCTGAGTATGGGCACTAAAGTGTGGAATACGTTTGTCACCATAACTCAGTTGTCATTTGCTCTTGACTAATTAGACATTTTCCCTGGTGAATTTAAGCAGCTCATATTTGACTTTGGACTGGAGCCTTCAGGAAAAAGAAAATATTTTTGGTAGGGGGGAGGCAGGAATAGGGAAAGTAAACCTTAAGGAGAAAGAAAAAAAACCTTTACTTTTGGTTTAATTTTTGAATTGATATATGTTAAAAATTGTCTTCCTTCTACAAATATTAAAGTATTATTATTTTTAAAAATATAAAAGATAATATAGATATAAATATGAATTAAAAGTCAACACTATATTACAGTTTTATTCTAGGGTTAATAAGAATCAGATTATTATCTTCAAGCAGTACTCTGTTCTACCCAAGTATTTTTCTATCACTTTTTCTTGGACCATTGCTTTATTAAAAAACTTTAATATCTTCTGTTTTTATGTAACTTTCATTTCCAAACATATCCCTCCTCTTACGCAAAAAGTCACACTTTGTTATCAAGAATAAAAAAAGGCAACTCAGCTAGACTGTTGAACACAGACCATGTAGCAATATCCGCAGTCCCACCCCCATAGCCCCCTACCTTTGCAAGTATATTATCTTTTCTTCCTTTTAAAAAAATCACTTATTTAAATCCACCATCCTCATCACTTTAGTTGTAAAATTAAGCATAGAAAATATGAACGACAAAGGTAACATGATTAGGGTTTTGGTTCACTTATATTGCATATTAAAGGAATGTTCCATGAATAAGTATGTGAATATGTGATTTTAGGGAAATTTTGAAATATTGTATTAAAAACAACTTTTTTTGTTTATGGAACAACATAAAGGCCCTGTGGCAGAATTTGTCCTAATCTCGACTGTAACAATCTATGTTTAGCAACAGCCAGGTGGCACCATAGTGCACAGAGTGCCAGGCCAGGAGTCAGGAAGACCTGAGTGAAAATCCAGTCTTAGATACATACTAGCTGTATGACCCTGGGCAAGTCACTTAATCTCTATTGGCCTCAGTTTTCTCATCTATACAATGGGGATAATTATAGCACCTACCTTCCAGGATTGTTGTGAGGAGCAAATAAGATAGTATTTTAAAAAAAACAAAAACATTTTAGAGGAGTCAAGTCAGGTCTCAGCTTTCAATCAGAAAATGAGAGGGGACAGATTGAATGATCTCTAAAGTGCTTTCCAGTTCTAACATTTGATGAGCATACTCAGAAATAGACATACCTATTCTGTATACATATATTCATAGATTTACATAAATTATTAAGGTTTTAAACTTAAAGCACAAATACTTTTATTTCGTTACTGTGGAAGTCTCTGCTAGACTGACTCTTTGACACAGGTCCTTAGTAGCACCTGTTATAAAACAAAAGTTCTCTTTAGTGTTGAAATGGTGTGGAATACGAGGATCCAGTTACCTAGGGGTAAACTCCCTCCATCCACAGCTAGTAAGTATTAGAAGCAAGACTTGAACCCAGGTTCTGCCAGGTTCTAGGTGCAAGCCCAGCTTTCCATCTAGAATGATAACAGTGTAGTATCCCTAGCTGCCTGCCATGATGAACTATATCATGATCCAAATATCTGATGTGAGAATTCCTTGCATCTACAACCAATTGGTATCAGAGGTGGGCTTTTGAACCCAGGTTTTTGTGATTCCAAGCCAGCACTCTATCCATCATGACCAAAATCATTCCCTGAAAATAAAGCCTGTATTCATTGCATATTAAGTTACACAGCCAAAGTATTTTGGGATAGTTAAGTTAAAAAAGAAAAAAAAAAA
Organism: Pseudocheirus occidentalis; assembly: GCA_028646575.1. Lineage (NCBI taxonomy): Eukaryota > Metazoa > Chordata > Mammalia > Diprotodontia > Pseudocheiridae > Pseudocheirus > Pseudocheirus occidentalis. The sequence goes on along the minus strand of CM053596.1, from coordinate 185,164,028 downwards.
GAACTGCCTGAATGGAGCAGCTGGGTGGCACAGTGGATAGAGTCCCAGGTCTGGAGTCAGGAGTTGTGAGTTCAAAAGTGACCCCAGACCCTTCCTAGCTGTGTGACTCTGGGCAAGTCACTTAAACTCTGCCTCAGTTTCCTCATCTGTAAAATGTGAGATAACAATAGCGCCCACTTCCCAGGGATGTTGTGAGAATCCTGAGATAATCGTTGTAAAGCACTTAGTGCAGCAGCTATTACATAGTGCAAAGGCTACATGAATGTTAGCTTGTTGTACTGTAGGAATATTAGCCATCATTGTTCTTACCATTAAAATGGAAAGGTCTCAGAAAAAGAAAGAACAAGTACTATATGAGTTATGAATAAATTAAAAGTAATTACTTTTTCTTTTGATGTGAATGGTTGTGAGTGATCACTCTGATTTACAACAGCGATGATGACTGGCAATAATCATAGGAATCTGCTCTAGGCACAACAGTCAAATAGTTTATTTTTGGTGCCGAACCCCTCATCATTCTAATTTCCCACCCTCGTTCCTCTTTCCTTATAAGTTTTGGATTTAGGGTCAAAAGACCTGGGTTCTAATCTAAGGCTTGTCACTTCCTGTGAAGTGTGATGTTTGGTAAATTAGTTAATCTCTCTGGATCTCAGTTTTCCTATCTGCAAAATGGGAGCGTTGTATTGGTGATCGCTAAGATTCCTTCAAGTTCTGAAGCTGCAATACTAGTATATTTTCCATGTCTTTTTCTTCATTCCCAACCTCAGGCTCCCAGAATCTTTAATGCCAATTTATCTCCTAAATAGATTCAGATAAATTCTTTCATGCTAAAGCATAATTGAAGGGTTAGGCTTAATAGGTAACTTCTCATTATTGCATTTTAATAGGAAATAAAGTTATTATTTGACTTTGGCTAAAGGATTGAAACTACAATTGTGGAATTTCAAACGTTACCTGATATAGGAGGGATGTATGGCATTTTTTTAGACAGGAATGTCTACACCCCTGAAATCACCTGTTCTGTTTATTTGTAATATCAGTCTTCAGTGAAGAACTTTCCTTAAAATGAATAAATGTTAAGTGGAACAAGTCAAGGATGAAAACAGTTCCTACCAAACCTCCTATTTCCCCTAGTTCTTCCACTCTATTGTTCAAAAGTTTTGCTAAATAAAGCAGGCTTGTGGCTTCTCATCCATTAGACCTTTTTGTCAGCAAAGTAGTTTCTTTTCCTTCCTCTGTCCACACCTTTAATCTTCTGAATACTCTTTTGTTTATAGTTCATTCTTTGAAGAAGAAAATATTGCCAGCTTGAATACTTTTAGCACTGTTTAAATAACTTATTAGTTTTGTATAACATAAATCTTACTGACTTATTCCAGTTTTAGAATTCCATTTTTTTTGTAAAAGCAGAACACAAAATGTAATAATATCTTTTAATTTGATTTTTATTATGAACTTTATTATAAATAATCATAAATAACTTGGTATTTGGAGAAAAAAGATTAAGAAACTATGAGCTGTTATGTACAGTCTGTTTTTTTAAAATTTATTTTAAATTTAACATAGTAGTGACAAAGTCACTTGATTTGTTTGTGTCCTTTCTGACTTCTTTTTGCTTTCTTCTGTGCTCTTTCAAAATGCTTAAGCAAATTTTGTTGTTGTTCAGTCATCTCAGTCATGTCTGACTCTTTGTGACCCCATTGGGAGTTTTCTTGGCAAAGATGCTGGAGTGGTTTGTCATTTCCTTCTTCAGCTCATTTTACAGACGAGGAAACTAGAATGAACAGAGTAGGTGACTTGCCTAGGGTCATGCATCTAGTGTCTGAGGTTGGATTTGAATTCACATCTTCTTGACTCTAGGCCTGGTTCTCTATCTACTGTTCCACTTAGCTGCTTGACATAATTAAATAATGACTTAGTTAAATCCCAACCCTCTACCCCCTTTGTATTTCTACCACTACATAGTACCTTGCCTCCCCTCCCTCAGAAGCTCTCCCCTGTAAAAGATTATGATGATCAAGCAAAATAGTTCAACACATTGGTCATATCTAAAAAATGTATGTTTTCATACACCTTTAGTACAATGCTTCATCATCAGTTTCTGGATATTTGATTGGTACCCGGAGGATCAGAATTCTGAAATCATTCAAAGCTGTTTTTTTCCCTTTACATTTTTGTGTTCATCATGTACACTGTTTTCCTTGTTCTCTTCATTTCACTCCGCATTGAAATTATTTCTTATAATATTTCCTCTAACTAATAACCATTTACACTATCAAATCACATAAACAGCATAAATAGTAAAGGAACGGTAAAAATTGTCATCATCATATTGGAAATCTTTAACAACGTTGACATAAAGATCTAAAGTCAAATTCAACAAACATTTATAAAGCTCTTACTGTGTGACACACTGAATGTAGTATCCCCCACAGGAGAAATATAGAAAAGACAAAATTACAAAAATGCAAGAAAAAAGCAGGATACTACCTAATGGAAACAGAGTTAGAGAATGATCAATACAGGAGAGGCTGGGCCAGGAGGGAGGTGTACCTTGAGACAGATTGCAAAGGCTGAGATGAACATACTGGTGTCTAAGAGAAAGGTGAAGATACAGTTACATATGTGTGATACAACCATAAAGGAGATAAAGCACCATCCCTTAGAGGATGATAAGGTTTGATAGGTATAAGAATTGGGAAGGGGAAGAAGATAGAGAAGAAAAGGCAAAGAATTGAATCAGTTGAGGGGAGTATTATGTGAACAGTTTCTTTGAAAACTATGACTGGATTAAAGTATATCCATGACCTAACAGAAAAAAGTAAGATATGAATTCTGCTTCCTGACTGATTGTGAAGTTAATTAAATGTATCTGTATAACTGAATGACGGTTTGCGTTGTCACAGGAAAAATAATAGCTACATTTTACTGAAATTAATATTTCCTTTGTTTTTTTTTACTTATACACAGAAGAATGGCAAATGAGTCTTTTACATTTTAAATTTGTATTGAAATATTGATTCTTGGAATCCATCTAAGGAGAAGAATTTAAATAAGTGACTTTTTGGGGGGCTTACGACCCAATATTTATTTTAAAGAAGTTGAAACCAGAGGCAAAATTAATTGTGGACTCTGAGTCTTCTCTCTCTGAAATTTAGGGATAAAGGAACACTTGCTAGCATCATGTATATAGCTCTTTAAGCTCATTTACACATCAAAACTGGTTTGATCCTCATAATTCTATTTAAAGCTTTGAATGAGATCAAGTCTTTGAATGAATATCATCTTATGATCCTGCTTTATCTTTGGCCCTTCTCTTCTTAAATTCATCACTCTCTCTCCCCGTCCATTCTCGTTCTGCCCACTCCCTTCCCACCCCCCAAAATAAAAAGAATTTTCCAGGTCAAGAGGCTCCACTAGGTGGTGCCCGCACCCATTGTTCTATGTATCCAGGGATTAGGCCTGAGCACTTCTTTCTGGACAGCTACTACTGACTGCTGCAAAATCAGAACCAAAGCAACCCCAACCCCAAAGCAAAACAAAAAGGAATAAAATAAATTGCAGGAGGGGTTGAATAAGATCATTATGACTGATGTGGAATAGTCACTTCCAAATATTCTCTCAAAATGCAATAAATCTGATCCTACTTGAAACAATTACTGTAATAAGATCCGCCGGGCAGGGGGCAATGACGGTGTTCTGGTTTATAATCCAAGCACCGCTCTGCTTCAGTACTGCTCAGCCCGCAGCGGCTCCATCTCCAAGGCAAGCGCGAGCACGGGCGGGTCCTCTGGTCCCCTGGTCCCCTGCACCCCTGCAGCTGGCAAACCTGCCTGCGGTTGGGAACGCGGGCACTTGAACGGCAGCCCTGAGCTTTAAGCAACGCCCCTGCCTTTGATGGGAAAGGGGAAAGAGGCACCAGGGAGGGAACAGAGAGGGAAGAGATCATTTTAATACTAAGCTTTCACCCAGGCACAATTCTCTTTCTCGTTGACCCTGGAACATTTTGAATACTGCCTAACGGATATGGCCGGATCTAGATATAAATAGATATAAATAGATATAAATTATAGGAAATGAAAGTAAGGGGTTTTGTTTTTCTTTTGAATGGAATTAGACTTTTTCCTATACTTTTATAGGAAGTAGAGGAATGTTTATTTAATTTTTTAAAAGTAATTTTACATGTTCACTATTTTTAAAATATAGTTCTGTTCCTTTCATTCGAAAGGAGGACTTTAATATTTTCCTTACTTTCTGCAGTTTGGAATTTATCAAGTCAATTTTACTTCTTACACAGTTAAAAAAACAACACATTGTTATGAGAGGCACTGGAGACAAAAGCTAATAGAAATTAAGTAACAAATGAGAATCAATTCTATATCAGGAATAATCATTGTATAAAACCTCTTCCTTAGTTAAGTAGGTACCTTTCGCCTTTCAGTGCAAGGACAAAAATGTTAGTGATACTTAAACAAATTTGACCTACTTTGGCCCAACAAACAAAAGGTTTATTTGAGGCTCCCTGAAGATTATTGGACTCTGGAGAGTATTTTTCTCTGTAATTCAGGTTGGGGACTGCGCTCCCATCAAATGAACTAGGCAGTTGCTTGTTGATCCGAGCAAAATTGTTTCCATTCCTGGATTCAATATTTGTCGGCACCGTTGTTGCAGGGTTTTCTTGTATTTAAATCTACTGTGGAAGCAAATTGTATTTTTAAAATTTCTTCTTCCTTTATCCCTTCTCATTCCCCCCTCAAATAGTAATGATAACAGAGATGAGTGGGCATGGCTAAAACCTACCAGGTTATCCTTTCTCTTTTAATTAGGACATTGAGATAGTAGCCATATTACTGGAATATGAAATCTGACGACAGTCTCAGAATTGATTTGGAAAGATACTTTTTGTGACTTTTAACAAAAAATTTCATAGCTTTTCCCATGGATCCCATTAGATAGAATAGGACAAACTGAAGCCGTATTCTATTTTAGAGCAGAGCCAGTATAGTGGACTTTAGCTTGTGATTGCTTGTTGTTTTGAAGAGGGAAACTGTCCAAAATCAGTATGTTCCTTTATCCAGCAGCAAGACATCTTTAAAATGAAGTTATTTTTCTAAGCTTCACTATGTTCTTTCAACTTACAGCTGAGGAAAAGCCAATTTCTGGCATATGTTACTAGAAAAAAAATCTTGGAATGACAGAAGGGATGGCTGAGAAACAGATTAAGGCAAATAATATAAATCTCTAGGAGCAATACACTTTTCACCTCTGGGTGCCACTGTTCAACTGTTTCTTGCTTTTTATGACTGTTTGAAAGCCCAACATTTCCCGTAGAAGTATTCCTGAAAGAATCTGTTAAAGAGACATTTCCTCTATTTCTGTTCTTCTGCTATATTACCCCCTCCCTTTTTTTGCACACAGATGTAAATCCAGCATGGTTGTGATTTGCCACTTTAATTACTAAAGTGATGACCAGATATATTGAGCACTGATTGTACGGACAGGTTAAAAGTCAGACTTCATTCTCACTTGGAAATAAATCCTGCATTTATCTTTTTTGCTATAAACCTAAATATTGCACACATTTAACCAGGTCAATAAATAAAACCATAGAGGGATTTTGTTTTAATTTGCAACTATTTATCTCTCTCGGTTTAATTCTGTAATAGAACTTTCAAAAAATTTTTGGTAGAAATCACTTTTACAAAGAGGGGAAACGAGGTGAAGAAACTAGGGATTTAAAATGCAATTTAAAGAACTTCACTAACAGATTTTATTTTTGATTAAATTTTAAAAATCTTAACTACTTCAGTACTTGAAGGCTTTAAAAGCAATCCTATATATGTATCTTGAGGTGTTTAATCGTGGAGTGTGATGATTTTAAAAGAGATAAAAACATTAACAATGTCTGTAGTTCACCAAAATGTATGAGTAACCTTTTACTTCTAACAGTGCTATAAATTAATATGTTGTGCCAACAGTTTGTCTCTGATTATTTACGTTTTAAGCCTTGAAGTATATCTCAAAACTCAGAGGCTGGGGAGGCTCTACTGGCAAAGTTAATTTTGCTTTATAAATCTAAAAAAAAAAAGCCTTGCTGACTGTCATATTCCCCTTTTAACTATCCTCAAAGCAAAATTATCTGCTTATTTTTATAGTAAAAAATTAATTTTTTCTTCTATTTCTGTTTCTTCCAAACTGAGTCATGGTAAGCCTCAGTATCTCTCTCAACTGGCCAATAATAATTTGCATTGGGGTAAATCAAGCAACTACTGGAAATTATAGATTAACCCTCTACTGTTACAGGATTGGGTTTGCAATATTTTTACTGGGGTCTGAGTAGAAATCAGTGACACATGAGAATGAAGCTGGCATATCTGCACAGCAAGACATTCACTAAGCCTTGCTTGGATTAGGAGCTTCTACTAATATTTGTGAGGCAGGCACCTCAGTTCAATAGAAAGAATGTTGGATTTGGAAGAAGAGGGCCGGGGTTTGAATCCTAGGATTTTTACTTAGTGTGACAGATGTTAGGCAGCTTACTTAATTTCCTTGGACCTCAATTCCCTATTTTTTTAAAGAGAATATTGTACCAGATCATTTTTATGGTCCCTAACAATTTTAAATGTATGACTTTACTTATTGCTTTGAAGGTAGGTAGTTGTGTCTGCAAATAATTGGAAGGACTATATTTTTTACGATTTAGACATTAAGCTGAAAGTAAGCATTTGGGGACTGTCTTTCCATCTGCACTATAGACTATTTCACCATAAGCAATGAAGACTTATTAGAACCTCTAATTCTTCCTTTCTATAATATTAGATCAACCACTTTAGTCACAAAGAGGTTTAGTTGGTCAAAACTAGTAGTTTAACTGGCTCATTTTTCCTTCAGTTGTTTAATTGAAAAATTTGGTTTTTGGTGTGGTCAATTTTGGAGTCCATCTCTATCTATGGTTTGCTCTATCTATATTAAAGTAATTTCTAAAGTCATTATTAATTGCAGCTACATTTAAAATGCATTTTTGGTACTTTTTATATTGGTATTGTAAATTGGTTTTTATTTTAAAGGTATTCCTTTGCCTAAAAAAGTATTTGATTAGAAGATCGTAATTACACCATAAGTTGACAGTCTTGGGAGAGTTTGTGGTAGAGAAGCTCCAAGGCCTCCTCAGCTATTAATTTTCACATTAAAGGGCCCCTTCCTTATATCATTGGGCTATCCTTTTGGAAGGATTTTTTTTCCTCCTGGAAAAAAAATACTTATTGATTGATGGGGTGGAGTGATAGTTGTGGTGGTGGTAGCAGAGGCATTGTGTGAGGGTTATTAGCCATAGTTTCTACAAGAGGCAAAGTCTGTTATGCACCAAATGTTTGTTTAGAAGACAGTGTCAAAGCATCCAACAGAAAAATGAAAACTTCTATTGATCCCTTGATTGTTTTTTTCTACGTAGCATCCAACAAGTATTGATCTCCCACTGAACTCCCACTCCCATTGAACTTCCGGACTGACTTGTTGCTTCTTTATCTTAGACCTAGAGAGTCATGCTAGCAGATAGTGGGGCTAGCTTTGTGAAAGGTAGTAAATCTGTTAGAACCATTTTCATCATAACACAGCACATTTCTTTCACTTCTCTAATGTGGAAAGAAACCACATTATTGTGATGTCCATAAATTGTAGGCCATATTAAAATTATATATAGTAATAGGATTAAGGGGCAGCTGGGTGGCACAGTGTATAAAGTGCTAGACCTGCAATCAGGAAGACCTGAGTTCAAATCCAGCTTACTAGCTGTGTGACTCTTGGAAAGTCACTTAACCCTGTTTGCCTCAGTTTCCTCATCCGTAAGATGAACTGGAGAAGGAAATGGCAAAACCACTCCATTATCTTTGCCAAGAAAACCCCTAATAGAGCCATGAAGGGTCAGACACAAGTGAAACAACTGGACAACAACAACAGTGATCAATAAACAAGCATTCAGATAACTCAGAAGGCACTTGGTTGGATATCTTAATGGCTTTGACTTAGAACTTAGCTTCAAAGGCACTAAAAGGATCCTGTTATTGCAAAGGAGAGAAGAGAATGGATTTTAAAGATACAGCTCTGTGGAGACAAGTAGAGAGTAGCCAGTGCATTTGTATCCATCTGTTAAAGCAATCATTTTATTGCATTATTATGAAAATATGGCCTTATGGGAGAAGACTTAAGTCTCCACTGTCATGTGAATAGTGCTTCTGTTTTACGGCCCTCTGTTTTACATTTCTTGTGTCATTATTTATTTATTTATTTTGGAGGGTGTTCTGCAGTACCACATAATAACAACCAGGATAGAGCTTTTACCCTGTGGAACTCAATGAATAATTATTATTGATTAGTAGCGTACATATCACCTTTAAGTAGACACAGTTCTATTTTCATTTTAAATCCTTTTTCTTCAAGCTGTAGCATACAGACACTTTCATAATGTTTCATCTCCTTCCATGATAAGGTACTCCAAAAGTATACGCTGTTAATAGGCTCTTTAGTAATACTTTCTGGGTAATAGGCTCTTTCTACCAGGGTATGTGTAAAAGCTTCAAATGAAACAACCCATTAAAACATGAACTTCCCAGGGAAGTTATGCATTTTTTTTTCAAGTTTGTAAAGCATTGGAAAATCCCAAGCAATTGAGAGTTTTTTTTTTAATTAACTTTATCCTGGGAACATGCAGTCCAGGTTTTTGGAATGGGAAATATAATAAAGGTCTGGTCAAATGTGAAGCTGGTAAGGCACTAAAGTGCGTAAGTGGAAACTTTGAGGAAACTGGCAATGAGAACCTGGAAATCGAGCAGTCATTTAGGCTTTACTCCACCACCCTTTGTATGTGTGAGTACAAAGGAGGGACCTGGCATGACTGTGAGTCAGAACTCTCCTCTCAGGAACTGAGGGGACAGAGATTCCCAGCATCTGTTTCCTTAACTATCACCCAGAGGATACTGGTGGTAAATCACAGGGAATAAAAATAGAATCAGAAGTGAACCTACAAACAAATGAGATGGTGTAGATATTTGATAGTGATTTGGGCTCTAAATCAGACTCTAAGTTTTTTTTATTGGCTAACTGGATAGATATAAAATTCATTTTTAAAACCTCAATGAAATCTAACATTGATATTTAAAAAAAAATATTGGGTAAAATGTGGGTCTATGGTAAAGAAAAATTTCCTGAATTTATTTTTTTGATATTAGATTGAAATAAAACTCTCATTTTGGTGTTTGGTGTTTTTTTGTTTTGTTTTTTGAGTGAAGGTGCAAAAATTGATTTCATTTTGATTGGAATTAAATATGCATTCTTATCAAGCCAGATTCACAGCCCATAATGACATGGATCAGATTTTTGCTTTAGACCTTAGGCAGACTATGGAAAATTATGTTTTAAAGATAAAAAAAAATTCAAGCACCTTACTGAGGTACTGATATTATGAGCCAGTAGGCTCATAAGATCTCTTTACATCTTCCCCCTAGGAAATTTTCTGAATAGAGAAATTGAACAGACTTAGAATTTTTAAAAGTCGTTTACATGTATTATATAGACATATTTCTTACATCTGACACTGTTATAATTCAGTATTAACTTATACATTCAGACTTTCAACAAAAACAGTGGCTTTAATAGATGAGATTAGCAAGTGGTGAAAAGTTCATAGCATTTAATGGAATTGACCCACTAAATTAGCATTGACAACTTTTAGTGGCTATCTTAAATATACATTATTATCAGGAAAGAATTAGTCCAATTAAGCCTATACATTTGGAAGATGCCCATTTTGACCTTGTTCTACTCATTGTGAAAAGTGAAGGAATTTCTGGGTTTATTTAATTTTGGTGCTAAATCAATAGGTTTAGATGACTCTTCTTTGACTTTTTTTTCCCTTGAAAGGAAGCTAACATTTCCTATGAGTAGTACTTATGGCCCCAAAGCCTCCTTGAGGATGATAAATGGGTTTATTAGAACAGTTACACATTGCTGACAAAAAACATAATGTTCAAAGCATAGAACAATGTAATATTCAATAAATACACTGGAGGAATGAACTAGTGATGAGTGAAGATTTCTCAGTATATGTTATGCCAAACTTGTATATTATTGTGTATGCTGAATACTATCTTGGAATATAGACCATACATTTTGGAGTTGGAAGACTCATACTGGACTTGAGCTTAGGGTATATTCAGGCTCACTGTGAAATTAGAAAGATCTGGAATTTTTGTTTCCCTTTTAAGAAATTCTCAAAGATGACGGATTTAGGATGATCCAGAAATTATTTATGATCCATAGTACATTAAACAGACTATTCTATAATTTCCCCCCAAATAATAAAAATACTTTGGAAATAAGCTTGCATGTCCAGATTAATTGAAGCAAAGTTTCCAATGGCAGCTGATTACTAAGATTTATGATGGCATCATAGGATCTTAGGTCTGGAAGGGAAGCTGATTTTATGCAGGACCATATGTAGCCTATCACAGAGAGGTGACAATCCATTCTATTTTAAAATACCTCCCAAGAAAGTTATTCCACTATTTCCTTTGGTATCCCATTGCATCGTTTAAGAGTACACTTAAAAAAACTATCCCCCATACTATTTTGAATCTAACCTTATTCCTTTAATTTAATGCTATAATTTAAACTCATTTCCTCTTGTGAAAGTACACTTTTACTAAATCTATACACATTTTAGGATAATTATTAACTTGTCTTCTTTTCTATTGAAAAGTTGAATAATCTAGTTTCTTATCTTTGTCCTATTTAAAAAAAACCATTAGCATCTTTGTGGTTTTCTCAACCTTCTAGACATTCTTTATGTTCATCTTTAGCTGTGGATCCTTAAATTGGACATGTCATGAAGAGTTTACTATGAGGGAAACATGGTCTCCTAGGTCCCAAGTGTTATATTCTTACATTATCATCCCGCTATCAGGTTCAAAGTAGTACTATGGTGACCTAAGTAAATCCAGGAAATGCATAATTTGTGAGAAGACCCACACAAGAATTACACTGGGTGAGAAGGTACAAGTGGGCTTTGATCTGGTATAGATCAAAGATCTGATCATGGATTCAGAGCTGGAGGAGGCCTTGGAGATTGTCAGGTTCAACCTCCTCATTTTACAGATGGTGAAACAGAAGCCCAGAGAGGTTAAGGGACTGACTTAGTGTCATACAACTTCCAGGTCCAACATTCTAGCTTTCTAGAATCTGCATCAGAGACCACAATTCCATTGTCAGGGGAGCAATGGGGTCAACTCATGTTTGGATGGTTATTTATACTACTTTAACAATACTTAGTGTTTATATAATATTTTAAGGTTTACAAAGGACTTTACAGATGTTTTCTCATTTGATCTTTTCCCAGAGTTTTTGCTGTTTTACTTGCTTATATTCAATTACCACTATGTGTCTTTGTATTTTGCATTTTTCTTCATATATGCTACCAAACACCTTTTTCTTTAAGGAAATTCATTTATTTTGTTTGCTTAGTTGAAAAATTTTCCAGAGTTTGTTTTGAATTTTGTTTCCCAAGGTGCTAATTTTCCCTTCTGCTTCTTTTTTTTTTCCCCATAAGGTGCTGATTTCTCTTCTTGGTACCCTTGTCCACTGCCCAGCATAATGTCACAAAACACCACTTGTTGCAAGCCATCTGGTTGACAAAGTTCCATTCATAACCTCTCTCCTGCCATTTTTGTACATGACTACATAATAGTCATCTGGTCCTGACCTTATTTTCCCAGCATGTCATACGGGACAGAATCAAAAGCCTTTCGAGAGTAAAGATAGATTGATTGCATTAATCATTTCCCCATGATCTACCAAGTTTGCCACTCTGTCATTAAAAAAAAAGAAATTCTTGGCATATAACTGTGGTAGAACAGTCTTTTTAATAAAACTATTCCATTTATTAATGCCCATAGAATCATTTTAGAAATACCTGAAGATAACAGGGCCTTGGTTGCAATTGGACCTTTTATACCTTTCAGGCAGCCTCTCCAGTTTTCCTTAAAATCTTCAACATTGTAGCTATGATGACTTTGTCCCTGTCCTTTTAGAATTGGATAGAAATCAGCAAGACATATATGATTGTTATGAAAAATACAAATCAATCAGATTTTAGGAAGAATATTCAGGATGTACATATTTCCAGCAGTAATGAGTTAAGTACTAATTATGACATAACATGCCCTGTCACTTTAGGGCAAGGTTTAAATTAGCTTCTTTTTATCATCAAAAGTTAGTCATGTCCATCTTTCTTCTATTCAAAACATTTCTTCCCAACATTCATTTGTGTTTCTGCAGCATATGAGATGATCTGAGTGTTTAAAAAAATTTTTTTTTATTCAACCAGGGCATGCTCCCCTGATTGATGGTAATAGAATTACTTTCTATTTCAAATTGATTCTATAAGACTTGTTTGGCCTTGGTTGGTCTTTTGTGGCATGAAAAATGGACGTCTTTATTGGATCTAGTCATATTAGCTGAAGAAACGGGGACCTAAATGTTCAGAAGGTTTCCTGGAAGAAGTTAACACCTACATGTATTTTTGTGATGTTTCATAGAGGTAACTTTGACAGGGGCCTGGCTTCTCTTTCCAGTGCTGTCCCTCAGCTTCTACCTCTGACGAAGAAGGAGAGCAGGGATCTCACAGGGATAGGTTACAGGAGTAACTAATAGAGATTACAGTAAGTCACCCATAAATAACTATGCAGATGCTAAATCACAATACAGCAGTGCCTGTATTGTACACAGCACTTACAGATCCTGCAAGAATATAAGCTAGTGTGAGGCTCTTTTGATGTTCTTTTACTAAGTAGACTTTTATTTGACTCAGTTGTTGCCTCTCTTATAACGGTTTTTGTCTGTGCTTTGATAATATCAAAGCTGTCAAAAGTGAAAAATGTTGTTGGTCATCTGGCTAGTTTGTCTACACCACCAAACATCTGACCAACTGAACTTTTCATTTATTTATTTTAACCACATTTTTAAATTTTAAATTTTTTTAAATTAAAATTTTAAATTAAATTTTAAAAACTTAATTTTTAACTTTTTGCTTAGATATCCAGGGCAAGTAGGCATAGCATTTATGGCCTTTATGGCTGTTCCTGTCATTGTTCTGGGCTTTTAGTTAAACACTAAAGAAATGAAACTGAAGGAGGAAAAATTCACTTAGAGGTAGCATAGACAGTGAAACTTTAAAAGTGTTGGGGGGGAGTAAGTAATTATTCATGTTTTTGTGTTTGTAAGTGTTTTCAGGATTAGGATAATAGGTTTGATATGTTTCAAGTATCCCAGGACAGCATTTATCAGATTTGTCCTCTAAATGTTCACATGTATATTTAATAGTCTGTAAGAAAGACTGATGCAAGACTACATTTTGGAAGTGGGGGACAAAATAGTTCTTGACTTTTGTTCTTTGTTTTTTTTTTTGCTTTAAAAAATCATTGCTAATTGAGGATTGTGAGATTTTGCAACTGGGAGCTGGAGGGTAAGGAGAGATCATTATTTTTGTTTTAAATAAATCAATTTTGTTAATCAGAGATCCAGTGCTATTTTGAAACTGTGAGAAAAGAGAATGGGAGAGCATTATTTAGTTCTGTCAAGTGGCAGCCAAAATTATTAAGTAAATTCGGAAATTTAGAGAATTCCCTCTTAAATATCCTCATGAAAATGAAAGTGGCCCAAAATATAGTGCCTAGGTAGATAAAAACTCATTTGACTTGATTCAATTAAGATAATTGCATTAAATCAGAAATTAAGTTACCATAGAAAGTTCTGGACTCTCAGATAGTCATTGTGAATATTTATGGGAAAGAGATCAGTTAAAAGTCGTATTCTCTAGCCTAGGGGCAGTGTTCACCAAGCCCAAAATGTGATAGAAAGACCTAAACATAAAATACTCTGGGAAAGGAGCTGCTGCTGTGGAAAGGGGAGCATGATGTGAAGAGAAAAATCAAGGTGAATCGTTGGGTTCTGATAAATATAGTGGGGGAGGAATTGAGGTTTTGGTTAAAGAATGCTGGTAAATCTCTGCTCTTACAAAAATAGCATTTGGGGATTTTTGGTGCACATGAGAAGCAGTCGAGTCCTCTGTTTTATTGGTCTCGTTGGGAGGCCCTAACTCCAGTAAACTGGAGTGGACTTGTGTTTATCTGCTTTAGGAGGAGGAGACGTTAACCTTGCCTGAATAACCTTAACCTGATAGCCCTGGGGAATATACAGAATTGTCACCTATTGCCTATGTATCAACTGACTTAAAAAAAATTCTGGAAACTCCAATTACAGTGTATAACATAAAATGTATTTGGCTTTATGCATAGCTTTATTCTGTAATGTGATCCCTGAGACTAGCCTGGAATATTATTAATGCTGTGAATTAAAAAAAAATTAGAGCTAATCTTGACACATCAAAAATTTTATTCCTTGCTGACTTCTTCCACTGGTCTTACCTGTGCATGTACACTAGTGCATCTCCCCACCATGAATCTATTTATCCTTACTAATGACAAGGGCAAAAGAAGGAGTTCTCATCAACCAGTATTTGAGGTAGATGGGTATGTGGATAAAATGGGGCTTCCCTTATGCTGAGTCTGGTCTTATAGTTGTCAGAACCAGAGAATTATGTTAACAAGAGAACCAGGTTGCTGCTTACAGATCAACTTCCTTACACCTGATTTCAGCCTTAGTCTATTGTACCCTCAGGTGTTTTCTACACTAGCAAAAACAAAATATTCTTCGCAAAGTCCTGCAAGAACATAGTGTGTTTTTTTGCTTTTTTTTTTGAGGGCAGTTGGGGTTAAGTGACTTGCCCAAGGTCACACAGCTAGCTTTTTTGTGTGTTAAGTGTCTGAGGCCAGATTTGAACTCAGGTACTCCTGACTCCAGGGCCAGTGCTCTACTCACTGCGCCACCTAGCCGCCCCTCATAGTGTGTTTTTAACATGAGGATATTAGTGAAATACCTTACTGCGCCAGTGTAGAAACACTTATCTCAAGTTTTGGGAAATAGTGTTCTACATCTTCCCTCTGTAGAAATGGGTTCAATTTAGTAATAGAATTCGTTGAAAATAATCCCTGATCACAGATTCAAGAGGTATGAAATTAGCCTTTATAGTTTCAATTTCTATCCTGAGTCACTGTGCTTATGGGGCTGTAAAAAAAGAGATGAGATTGAAATGACCAGGATTGAAAGTAGGGATGTGCTGGGCTGTATTGAGAGAGCTGATTGTTAAATTTTCAGTGTGAACATGTTCTCCTTAGGAACTGGCAAATGTTATAAATCAGAACTTTATTTATTGTTTTGTTGATTATCTTGACTTAAGAAAAGTTATGGAGGAAATGTTAATAATGGGTATGGTCTCTACCATCCCAGTCAGCTAATAACATTTATTAGCACACCTCTGGTTGAAAGGCACCAAATTATTTCACACACACACTTATGCATGTATGCAAGCAAGTGCACACACACACATTTTATTTTCTGAAACTACTGTTAGAAGGCATTAAAGGTCAGCTCTGTTGCTAGCTTGGCAGAGGAACTGTCAGAAATCTGCAGTGTAGGCATTTCTCTATATAAGTATTAATTGGGTGACATAAGATAGGCTGTGTTTGATTGTGTTGGTTTTAGAAGTATGCCTGAATTTACTGCTCAACTGGTACTTTTTGGCTATCTGGAAAATTGGTATCAGTTTTCAAAAAGGCATATTTGTAGAGGCACATTTGCATTTTTATAAATCCATTGCTTCATGGTGCTTATGAAGAAACTTTTAGAAGAGTGTAAGTCAAGTAACAAACATTTATTCAGTGCATACTATATGCTAAGCACTATATTAAGCTTTGGGGATAGGAAGATAGGTAAAAATAGTCCTGTTCTCAAAGAGCTCCCTTTCTAATGGAGAGAGTAGCAATATTCCTGGAAAAGACCCAGATGGTAAGGCTATATATATATATATATATATATATATATATATATATATATATATATATATATATATGACTATGCTACATTCAGCTAGACAAAGTATAGTTATCAAAATGTTAAAAGTTTCAAGTTCACAAGTTCGCTGGGATCCAAGAGTGGATTGTTGTAGACACTAAGAAAGAAGACCTTTGAGAACTTTTGTGGGAGGGGAGGGCACTAATTAATCCAGGAGGAATGCACTGGTTCATCATATGCCATCTCATGGCTGTTGTAGAGAAAGGAGGTCTTGGTACAACCCCAGATTTTTTTTGAGAGGTGTTAAAGGAATATTTAAGGAATTAGACACTTGTACTTATTGAGATCTATGATATTATTTTTAGAAACAAATGAATGAAAAAGCATGTGCTACACTTGCTATATGCCTAGCACTGTGCTAAGTTCTGGGGATAAAAACAAAAAACTGAATAGTCTCTACACTCAAGGAGTTTATATTTTATTAACATGTATATGGGATGGTGGCCAGGGAAGGGTACTTTGGTTTGGAAAGCTGGAGGTATGAATCCATTTACTACCCCACAGTCTCTGTGTCAAGAGAAGGAGCTTAATTGCTTCCTTCTGTGTAGCTCTAGCTGGATTAGTTAGGGTCTGGACACAGCCATGAGTTAAGAGCACAGGACAGTAGCAACTAAAGAGGGGGAACAATCAGGAATCCAGGTCAGCTTCCCAGATTGGGGTCAGAAACAAAGAGATCAGAACTGGAGATACAGCAGAAGCAGTGATTAAAAAAAACCCGAAAAACCAAAACTGAGGCCATGTTGCTAAGACCTGCTCAGAAGCATCTTTGTCATGAAATGAGTGGACAGTAGACAAGGTCTGGAATATAATACCAGTTGTGCAAATGTAAAACACTCTAGGCAAGTCACCATCTTAGAGGAGAGTCAAGAGGGTCCTGAATTGGCTGAATATCTGTACTAGACATGATCTCATTTGAATAAGCCCTGTAAATCAGCAGGGTGGTCTTCTTGGTGGACCTTTATGTTTTTTCTCATATTTAATCACTTTGAATACCCCTTAGACATCCATATTTTCATTAGTCATTCCTACCTTTTTTTAGCTGTTGTCAAAAGTACAACAATAGAATGCTATAGCTAGAAAGGGCCCAAGAGTTTATCTAGGCCATCTAATAGTTTAAACTGAGTCCCAGAGGGATGAAGTGATTTGCCCAAGGTCACACTGTGAGTTGGTGGAAGGCTAGATCCCAGATTTCTAGCCTTCTGGTCCTTTGATCTTGTCACCATGTGATTGGGCTATGCCTTTTTAAAATCTGCCGATTTTTAACAATCCAAGGATCCCAGTCAGGGAAGAAGTAATGGGACAGATAATGGATATTTCTTCCTCTAAAGTTGAAGGAAGGAAATATGGGAGGGAAAATTATGTAAGTAAATTGAATGGTTTAAATTCACTTAATTTAAAGTGCCTTTAGGGTGTAGGATGAAGAGTATAAGGAAATCAGAGAAATAATGATTGGGAATCATTGTTCTAAAATAGTCTTTTAATAGCCTGCTCTAGTGAAGCTTCCAAGTTTGCTGTTATTTCGGTCATTATTATTCTTATGGCTCAGTTACCTTAAGTTATCACTCCTGGTGGTCTACATTCAAATGTTCTCAAACAATGAACCTTGGAGATGACTCATGTTGCTCCCATTTAAAAATAATATGTGGATTGGCAGGCATCCCAGGTGTGTTAAAATATCACAACAATAATAGTAACTAAATTGTAATAAAAGGCTTTTATTCTTTGTCACTGAGGAGCACGCTATTGCTTTTATTTCCCATTGTGGTTAAACTGAAAAACGATAACCTAGAAACAGCATTCCTCCTGTATCACTTGCTGCCCACAAAGACTCCTGCCCCATCCACTTTTTTTTTTTTAGCTATAGTTGAGTAATTCAGGATATATTTATTTATTTTTAATGACTTCTTTAGAGTAGGGAATTCCTAGCATGGAAACTCCCTCTACAAATGTAAATGGACCACTCATCTGAAACTCATAATCTTAGAAAATTATCTAGAGCTGCAGTCTCCAAATGCTTTTTTGATAGTTCACTCTGCGCCCTTCCAATACGTTTATTTAAGCAGTTAAAGCTTAAAACTGCACTGAGATGTTTGGAACACTATACATTTACTTATTTATACGCTATGTATAAAATTTATCACTGTATCAACACATCTATTAATAATTGCATACATCATAAAACTTAGACAAGAAATAGAAATTTTAAAAAGAATGAGATGATTATCCTGGAGCTAATAGGTGGTCAGACCTATGCTGTAGGAAAATCACTTTGGCAGTTGGGTGTGGGATTGATTGGAATGGGGAGAGATTTGAGTCTTCAACAACAACTTGAGCACTATTGCAATAATAGTTCAGGCAAGAGGTGATAAGAAGCTGAAAGGGAGTGGTGTTGGGGTGAGTAGAGCTAGAATTTTCCCAATGGCATCTGTACAGCAGCTGTGAATATAAGTTCATTTAGGTCAGGGCTTTCTTAACCTTTTTTTGTATCAGTTCAGTGAAACCTAGGTACCCCTTCTAAAGATGATACTTTAAATGCGTAAATGAAATACAAATGACAAAGTATAGTTATCAAAATGTTAAAAGCTTCAAGTTCACAAATCCCCTGAAATCTTTCTTGTCTTAATATGGACCCCAAGTTAAAGCCCCCTGGTTTAGGTTATAAGTGCCCTGAGATGCCCACACTAGGGAGAGAGTTGGGGGTTTGCACGGCAGAGTAGGGCAGTGTTGGGGCATTAGGATACTGAAGTGTGGTTGTGTTGGAGACAAACTCAGGCTAAACTTAAGAACTCCATATGGTTACCATAGGTTTAGTGTTTCAGAGATCTCATTGAAAGTCATTTGAATCTTATGTGAATTAGTTAACGTAGCAAATTGACAAAGAAAACCCAAGTGTCTATATTTTGAACACAAAATGGAAAAAAATCCATTACATTAAAAAATGCCAATATTTTTTGCAGTATTTTAGGTAAAGAATGTCATATGAGTATTGTAAAGATGGGATCTTGGATGGTAGAAAAAAAGGAAGGCAAAGGAGTCTAGGATGTATGTTGCTCTATTTTCTTCATTATTCATGTCTAGTTCTTTGTAGCATTATGCAGCTTATTTGTGGTAAAAATCATTATAGTCATTCCAATAACTTTTTATTAAAAAAGGAAAAAATATGGATCTTATTTTGCATATTTATTGCTTTTGGTCGATTTTTTAATTTCTTAAGTCACTCTTTTTTTAAGAGATAATTTTCTGATCATAGTGGTTTAATTTAATATACCAACATGTGTCAAGAAAAATTGCAGTTTTTGTGGTTGCAAATCTCACACTGCACAACATTTTTGATCCAATTTGCCACAATGGGTCTCTGGGAGTAAAACTGTCAAGGGAATAAGCATGATCTGGAAGCTTGGGTTTTGTTTTCTGCCATCATTAACAAAATGATGTGATTTAAGCTTTCAAAGTTTCTAATAACTGGAAAAAATTGGCATCTATCATTAAGTTACTTTGCTGGTGCAAAATAAAGAAAGCAGAACTGAGAAAGCTATATGTATGTGATGATACAAACTGAGATTAACAACAATAAGATGATCAAAACTGAATATGGGAAAACTTTAATGGCCGTGCTCGACCTCAAAGAAGAGACATGAAAAGGCAGGCATCTTACCCCCATTCCCTTTTTTTGCAGATACGGGAACTTTACACATACTTTCAGTCTTTTTTTTTTTTTTGGACAGGTTGGTTAGCTCTGCTGAACTGTTCTTTTTTGCTTCTTTATTATAAGGTATTAGACCTCCCACTCCCACCCCAATGATGTGGAGGAAGGAGTACACTGGGAAATGTAGTTAATGTTCAAATAAAAACTATAAAATAAAAATTTACTTATAAAAATAGTTACTTTGAAAAATTTGTGCTATATCTTTAGGTACTACATCTACCGGTGAAGATTTCATCACACAATCCATGCCCTCTTCCTCTTGGGTGATCCTTATCAATGTTTTCCCATATATGCTTCATGGAGGATCTAACCTTTATCACATGCCTGTGAAAATTAATAGGAGTTAATGCTTTATTAAATGATAAATGAATGTTCTGAGATACTCTATAGCTTATGAAAACTGGCCTAGTGCCTTGACCTATGGTTTTTTAAATCGTTGACTAAATGGACACTTACTATAAATATGGTCTTATAACTCTGGTGAAAATTTTGATTTTTAAATGCAAATTTCAGGAGCCCTAAATGGGGACAACAGCACCAGGAAGACTGATATCAAAGAAAAGAGGATTCTAAAAGAGTTTTACAAAAGTTTGAGAGTTTTAAAAGTTTTGACAAGAGTTTGAAAAAGAGAAATTGTAGCTCTCCAAATTAAAGATACACCTCACCTTAAATGACCTTAATACCAAAGAAAGAATCACTTTCAAATGATAATAACATCCAACAACATCAAAAAATTTTCCAACAGAGCATGTGCATAAACAGGAAAATTTTTTTTGGTTGAAGGCTAATCTCTTGACATCACCACATTTCCATCCCAGTACAAAGCTCTATCCCTTGCTCTATTGCCCACTAACATTCCCAAGCTCCCTTTTGCTTTATCCTAAATCCTGGCATCAACTACTAAATATGCTAATTACTTCTCCAGACCATGACTATGGTTTTGATGCTATAGAACAAATTTTCAAAGGCTTGAGTTCAAAACAACCAGGTAATTGGTGTCATCCTGTGACTAGTATCCCCTTTTCCTGAGGTCCTTGGACTAATGGCCCCATTGTTATTGTTGGAGTAGCATAAAACCAGTGGCGCCATGACGCAAAGCATGATCTTTGGTAGAAATGCCTTGCACGTTTATTCCCTCCAGGGAGCCAAAGGGCAGAAAAGCAATATTCCATATTGTGACCAGGACTTTTTGCACCCAACTTAACTTTGATCAGGTGAAAAATACTTGGTTGAAAATACATGGGAAAATATTCATGTGAATGAGTAGTTTGAATTTTGAAAGAAAAGCCAATAACATTTTTGAAAATGAATTCATTAGTTGTAATGACATGTTTCTAACTTGGGTGTCATCTCCATCATTTATTACTACACAGAAAAGAGATGGAAAAGTGGAATTTATAAATAGAAGAGACAGTTTCACAATTTTTTCCGAACCAGCCTAATTCTTTGATGCTGGAAGGTGATGTCATATGGCCATGTGTTAATAATATATCCTACATTTTCATATAGCAGCTTTCATTCTGCAAAAACAGACACTTAAGTACACTGTAGACTGTAGGCCTTCTCTTAACCTCTGCTTGATGCTAGAGGCAGTTCTAACAAAAACTAAGGGCACTGTTTGGTTCTTCCTGTGAATTGGGACCAATTTGCCCATCCCTGAACTGTGGACAGCTGTGGGTTAGACATTGAACAGCTGTTTCTCATCAACACAGTTTTTAGGAAAAGAAGTGAAGGCAAATTTCTCTAAACAAACCTTAGGAAAGGAGAAAAGAACATCAGTTATGATCTAAAACAGGAAATTGATGGAGGTACAGGACCAATGAGTCATGCTATGTGTAATGACTGGCTTCATGGGATCAGGTCGTTGGTTTTCTGCTTTGCCTTAAAGATGACACTTTCAGTAACCTGTTCTTTCCATAAGCTCTCAGGAATTACTGACTCCTAAACTGAAATGCCCAACAACACTACAGAAGGACTTGTCGTTACTCTAATTATTTAGCCCTTTCCTGGAAGTTACCATTTACTTTCTAATTAACCTTGACAAAATCTCAGTAATGTAAATAGAAGGAAAATAGCTGCTGTACGCATGGACAGAAATGAGGTACATTACAGAAAGGAAAAGAAATGTATAGATAAGAGAAAAAATAAAAGAGCCCCAAAACTTGCCCCACCTTGGAATATAACCTAGGCCTCCTGAAGGTTTCTGCTACTGCAGAAGGTATCAGCAAATATTTAAAGAACACCAACAGTCTGAGCATTGGATTTATTATCTAATCCAAAAGGCCATGGTAGTAAAAATAATTCTGAGGGTTTCAGTGATTAAAAAACAAAAGGTTTTATATCACCCATTTTCTTATAGCAGCCAGGGTTCAAAGGCCTATTGGTGACTGGGGTAGCAAGGGTAGTTGAAGCAAAACCAGGTTGTTGGCCACAGTGTGCAATGCCTTTCCCAAACAGGTAACTAATAAATGCTTGCTGAGCATGTTGGAAAGAGCATTAGCTTTGGACTCAGATATCTGGTCTTGGAGTCGGAGAATGGGGGTTCACCTCCTGGTTCTTTTATTTATTTTCCACTTATTATCTATGTGACCTAGGAAAAGTTCTTACCCTCTCTGGTCAGAGGGTATGCTCTTACTCTCACTTGCCCTGTCTTCATGGGTAAAATGAGGAAACTGGATTAGCTCTAAGTCTATGATTCTACTATGTGACCTTGGGTGGGTCATGTTTCTATCCTTGCCCCAGTTCCTTCATTAATCAGATGAGAAGGTCTAACTTTAGGTCTGATGGTAAAGATGATAATGATTGATGGCCCCACCCCACTTCTGTGTAGCTCTGCTATCCTGGATTAACATTTAGCTCTCTGACCATCTCTCTCCACACCTACATGCACACAAAATGCCAGAAAGGAACCAGTAAGTCTAGATGCATGTAAATCTTACACATTAACAGATGGAATTGAGAAGTGGAACAGAAATTTCATGCCATTCTAGATTTCATTTTTTCCTTGTTTCTGTTGCTAAAATTCCCATTGATATTATATATAGGACTGACCTTGGCCAAAATTGTGTACTAATAATAATTCATTCCTGGTATTTTTGCCCTAGGGTTCAATTGTCCTGATGTTCTCACCTGATCCACTAGTCGTACTTCATTTTATTCTGTACTTCCCAGGCATTTTCTTTTCTTTTCTTTTGTTTTCTTTTCTTTTGTTTTGTTTTCTTTTTTCTTTTCTTTTAGAGGCAATCAGGGTCTAAGTAACTTGCCCAAGGTCACACAGCTACTATATGAGGCTGGATTTGAACTTTGGTTCTCCTGACTTCAGGGCTAATGTTCTACCCAATGTGCCACCAAGCTGACAGGCATTTTCTTGATAGCCTTTTCCCTGTCCCTTTGGAACCATAATCAAATCAACCACTGCCATTATTCCTATATGACTGTGTAGATCTGTTTCCCTGTGGATCCCTGTATCTTTCCAGACTAAGAAAGTCTAACTATACATCTGACAAGGGAGAGTCTTCATGTCTAGTCATCATTCTTTTATATGAGTTGTCGTCCCCTCATTAGAATATAAGCTCCTTGAGGGAAGGGACTATCTTGGGTTGTGTTTTGTTTTGTTTTTTTAATTCCACAATTTTTCAGCACTTAATAAATATCTTTTCATTTATTTACTCATTCATTGCTGGAAGATATCTAGTCTAAACTTCTTATTTTCCAGATAAGGAAACTGTAGCCCAGAGGGGTTAGTTAAGTAACTTGTCCAAGGTCATGAGGCTAGTAAGTACAGACATGGGATTTGCACCCAGGTTCTTTGCTTGCAAATGCTGTGTTCTTTCCATTTTTCTAACTTTGCACCATGCTACATTCCCCCTCCAACCCCAACCCAGTCCCTTTTATTTTCAGTTATCTTGGCATACCTGTTAGGTCAGAGCTCTTTATCTCTTCTCAACTCATTTGTTAAATAGATTAATACTTATTAGGGACTTATTATATGACTCCAGGGAACTTTGCATTTTCAAAGAAGGCAACCGTTACATAAATGAATGTTTTTAACATTTTTTTCTATTATTCAACTTTTGACTTTGTGGCTATTTTCTTAAACTCAGTACCCCTTTGTTAATTTCTTCATTAAATTATTTGGGAAAGGGATGAGGATGAAATGTGAAGTGGTGTCAGTATGACTTTATATCGTGCTTCTCTTAGAAAATGGATCCTCAAGAACTGTGTATTCAACTTTAATGGAAGGCAGTCAACCTTCCCTGCTCCCCAGTGATTTGGGATATCAGGGTTAATTGTGCTGATCTATTAGGTGTCTTTTGACAAGGGAGAGACTTCATAACTGATCTCACATTCCTCTCTAATAAACGACAAGTTGGGATAGGGAACCTCTGTGTGTGTATGTATGGGGAGTGGTGGTGAGGGTGAAGGGAATAAGCTGCTCTCCCCTTCCCCCATTCCCTGCCAATGGTGAGAGGAAGAATTGGGTAGAAAACTCTTAAAATCCTATGGTTGGATGTGTGTGGTGGAGACTAGATTGGGAGAGGACTGGAAAAGTATCTTGTTTTTGTTTGAAATAACCAACTTAAGCCTTTGTAGCAATTCGCCCAGATGCTATAGCCTTATCATTTTTCTTTTAAATTCTTCATTGGTTGACCTAGTAGAGTTTTATTTTTTAAATTAATTAATTTACTTTTAGTTTTCAACATTTATTTCTACAAGATTTTGAGTTCCAGACTTTCTCCTCATCTCTCCTCTCCCAAGATGGTGTGCATTCTGATTACCCCTTCCCCCAGTTTTCCCACCTTTCTATCACATCCCCCCTCTTAATCCCCTTCTCCCTTATTTTTTGTAGGGCAAGATAGATTTCTCTACACCATTGCCTGTATATCTTATTTCCCAGTTGCATGTAAAAACAATTTTTGACATTGTTTTTAAAACTTTGAGTTCCAAATTCTATCCCTTCTTCCCTCCCCACCCACTCTCATTGAGAAGGCAAACAATTCAATATAGGTTATACGTGTGTAGTTATGCAAAACACTTCCATAGCAGTCATGTTGTGAAAGATTAAATATATTTCCCTCCATTCTATCCTGCCTGCCCCCCACACTTATTCTGCTTTCTCCTTTGACCCTGTCCCTTTTCAAAAGTGTTTGCTTCTGTCTGCCCCCTCACCCAATCTGCCCTCCCTTCTATCATTTCCACCCTCCCCCAATTATTTCTTTCCCTCCTAACTTTCCTGTAGGGTAAGATACCCAATGGAGTGTGTGTGTATTATTTTCTCCTAAAGGTTCACTCATTCCCTCCTACCTCCTCCCTCTTCCCCTCCATTGTGAAACTTTTTTTTGGTCACTTTTATGTGAGATAATTTATCCCATTCCATCTCTTCCTTTCTCCTCTCAATATATTCCTCTCTCACCCCTTAATTTTATTTTTTATATATTGGCCCTTCATATTCATCTCACACTGTAACTATCTATCTACCTATCAGTTTCCTCCAACTACCCTAATACTGAAAAATGTCTCATGAGTTACAAATATTATCTTTCTATATAGGAATGTAAACAGTTCAACTTCAATAAGTCCCTTTTGATTTCTCTTTCCTGTTTACCTTTTCATGCTTCTCTTGAGTCTTGTACTTGAAAGTCAAATCTTCTGTTCAGATCTGGTGTTTTCATCAAGAATGCTTGATAGTCCTCTATTTCACTGAATGTCCATTTCCCCCCCTGTAGTATTATACTTAGTTTTGATGGGTAGGTGATTCTTGGTTTTAATACTAACTCCTCTGACCTCTGGAATATCATATTCTGAGCCATTTAATCCCTTTATGTAGAAGGTGCTGGGTCTTGTGTTATCCTGATTGTATTTCCACAATACTTGAATTGTTTCTTTTTGGCTGCTTATTGTTTTTTTCCTTGACCTGGGAAGTCTGGAATTTGGCTACAATGTTTCTGAAAGTTTTCCTTTTGGCATTTCTTTCAAGAGGTGATCAGTGGATTCTTATAATTTCTCTTTTATCCTATCCTTCTAGAATATCAGGATGGTTTTCCTTGCTAATTTCTTGAAAAGTGATGTCTAGGCTCTTTTTTTTAATCATGGTTTTCAGTAGTTCAATAATTTTAAAATTAATCTCTCCTGGATCTGTTTTCCAGGTCAGAAGTTTTTCCAATGAGATATTTCTCATTGTGTTCTCTTTCTTCATTCTTTTGGTTTTGTTTTATAATTTCTTGATTTCTCATAAAGTCATTAGCTTCCATTTGCTCCATTCAAATTTTTTGAGGAATTATTTTCTTAGGTCAACTTTTGGACCTCCTTTTCCATTTGTCCAATTCTGCTTTTTAAGGCATTCTTCTCCTCATTGGCTTTTTGAACCTCTTTTGCCATTTGAATTAGTCTATTTTTAAGGTGTTATTTTCAGTACTTTTAGGGGTCTCCTTTAGCAAGCTGTTGACTTGTTTTTCATTATTTTCTTGAATCACTCTCATTTCTCTTCCCAATTTTTCCTTTACTTCTCTTAATTGATTTTCAAAATCCTTTTTGAGTTCTTCCATGTCTGTGACTATTTTTTCTTGGAGGTTTTTGATGTAGGAGCTTTGGCTTTGTTGTCTTCTTCTGGTTGTATATTTTGATCTGCTTTGTCACCAAAATAAGATTCTATGACTTTTTTTTTTGCCCTGTCTATTCATCTTCCCAGCTAAATACTTGACTTTCTAATTCCCTGTCAAGGAAAGACTCTGCTTCCAGTGGGGGTGGAGGTGGGTGTACACTTCCAGGCTTCAGGAGTTTTGTATCAGCTGCTGGATCCCTTACTGTCTGTGGACACAGAGCTCTGGAAGCAGCCACTGCAGCCACCACCACCACCTCCACTGCCACAGGGCTGGGGCTGGACTATGCTCCTCTTTCACCCAGATTTCACAGAGTTCCCCCACTGACCTTTCATCCTGTTCTCAGTGTTTGTGGGTTGAGAAGTCTGGAAACTGCCACAGCTGCCAATGATTCAGTTCCCTGAGGTCTGCTCAGCTCATACCAGACTGTGCTCTGCTCCCAAGCCCAGTGTGATATACACTTCCTGTCATTCTTCCAGGCTATTTTGGGCTGAAGATGTGTTTCAGTCTTTCATCTTGTGGGTTCTACAGTTCTAGAATTTGTTTAGAGTAATTTTTTACAGGTATTTGGAGGGGCTGGGGTGAGCTCAAACAAGTCCCTGCTTTTACTGTGCCATTTTGGCTCTGCCCCTCTAGAGTTTTATTTTGATCCATTTTCCAGTCAATAAATAAGATACAAAAGCATCCTAAGTAACTAATGTTGAGAAAACTACTAGAGTTTGGGGGAAGCAGCTGGTGGCAATTGTGTGTGTGTGGGGTCCTCTTCCTCCATCTCTTATATTTGGGAGGGAGGTTTACAATTTTCCAAAAGTGAAGGAAAGAGTCTCAGAAAGCAGATCTGTGTTTGGGCTGGCAATTCTTATTCCTTACCACTTCTTGGACATTTCTTTACCCACCCAAATATATAACTATTTAGGGAATGAATTTCAATGGAAAATTGCCAACATGTAAGGTAAGCCCTGAAAATGCCATTCTTCCCTTTACTGCTGCCTAATCCATGTCAGCCTAAAAGGATGCTTGAATAATTAAATACACTCTCATATTCTTCTAATATTTCAAGTTTTTGTGCTAATTAGTGGAAATGAAGGAATAGCAATACAGTAACATGAATGTAATCCACAAATTCTCAAATGACATCTTTTCTATATCTTGATTCTGCTCACCACATTTGCCTGCTATCTATTTCTTTCCCTGATAAGATGTAGTCAGAGCCTCAGGTATGGGAAGGAAAAGACAGAAGGAGAGATAATGAATTCATCCGTTCATGTTAAATGGGGCCCTCGTGAAGGTTTGCCTACTGCCAATTATAACTCAAGCTTATTTTGCTACTTGTGGTCTCCTGTCCTCATCACTATGACAACATCATCATTCCACTACATAAGACTGACAGGAAACCTGGTGTTATGTACAAAAAGAACTCTAGGCCTAATAGCCAAACTGATTCAGGCCTGCTGTGTCACTTTGGGCCAGCAATTTTATTCCTGTGGACCTCAGTTTTCTTCCTATGTAAAATAAGCTTAACAGCATTCATTCTATCCACCTGAACTTTCAAGTTTGCAATGTATTAATATATATGTATACGTATATTTGTGTGCATGTATGCATGTGTATTATATATGTACGTATTAAACACATATGTCTTGATACATGCATACACATATATGTGTATATGTCTATGTATATTTATTTATAATGAACTACATAACAGCCTGGTGAGACAGGTATTCCTAATATTATGGTCCTCACTTTATAGGTGAAGAAAATGAAGCTCGAAAGGTCAGCTGATTGACTAGTGCTTACATACCTCATAGATGTCAGAAGTGGGATTTGATTATAGGTCTTCCTAGATCCAAATCCACATTTGATTTTGACACTCTGTATTAAAGAACTGTTATGAAGAAAGAACTTTGTTGATTTTAACTCTTAATATACTGTGGACTGAATATCATCTCTTTTCTTAGAACTCTTCCCTGAACTTTAATGAACTCGAAATTTGGTAGGATGGTGCTAAGAGAAGGTATCTACCAATTCTTGGGTTTGAACATACGTGCTAGTCTCTGTATCCTCTCCTTAGCTACATATCCCTGCTAGCATGCTGCTCACTAGCCTTACTGTCTCCATGAGTTAAGGATATTCTGGATAATGTACTTTTCCTGTTCATTCACCGTGGTTATGGATAAAAATTTGGAGGGTGCATTTAAGAGTCAAAGTGAATCTGTAATGACAAAGATTAAGGGAATCTGGGATAGAGATATGGTGAGAAAGAGAACCCTGGCCTATTGGACTTACCAGCTGAGTGATGAGTAAAGAGCCCACAATACTTCAGCCAGTTTCTGGGATGGTCTGCTGGTGCTGAGGGTATAGAAATGTAGTTACACTTAATTCTTTATTCCCAAGAGCTCCTTGGAACTCTAATAGTAGCCAGCTCCCTGTTCAAATACCACTTCAGCTACTTCTAGGGTATATTCAGAGATAACCCGGTCAGCCTTCAAAATTTCAAGACAGTAATTGACTGTTGGAACAATTGTGCATGGAGTTAGAAAAGTGGCATGATATACTCACTGAAAAGAGTACTTCATTTAGATTCAGAAGGTTTGTCATGAAAACCTGGTTCTATTACCTTTATGACCTTTCACAAGTCACTTATTGTCCCTATGCCTGTTTCCTAAAATGTTCCATGCAAAGGTTGGACTGGATGACCCCTGAACTCTAATTCAGCCCTAAATCTATGATTTCTAGTACAGGAAAAAAACTAAAGATGGAAACCATAGTCTACATATCAGTTATATTTTTGTGTGAACAAATGGACTAAGTTATTATAATAAAATTCTTGTTTAGAAAGTGGGGTGACCCAGTGATCCTTATGGTAGAAGTAGAATTACTGTTACAAGCTACTTTTCACACCTTCTATTTGCCTATCAGATAAGAGGTGACATGCTGAGGACCTGTGAATCTTTACCTACAGAAATGCAAAGTGAATTGGTGACCAATATGTGAGAAAAGCTATAGAGATGATAAATTTGATTCTGGATAATGTGTGGTAAAAGGTCCAATGCAGGACAGAAATGAGTGAGTTATTTGATTAGGGTGTCTCCTACTGCCAACATGGCATCACCCCCTGGGATTGTGGTAGGTCTATGACTGTTACTGAACAGTATCTACTGTTACCATCTCAAAATTGTCAAAGACATTTGTAAAGGGCTATAGCAAGCCTGCTGACATCTCATTGAGTATTTGGCCCATGTGTCAATTTCACATCTTGCCAGATGGCATCATGTAGTCAAAGTAACCAGAAATCTTGGGCAGTTTGTGTGTAAGGTCTGGCCTACCGCTGAGCCATGATGGCGAAAATAGAATCCATTGATCCTTGCCAGGAAGGATGTATGGATACAAGAACAAGGCACCAATGTGAAATTTATCACAGACTTAAGGCCTGAAAGGAAATTTATATGACATCTAGTCTAATTCTTTCTTTTAATAGATGGGAAAACTGAGGTTCTGAGACCTTAAATAATTTGTCGAAGGTTACATAAAGAGTAAGAAGCACAGGCAGGATTTGTAACCAAGACCATTGATTCCAAATCCAGTTGTCCTGCTCCCATACCACCTATTGTGACCACTTGGAGGGTTGACAATTGAACCTTTATATTAATTTCCTGCATGTGTTGCTGGAAGGTGAATTCTAATAGCTATGGTTGACACATTTTTACTATGAAATTTATGAAATGAAAATTCTTCTGTAGAAGAAATGGCCGGGGGATGGATCCCTTGGGTGGTCAGATATAGATTTTCAATGTAACATGTCTTCCTGAAGGTTATGATATCCAGAATGTAGCTAGTGGTGAAGTTGGACATTCTTTATATAGAGAGGCAGTTTGGAGGTACACTGGGCTGAACCTACAGTCAGGAGGTTTTGAGTTCCACCCAGCCTCAGACACTTACTAGAAATGTGACCCTGGGTAAGCCACTCAACCCTTTCCTGCCTCAGTTTCCTCATCTGTAAAACTGGGAATAATAATAGTGCCTCTCTCCCAGGGCTGTTTTGAGGGTAAAATGAGACAATATTTGTAAAGCATTTTGCAAAACTTTAAGTGCTATATAAGTATTAGTTATCATTATTAGCTGTTATGATGATGAGAAATAATAGCCAGTAGACTAGGCAATTATTGAGTTGCTAAGAGATCTGAAAGTGCTCCAGGTTTTTATGGTTGGCATGGATGATGACCGGGTGTTACCATTCCTTCAGGTGGTGCCCGCTCCCTTCAGAGGTGACTAATAGTACCTCCTCCATGCTGCACTTTTTGTACTTCTGTCAACTTGGACTGAAGAATGGGGAATGAACACAATCCATGAAACAGGGCAGCGTGGTTTGTGAGGGGAAGGGTTCCATAGTAATGTTGAACGCTTTCTTCTTCATGATAAGTTGTTTCTATGGAATGATTAATCAGTTAAATATTTATTGGATATATGCACCAACCTAGCAGGGAGTCAAGGTATCCTGAGGAAGAGATCAGAGGTAGTATGTGACAGGCAAATCAAATCACTACCACCATCTCCCCTGAAAACCTGATGGAGACAGCCCAGGACCCTGAGCCCAAGAGCCTTAAGAATAGCAGTGTCCCCCAAACCATCAGATCTGCTTCCAGCTCAGACCCCACAGACATCATTCAGGGGAGAAACAGTTTTAAAGAAGGGAAACCACTTGCTTCATCACTGCCTCCAACCATCAGATAGCCACAGGAGCCCTGGAAATGGCAGCCTCTCCAGAACATGTCTTGCTTCTAGCCCAGCCCTTACAGGCATTATCTAGGAAAGCAATTCCTCTGAATAAGGGATACCAGCCATCCTCACCAACTGCCAACTAACTGCCATACATAAGGCAGGATAGTCAACTTAGTTGAAGCAGTGGGACACCCTCAGGGATAGACAGGAGGCAGTATGTTTTGGGCAAGTCAAATTGCCATTATCACCTTGACCACCATCTCCCGTCAAACTCTCTCAGAGACAACGCAAGACCCAGAACTTAAGAACCTTGGGAATAGCAAAGCTTCCAGCACTGTGCCTTATGCTATTATCTTGGGAAGTGACCCCTGTGGAGATGCAGCCTGGAAAATGCTCCTGAACATTCTGCAGCCACAGAAAAGAAAATGCTTGTCACCAAAATCCTTGGCATTGCCAAACTGGTAAATGATGGAACTGACATTCATTCATCCATTTATTTAAAGACTTTATTTATTTATTCATTTTTAGTTTTCAACATTCACTTTTTAAGATTTTGAGTTCCATATTTTTCTCCTCCTTCCCTCCCCCCTCCCCAAGACTGCATGCAGTCTGATATAGGCTATACATATACAATCATATTAAACACATTTCCACATTAGTCATGTTGCAAAAGAAGAATCAGAACAAAAGGAAAAACTATGAGAAAGAAAACAAAAAAGACGAGAACAAACAGTCTGCTTCATTCTGCGTTCAGACTCCATAGTTCTTTCTCTGGATGTGGATGGCATTTTCCATTGTGAGTCTTTTGAAATTGTTTTAGATCATTGTACTGCTGTGAAGAGCTAATCTTTCAAAGTTGGGCGTCGCACAGTGTTGCTGTTACTGTGTACAATGTTCTCCTCGTTCTGCTCACTTCACTCAGCATCAGTTTACATATTCAGGTTTTTCTGACATTTGCCTGCTCATCATTTCTTATAGCACAATAGTATTCCATTACATTCATATAAAGTGACTTATTCAGCCATTCCCTTATAGGTGGGTATCCCCTCAATTTCCATTTCTTTACCACCACAAAAAATATTTTTGTACATGTGGGTCCTTCTCCCCTTTTTATGATCTCTTTGGGACCTAGTAGTATTATTGCTGCCTCAAAGGGTTTTTATAGGTTTTATAGACCTTTGGGTATAGTTCCAAATTGCTTTTCAGAATGGTTGTATTAGTTCACAACTCCATTACTGTTCCAATTCAAATGATATTTAAAAAAGCTGCATTACCATCTGCTTTGCTGCTGTGCCTTAAAAACTATGGGACCTTTCCACATGAATTACAATCAAGTTATATTGAAACCTTTCATAAGTTTTCTCTTACCCATTAGCGCAGTGCTTTGAACATAGTACCTAATAAATGTTTTATTCATTCATTAATTCATGGCCAAGTACTACTAAGCAGTGGACATATAAAATGACAAAATGACCATAGTCCCTGCTCTCAAGGAGCTTACATTTTAATTGAGGAGACAACAGTATGGTTGGATTGCAAAGTGCAAGTAGGGGAGTAATGTGTAAGAATAATGGAAAGAGAGGGCCAAAACTGTAAAGATTTAAATGTCAAAGAGGAGTTTCTATAATAGAGATATTAAGGACAGTTTGTTGAGTTATTGAGATCTGCATCTTAGGGCAATCACTTTGGCAGTTGTGTGGAGGACTGGAGCTGGGGAAGGCTTATTGTAGAGATCCAGATGAGAAAGCAGTTGTAATAGTCTAAACAAGAGGTGATAAAGATATGAACTCAGGTGGTGGTTCTGTGAGTGGAGAGAAAGGGTCACACGTGAAATATTATGGAGGTATACATGGCAAAATCTGGTAACATGTTAGGCATTTGGGGTGAATGAGGGTGAGATGTTGAGAATGACACCAAGATTTCAGATCTGAATGAGAGGATGGTGATGCCTTTGACAGTAATAAGGGATGTTTAGAAGAGGGATATGTTAGGGGAGGAGTGGAAGAATCCCATTTTAAATATGTTGATTTTGGGATGTCTATGGGGCAGCTGGATGGCACAGACAATTTTAGGAAGACATGCAAAGAAGATAAAATTAAGGCCAGGTAATTAAGAAGGAATTTATGAAGAGCAAAAGTTTTTAAGTATAGTATTAGGAGCTTTAAAGCTTGGAAGAAATTGAAGTTGGTGATAATTATTGAGACTGACAAAAAGGAATTAAAAAAAATCCCTCAAGTCCTACTTACTTTACTCTGCATCAGTTCACCCCAGTCATCCTAGGTTTTTCTGAAATAGTTTTATGGTGAAATTATAATCTGTTAAATTCATACATCATAATTTCCCCAGGCTCTGCCCAAATGAACTGCTACAATATTTCTAACACATTAGTTGTTATCATGTTTCCTTGATTTCTTTGGAATATGGGTAATAATCTATTGGTATCATTGAGTTATAGGGTTATGCACAATTTGATAATACACAATATGCACAATACCTTTGGGGCAGCATTCCAAAGTGCTTCCCAAAATGACTGGATTAATTCATAGCTCCCCCATCAATATATTGATGTCTGTTTTCCCAAAGTCCCTCCAACACTCATCATTTCCCTTTTTTGCTAACTTTGTCAATTTAATGGGGGTGAGGTGAAACCTCAGAATTATTTTAATTTGCATTTCTTTAAATATTAGTGATTTGTAGCATTTTTCTCATATGGCTATTGATTATTTTAATTTCTTTCTTGAGACCTCCCTATTCATATTTTTTTGGCCATTTACCTGTTGGGAAATGGTTGTCATTCTTGAGATATTTGAATCAGTTCTTGAGAGTAAGTATCCTTCCCAAGGGACCAAGCCTTATATGTCTAGGGATTTCCAGTTCCAGTTGTTTCTGAGTTTACTTTCATAGGGCTCTTTATTTAACTTCGCCACTGCTGAAGAATACCAAGGCAAGCAAAACCCCACAATGAAAGATTACATGTATATTTAAAATCCCTCCAAAGTCATATATACCTTGGTTTTATAGGAAGGTACAATTTTGAACTTGAATTTTTACTACAATGTAGCTGTCCAGTGGTTTACAGAAATTGTTTTTCATTTCACAGTTTGTAAACAAAACAGTTGCTTTGTACTTGTGGCAATTTAAAGGGTAACATCTTCACAGATCCAAGTGGCCTAATCCCATTTTAATGTCCCAGCATTCTGCTTAGTTCCCTGTCTCTTGAAATGATGTTAAATGATTCTCATTCAGGCTTGATATCCAGCCATTAGTGGTGAGATTGGACTGCTCATAACCAAGAATTTCATAAATCTATTTTAATTGTTGTTTTTAAGTCACTTGCTGAATAGCAAAGGCAAAACCCATAAAGACGTATAAGCTAAAAATCCATATGTTGCAGTTTTTGTACCCAGTACTAATTATATACCACGGATTACAAGTTTTTGTCAGAACTGGCAGTGAAAGGTAATAAACTGATTCTGCTAAAAATATGCCGATTTATTCTGTTTTTTAAAATCACTTCCTAGAGTTATAATAAGCAAAGAGAGAGTTCTAGCTTTTTAAAAAATAATTTTACAGAATAATCTCAAGAACTGTTGGCAAAATTACTTTAATTTTTAAAAGCAAATACTAATAGCTAATTTCCCCTTTCAATATTGGCTTTAATTTTTACATTTAAGTTACATTTATTATTTATTGACCAGCAAGAAAAATGTGTAGCATAACATAGCCATACTCTACATTGCTGCAAATATGTCTAAAAATTAGTCATTGCTCTGTGTTTCTTTTTCAGTTGCCTTGGAAAGGGGAGTAGGGCATTTCAGAAGATTTTTGCTTCCAACAATTGTACATTTTCTTCTTATTAAATATACTTCCTTTTCCCCCAGTAGTATTACTCCCTCTTACCCTCCCTGCCCTTTCCCAAAGTAAGAGAAAAAAAAAATCAGAAAAGAGAGAGTGAGAAAATAACACCACTTTTAGGGGACAGATGTTTCTTGGATGTAGGATTGGAATCCTCCAGGGGAAAAGTAGTGTCTTCTGGAGTGGGTTTGCACCTGCCCACTGCTATGCCTGCCATGATGGATAGAGAAAAGAAAAACTGACTCAGCACAGCTACTGAGAGTCTCTTCTCTCTCTCTCTCATCTCCTTTCTGCTCTCCTAGTTAAAATTAGCAGATAGAGACTCAGATTAAAACCCACTGTCTAGATATAAACAATAACACTGATTAAATGGATCATTTTGCCAAGGGAGATGTTCCTGGAGTGGCCATTTTTCATTCAAATGCTCAATCCTGGTAGAAGTAGCTTCCAGCTCTAAATATATTGAATCACCATTAACCCAGTGAAGAAGACAGGAGTACAAATACACACTTTCTTATTAGGTGAACATGGCTGGTAGTCAGATACGGCAAACAATTAAATGGCAGGATTTATTTAAAGTTCTTGAATGCCTTGGATAAAATCTCCCTTGACAGGCCCCTCACAAAGTAGCTAAGCTGGAGTTTCCAGAAGTGAATTATTTCAAGTTTCACGATCTTTGTGCCCATCTTATTTCCAGGAAAGTAATGCTCTGAACAGTAGCAAAAATAGGAAGATAGCACATTAATATTGAACCTTCCCCTAGATTAAAAAACAAACAGCTTTTTAAAAATGAAAAGTAGATGTTTATTATTTACGGCTTCCATTTATCTATTACTTTAAAGTTTATAAAATACTTTGCCTACAAGGTTGGTAGCATAAGAATTATTGTTCCCATTTTACAGATGAATAAAATAAGTCTGAGTGACTTGCTCATGATTAAACATCTGGTAAGTATCTTTTAGAGACAGTTAAGTGGCACAGTGAATAGAGTGCTGGGCCTGGAGTCAGGAAGACTTGTCTTCCTGAATTCAGATCTGGTCTCAGATACTTACTAGCTGTAGGACCCTGGACAAGTCACTTGTTTGCTTGAGTTTCCTCATCTGGAAAATGAGCTAGAGAAAGAAATGGCAAACCACTCCATCATCTCTGCCAAGAAAACCCCAAATGGGATTCCAAATAGTCAGACATGACTGAAATGATCCAACAATAAAGAGGTGTCTTTGAACCCACAAGCCCAGAAATCTTTCCACCATGCTCTGCTGCCTCAACTGAGGAGTGTGGCTTGGTTTGGGCATTCAGAAAAGTCCCACAAAATTAAGTATTGGTCTTCACCATTAATTCTCAAATGTTTAAATACAGCTATGATATCATCAATGTTAGTGCTCCCTCCAGTGATACAGATCACCTAACCATGTCTGCTCATGATCTGTGATTCACACTCATGCTTTCTAATAAGTGCACCATAGAAAGTCCATCCAAAGTTCTGGGGGCCTACTTTGCTCATCTTCACAGACTGAGGCTATCAATAGTACCCACGGGTTTTCCAATGACTATTCTTTACTCTTACCACTAGAACAGTCTATTTTCTCTTGAGGTTTAGGGGTGCTACGACTCTGAAATAGTAACATAGGTCCTGCCTGAATGAATTCAACCCAAGTCTTCTTTCAGCAAAAGACAAGATTTATTAGAATATGGGTCAGGGCGGGTGTGATTCTAAAATTCAGCATATTGGCCAGACTCTTAAGGAATCTGAGCATCTTGATGGAGGCAAGATGGATCTTATGTATAGAAGACTGTGGGAATATAGAAGGGGTATAGATGGAGTTAAGAGAGTAATTGTCTAGGGTGGGGCCAGTTGCAGACAATGAAAGGAACCTGGTCCATGTAGGTAAGTCCTTTTGGGGGTCCAGATCCCAAAGACATGGTCTTTTCCTTTGGGGGGTTCAGATCCTATCCCTATCATTTCATTTTTGTCCATATATTTCTCTGATGATACTTTAAGCCAACAAGCACTTAGCATTAATGATGTGCCAGACACTGAATTAAGTATTGGGGATACAAAGAAAGGCAAAAAGTCACTGACTTCAAGGAGTTTCTATGATTAGCAAGTTTACAATGATTAAGTGATGACTTTTTCCCTTTTTTGGCTTTTTGGAGGGGGGAAGGTAGGGCAATTGGGGTTAAGTGACTTGCCCAGGGTCACATGGCTAGTTTTGTGTTAAGTGTCTGAGGCGGGATTTGAACTCAGGTCCTCCTGATGCCAGGGTTAGTGCACTATTCACTGCACCACCTAGCCACCCCTAAGTGATGAGTTTTTAAGGTAGAGGGAAATAGGAGTATTTCTAAGTAGCCTGGAAGGATCTAGTAGAAAAACATCAGTAGATAAGAGATTTCCTTCATTCATACCAAGCAAACCATTTCTAAAATGTTCATATTTGTTATGCAGGATCCTAGGGACAAGTAATTAAAAAAACAAGTGAAAATGTAAATAATGGAGTGATGTCTTTTTCTACAACTCTGCACATTAGGAGCTATTTGACTCTTATTACAGCCTTACATTCTACAAAAGTTTTTGTA
Source organism: Pseudocheirus occidentalis (assembly GCA_028646575.1). Classification (NCBI taxonomy): domain Eukaryota; kingdom Metazoa; phylum Chordata; class Mammalia; order Diprotodontia; family Pseudocheiridae; genus Pseudocheirus; species Pseudocheirus occidentalis. The sequence goes on along the minus strand of CM053596.1, from coordinate 185,126,549 downwards.
TTTCTGCTTTAAGAAGACAAGCAAAACTTGGCTAATTGTGCTTTTTTTTTTTCCTTTCTAGTATAGGATTACATAAGCCCAAGGCTGGACTAGGGAGCATTGAACTTAACTATAGCGTGTGGGATTTGAGACAGTTGGTAGGATAAGGCAATAAATACCCAGGTATAATTAAGTAAATTTGAGTGATTGGACAAGTGGAACTAAAAGAAAACCTTCTATAGACTAGGTTGCAGGAAATATCACTGTGAAAAGAAAAGGATACAGATATGGGCTCTGTGGGGAGAACAGGCTTGTTCTAGGGACAAAGATGGCAGCCCTTAGTCTGGCTGTGTTCCCTTTTTTTTTTGAAGGATTATAACCATTCCATTCCAAATTCTGGTTTTCCTGACTGCTAGACAGATATGAATGGTAATTACCTGAATACTTCAAGTGTTGTCAAACTGTTGTGGCTTAATTAACTAAAAAAATTTTAAATTCTGGGAGTTCCCTGACAGAATGTAGTTTTGAAAAACCAAAACATTATCTTTCCCTTCACAAGGACCTCCCTGTCTTCCCCAATCTAAAGGGAATATGGAGAAGATGGTATCAAAAATATCATTTCTTTTGTTCTGGTTGTGCAAATCATGCATACTTAATGGTCTTCATGATGTCATTGGTCCTCCTCAAGAATAAAGGACCACCAACAGCAACAACTTGATGCTGGAATCTAAAAATTCTTTTTCTGGTAACTTAGAGGTTAAACACACCTGGGGAAAGGGGAATACAGGTTATCTCTGGTGTTTATTGGGTGGCTTATTACTGCTAATTACTAAAAGTTGAAGTCAAGGTTATTGGATCATTTTTTCGTTTGAAGAAGATCAAATGATAGTCCCTGGGTTGTAAGAACAGAGTTGGAAAGAAAGGGGATAGTATTTGGCAAAGCTGTGTTAAAATTCACATAACTTGGTTAAAACCTACTGCAGGATAACCAAGTTGTATAGCAGTATGTCTTTAAATTATATGGTAGGGATTGGGAGCTCAGGCACTGTGGTTGCCTCTACCATTGCAAAAGGAAGTAGGGTATTGAAATTATTATTTAAGCGATTTGAGCTTGCACATTTTTTTAAACTTAAAAAAGACCAGAGAACTGAGCCAAAAGTATTTTTTAACTAAAATTTTCCAGATAAAATTTGACTTTGTATGTAAGCAGATTTTTGTCAGTTGGTTTTCTACAGGAAAATTCCTATAATTTTACCCAAGAATTTTTATGTCTGTGGTGAGGGGGCCATAGGATCACAGACTGATAACTGGAAAAGGCCTGACAGGCTACCTGGTATAATCCTATTTATAAACAAGGAAATTTGTTCAAAGAGAAGTTAAATAACTTACCCAAGGTCACAATGGTGTGTCAAAGGTGATATTTGAACTCGGCTTTTGATTCCAAATCCCTTGTTCTTTATACTCTGTATTGTGTAAATAGCACTAGATTTTGAGTTATAGGACCTGAATTCAAAACCCAGATCTGCCATTTATTACTTCTGTGGCCTTGGGCAAGATATTTAAATTCACCAAAACTCAGTTTCCTCATCTATAACATGAGGAAGTTGGACCAGGTAAACTGAGACCCCTTATATATATAAATTTATGATTCTATGGTCCTACTCCTCAGCCATCTGTATTCTTTAAATTTTGAGTTCCAGTGAAAGAGAAAGGAAGGAGTAGGAAAAGTAAAATGGAGCATCCCATTTGCCCCACTACTGGTTCCCAAGGTCCTTTGGGGCTCTCCATCTTCCCTATAACTCCACTCTCCCAGACCAGCAGGCACTGCCATTTGATATCCTAATGTACACTAAAGATTCTTGGACATTGCTAGTTAACCCTGAACCCTTAAGACTTCGGGGTTGAATTTCCTATAGATGTTATCTTACCCCAAGTACAATGTGAGTTCTTTGAGAGATGGGACTACCTTTTTTTTTCTGTTTGTATTTCACATGCTTAGTAACTTGCCTATAAGCATTTAACAAGTATCTTTGTTTCATTCATTCATTAAATATAGGTAATTTGGAAGGAGAGAGTATGAACATGGTTCTAGAGGGGTTAATTGGAGCCACGAGAAGATCAAAGACCTGTCTTCAGAATTTTTTAAAATTACTTTTTATTGTCTGTATTTGGTAGCTTTCCTAAAGCTGTGTCTCCTTGGTCCTCCCCTCCCCATATGTTTCCAAAAAGGTATTGAAAAACTTCAAATATTAAGGACAGGCCAAAGGGACAGAGTCTCTGATTTTAATCACCGCAAGAAAGAATGCACAACAACGGAGGCGGAAAGACTCAGGCTCTTGGACAGAGACTCCTGTGATGGAAACAGACTTCTCACCAACAGGTAACAGAAACACAAATGAGGGGGGTGGTTAGGTGGCTCAGTGAATGCAGCACTGGCCCTGGAGTCAGAAGGACCTGAGTTCAAATCTCAGACCCATGACACACTTAGTAGCCATGTGACCTTGGGCAAGTCACTTAACCCCAATTGCCCTGCCTTCTCCCCTCCAAAAGGCAAAAAACAACAACAACAAAAAACCACAAATGAGAAAATTGAGGGGAGAAATGAAAAGATTTGCTGCAAGATGTCAGTGCTCTTGATCTTTTTCTTAATTTTAAAATGAATTCAGAAGTAAAATGCCTTTCTGGTATTGCCAAACATTTGTGAAAATGTGTTGAGAGGAGGGATGGTGTAGGGATGTAGAAATGAAGAGATCATTTAAGGAAACAGTTTTCCTGAGCTTTACTATCATTCTCTTACATTCAACCAAGTGGAAATCAAATTTACAAAATCAGCAAACACACTTCCTTGTTTCCAGACTTCTTGAGGAATCTGACAATTTAAGCTTGCAGTCATTTATGGAGTTTGGGGAGCATTGGCTGTGTCCCAACCAGACTAACTCATTAGGTGCCTGAGAGGGCACTGGGCAATTTTAGGAATCAGAGTCCCAGCCCATCTGTGCAGAATCCTGACTTCCTCCGTCCAGAGGGTATTTGGAACACAATTTTAGGGCACAGGAAATAATGCTGACAAGAGTAGAATTCTAGTGCCAGTTCTATCGCTAGTTCACCCCTACTTACTGACTATATGACTGTACTATCCTATACCTTAATTATCTCACTTACTAAATGACGACAAAGCAGGCTACTTTATGCACCTCAGGCAGGTACTGTGGTATTGTGACTCTGGGGTCAAAAAGTCTTAATTAGGAGTATGCTGGTTAATGTTTAACAATCAGATCTCTGGGGGGAAATTGCAGAGTACTTCTAAGTTTAACTCGCATTATAAGATTTTCTCTCTTACTTTCCTAAGTCTAGAAATCAACAAAATACTTAATCAAGCCTAATTTGTAATTTATGAATTTATGAGGTATAAATACTCACATTGAATATTTAACAATCAGTTCCTGATAGTATGAGCTGGCTTTAGCACACTGCTGGCCTTAGTTTGAATCCCAGGGCTGCTGCCACTTACTACTTGTGTGAATTTGGGTAAATTATGTAATGTCTTTGGGATTTAGTTTCCTTATCTATAAAATGAGAGAATTGGGCTAGATCAGTGATATCAAACTCAAATAGAAATAGGGCCCCCTGAACTGTACAAAAGGATCCTTATGACCCATATTGACTCAGAAAACCACATATTGGCATTATCTATGTTCTATTTTATTTTAATTTTATTTTTTTCCCATAAATATTTCCCAATTATAGCTTAATCTGGTTCAGCCTCCCTAGGGAGTGTAGAGAGTTGCATTTGGGCTTGGATGACCTCTGAGAACTCTTTCTAATTCTAAATCTATGATTAAACGATCCACTGATAAGATAGTTAATGACTCAAGTGTGATGAACATGTAATATTGTCCTCTAAAGATAAATGAGTGAACCCTAAATTTGTTAGATAAATAGATGTTGTTACAGTGCCAGAGGCATAGTAGGAGGAAAAAAGAAGCATGACACATAGTCCATATGGCATAAACCCTCCAGGACTATGTTAGCTATGATAACCCATCCTGGTCAATGATAATGGAAATAAAATGTTTTTATTCCCAACTTAATCAACAGATACTCTTTTAATGCACACTCAAAAGAAGATCTTACTTTGATAAAACTTAAAAACCCCTTATTATTTCCAACTTCTCCTATGGATACGGTCGGGTGTCCCTAGATTCAAACCATTTTTATTAGCTAGTAGAGAGAACATTAGATTGGCAAGGATCCTGAGTTCCAATGCAGTTTTGTTTCTTTTTTTTTTGGAGGGCAGTTGGGGTTAAGTGACTTGCCCAAAATCACACGGCTAGGTTTTGTGTGTGTGTGTGTGTGTGTGTGTGTGTGTGTGTGTGTGTGTGTGTGTGTGTTAAGTGTCTGAGGTTGTATTTGAACTCAGGTCCTCCTGACTCCAGGGCTGGTGCTCTATTCACTGAGCCACCTAGCCGCCCCTGCAGTTTTGTTTCTACCTGGTTACGTAATCTCATGGAGTCCCCTGGCCTTTCTGGACCTCAATTTCCTATGTTATGTGGACTAGATGATCCTTTCTTTCTGAATGTTTTATGATTTTAGTTACTGGTACAATTGTGGCATGAGTTATTTTCAAATCTACATTTAGTATATATACATATATGTGTATATATATATATATATATATATATATATATATATATACACATATACATATATCCCGGTCACCCAGCAAATCAATACGAAAAGTGAACCAAAAGTGAATTAAAAAAATTTGCCTGTCATGCTCTCAGGAAGTACATAGGTATTTAAAAGGATTAAGCCAATATTCTTTATGACTGGTCTTTGCTAAATAATTGATCAGAGTGGAGGAATGATAGAGTGGCTGTTCAGAGACCTCTTTGAGCCTCAGTATGTCTTGGTGAAATTTGTACTGGAAGAAGGATCCTAGTGAATGACTCTGGATAAAGTACCTTCTTCCTTCAAAATAACAAGCCTTAAAACTTTATTAAAGAAATCTCTTCTTCAAAAATACATTTTCTGGGGCAGCTAGGTGGTGCAGTGAATAGAACACCAGCCCTGGAGTCAGGAGAACCTAAGTTCAAATCCAGCCGCAGACACCGTGTGACCTTGGGCAAGTCACTTAACCCCAATTGCTTTGCCTTCCTCCCTCCAAAAAGATATATATGTATATATGTATATGTATATGTGCATATATATGTATATGTGTGTGTATATATGTATACACACATATATATTCTATTGCATCCTCATTGGTTATTTTGTTAAGGCTTACAACTGTGATGAATGTGTTGCTAGCAAGGGCAGAGGAAATGAAATGTCCCTGGGTCCCCCAAACATATACTAATGATGCTGACTGTAGAGTTAGGGCTTTGTATCCTGTAAACAACACATATTAGGTAATCAGTACATCTCTGTTTAGCAGATTAACAGTATTTCCCCTCCCCCCATTTTTAGGGTTTGTAAGGAAAAGTGTCCAGAATTAATGAGTAGAACAAAAAACATATTGTTGATCTTTTAGTCTTTAGGCAAAGAGAGTATGTGACATAGTGGAAAGAGTACTGAACATTAGAGTTCTGTTGGTTAGGAAATGAAATTAGGATAAGACAAGGATGAGAGTTTCCTCTAACTCTAACATCAGATGGGACCTGGGTTGAAATCCACTTCTGATGCCAACTTAGCTGTTTGGCTATAGACAAGTCCTTGAACATCACTGGGGTTCATTTTCCTCATCTATAAAATGGGGCTAATGATTCTTTTGGTAGCTATCTCACAAGATGGTTGTAAAGATGAAATGTAAAAGTGTGTGTAAAATGCTTTGTGAACATTAAACCATTATATAAATGTCAGCTCCCATTACTGGTCCCATCTGACGTTAGAGTTAGAGGGAACTCTAACCCGTGTCTAACCCTAATTCCGCTTTCTAACCAACAGAAGAACTCTTAACAGCAAGAATGAGGTTCTAGACTGGAAAGTGGAGTGAAAATGGAGTGGAGAGGACTATTGATTCTTGGCAACTGAATCTGAAATTAATGCATATTTTCAACATTTGTTTATTTAAGAGACATTGGGGTCCAGTAGAAAGAGAGTGGGATTTGAAAGATGGGAAAGACCTAAAATTGAATGCTGCCTCATATACTAGCTACGTACCATGGCAAGTCACATAATCTTTGTGTCTCAGTAAACTTATCTGTAAAATGGAAATCAAATGGGATGATGCATGTAAAGTGTTTTGCAAACCTTAAAGCAACTTGTTTAAGTTAGCAATTTAATATGGCAAAGAAATTATAGAGACACATTAATTTACTAACTTTGGGTCTCATAACAGCCGCATGAACTGGATTTTAAGAGGACCAAATCGGAGGAATATAAATAAAGGTAAATATTGAAAGCACCAAGTATAACATAGAGTACTCAGGAATCCCCTTTGACACAACTCCCAAAGGCTACATACCAGGTTCCTGGCTCTGATTCAGCCTTGAATTGAACTGTTCCAGCTCACCAGTCCAATAGACACATCAAATCAAAACAGAAAGCATTTGATGAAAAAGAATGCCAAAATAAATAGCCAAGAATTGGATCAAGTATTACTTACAGGCTCCTCATGCCCGTCCCTGATGACTGTGCCAGAGCACTAGCCTTGGCTCCTAATTAATCACTGTAAGTCACATAGAATAAGGTGGGAGCGAGGGGTAAAAGAGCCATGACCGAGTTCTTCAAAACTCAGGGGCTCAAAGAGGGGAAACTCTTAGCAAAACAGTATTAATTTCTTGAGGCTTCTTTCCCTGAAGTCTTGCTTCAGCTCAACATTCAATATAAAGTTGTATACCCTTGTTTCACAAGCTCCTTATGTACTAATTCAAGCTCCACACCTTTTCTCTTAGATTACAGTTGCCAGATTCCCACATATACATTTTTTAATGCTAATTCCTCCCCTTTCCTCCCCTCCCCCCAATTTTTGTCTCTGTATAGTGGTTTCTTTCTCTATTCTACAAAGCCACCTATCTTCTACCCCTAGGTGATTTCAGGCCTCCTTTTAAACTGGGAGGCTGAGCTCAGGCACAGGTTTCTAGGAGATATAGTGTTAGGGACTCTTTTCTAATGGATAAGGCTCTTAATACTTAAGCATTTTGGGAACATGACACCCCATACAAGTTCTCTATAACCATATTGAGTTACTTTTCCGGGTCAGTTCCTGTGCGTACTTTTGCTATGTTACTTACACAGAGTGCTTTCCCACTCCATGGGAGAGGAGGGTGAGGGAAAGGGATGCTTTAGTTGATGCTCAGTTGTTTCAGTTCAATCAGACTCTTTGTGACCTGATTTGGGCTTTTCTTGGGGCAAAGATACTAGAGTGGTTTGCCATTTCCTTCTCCAAGTCATTTTACAGATGAGGAAACTGAGGCAAACAGGGTTAAATGACTTGACCAAGGTCACTGAGCTAGTATCTGAGGCCATCTTGTGTGCCCAGTGCCATATTAGCTAGTATGCTTCTTAGCAAAAATAGTGAGCCTGTTAGATTTGTACTTGATTTTTTTGGATGCTTTCTAGGCAGAATTTTGCATGATTATCCAAGAAAAACTATGCTTGAGAGAACAAGGAACTTTAATCCCAATAAACTCCTACGCCAGCTCTTCAAATGCCAGCATTTCAGTTGGGGGTGGGGTCACAGGGACGTTGAGATGGTAGGGGGTGCAGTCAATGCAGCAAAGAGGCTTAGTCTACAGGATGTGATAATCCCACTCTGTTTGGAAGTTGTAAATTTTCATTTCAGCGCTGTTTGACTTAGCAGACTGCAATAACAGAAATAGAGATTTTATGGTACGACGGCATTATGCATTTAGATTCTTTGGACAGATATAACTAACTAGTAGCTGCTAGCTGAGGAGCCTGATCATCCTTTCCAAGAATTAGAATTATATTTACATCTTTAAAGTGTCTATTCTCCATTAAAATCCAATGGTAATGCCTTATTATGGCACCTCTACTGCTAAGACCCATAGAATAATGACCAGAGATCTTCCTTTTATAGGAAAAGAGATATTTAGAGCCTGTAAGAATTTAAAAGAGAATCACAATCTAGTATTGACTGAAAGGCTAATCATAGAGTTTATTTTAAGCTATTATGCATTTCTGATAGTGATTTGGAAGACATTTGAAAGGCTTTTAGAAGAGTTGGTTAAAAAAAAGTACCATTAATCTTTTTACTTTTTCCATTTCTCTTTATATAGGACTATAATGAAGATCCTAAGAAAGGCACCTTCATCTAGATTTCCAGAATGCCTAAAAATGACACCTTTTTTTCCCCTCATACTTAAAACTGAGAATTAACATGAAACGAATTAGGTGTATTATATGTTCTCTGCATGTTTGGGTTTGGGAAATGTGAGTGTTCTGATTAGTACACAATTCTGACTCATATACTAGGAAACTGAAATATGTATACTTGGGGAACAGTTCAAATGGAAATAAAGAAAGAGTTCTAGCAACTTCTAGAGATCAAAGCATAGAGTTTTTCAACTCTGGATATGAAGACACCAAGTCAAGACACAATGGGTGATAACTTTGTGGCTCCGGTAGGAATGAATTATTGTCTTTTTTTTTTTTGCTGGCAACTTTGGCCATTGATATTATGGCAAAAGAATAGGTGATGATCGAGGCAGAAGGGTATAGGAGACAGTCTCTTGGGCTTAAGGATCTTTTAGGTTATATTAAGGGCTGAGGAGGCAGATTCCAGAGGACTGAGAATAGTAGAACTAGGCCAGCCAAACTGCTTGAAAACTAGAACTGAGTTAACCCTAGAATCACAGAATCTCAAAGTTGGAAGGGACCTCAGAGGCCAGTTGGTACACTTAGAGCTAAGTCAGAATCCCTTCTACATCATAATTACCTTTGTCAGTCAACATTCAACAAGCATTTTTAAATGCTTACTATGTGTCTGATGCTGTGCTAAGTGCTAGTGATAAAAAAAAGAAGGCAAAAGAAGTCTTTGCCAAGGAGCTCATAGTCTAATGAAAGAGACGTCATGGAAACAGCTATGTAGAAATGAGATAAATTAGGGAAACAATTTAGGGAGACAATTCTTTGAAGAATACTAACTAGTGTGTGGGAACCCACAAAGCAGACCCTTCCATTTTTGATCTCTATAATTATTTGGAAATTGTTTTATTACATCAAACTTAAATTTGGCTTTATGAAAATTCTAAAAGTTTCTGGTTCTGGCACCTAGAGGCAAGAAGGATAAATTTAATTACCCTTTGAAATAATAAGCCTTTGATTTTTTTTCTTTTTGGAAGTGGGGGGAGGCAGGGCAATTGGGGTTAAGTGATTTGCCCATGGCTAGTTTTGCATTAAGTGTCTGAGGCCAGAATTGAACTCAGGTCCTCCTGACTCTAGGGCCGGTGCTCTATTTACTGAACCACCTAACTGCCCCTGGGCCTTTGATTTTTTGAGGATATCTGTCTTTTTTCTCTCCCCTTCCCCTCATCGTTCCTTCCCTTCCCATTCCCTTCCACTGAAGTACTAGTATTTAGCCCCCTAAATGTCAGCAAGTTGAACCGAATTGTGGAGGATGGGAAAAGGACAAAAGATGCAGGGGGAATGTTATCAACAGTGGTCCCAGCTCCAGACCTTGTACCAGAATCATATGCTTTAGCCACCCCTTTGAACCCAGGGAATATTTGTGACCAAGTGGATAATTAGCCAGTGGGGCTGCAGAGCCTGCACACCCAGGAGCCATGGGCTAATTCATAAGCAGAAACAAAGAAGCTGTAGGATACACAGCCAGCAGAATGAGAACTACTGAAGTCCCTAGGTGCACAAAGAGCAGCATACCCTTCTCAGGGTAAGCTCGTGATTTTAAATGTCATCATAAGGAAAATGATTGAATTTTGATATTCAACAGTTGTAACAGCGAGGTGGTGTCATAGGGCATACAGTTCTGGGCAGGAGTCAGGCAGATTCACCTTCCTGAGTTCAAATCTGGCCTCAGACACTTACTGTGTGACACTGGGCAAGTCACTTAACCCTGTTTGCCTCAGCTTCTCATCTGTAAAATGAGCTGGAGAAATAAATGGCAAAACCACTCCAGTATCTGCGCCAAGAAAACCCCAGATGGGGTCACAAAAAGTCAAACAAAACCGAGAACAACTCAACCCTTCAATATCCTCAGTTTCCACAAACTCCTCCCCACAGCTCCCTTTATAGAGGGCTCAGAATTTTTCAGTTAACTTTATTTCCCAACCATTCCTCCAGGTTTTTACTCCAGGAATATCATGCCCCACCCATTCTGGGTTCTTTTTCTGTTTTCCTATTAGATTACAAGCCCATGGAGGGGAGGTGCCATCTCTTTTTCGTGTTTGTGTTGCCAGCGCTTAGCATATATTTATTGACTGTGACTATGACAGAGCTCTGAATAGGCAGGTAGAACATCAGCGTATGGTGAAACTTGAGAAAGAAGCGTGGTTTCAGAACACACTGGGTTCCCAGGAGGCTGTACATGGAAAGTATATTGGCTGTGGAGAACTGACCTTTGTTGTTCATGATGGCAGGTGGCAGGTCCAGTTTGACTCAAGGCTGCTGACCTTTTTTTTTTTCTTTTTTAAACAAACCACTATCTAAACATACCTTCCTTGTTATGAACTTGCAAAACTGCTGTATTGAGCCCATGTATAAGTGTTTACTGATTTATTTAATTTCCCTTGTTAAGTTTCATCTTATTGGATCTGGCCCCATGTCCTAGCCTGCCAAGATCTCTTTACATCTGGATTCTGTTATCCAATCCATCCTAGATGTGCATCATCTAAAAACTTGACAAACATGGCTTTATCCAAATAACTGTTATAAACTTTAAACAGTTTAGGGCCAAGCACAGATCCCTAGAACATTTCTCTAGAGACTTCCTTTCAAGTTAACACAACTTGTACTACTCTTTAGGTCCAAATATTCAACTAGTTCCAAAAGGAAAGAGAATGGAATCTGCAAATGGCAAACCAGTGGATTTGACTTCAATTCCTAGCAAAACTCTAGAGCATAATGTTAAGAAATGGCTGATGAAACTCGTTTTTTTTTTCTCTTTAGAGGGGGGAGGGCAGGGCAGTTGGGATTAAGTGACTTGCCCAAGGTCACACAGCTAGTAAGTGTTAAGTATCTGAGGCCGGATTTGAACTCAGCTCCTCCTGGCTCAAGGGCCAGGACTCTATTCATTGAACCAACTAGCCTCCCCTAATGAAACTCTTTGAAAGGCTGCATATCATACTGGATAGAATGTGCTTGGAGTTTGGATATCTGGATTTAAGTTCTACTTCAGATACTTGCATCCTATGTGACCCTGGGCAAGTTACTCTAGAATCACAGTTTCCTTATTTGCAAAGCAAAGGAGTTGGACTTAATGACCTCTGAAGATTCCTTCTAACTCTAAATTTTGATGTTATGCTCACTTCTAAGCATAAGCTACACATATACCTGTAATTCACTTGTTCTTTATCTCTGCCCTCTAGAATCCTCTGCCTTCAAGGCTCAACTTACATGCTGCTTAAAACTCTTGTCTTCAGGGGTGGATGGGTGGAGCAGTGAACAGAAGACCAGGTTCAGAATTTGAGTTCAAATTTTACCTCAGACATTTAACTTTTATCAGCTGTGTGACCTTGGGCAAGTCACTTAACCCCAGTTGCCCTGCCCTCCCCTCTCCAAAAAAAGCAACCAAACCAAACCAAACCAAAAAAACTATTGTCTTTAATTTTTCTCCAGACCCTTTTGTTTGTCTTGATCTCTCTCTCTCTCTCTCTCTCACACACACACACACACACACACACACACACACACACACACGTATTCCCAGGAGAAGAATGTAAACTCATTGAATATGGGAATTTTACCATCTTTTTATTTCTTTAACTGTCTTTGAATGTCTATAGGCTGAGTAAATGGTTATTAACATTTGTGAAAAGTTTCGTGATATCTGTGTTCTGTGTATAGAAACACTCAGCTGTGGTATGCTTATGTATTCTTTCTCATAGGAATTTGTCATAACGAGTAACAGATAGGTTCCCCGCAGAATAGTAGGATCCCTCATTTGGAAGGGATTTTTGGAGGTCGCCTAACTCAACTCTCTTCCCAGTACATACAGTCTTGATACAATATTCTGGATAAGCAGGCATCTAGTGTCTGCTTCAGTATCTTTAGTGATGAGGAGCTTAATGGGTTCCCAGTTTCCTCATCATATAAATGAGGGGGTTGCACGAGGTGATCTCTAAGGCCCTTCATAGCTTTGAAGTTTGTACACTGCACCCCTCCCCCACCCACCCTCCCTCACCTTCTGTAATGAGCTTCTTTTGGTTCCATGTTAGCTCTTGCATACATAAGTACAGTAGGCTCTCACCATTAGGCAAGTTCATACAAAATGACTGAGTTACTGACAAGCATATATTTTAATGAGATCATTTTGGTAACATTTCTTACACAGAACCCAAGACAGACAGACCTTATACTGAATTTGCGCAACTGTGAGATGTTATGGAGCGGTTCTAATATATCTCCCAGGGTGTTTTGAGTTGATTCCTGTTCCTCATACTGCTTCAAGCTTTTTTATTTAGTGTTGTTGCACTAAGTAAGAATACTCAGTGGTGTAGTCAGTACGTTCTCTGCTCCCTCCCTCCCCCCCCTTTATTTTTTTCATTTTTGCACCTGGCTCAGTTGTAGTCAGCTAAGCTCAGTGTGAACGAATGAGTTGAGCCAAACAAGTGAGCAGAATAATAAATCCAGGTATTTATTGCAAGCCTCAGAGACTCCTCATAGGAGATTAGAATCTTGGGAGTGTATAGCTCCTTCTTGTCCTAGGCTTATGTAAATTTAATATATAGAATTCTGCATGAATATTGATGAACTTGTATAAGAGGGTTTGGGGAAAACCCATCAACCAAAAACAAGTGGCAGTCTAATTTTGTCCCAAAGAAAGAGAAAACATGAAGTGCTTTAAAGCAGGAAATGCACACCAGGAATCCTGGGATTCCAGACTTTGGGGAAGGAAGGAAGGAAGGAAGGAAGGAAGGAAGGAAGGAAAGAAAGAAAGAAAAAGAAAGAAAGAAAGAAACAAAGAAAGAAAGAAGGAAGGAAAGAAGGAAGGAAGAAAGAGGAAGGAAGAAGGGAGGGAAAGAAGGAAGGAAAGAAAGATGAATATAAGGCAGATTACGTGGAATGAATTCCTACCCTTATAGCAGTGGAGACATTGTCTCAAGTAGAAAGGACACTTGGCTGCTGTTGTACATGAGTGATTTCAACTGTTCTCCAGCAGTGGAACAGCCAAAAAAGGGTGGGAAAATATGGAAACTGGCCATCCTTATCCTAAAGGAAGTCTTTTGCCCAAGACTTGGCAGTGGGAGCCTGTGTTCATGAAAGCATTAGGTTTTGTTTGAGGAGGAGCTGGAAAAAATTTTATCCCACATCTTATATGACAGTCTTAGATTAAGAGAGGAATAATTAAGTCCTTCTATTTCTATGTACATGGTACATTCCCTATTCAGCTCTATCAGCTGTTGATAAATATTATGGAATACCATTATGCTATGCTGAGCTTATAACATTTTTCTGAAACTAGCTGGTTGATATATGCACTAAAATGTAGGAGAGATAAGAGGCTATGGTGGCCCTTAAAAGAAACCTATCCTGTGAAACATAAAAGAAGTTGACTTTTTTTTTTTGAGGCGACAGAGTAGTTCTTCCCCATCCCCAGGAGTTCAGATTAGTAACATGAGTGGCATTTTCTTTTCAAGAATTGAGACACATTCATACAAAATAAAATTAAATCAAGAATTCAGGAATATCTTGTCAGTGCCCAGGGCTTCTAATTAGCATTGCAGTAATACACAGTTGTTACACTACTTCCTGTTCAGCAGTTGGCTTTTCAAATTAGAAATGCCTTCAATATTAAACTCAGTGCAAATTCTTTGTGGTCCTGGTAATTAAGGTATTTTTAATGCTACCTTATAGATCTAGAGCAGACTCTCAGAGTGGGAGGTGACTTCAGAGATCATCCAGTTCAACCGGTACTTCAATAGAAATCTTTGCATCAGACCCGGTACCTCAGTCCTGTGTGAAAACACTGTTCAGGCAGCCCAGTCCTCTGTAGGAGAACGTGAATTGTTTGGGAATCTTTTCTCACATTGAGCTTCAACTCTCCGTGACTTCTTGTCATTGTTTCTAGTTCTGCTGTTGGGGATTAAGTGTAAGAAGTCTAAACTGTCTTTTAGGTGACAGCCCTTCAAATACTTGAAGGCAGCTAGAGTCATGCCTTACCCAACTCTTCTCCAGATTCAACTTTCCCAGTTCCTTTAATGGTCTTCACATGGTATGAACACAAGGTCTGTTATGGTTCTAGCTGCCTTCTCCTGGATGCTTTCCAGCTTCTATTCCTTAAAGGTGGCACTAAGAACTGAATTCATTATTCCAGATTTCCCTATATTAATCAAGTATTTTAAAAATATTGAAATCTGATCTATTCCATTATCTCTGCAGTTTTTTAGGTTCTAAATGGTACTGTCTCAGATTCAACATTATTTGGACATGAAGGCTGTTGAAAAACATTTTTCTTATCCTAATGGATTAAAATTTTATTTTGTAAGACTGCTTTAGTAGTTAGAACATTGTACCAGCAAGTGGTAGGAATAGAAAATATGAACTCTTAAAATTTTCACTGACAAATTATTTGCATATTCATAGATGATCTGCATGCTGATGAAGCTAGAACTATGTTTTCTCCATTTTGTTCTCCTTCCCATCTCACATCCTTTCAATATCTTGTTTTCTATAGCAAACTGAGAATAAAGACAAGATCAAAGTCCTACATGCTAGCTTCTTCTAACAGTCTTGCTCCCTCATGACCATCTTACTCCTTTCATGACCTTGAAGAGAGGTTGTCTCTATTAGAGACATGTCTTATATTGGAATTAAACCAGAAGAACCCCAAAGAGAGTGAAGAGACTGGTTTCTCTTCTCTTCTCTTCCCATCTCACCAACTCCACCCCATCCCACACGCAGGCCTAAACAAATGATCTCCACCAATATGAAGAGACTCTCATGCCAGTGAACTTTGGGCCTTGCATTACACATCCAATGACAAGTTCTATGTTTTAGACTTTAAAAGTCTAGCAACAAAATAATTAGAAAACCATTTCTTCTCTTTTTCTTCTGCTAAGATTTATTTTCCTGGCTTCATAGTAATATTTTAATATAAACCACAACTCCTGTAACAAGGAAAATAGGGAAATTCTTAGTGTTTGGTAGTACAAAGTCATTAACTTGGCTCTTGGTACAGGAGCAAAATAGGTGTGGACATTCAGATTTTAAAATGTAATTGTTCATTTAAAATTTATAAATACCAATACTATAGGTAAAAATTTTGGGACCCCAAGCACGTTTCGGAAAGGGTACTCCCTTTCCCATATCAGACCTTCCCGCGGAGATCCCTTGGACTTACTCAAAAAGACACAGGTTCAAATCCTACTTCAGGTACTTACTATGTGATTCTGGGCAAGCCATTTCATTTGTTTGTGACTTACTTTCTTCGTTTTTTTCTTTTTCTTTTTTTGGAGGGCAATTGGGGTTAAGTGAGTTGCCCAAGGTCACATGGCTAGATTTTGTGTTAAGTGTCTGAGGTTGGATTTGAACTCAGGTCCTCCTGACTCCAGGGCCAGTGCTCTGCTTACTGTGCCACCTAGCCGCCCCCATGACTTACTTTTTTTACCTGTAAAACAAGGGTGTTGGACATTGTGGCCTCTAAAGTAATTTCCAGTTGTAAATCTATAAGTCTTCATACAAAGTAAACAAATTCTTTCTTTCTCCATACCTTTCATAGCTCCCCATTATTTGCCCAAGAAAATCTAATCACCTTAGCCTAGAATTCAAGATCCTCTATAATTTGGCTTCAGTTTGCCTTTCCAACATCATCTCCCATTATTCAATTCAACATATTTATTGAGTGCCAACTTTGCTAGGCCCTGGAGATAACAAAACCAAAACTATTTTGTCCTCAGGGAACCTACATTTATATACCCTGAGCTCCATTAAAACTGAATTACTTGTTTCCTGAACATACCCTGCAGAACCTTTGTTCTTTGCTTACATTATTCTATCAGCCATTCTATCAACCTTGTCTCTGTACTTTGATTGTCTAGTCCAGGAATGGGGAACCTGTGGCCTCCAAGCCTTCTAAGTCCTTGGGTGTGGTCTTTTGTCTGAGTCCAAGTTTTATAGAACAAATCCTTTTATGAAGGGATTTGTTTTGTGAAGGTTTGGATTCAGTCAAAGGGCCCCACTTAAGGATCTAGAGGGCCACCCATGGCCTCCAGCTTGCACATTCCCCACCCAGGGGTCCCAACACATTTATCAGGTCCAATTTCAATGTTACTTCATCCATGAAAGCATCTTTGTTAGCTGAAAGTGACCTCTTTCCCCTGTGAATTAGCATGATATTTTATATCTTCCTTTTTGCATTTTCACATTCTACCTTGTATTATAGATTTTTGTGTACCTGTTTTAGACTCTAAGCTTCATGAAGCTTAGAACCTAGCCCTGTGCTTCTTCCATGGTAGGTGATCTATAAACATTTGCTGAATGATTGAATGATATGAACAAACTATTATTTATATTTATTTAACCCATTCCATTTTTGAGGTTTTTTTTTGTAAATTTTATTTTTTATTTTAAACTTAAATATAAAATGAGAAAAGGGAAAAACATGTGAACAGAAGAACATGAGAGAATTCAATATAAACCAATAAATTTCCATTTCAAGAAAATCTATATAATAAGTACTATACGTTATTTTCAAAACTGTCCAGCTTTTCTTTTCTTCCTTGTTGGTTTTCTTTGTTCTCTGCTGTGTACTTTTAAGTTTATTTTTTTCCTTTCCCTTCCCAGTCCCCCTTCCCCCAACTCCCGACTGCTCTACTAAAGAAGGCTATAATTAAATACGGTGATATCTATCTATCTATATATCTGTATATCTATCTATATATCTGTATCTACAAACACACACATATACACATATGAGACTGTAGTATGCTTTTTTCACTTATCATCTCTTTCTCTGAAAGAGGATAGCATCTTCCTTTATAAGTCCAAGTCTCCCTGATGACTTTTTAAAAATATATTTTTTTATTTGTTTTCTTGTGTACATCATTCCTTTTCATGAGATTTTTAAATTACAAATTTTCTCCCCGTCTTTCCCCTACCCCAACCCCAAAACAGTGATCTCACTGTAAAGCCCCTCCCCTGATCTGCTCTCTTACTTTCTGGTAGGTCAAGGAGGGTCTCCCTACCCCAGCCACTGTATTTCTTAATTCCTAGTTGCAGGTATTGCTGAGCTTTAAATTCTAGATTTTTTCGATTCTTCCCTTGTCACCCACCCCCACTGGAAGGACAAGCAATTCAATACAGGCTGTGGATGTGTGATTCTACAGGACATCTTCATAGTGGACATATTGTGATAGTGATCATATGTCCCTCCTTCCTATACCTCCCTCCCTTGTTCTGTTCTCTACCCTGTCCCTGTCCCTTTATTGAAGTGTAAGCATCCAGCATCCCTCCCCCAGACTATGCCTTCCCCTCCGTCATCCCGCCTTTCATCCCCCACGCCCCCTACTCTCTTGTGTGGCATGATGCCCAGTTTAGAGTTTATGCCATTTCTTCTCTAATCCAGATTCAATGAGAGTAAATGAAAGTAAAGTTGTAACAGTTATCCCTTGCCTCTTCCACATGGGATGATTAACCCCATTTTGTCTCTCCCTGTCTCTTCTCACTCTAGTCCTCTCCTGCCTCAGAATTTGCCTTTTAAAGTATCATCCCTTCATATTCAATTGATCCTAT
>CM053596.1:185066812-185108196 GCA_028646575.1 Pseudocheirus occidentalis | reverse complement strand
TTTGAGTTAATCAATTCTTTAAAGTGTTGTTTTCTTCAGTCAGGTTGTTGACTCTCTTTTCATGATTTTCTCGCATCGTTCTCATTTCACTTCCCAATTTTTCCTCCACTTCTCTTATTTGTTTTTCAAAGTCCTTTTTCAGATTATTTATAGCTTGTAGACATTCTTCAAGTGTCTTGGAAGCATTTGGTGTGGGAGTTCTGACTGTGTTGTCTTCCTCCCATTCCATGCTTTGATCCTTTTTGTCCACAAAAAAGGATTCTAGAGTTTTATTGCTGTTCTTATTTTGCTTCCTTTTCCTCATGTTGGCCAGTCAATTAATTGGTTGGTTTTTTTAGCTTTGTGAAACTCTGCTTCCAGAGGGGAAAGCTCTGTTCCAAATTGCTGGGGTTTTCCCAGCTGGCAGAGCTATTATGGGGGTGTTGCAGGCCCCCCCCCAAGCTTTGGCTTGCTGAAAGGGCTCCCTAGGACCACCACCCAAGACCACGATCCAGATCCAGGCCGCTCAACACAAGAGCACTTGGCCCTGATCAGTTGTCTCAGCCTCCCTGCTGGATCTGCAGGCCAGGGGCTCTGAAGCCGTTCTTGCCATTCCCCCACTGCTTCCTTGCCCTGGGGGCAGATTGGCCAAACTGGTTTTCCTCCCCCGAATTAAGTTTCAAAGTTCCACTTTCACTGACCTTCTCTAATCCTGGTTTGCTAGATGTGAAGATCCCTTCAGGTGCAGTAGACCTTCTCTGAAGTAGACTCAAGGTGTGGCTTGGGAAGCTCAGCTCCTCCCCACTGCCCTGGGGCTTGGCCTGGCCGTGTTTCGGTTTTGGGCTGGGCTGGTCTCGGCTCCCTGGCCTGCCGGCCTGCTGGATAAGCCCCTCCTGCCTAGCTGCCTTTTTCTAATCCTTGTTTTTCCCGACTTGGTAGATGTGGAGTTGCTGGAGGTGTTGTAGATCTCTCTTGTAGACTGGCTGTGGCTCAGCTCCTCCCGACTACCCTGGGGCCTGGCCGTGTTTCTGTTTCAGGCTGGTCTCGCTCCCGGCCTGCCGCAATGAGCCCCTGCTGCCAAGCTGCCTTCAGCGAGAGATGTGTTTTCTGTATTTTTGTGAGTCTGAGAGTCCTAGAATTTGTCTGGAGTCATATTTTATGGGTATTTAGGGTGGTTGTGTGGGAGCTGCAGATCCTTGCTGCTTCTACGCCGCCATCTTGGCTCCATCTATCCCCATTCCAATTTTTAATAGATTTAATGGCGTTTAGTAAGAAAAATGGGTTCTTGAAAAGACAGTTACTGTTAAAAGCAGCTTTAAAAACTGCCAGTCCTGCAGCAGTGAGTTAGTTTATTCTCTGTTGAAGATCCATTGTTTGGAAAAGAAGAGGTAAAAAGTACCAAAAAATACAGAGTCTGATTAATGTGAGCTTTGATGGTAGGTGTTAGTCAGTCTGTAACTTACAGAGTTACCAAAATCAGCAGTGAAAAAGACAAAGTTGGGGCACAGTGAATAGAGTGCCGGCCTTGGGGGCAGGAGGACCTGAGTTCAAATCTGGTCTCAGACACTTAACACAAAAGCTAGGTGTGTGACCTTGGGCAAGTCCCTTAACCCCAATTGCCCTCCTGAAAGCAAATAAAGAAAAAGACAAAGTGGCATAAGGCATAATACAGAATATCAGTAAGACTGCTTTTGTTTTTTGTCGTAAAATATGGACCAAGCTGAAGAGGGTACCTAAAGAGGGTCAGAGTTTCCTGAGACCCCAAAATACCAACATGCTGGGTCCTGCTGAAAGAATTCAACTCAAGTCTTCTCAACCAAAGAAAAACAAAGTTTATTGAAAGTTTGAGTTCGCCATATGGGTAAACTCTTAAGGAGCCTAGGTATCTGTGATGCTTGCATTGGGCTAGCAGGACAGAGTAAATCTGTGCTAGGGTATTCTATGGTGCTCTCACACACGAAGGGAAGATGGGATTCTCATGTACTGAGGAATCTAGGGGTAGTCTAGAGGAGGAGTTTGAGGAGGGTTTTCAGGAGGAGCCAATGAGTTCAGACTCCAGTAATGAGTTTGGGGAGAGACTTCAGGTGGAGTTAATGAGGTCAGTGCAAGAATGGATTGATATTTTGATGGGCTCCAGGGTGGGAAGCAGATGGACAATGGGGGGCCAGGCTAGTAACAGGTTTGGGCCCAGCCACAATGAGATACTTATGGTCCCTGCAAATACCTCCTGAAGATTCAATCAGACTTCAAGGGGTTTCCAGAGCCTGTACCTTAAAGATTCAAGGAGAGCTCAAGGGGGGTCCCAGAGCCTGCACCTCATCAAAGCTAGTCAAATACTGTTTGGTTAGCACTCAGTTCAGAACCTAGCACACAGTAGGTACTTAATAAATGTTTATTGGCTGACTGGCTGATTCTAGGAATGGAGCAGGACTGTTTGAAAGTCAGATTAAGAGGCAATTGAAAATAAGTGAACCTTAGAAAGAAGATTTTA
This sequence comes from Pseudocheirus occidentalis, assembly GCA_028646575.1. Lineage (NCBI taxonomy): Eukaryota > Metazoa > Chordata > Mammalia > Diprotodontia > Pseudocheiridae > Pseudocheirus > Pseudocheirus occidentalis. The sequence goes on along the minus strand of CM053596.1, from coordinate 185,105,726 downwards.
GTACCTAGAAGTTATATTTAATTGCTATTTGTTGTTGTTGTTCAGTTGTTTTAGTTGTGTCTGACTCTTTGTGACCCTATTTGGGATTTTCTTGGCAGAGATACTAGAACGGTTTGCCGTTTCCTTCTCCAGTTCATTTTACAGATGAGGAAACTGAGTAAACAGGGTTAAGTAACTTGACTAGGGTCATATAGCTAGAAAGTGTCTATGGCTGGATTTGAACACAGGTCTTCCTGACTCCAGGCCCCAGTATTCTATCCATTGCCTCAGCTAGTATCTGTATATTTAGTAGGTATTATATTTCCTCAAATATTATATCAAATGTTCTTTTCTATTAATGTTAATATAGAAATCCTGTTAATCAATGTTTAATAAATAGTTATAGCTTATTTTAAGATAGCTCTATTTTAATTAAAAAACATGGTTATTAAATTGTAGGTTTTATGTCATTCTTAGTTCATAGTGCCTTAACACCTAGCACATTGCCTTAAGTAGGCATTTTATACATCTTTGTTGAATAAATGTGGAAGGAATCTACAGGAATCTGTCCTGTAAAACTTGGACTCAGTCAAAAGGCTACGCCCGAGGACCTAGAGGGCCACATGTGGCCTCCAGGTCACAGGTTCCCTACTGCTATCCTAGGAGAACTTAATTGGCCCATCCTCCACAGCCCCAAATTCTACCATTCACACGGTCATAGCCCCCAAAATTACAGATTTGATACTTAGCAGAAAATAAATAGTAACCAAATTGTAGGGGACGTGTCTTGTAAATCCAAGCTTATTTTAAGTAATAGCAGGATAAGACTGCACAAGGCACTATGGAGGAGAAAGCAGGCTGGTTATATGCAGAGAATGGCAGACAGCCTGGATGCTACAATAAATCCTGAGTAACTAAGAGAACAAGAGGAAGGAAGACCTTCAGTGTGTTCATCAGATATTTTTCAGAGTTTATTAATTAATAGAACAAAATGGGCAAGGATCCAATAAGATGAGAAACTGTAAAGAAGTTATAACTTATGTTAGTGGAGGAAGGAACTACACAGTGAAATACATGAAAGGGTATTTGTGCCTCAGGTTTACTATTTGGAAAAGTTTGGAGATTGTTCTAGGAAACATCTAGGTACTTTTCCTTCTGCAAAATTAGAGTCATTGCTATGTCCTGTGATGTTGGGATTAGAGGAGACCAAATTAATGGAATTCTCCTGGCATGAAAAGTAACACTAACTCTTTTAGGTTGTTAGGATACAACATGATCCTATAAAATTTCATGTGGTTATAGTTTGCAAACAACTAATTGAGAAAGTTTAATTACAAAAACATAGACTGGCCTCCATATTTATTGTGAGAATAATTGCAGATGGAATGTACAGAAGGAGGAACATTCAACCCAAGTCTTTAATGATGTGCTTTCTGAGCCACCATGATGGAAGAAAGGCTCAACAATAAGAGAAAGCTGTTACTTTCCCCATCTGCTCAACTGAAAGTGTTAGTCTTCATTCTGGAAAAATATGACAATATTATTGTATGAAATATCTAGACTTCTTTTGGAGGATAATAAACATACTTTCTTCTTGGTATTGGGGAAAGTGCTATCTGGAATTGTGATTTCATCCATGTAGTAGACTCCTGGAGTTTGAGGTGGGGGGGAGCGTTTCCCATCAATGGAAATCAGCAACTCATCCCAAGTCATCTTCTTGAGGATTCCCTGGGTTAAATGATCACACTTGTGTCACTATTATCACTATTTGCTACAGAGCAGAACTCAGAAAGTATATCCTTTTTGAATCTTATCTGTGAAAGGCAGTACCTTCCCAAAGGGGGAACTTTGAAGAAAATCACAGCATTATAAAGAAATTCTAGTTTATTTAATTATTAAATATTTACTCCTTCATTGATTCATTCAAAAACTCATTAAGTTCCTTGTTAGGGGCAAAATAGTGCATAAAGTATCTTCAGAGACTTACATATCTAGGTTCAAGTCTTGCCACTGACACATACTAGTTGTGTGGCCTTGTAATTTCAGTTCTCTAGCTCTAGACAGATCTTTAGAGACTATGTTATATTCAGATAGCTACCTGAATCAAGGGAAGGAGTTTCCTCATCTAGGAGTTCCTTGTTTCATATTTTGTACAAGACACTGTGTTAGACACTGGAAAATATACAAAGGTAAATACGGAATTTTCCTTGATCCTATAAAAGTTGCAATCTAGTTATGTGCAAGATGTTATCCTAATGGCCTGGAAAAGTTAAAGGCAATTCTATGAGGAACTAACATAGGTACACCATGGAGAAAGTTTAAGTGTTGAAGACTGTCTTTCACTCTATAGCACCTTCACTCCATCTTCTTCTTCTTGCTATGACTAACAGGGGAGGAGAGGAGGAAGGAATACTTAGGCTTTGGATGCCACAAGAGGATATGAGAACACCTGAAAACATCAAGAAAGAAAGAATATAACCATGGTGTATTTTCCCACATTTATTTATTTAAATTTTAATTTATTTGATGAAATGAGCGTTTCCATAACAGAGTATAATAAAAAGATGATTACACATGAAACTGCATGTCTATTACATATACTTGCTATTCCTTTTAAATATATAATTAAAGTATCATGCACATTTTTAAATTCCTTTTTTCTTCCTCTCCCCACCACTGTAGAGATGGCTATCATTAGACACAAATAGGTGTATGTATGTATGTACAGACACACACATATGTATGTATATATGTACACAGATATATACACACACACATATGTGTAAAATTATTCTATATATCTACCAGTTCTTTCTTTGGATGCAAGTATTGTCTTTCTTCCAATGTCCTTTACACTTAATCAAAACAATTTATAGTCAGGAAAAAATGCGCTAAATCATTATTGATTAGAGAAAGGCAAGTTAAAACAACCTTGAGACATCATTTTACACCTGCTTAGATTGGCTAAAATGATTGAAGGAGAAAGTAACAAATGTTAGAGGGGATGTGGACAAAATTGGCACACTAATCCATTATTGGTGGAATTGTGAACTAATCTAACCATTCTGGAGAACAATCTGAAATTATACCTAAAGAGTTATTGAATCATAGGGGTTTTCACAGAAAAATAGGATCATCAGTTGATGATGTTGAAGTATCTGTACTTGTGTCTCCTTGGCTGCTGGAGAAGACTGGGAGACCTAGACTGATCTTGCCCTGGTTGGACTTGATTCTCTCAATATAGAAGAAGACTGAAAGCTGAAAAACAGGGGCATCAAGGACCAGTGAAGTTAGGGGTGCTTAGACAGCCAATAGCAGGACTGAGGAAGAATGAATATGTGTATCTAGTTTGCCAGTGGCTATCCTCAAGAAGGAGCCTGAAACAGTCAATTTGCTCTGGATCAAGAGTTTCCTCAACTAACTGGACTTTCATCTTACTGGAGGCCAAGAATGGAACTTAGGCACCTTAATGGTGTCTCAGAACTCATGAGTTTGGGGAGTGTCTATAGACTGGTAAAAGGCTACCTTGGTCTGGGATCACCTGTGAGCTATTGCACTAATAGATATTTGATTAAATTATTTCCTTTTACTTCTTTGTTTATACAGTCAAATCATGCTGATTGGTTGTCTCTTTATACTGTGCTTATATGACAAGAGGTACATTGAATAGAAATGTATTAGGAAAGAGAAAAAGGTGGAATTTTCATAGTGGGTAGAGATGGTGTCTCAAGCCAGAATCATAGTGGCATGAATTTTGTATTGACTATATTGTTACCTCCTTCCAAGATAAATGAGAGCAGATGCCCCCTACAAAAAGGGCAGAGCTAGAGTATAGAGGTGGCAGCTCTGCAAGAGTCATAGAGAGAATAGTATTCTCCTGTGGAATAAGCATTGGTGTTGGAAAGAGTATACAACTACCAGAGAGAAAATGATTAGTACCTAGGACCTTTTAAAAGAGTCAGACAATGGGCCAGACCTTCCCTTAAGAGTTAAAACCCAAGCTCTGATTAGAACCCTTAAATTTTTAATGGTGTTTTATTTTTTCTAATTCCATGTAAAGACAATTTTAACATTCATCTTTTGAAAGATTTAAAGTTCCAATTTTTTTTTGCCCTTTCCCCAACACAGCAAGCAATCTGATACAAGTTATATATGTACAATCATGTTAAAGAATTAGAACAAAAGGAAAAAAAAACAAAAACATGAAAAAGTGAAAACAGTAGACTTCAATCTGCTTTTAAATTCCATAGTTCTTTTTCTGGACGTAGGTAGCATTTTCCATCATTAGTCTTTTGGAATTGTCTTAGATCATTGTATTGCTGAGAAGAGCTAAATTAATCATAGTTGATCACTGCACAATGTTACTGTTACTGTTTACAATGTTTTCCTGGTTTTGCTCACTTCACTCATCATCAGTTCATGTAAGTCTTTCCAAGTTTTTCTGAAATCTTCCTGCTCCCCATTTAGAACAGTAGTATTCCATTACATTCATAAACCACAACTTGTCTAGCCATTCCCCACTTGATGGGCATCCCTTCAATTGCCAGTTCTTTGCCACCACAAGAAGAGCTGCTATAAATGTTTTTGTACATGTGGGTCCTTTTCCCTTTTTTAATGCTCTCTTTGAGATACAGATCTAGCAGTGCTATTGCTACATCAAAGGGTATATGTACACTCTTATCGCCCTTTCAGCATGAGAACCCTTAAAATTTTAAAGTGCTCTTTTAAAATTAATTTTTTCAATGAGCATAAATGTATTTTCTCTCCTTCCCATGTCCACCCCCCTCCTTAATGAAAAAAAGATAAATCACTTGTAATAAATATATATATAGTCAAATGAAAAAATAATCCTATATTGTCTGTATCCAAAAAAATTAGTCATCTTATTCAGCACCATCTCCTCTTTGTTAGGTGAGCAGAATGTTTCACCATCAGTCCTCTGGAATCATGCTTGGTTATTTGGCTGATCAGAGTTCTCAAGTCTTTTAAAGGTCTTTGTCTTTACAATTTTACTGCATTGTATAAATTGTTCTCCGAGTTCTGCTCACTTTACTCTGTATCATTTCATTTAATTCTTCCTAGGTTTCTCTGAAATTATCCATTTCCTAATTTTTTTTCTGAGGAAAATATATTTGCATAACACTCAGCCACTCTCCAGTTGCTGGGCATCCCATCCCACCTGCACCCTGCAGTTTCCAGTTGTTTGTCACTACAAAAGAGCTATTATAAATATTTTTGTATACATAAGTCTAGTGTCTTATTGTCTTTTGTCATGCACTGTATAGTATAATAAAAGTTATTTGCCTTAAAGTGAACATATGTTTTCCAAGGAATGGGCTTTGTTTAGAATCTCCTATGACAAACAGGGTCTCTGGAAAATATGGGAAACTAGAGGAACTAAATGCTTAAAAAACACTACACCCGGCATTTGTTTAACACACAGCTTATAGTTCGAGCTACCACCCAGGGTTAGAACTTGGTACTCCTGGGAGAGCTGGAAGGCATCATTAGTATTGGGATTGCTGTCATCATTATTAATCAAGACAGAGGCTGCATGAAGGCATGAAATGAAGAAGGCACCAGCAAAGCTGACCTGCATAGAGCCTTTTGTTAGAAGTCGAACCTGAAAAGACAGTATTTGAAGAATAACCTACCATATTTGTACATGTGCAATTTTTGTCAGGTAGTTGTACCTTCTATTAACTTATGTTAAGGGTGTGTATCATTGATCGTATTTAAAATTACATAGGGATAACTATAAAAATGTGCATAATCCCCCAGATGGTGGGAAGAAAGGAAGTTTGGTAGGGGAGGTTTTTTTCCCCTTCTTTAAGATTATCTTGAAAGGTTTGCTTTTATCAAGATATATGGTCAAGAAGACATTATAAATCAAAATGATCAGACATATGACTCAGTTTCAGGGATATTACTGGAATTGGCTCTGTTTGGATATTACCATTAGCAGAGAAAACATTAGATCTTTTCACTTGCCATAAAGATATTTGTAAAACAGGGACATAAACTGCCCATTGCTGGTTCCAGCAGGGCTGACTGCAGCAATATATTCATTTATCTAAGTTCATGAAAGGATCTTTATGTTCCTCTCACTTTCATTTCCCCTATAAAGACAGAAATGAAATCTAGCAAGTCTCAACTGCTACTCAAAGAATCCTCCTCCTTTGGGTTCCATCTGTTCTATCCATGCTCAAAAGTCATCAGTCCTTCACAGAACAATAGTTATTAAGATTACCTCTAGCAATGTTTAGCAGACTTAAGATAACAGATTTAGAGCTAGAAATGTCCTTAGAGAACATGGAGTCCAACCTACTCTTTTTTTCAGAGGAGAATACTGAGGTTATATGACTTTATATGGTTAATATATGTCTTAAACTTGGGATTTAAACTCAGGTCTTCTTGAATCTAAGGCCAGAACTCTATCCACTATATCATGTTGCTGCTTCCAACTAGCAGGAAGGGGAGAAATTACACAGTGAAAGCTACCGAGAAGGTTAAGCATTGATGACAAACATAATGGAAGAGCAAGAAAGTAGAGAATTAGATAGTAGTGGAACATATGGCATGGAGAAAAGCAACACCAGAAGTAGAGCATTTGATTCAGTGACTAAAAAGGTGATAAGAAAACAGTTTAGAAGGATGGCAAAGATTAGATGTCGTAGGGATGTAATAAGGCTTGGGCGAGAGAGCAAGTTATCAAGTTGTGGTCTAATGTGATAATGAAGTTCAAAGAGGGTCTGTAAGTTATTTATCATCAAGATGGAAGTTTGAATCATAGTAGATGGTAATAGTCAATGCTATAAGGAGGAAAACTGTGAGTAAGGTGCTAAAAGTCCTCAAGAAAGAAGGAAAAGTGTGTTCTAAAGGAGAGTAAGGGCAGTTATGTGGCTCAGTGGATAGAGGGTTGGGCCGAGAATCAGGAAGACTCATCTTTCTGAGTTCAAATCCTTCACTTAACCCTATTTGCCTCAGTTTTCTCATCTGCAAAATGAATAGGAGAAGGCAATGGCAAATTATTCCAGTAGCTTTGCCAATAAAACCTCAAATGAGGGTCAGACACAATGGAAATGACTGAACAACAACAACAACAACAACAACAAAGGAGAGTAGATAAAAGATGTGGGGAAGATCATGTAAGTGTAGGGTGCAGACTTTGAAGGAGGAGAGCTTGTTGAAAGATAGTGGTGGAATGAAAATCTGAAAGTGTTACTGGGAAGCAAGGTTCAGATTGAATCTTCTTCTCCCACTGAGTCATAGGGAGTGAAAACATTAGTGATGCTATTCCCAATAATTCACCATCAAGAAAATGGACTTTAAAAAAATTAAAATTTCTCAGGTGAAAGAATCCAAATAGCCGTAACTCGGGCATTTAACTCACCAAAAAGCCAACAGAGAGACAATTGTAACAAATGATTTTATTATGCTAGAAAGCTCCAGTGTCTGGGCGCTATTTTCCCTGGCATTGCTTTGTTGCTCTTGAACTGCAGCCTCCTTTCTGACTTTGCATCCTTTCCTTCTGATGGCAATTTGATACAAAGCTACGCATGTAGATACAGTGATACAAGTTTGCTCAAGTGCTTTTCCAGAGCTGTAAGAAATGTGGGAATCTTCCCTATGGTATCAACACATTAGGTGATGTACTTTTTCTCTAGGTGAGATGTACTTCCCTGTTGGTCATCATTCCCATGCCATGCCTTAATGTCTTCATTGTCATCTGTCACTATAGCTTCTAGTTCTTAGGATCCTGTCACCCTGGCATCCTTTTTCCTAAAACCCATCTTTTTCTCTAAATCCATATGAGGGTGACAATTCAATTTCTCTGTTGGATGGATCTCACTTTCTTCTGGGACAACTACATCTGGGAGAGTTGGGATGTACTCTATGGTGCCATAATTCCCATCCATTCCCTCTGTACTCCCAATCTGACTTTGTCCTAGGGTAAAGAGTTCCTTTGTTAGATCTCTGGTCCTTACTTTAGGCATCTTGCTTGGTAGAGCTCATCTAAATCTGAATTCTACTGTGATCCTTACCAATTTTTTTTCATTAACTAATAAAGGCCACCACGTCCCTGAGAGAGTAAATAATATGTTGTTGTTGTTTTTTTAGTAAAGGTAGTCCTAGCCTTTCTATAACCTCTAGTATAGCACTGAAGTGTGTTTAAGAGAAACTAATGGTCCATTTTCCAAAAACCTAGGCACAGGCAGAAACTATATTTATGGGCAAAGAACTTCATAAATATTATTGGCTCTTTATGTAAGCTCTTGCTGGCTGGTCCTTGGTTTAAAGAACCTGGAGGCCAGATGGGAGAGGGAGGAGAGGCTTTCTGGCAATAACCCAACTTGTGTAAAAAAGAAAAATGCTCTTCTGAGAATGATGAAGAGTCCGTTTCCCAAAGTTTGGAATAATTTTGTCAATTTACAACCAACTCATGACCAATGATAATTACCATGCACATCTATTATTCTAAATGAAATAGGACACAGAACAGTTGGCTAGAAGTTATTCTAAATACTCTGGCTAAAGGAATAATGAGTCCAAAACACTAGAAAGAACACTAGGAGTGAGGAAGCATCTACTTGGCATGTGTCTTTATATCTATAGTAGACCCAGATTGGTAGCTCCCTTTCCTATGTGAACTGTGGAGATATTCTGCCTTAAATGATATAGAATGAAGGTAATATTGCCAAGTTGAAGAAGGAATGGAAGGAGCAAAGAAAAGATAGCTTTTGGAGAGTTGAATTGGAATAGCTTTTTCCTTTGAATTCTTTGGGAGGTTTTTCTGTAGCTATATTGATATTGCAGAATGATTCTATCTTTGACTGCTCTAGGTGGAGTGATGTAATGGAATAATGATTGGACTTGACATGAGAGTGTCTGCCACTTTTTATCTGTGTGACTCAAGGTGAGTTGCTTAACCTTTCTGGGCCCCAATTTCCTCATTTATAAAATAAGAGTACATGGACTAGATTACCTCTGAGATTCCTTCTAGCTCTAAGACTTCAATCCTATAAGCCTATGAAATGAAATGTGCTTAACACAATTCATATCCGATTAAAATCTGGAATGTATGAACTAGACCTGGAAATACAAACAGCATCCTTTACCTCTCTCATTGTTGTTATTGTTGTTTTTAATTTAATGCTTAACTTTGAAAAGAGATCGAGATAACTTTCCAGTCTTATACTTAATCCTGAATATACAGGGTGGTTTTGAACTGTCAAAAATTTGACAAACTTAAAAGACTTTGGGATACCCTACAATTAACACAAATTCTTCAGAAAGAACTTAAGTTCTCTGAAGGCAGGAACACTTTTGTGTTTTGTTTTGTTTTGTTTTATTTTGTTTTTGTATGCCCAGAGTCTAGAATAGTGCCTGGCATTAGTAAATGCTCATTGATTGATACATGAAAGCCACAATAAGGTCCTTGAACAACTTCTCCTTAATGGTCCTTTGTTGTTTCCTAGTCTTATTTGCCACTAAAACTTACTCTTACATGTATGTGGCAGTTACAGGTAAGTGTAATCAGAGTTCTGAGAATTGTCATTTGTCTAGAAATATTGAATTGTGGAACTAAGAGAACTTACATGAAATGTGATATAGATTATGTCATGTTGTGGCTAGTAAAACCTTTGGACCTTCAGAATTTCCCTGATGAATAAATATTGGCATATCTTAACTATAGGGATGGTGTTGTGCTAATAACCATTTCAAAGTTGGATATTGCTTTCCTCCAAAGAAGATTCAAAGAGGAAGTCAATAGTCTTAACTTCCACATCAACCAGCCTAAGATGAAATACTGGCCTGAGCATTGACTAATCAGAACTGTCCTGTCCCTTGTGCTAGGAAATAACTTTGTTCAATATCTTTAAGATTTATTTAGCTTGTATTTGCACTGATCACATACATTGAACTGGAGCCTGGAGCCAAGAACTGTATTTCCAAGGCTGAGTTAGTGATAGAAAGACTGTCTCACAGTACTTGGAGTAAATCCAGCAATCCTAAATAATGAAGGCTTTTTTTTTCCTTAACAATGTTCTAGGGACATTTCCCTCATGTTTTATTCTTTGTGATCAGAGCTGTTATGATTTAAATAACTGAATTTGAATGTTCACTGAAGGAAGGTAGATAGGTAGGTGGTCTTAACAGAAACTTGAGAAAAGAATTGATCTGATTGACTAAAAAAAAAATACCATCAAATCCTTAGTAACATAGTAAAATCCAACCTACACTAGAAAAATTAATAATTAAAATTGTTTTTAATTTAAAAAATAATTTGAAATATTAGAGTTTAAAAACTATTAGAATGTCAATAGGAAATGGCAAAAAATTATTTTTCATAATTTCTTTAGAGTAGTGCTTTGTATTGTTAATGATGTTATCATTATTTATTTTGTTTAGGTCTCTCTATAAAACTTCCAGTATGGCAACTCACTTATAGCCTGTAGTTTCAGATAGCTGACTGCCTTCCCCTTCCCACCCCATGTTAAATTACTTGCCCAAGGTAATACAGCTAGTATATGTTAAAGGCAGAACTCGAATCTGGGTTTTCCTGATTTCAGAGGCAGTCTGTATGCCCTGCTTCTCTTACATTAGCATAATCATTATTAATTGTGCTCTTTCTACTGAAAAAAATTCAAATACATTTATAAAGGTCCTGAACTAAAGGATGTGTTAACAGAGAGACTAGAGTTCTAGTAGCTTAGGCTTATCCATAGATAGCCTAGAAAACTCTCAAGAAAAGTTATTATTGTTGTTTTTCAGTTGTGTTTGACTCCCTGTAACCAGGTTTTCTTGGCAAAGACACTGGAGTGGTTTGCCATTTCCTTCTCCAGCTCATATTACAGATGGAAAAACTGAGACAAACAGAGTCAGGTGACTTGCCCAGGATCACACAGCTAATGAGTGTCTGAGGTTGGATTTGAATTCCTGAAGTGGAGTCTTTCTGATTCCAAGACCAGTGCTCTATCCACTATGGCGCCACCTAGCTGCCCCTCAAAGAAAATCATGCAACTATAAAATGGCAAATGACCTTTTGATTTCTAAAACTCTTTCCTGCTCTGATTCCTAGCCCTAGGCTTCACATATAACAAGTTTTCCAGTGACTGGAGCAACTACCTCTCCTGGTAGTTTATAAGTAAGTATGTTTGTACTACTGTGTACTGAGGAAGAAAAAGATTGATTCTTTCTACTAGATCTTTGGGCAGTGAGGAGGCACAGTGGATAGAGTGATGGCCTGGGGTCAGGAAGACACATCTTCCTTCCTGAGTTCAAATCTGGCCTCAAACACTTAATAGCTGTGTCACTCTGAGCTGAAATCTGAGTTCCTTGAGGACATTGGGGCCCAGAAAAGTTAAGCAACTCTAGGCAAAGTAACTTGCTACTTTAGAAGTTACTTTAAAAAACAACAACAAACTACTCTGGAGTCTGTGGATTAGGGGCTTTAAAAATACAGATTGTAAAAATAAATCTGTAATTTTTTAAACAACCAGAATTTTAACTATCCTTTGAGGAACTCTTTTCTGTTCTCTTGTTCATACTTGTTAGGCTGCTTAGTGCTCCCGCAGGAGCTCCTTTTGGGAACCAAACATGGGAGTCAAACTAAGCCGTGCCTCGGATTCAGGTAAATTTCATTGGACTGAATTAGAGCTTTTGGCTTGTGTTCCATCATGGTACATCCAACGTGGGGAATATTTCACAGGATCACTAGTCCTTCATCTATCTACACCCCTCTCCACTCTCTGCATCTGTGCCCCTCTCCTCCACCCTCATGATATTGGGGAATGAGATCCAGGATAAGTACCCCTAGACCTACAATGTCCCAGTTTCCAGTGTACCAATTGATTAGGCCTTTCCAAATAGACTAGTATGTTAGTAGAAGAGCTTAGTTCTATGTGAACCAATTATAGTCTATAATTTAAATCAGGGTCTTTTTACTATTGGGGACTTTGGACAAACCCTAAAGTGGCATGTTAGTTCCTCCTCCATTTTTCCTCTACATATAATAAATAATAATAATAATATCTTTATATATAGCACTTAAAGTTTGCTAAGTTTTTACAAATGTTGAGCATAAAATATGCAGGCAGATGCCTCAAGCAGCTACAATTGTAACTACAATTTTCAAGTGAATTACCATTCTGTGGCCCTTACTAGGAGTTTTATATACAGACCTGAACAAAATAATAACAATAACAACAGCAATAATAGCAGCACTAACAATAATAACAATACAAAACAACAATTCTCAAGAAATTATGGAGAGGATATAACGTTTTTGCAATTTCTTATTAAAAATTTAAATAAAAAATTAAAATTTTAACATTTAAAATATTTTACAAATGTTATTTTGTCTTTCCTTTGCAACAATCCTACGAGGTAGATGTTGTTGTTATATTCATTTTGTAGATAAAGGAACTGAAATACACAAAAGTTAAGGGACTTTCCCAGGATCACACATTTAGCTAGTAAGCTCCCAGATTTGAACTCTGGTCATTCTGGCTCCTCTCTCTGTCTGTAAAATTAGGTCTAACACTCAACTCTACCATTTGGCAACCTCTGCCAAGTGAACTGGTGTATATTTGATGAGCATAGCCATTTAGGTTTTGGCTTATGAATGCCTACAGAAGCATCATATTAGTGTTACATATCTATGTAAACACAGCAAATATTTTAATAACCAAAGTTAATTCACAAGGGAGGGAATCTAGTTCAGTGGAAAGAGCATGGAATTTTTTGAAGTAAAAGGGTCTGTGTTCAAACCCTGGCTCTTACTTAGCTGTGTAGCTCAGGACACATCATTTAATCTTTCTCAGTCTCAATTTTCTCATCTATAAAATGAAGAGAGACCAGATAACTTCTTTTCTTTTCTTTTTCTTTTTGGCAGGGGAAGGCAGGGCAATTGGAGTTAAGTGATTTGCCCAAAGTCACACAGCTAGTAATTGTTAAATATCTGAGGCCTGATTTGAACTCAGGTCCTCCTGACTCCAGCGCTGGTGCTCTATTCCCTGTACCACCTAGATGCCCCAGACCAGATAACTTCTAAAGTAACTTCCAGCTTCAAATCTATGTTCTTGCCCTTCCTTCAAGAATAAATAAATTATTAAATGACATCAATAAGTAATAAATATATTATGGCAATAATAAATAAATGGAATTAATAAATAAAATATATGCTTGCAATAAATAAATTAATTAATGTATAAGATGAAAGCAGAATTGAGCAAAGGAAATCTTGCACTGTTTGAGAAATATACTGTATTTTTCTGCTTAGCTTCTAATAACTCTGACCTTCTTTCACACAGTCTTTTCTCAACTGAGTTTTAAACAAAGTCCTATCAATAAGCCAACGTTAGTATTGCTTTTATGGGAATAAAAGAGCAAAGAGCTCTAGGTATTGAATGCCAATGGTATACTCATTTGCTAGGTGTTCTTTGGGGGCTAGGCATTTAACCCCTCTGTACCTGGAAAATGAGGAAAATGCTATTTGTACCACCAGCTTCAAAGTGATGTTATAAGGATCAAATAGGAACATAGATTTGGAGTTGGGAGGGAACTTAGAGGCCATTTAGTTCAATCTTCTCATTTTATTGATGAAGGAACTGTATCTTAGTTTCTTCTTAAGTCATGTAATAGGACTTGCCTGTAGGCTCAGAGCTATTGGGAAGTAGAGTAAAAATCTGAACCCAGGCCCTCTGACTCTGAATCTACTGCTCTTTCCACTGTACCATGAGCTTATTGACTAAACAGTACTTTGTAACTGTGAAGTTCAATATAATTGTAAACTGTTGTTTATTATATTATTATTGCATTTCTATGGTATTAGTGAAAGTAGTGCAGTGGATAGAGCATTGGGTCTAGAGTTAGGAAGACCTGAGTTCAGTCCCAGCCTTGATATTTTATTTCCAGATAATGAATTTTCAGAGATGCACTAAAAATCTAGAAAAGCTTCCGAGGAAGGTCACCTGAATGGTGAGGGTTGTTTCTGGAGGCAATAGTCAAAGGAATTGAACATGTCAAACTTGAGAAAAAGAAGACATTATCACTGCCTTCAGATACTCAAAGGACCATCCTATAGATGAGACAGTAGACCTATTCTCTGTATCATCAGAGAATAGAACCAGGACTATCAAATAGAAGTTACTGAAAGGCAGATTTTAGCTCAACAGAAAGAGGAACTTTCCAATAATTAGAGCTATCCTAGTAATGAGCCACTTATTCCTCAAACTGTTTTTGAACAGAGAGAGCTTTACTTTTATCTCGCCATGAACATGTCTGTCTTATGAGTCAGGAGGGAATGTTCTGTGATGACAGTGGGAAGCTAGATGCCTAGAGAAATTTTTTTTCTGGGACATTGAGTGAGTGACTTTGTGTCTTTTTTGCTTCAGTTTCTTGATCTGTAAAATGATTATGATGAATTACTACTTGTTTATGAAGTGCCTTGAGAATGTTTGGTGACCAATTCCCATAGCATCTTTTTCCTCTTTCTCTTGGTCTCTTAAGCATGACTTTACTCCAAAGACTCAACATGGAATGCAGAAAACTTTCAAAAATCAGTTGTCTCAAACATTTTAGCTGATGGAGCAGTAGGAGTGGGAGGTGTTGGTGAAGGAGGACGGATAGAGATAAGAGTAAGATAGAAGGGGAGGGAAATACAAGTAAAGGAAAGAGGAATAGGGGAGAGTAAGCAATTTGGCGACAGGTTAGTAGATTATGGGAGAGGAAAAAGCACTATTATAATTTCAATGAACCTTCCCATTTCCCTTACCCTTCCCTTTTCCCTTCCCCTACTCCTTTTCCTCCTTCTTCCCCTTTCCCCTTTCTACTCCCTCCTTCCCTTTTTCTCCTTCCCCTTTTCTATTTCACCTTTCCCCTCCTTCCTTTTACTTTTCCCATTCCCTTTCTCTATTCCACTTTCACCCTTTCCTTTTTCCCACTTCCCCTTCCCTTTTCTCCCTTTCCCCTTGTCCTTCCCTCCTTTCCCCTTTCTACCTTCACTTTCCTTCATTTTCCATTCCCATTTGTTAAGCACCTATTTCCCATGTGAATGACACTGGACTAGGTGCTGGAAACACTAGACAAAAATTAAAAAAAAGCATTCTCTGCCTTTAGGGTGTTAACATTCTATTAAGGCACAAAGACAATAAATATAAGAGACTGGGGGAATTGGGATAATGAGAAAATTTGTTGTACAAAGGCTGGTAAATTGGGACAAACATAAGAGTCATCAAGGAAGCCAAATAGAGAGCCCAGGAGAGTTAACGTCCACCTTGGGACTGAAGATGAAAGGGTGATACAAACAGAGATGATGAGGTAGCATTGAAATATTACAGACAGCAATCAAGTTCCTGAGATGAAAAAAGAAACAGGGAATATAACATAAGCTACCGTGGGATTTTGATTTTTTTTAATAAAGTAAAACAAATGAATATCCTGACTTTTAGGATGGTCACCATATTTTTTACTTAGACTCACTGGAAACAACTTTCCACTTTAACCCACCCTTTGCTGCTCTAGAAGAGAGTTGGAAAGAAGAAACCTGTGTATTTTGTTGTTTTAACTGAAGAGCCATCGGTGTCCGGTACTTGAAAAGGAAAAGAGAGTCTAACTCGCAGACATGTCTCTTGCGTGAAGTGATGTTTCCACACCCCATTGGAGTTTCCACTGGATGAACCATCGCTACTCCACTTGGGCCAATTGAATTTTTCCCTACAGGCACCAATTTGCATGGAAATTGCTGCTCTTTGTAGATAGGGCTCCTCTAAACAGTTCACCCAAAGAATTATAGAGGAGATAGAGTTTTGCCCTTTGGGCTCTGTCTCTTTTGGACCAAGAAAGTGAAAATCCTTGAAAGGAAAGGAGCTGCCTCTAGCCCTGCTGTACTTGAAGCCAAGAATTACCATCAGGAACAGAACTCAGTTAATAAAATATTTAAGCTCAAAGATTCCTTGCACAAATCTCGTGGATATAGATGGCATTTACATTGCTAATGTGCTAAAGTGTGGATGTTGGATATGATGACTAGTCCTTTTTAAAGATCATAGCATAGAAGAAAGACCACTGCATTTGGAGTCAGAGGAGCTGGAGTGGCGTCCCAGCTCTGCAATTCATTTAACGCCTGAGACTTTGGGCCTTTTCACCTTTCATTGTTCTCAGCAGTAAATGCCCAGCTTGTCTAAGTGATCTCTAAGAACCCTTTTGTCTCTAAATCCTATGATTCTAGAATGAGAAAGGGGATGAAGTAGAAAAGATAAGATTCAAAATTACAGTGAACTTGAAGATGGTAGAATTTAGTTGAAGTTATGACCATAGCCAAATTTGGGCAAAACTGTGGAAGTCGAAGTTTTTGTGGCTTCCCTCTCAATGACTTTTCCCTTACTTTTTGTTTTTGTTTTTGTCATTTTTCAGCCATGTCCGACTCTTCATGACCCCACTTGGGGCTTTTTTGGCAAAGGTACTGGAGGGCTTTGCCATTTCCTTCTCCAGCTCATTTTACAGATGAGGAAACTGAAGCAAATAGGGTTAAGTGCCTTGACCAGGGACTCACAGTAAGTGTCCAAGGCTGGATTTAAACTTAGGAAGATGCGTCTTCTTAATTCCAGACCTAGGACTCTACCACTGCCCCACCTTGCTGCTTTTCCCCTTTTTATATCTCTCTGAGTACCCACCATGTGCCAGGCATTCTATTAAGCTCTGGAGATGAACTAAAAAACAAATAGTCTTTGCCTTTAAGAGGTGGCATTCTACTGGAGGCAAACAACATGTATTCATCTAAGCAAATAAAAAAGTACGTCTGAAGTGAACATGAGAGCACTAGCAATTGAAAACATCAGGAAAGGCCTTGGCTTGTTAGTACCATGAACTGAGCTTTGAAGGAAAAGAGAGATTCTGTTTCTATTTCTTGCTGTTGGACTTTGTTAAAAATATATAGGAATGCCAAGAGTTTTATGTGGGTTTATTTTATATCTTGCAACTTCGCTAATTTTATTTATTATCTCAAGTAGTTTTTTTACTTGATTCTCTAGAATTCTCTTAAGTATATCATCATACCATTGGCAAAGAATGATAGCTTAGTCTCTTCTTCACCAAATCTAATTCCCTCAATTTCTTTTTCTTCTCTTACTGCTACATCTAACAGGAAATGAATGATTCTGAGAGGCAATGGTGAGGAGGGGTGTGCATTGGAGACAGGGGCAAAGGTGTGAAGAGAAGAGATGGAATGTTTTATAATGGGGCAAGAAAGTAGACCAGTTTTGCTGAAATGTAGAGTCTATAAAGGAGAGTAATATATAGGAAGCCTGACAGGTAGGCAGAAGCCAGGTTGTACAGGGATTTAAATGCCAAACAGAGACATTTGCATTTTACCCCAGAGCGACAAGGGAGCCACCAGAACTTTTTTTGAGCAAGGTAGTGGTCAAAGATGTGCTTGTGGAATATCACTTTGTGGAAGATGGATTTAAGAGGGTAGAGACAGGAAGTTATTGTAAAAGAGAGGATGGACTAGGGTGGTGATTGAATGAGTGGAAGGAAGGACACAGAGAGAAGAGATTTATGGGGGTAAACCCAATAAAACCTAGTGACTGACTGGATGTGAAGAGTGAGATAGAATGAAGGATTAGATTTCAAAGCTTGGAACCTGGATGAATAGTCAATGGTGACTTTGACAGAAATGAGGAAATAAGAAGATGGCTAGATCTGATAGGAAAGATTTTTTTTTAACATGTTGAGTTTGAGATGCCTATGGAAATACTAGTTGGAAAGATGAGCTCAAGAAAGAGACATGGACTGGATATGTAGAACCAAGGGTCATCTGCATGGAGGTGATAATCGAACTCAAGGGGGCTGATAAGAATATCAAGTGAGAAAGTATAGGAGGAGATGAAAAAAAGCCCAGAAGACAGTCTTCGAGGGCTGCTGCTACGGTCTGGGGGAGGTTTAGGGATGATGATCTAGCAAAGAAGACAGGTATGAGGAGAGCCAAGAGAGAGCCCTTGAGATGCTCTATGTCCTCATGCTCTCATTCACTTTCCTTTCTTAATATCTACTTTCAGGAAAGGATCTGGTATCAGTCATTTCCACCATAGTCAAAATTTAAGCCCCTGTACTACTTTTCCCAAGGAAATGGGAAAGATGATAATATTCTTTATTTTAAGAAGTGCTGTTTTAAAGAGAAAAGATGATAGCTACATGGAAATTTTAAAACTTCAACTTCTATCCAAGTATGATACTATGAAATAAAATTTATTGAGTATCTACAAGGGACCTGACAATTGCTGCACTGGGTACCATTGAATGGAAGCTTTAAAAGTGTTGCTCATTTTTATACTCTGATAGCTAGTTTAGTTTGATTTCTCTGCTATTTCCTTTGATGCAATCATTATGATAGAATTTGAAATGGGGGAATAGATTTAAAGAAGAGGATATCTGAAGCAAAGAAGAAGAACAGAACACTATTTCACATCTGAAACAAAGTAAAGAGGCGTGAGGGGACAAGTAGGGGAAGGTGAAGAGTTATCAAAGAACAAATAATAGGGGACAGCCTAGTGGAAGAACAGAGCTTAAAGGAACGGAGCTTAAAGGAAGAAGCCACATAAGCTTTATTTTCTATGGTTTTGCTTCCATTCTAGTCTCAGCTGCTCTTGGTTGCCTGAGTCTACCTCCTGGGAAGCTGTGTTCCACCCCCCCTACCATATTGAAAGGTGTCAGGCTGAGAGAGCTAGTCTTAGTCACACTCTCCCCATTTGGATTCAGCTACAGCACCAGGCCGTCTTTCTGGAGTGGATAGATCTTTACAGCATAGGATCTGGTGTTGAGCTCTGGGAACCAGAGCTTCAAAGCAGGCAGAGCATGGTGATGGCTCACTTAACTATGTCAAACTAAAGCCCATGGCATCCAGAGGTGGGGAATCTGTGGTCTCAAGGCCACACATGGCCATCTAGGCCTTTGGGTTGCCTTTTGACTGAGTCCAAGTTTTACAGAACAAATCCTTTTATTAAGTGGATTTGTTCTGGTAAGTTTGGATTCAGTCAAAGGACTGTACTTGAGGACCTAGAGGACCACATATGGCCTCAAGGCCATAGGTGCCTCACCCTCGACCCATTCTGTATCCAACTGCTCTCCTGTAGCAACTAGGAATCTAGCTGTTCACATTCCATGGCTCAGCGACTTGGTTTTGATTGAATACTACTCTTCTTACCATTTTATATTCATCTTTAACCCATTTTCTTTCCACTTATAGCCAACTGAAATGACCATTGTAAACTTAGGAAGATGTTTTAAGAAGACACTTTACATCTAACTTTTGGAAAGGATTTATTCCTATGCTAAATTTTGTAAAGTACAAAGGGCAACTCTCTTAGATCTAGACACCTGGGCCCCTCTATTGTAATATCTCATGCTAAGTAAGTGATTAATTTCCATATCTAGGTTTTAGACCCTGTGAAGGTCCACCATCTATTCAAAATCATTACTTGTAAGCCCCATTTCCCACTCCTCTCAACTAGCCCAAATTTGACACATATCATTGTAAATCAAAGGCCATTTACTGTCAACGGAATGTGAAGCAAATAGCAAAATGTTATAGTCAAACAACAAATATCCTCATTATTTTTGTCTTTGATTATCACCTTTCAAATTTCATAAATTTGAGTCCACATAGCTGAGAGTTCACTCCCTCAGTACTCTTCCTTCCCCTCCAATTTTTTTTAATGCAATGGGAGAGACACAGACAGCTTTATAGCTTCCCAGTTAACCATTCTTTTTCCTTAATACTAAGGGGGATACATCAGCCAGAGGAACTGGTGGGGAAGTGGTGCATCTCTTGAAAGAGCTGGGCTTCACGCTTACTACAGAGGTTCATGAACGTCTCTGTTGTTCCCCATTGCGGCTGCGTTTAAATTTTCTCTCAGACACTTACTAGCCACATGACCTAGGAAATTTATTTAACTGTCTGCCTTGGTTTCCTCAACTGTAAAATGGAAATAGTAATAGTGATATCGACCTCCCAGTGCTGTTGGGTGGATCAGATGAGATATTTGTAAAGCACTTAGCACAGTGCACAGTACAAAGTGGGTGCTTAATGAAAGGCTTGTTTTCCTCCTTCCTAAGGAAGAGAGAAGAGTGGAGGACAACTCAGATGTTAGGAACCTGGGCAACTGGAAGGACGTCCAAACAAAAATAGAGAAACTGAGAAGAAGGGGATGGGGGGAGGAGTTAAGGAGAAATAGATGAGTTGTTTTGGACAGGGGGAGTTTAAGAAGCCTTCTAGATGTTGAATTGGAGATGTTTAATAGGCATGGTTTTTTTTCTATACTTTAAAATAGACAGAAGAAGTTGATACATAGGGCAGCTAGGTGGCACAGGTGGATAGAGCACTGGGCCTCAGGTCAGGAAGATTCATCTTCCCAAGTTCAAATCCAGCCTCAGATACTTACTAGCTGTATGACCTTGGGGAAGTCACTGTAATGTTAGTAGAATAGGAAGATCTTCCCCACCCATTAATAGGCCTGTTTGACCTGGAGCCTGAGTCACATGGAGCTCAGCGTGGGAGGGACAGAAAACAGAGAAGGAGAGAGGGACAGAGAGACAGAGAGAGACAAAGAGAAAAAGAGAGAGAGAGAGAGAGAGAGAGAGAGAGAGAGAGAGAGAGAGAGAGAGAGAGAGAGAGAGAGAGAGAGAGAGGGAGAGAGAAGGAGAGAGAGGGAGAGAGGGAGGAATTTGCCAAGGGGAACTTGTTTGTGAGAAGGCCTAACAAAGAAGATTTAAGATGTTGGTGCTTAGTGAAAAGCACCCTGTTAAATCTTACCTCCTGGGAGTGGCACAGTAAGTAGAGCACTGGCCCTAGAGACAGGAGGGCCTGAGTTCAAATGTGACCTCAGACACTTAACATGTACTAGCAGTGTGACCTTGGGTAAGTCACTTAACCCCAATTTCCCTGCCTTCCCCTCTTAAAAAAAAAGCAAAAAAACCCCTCACCTCCTGATATTTTAATGATGTCCCAAATAAATATTTTGGTTTTGTCTTTGAGGAAGAGTTTATTACACTTGGCAAATTTACCTTGGAAATACACATGCATAATCATAGTGGCTGCTTTGGGTATCATGTTGGTGTTATAGTCACTTAACCCTGTTTGCTTCAGTTTCTTCATCTGTATGAGGTGGAGAAGGAAATGGCAAACCACTCTGGTGCCTTTGCCAAGAAAACCCCAAATTGGGTAACAAAGACTCAGACATGACTGAACAACAGTTGATGCATTCTGAACATTGTGCTAGGGAGTGACTGATGGGGTATTGCTTGCTGGGTGACCTCCACAAAGTGAATGCAGATAAGCAAAAGCTGCTTTTCTTTCATTTTGAAGATAGACAGTAGTCAAGAGCTATCCTTCAAATCTGTAGCATTAAATTCATCTGGTTTAGCCAGATCTGAAAGTGAATAAGTCTCCATCATGACCCGAGGGGCCCGAGTGGAACAAGTTTTGTGTCTCAGCAGGTATATCTTTGTAGTTAACCACAGAACAGTCAATAAGTCCTTGTTGAAGAACTGGAGGGCACCTTGCTCTCCACTACTAGTGGGATGCACTGAGGAACTGACACGATTCCTCTTCCTTAGCAGTTTACAGTCTGATATCATTGTAGGCAAAAGACAAGCTTTCATACTGAGTGATGTGAATCCTACTCAGTTCGGAAAGAGAATTTAGTGGCTTCTGAAGTTCCCCTGTTCTGTGTGAAGATTTGTGACCAGGAGCTAAATGTCAAAACTACCTGGTTGTCATGAAATTACAGAGCTGGGCAGCTAGGTGGCATTATGGATAAAGTGCTGGACCTGGAGTCAGGAAGACCTGAGTTCAAATCCAACCTCAGACACTTATTAATTGTGTGACCCTGGATAAGTCACTTAACCTCTATTTGCCTCAGTTTCCTCAGGTGTAAAATGAGATAATAATAGCACCTACCTCCCCAGGGTTGCTGTGAGGATGAAATGAGATGTTTGTAAAACACTTCGCCCAATACCTGGCACATAGTACGCACTATGTAAATGTTAGCTAATATTATTATTATAATTGTTCAGCAGCACAGCGCCTAACTTAAGGCCAGGCACATAAACAGGCAAACACATAGAGGAGGAGCGTTTGGTTTGCTTGTTTTCGAGGATCGAGGCAGATCAGAGGGGAGGCTTGATTGGAGGACTGGGGGTTGGAACACACTCCATACCCAGCACCGGGGTGAGGCAGTTCACTTCCTCCCCATCCCTGTCTTCAAGTGACCGTGTGCATCTCCTGAAGAATGAAATAAATGCAAGAAACCTGCATGCACATCCAGAGCTCTGAGAACAATGCCAACTGCAGCGTTGTCAGAGAGGCCGAGATAACCATCTGTCATGCATTCATCAAATTCAGGGCTCTCCCAAGTCTTAAATCACTGAAGTCAGAGCATTTTTTATTATTGATAGATGAATGCACTGATGTGGATGTATGGCTCTAAAGAGGGCATGCCGTTTGGAGAAAAAAACACGGCGTGCGACACCACACAGCCTGGAAATGAAATCTGGCACAATTCTGTCAGAACAAAGCAGAGTTTACCAGAGGCAACTGACTCTGTGGTTGGTGTGTAGCTTTGTCAAGTAAGTAGTGTTCTAACAGCAAAATATCTGCCAGCAAAGTTTGCTATAATCCAAAGAATCAGGGCTTTCCATTGATTCTAGGAGACTATAAAAAAGGCAGGGTCATTTACTCAAACACACTAGTGTTCAATCTAAAACTCGCCCTAGGCGAGTCCTTTGGGATTCCTGACTGAAGGGAGGGAAGAGGCAAGAGTCTGCTTGATTAGAATAGCTGCTCTAGTGGTGTCCCTGGCCACTGCCATGGCTCCAGAAGCAGGTTGTCCACTACAGCTTCACAGCAGCTTGGAGAGATGATTGTCTTGGGTGAGAATAAAAATGTTTTTTTTTTAATTCTGTTTTTCTGAGGGGGTGCTGGTATATCAAGATGACTGTTGCCAAGGCAATGTACATTTTGACTTGCTCTTTGGGGACCGGTGATGCTCGCATGTTGGTCCAGTCTTCTACTCTCACTTTGTCTTCTTTGTGAACAATGATACAGTGTGATTTGTGTTATGATGAACAATGATACAATGTGAAGACAATCACAACAATGATTGTCTTCAATGTGAACAACATCTGAGTGAGGTCAGTGGTAAAATTTCTGGCTATAAAACAGAATAAAGCTAACTGGGACACACAGAAATTGAGCCCATAACCTTGGCCTCATTAGAGAAGAGCACTAATCAACTGAGCTAAGCAACAATATATCCACTCTGGGGTCCATTGATTTTTCAGAAATCCCTGTGAGCATCTGCAGCAACATTTGCTACTTCTAGTGATGGGTGAATTGGATGGAGCACAGCAACAAATAACCTAATGTGTCACTATGGGGCCAGACATACTCTTTTTTTTTTCCAATGGGAGGAGGTAGAAATAGGGAGAGAGAGGAAAGAAGGGTGAATGATTTGCTGTTATTTATGACATGTATTAAGTTTCTTAAATCCTAAAGCCTGGAGTCTGGAAAGCCAGTTCTCTCAGTCATTATCCCTCACCTTTGCTTGAGCCAAGCTTGTCTCTGGTGTGTTCAGGAAGACTAGCACCTCTGCTGTGAGGGCTTGCTGAGTTCTTTTCAGGGCTGCTCATACAGCTTCGGTGTCTACCTCTCACCCAACTCTCACCTGGGGCTCCAAGGAGCTGTAGCATGTGTGGCGGCCCCACCCCAGTAGAAACGTGCCAGTAGATGGGCTAAACCAGGTTGAGGGCAACCAATGGCCTCAAACACATCAATGAGTTAGGGGGATGTCTGTCCCCCAAATGTGAAGATTTCCCCTGGCAGAGTGGGCAAATAAGAACAATTTGTTCCAGTGGCCATAAAGCCGGCTGAAGTGGATCGCTTAGAGCTTTATCAGGCATCAAAGACACCAAGGTCTTCCACTCCATTCTAGGCCATGGCTAGCCATCTTGACTTTTGTCTTGCCACTTGACTTCGATGACTCTGGAAGAGAGAGTGAGACTGATGACTTTGTGCAGCCCTGCCTCACTCAAATCTAATTGATACGCTACCAGTTGAGACAATTTAATGCTGCAGATTTGATGGATGACTTTGGAGCCCTGCATATGTGACCACCTCATGGAGGCAGCTAGATGATCCAGTAGATGGAGCGTTGGACCTGGAGTTAGGAAGACCTGAGTTCAAACTGGGTTTCAAACACTTACAAGGTATGATGCTGAGCAAGTAACTTATCTTCTGCCTCAGTTTCCTCATCTGTAAACTGGGGATAATAATAGCACCTACCTCTCAGGGTTTTTGTGAGGATCCAATGAGATGATATTTGTAAAGTACTTTGCAAACCTTAATGAGATATATAAATGCTACATTATTATTATCAACAGAATTCATTCTTCATACTAATTGGGATCTAGCTGTGATTTTTAGATGGATCTGTGATCTCAGTGATGTGATCACTTTTTTTTTTTGCTTTTTTTTTTGGAGGGCAGTTAGGGTTAAGTGACTTGCCCAAGGTCACATGGCTAGTTTTTTGTGTTAAGTGTCTAAGGCCAGATTTGAACTCAGGTCTTCCTGACTCCAGGGCCGGTGCTCTATTCACTGCACCACCTAGCAGCCCCGATGTGACAACTTCTTAAAAAGATGGATAGCAATCTATTCACGCCCTCCTGTAGACTCTCCACAAGGATTTCACCCAAAGTGCCAGAGGTCTTTCCTTAGCTCCCTTTGTGTCCTGGAGAAGTTAGCTTTCCCTTTTATTTCTTTTAATAGTTTTCCTCCAAGTGGGGAGAAAGTGATACCTCAGGCTGCCGATCCTGGACAGAGAAAAAGACTATTTCTCTCCCTTCTGGCATTCCAATGACCATCTTTCTTTTCTAGGAGAAGCAGCGTGACAGGAGAAAGGACATTTGTACCTTCTGTCCCTCTTTCACCTTTCCTCATCTTCTGAATGCCTGGGACTAAGGCGGTAGTAGCACCAAGGATGGGAAGTGCAAGTGGGCTGCTCCAGCAAGCAGGCTGGCCGGGGTATCTGAGACCAGAGCCATGATCAGCATTGCCTGAGTTAACCAAGTTCTAGAAGTCACTGTCACGCCTGTTTGCTACAAGTTGATGAGTAGGGGAAAATACCCTATTTTCTGCTTTTTTAGAAAAATTATGCAAGCCTGAGATGGGGGAAGTAAATGCCTCTTTCCCTGACCTTATTGTCCTTGTCCATGAGCCCAGTGTGTCTCCCTGGTGCTTTCTTGCCTACAGTGAAGAACAGAAAAAGTGATTATATATAAAACCATGAATTTCTATTACCAGTGGTCTTTCTACTATATTAAGTTGAAATCACAAGGAGAATTCTGACAATTGCTTATCCATACTTATGATCTAGAAATTAAAATCAGCTTGTCTAGTAGATTATCTCACACACACAATTGTTAAAGTCTGGAAAACCTTGATAACATTTATTTTGAAATCATTATTTCTTCAGCTGTTGTGGCTAAGAGAACTCCAAGTGAATTCTAGTAAATGTCTATAATTGATTGAGAAAGAATAACATTGCAGAAATTGAGAGCCAACCTGTGTGTGCTCGGAAGAAAATCCAAATATTTGTGGAGAGCCACAGTTATAGAGAGGTACTTTTGTTCCTTTTTACTTTGTTATTGCTGGAAGAAATGGTTAGTGGAAGTGTTTCACACAGAGAGATGATGAGCATGATGAGGACATTTTAGCTTTAAAGGGGATATATTTCACATTGGAACTAGAAGTTGTCCTTGCTTGAGAAGACCTTGCTGAGGTTAGTCCGCACTGGTGTTGGCTATGAAAAAGTCCATGATTAATAGTGGTTTATTGTTAGGTCATTATTTTATGTAAATAAGGCTCTGGCCTTTTCTTTCCAAATAGCTGGTTAGAATGCATTTGGGTGTGTATGTTGGAAAACTGCCAGTGCTCGTATTTTAGCTACTGGCTTCTCTCTCTCTCTCTGTCTCTCTCTGTCTCTCTCTGTCTCTCTCTGTCTCTCTCTGTCTCTCTCTCTCTCTCTCTCTCTCTTTCTCTCTGCCCCTCTGTCTCTCTCTTCCCCTCCCTTCCTCCCTCTGTATCCTCCCCCAGCACCTCTCTCCTTCTCTCTCTCTTCTCTCCCTCTCTCCCTCTCCCTCCCTCCCTCCCTCCTGTCTCTGTCTCTCCTCTTTCATTGTCTCTCTCTTTCTTTCCCCTCTTCTCTCCCTTCTCCTCCTCCCATTCTTTCAAATACTTTGTTTTAAAGTATTTCTTTGGAAGGAAAAATATTTTAAAAAGTAATCAAGGAAGGCCTCCAATTCTATTTCAGGATTCCTCTGTCTGATTTATAGAAGGCATGTGAACAAATGATGTTAATTTTGTTTTCAATTCATAAACATAGATATAATTTTCAGAGAGGAAGAACCCAAATGATAGAATCAGGTAAGTTAGTTGTGATAAAGGGATCCAATTTGACCAAAAGGATGTTTGAAACAGAAATAGAAAAGAATGGCCGATTCATAAGTCATCAGGAAATTCCTAAATCTCCCATATCTTCCATGCAAAGGAAAGCTTCTCTTTTCCAGGTGACCTTACCACCATTTGAATTTCTTTCTCTTATACTAACATTCAACACACACAGACACACACACAGACACACACACAGACACACACACAGACACACACAGACACACACACACAGACACACACACAGACACACACACAGACACACACAGACACACACACAGACACACACACACACTTTTGAATGATTGGTAGGTTACTGTTTTTGCTTACAGCTGATTTCAAGTTACGGTGCCTGGATAATTAATCATTATTTATATTGACAATGATGATCCTTTTTACTCAAGCTATTCAAAACTTGGAGCTATTCCACAAAGAGATTGGAGCCTTCATAGTCACTGAGTTGGTACATGGAAAGAAACAATCTTTATGCTGGGTGGACTTACAGTATAAAATTAATTATCTCATTAACCTCAACCGCCATTAACATGGTCAGAAAAACAAGACAATATAACATTTGAGTGCACAGCATTAATTTATTTAGTAATCTCAAGTTCACCAGAATAAAAATCTCTTTTATATAAGTTCTTTCAGAAACAAATGCTGCTGTTAGAAAGTCCCTGATTAATAAAAATTTATTGATGATTTTTGCTGGGAAGATTCTGTCTTAGATTCTTTTTTCCCCCTTTTTATACCTTATATCTCAGTTTTTCCATCTGCAAAACAGGGATAAAATTCACTAAAATTTTTGAGTTAGCGGAGACCTCAGAGGATCAATGTGCTAAAGTGGAAACAGTGACAGATGTGGCACCAAAACTCATGTTTGCCACTTATAACCTGTATTGTGTGACTGAGCAAATCGGTTCATCTCTCTGGGTCTTTGTTGCCCATCTATAGAACAAAAGGGAGATATCAGATGATATCAGTCAGTCGGTCACTGTGCCAAGTGCTTGGGAAACAAAGTAAAGCAAAAATCAGTTCCTTCCCTCAAGGAGCCCACAGTCTAATGAGAAAGATAACAAGGTTTATAGAAGATAAATTGGGGATGGTCTTCAAAGGAAGGTACTTAAATTAAGGAAGACTGGGTAAGGTTTATGAGTTAAGACTTGAAGGAAGCCAGGGAAGCTGGATGCAGAGATAAGGAGAGAGAAAGTTCCAGGCAATAGGGGACAACTAACCAGAGAAAATGCTTTAAGTTGAGAGGCAGGTTGTGTTAGAGGCATAGCAAAGAGCTTAGTATCCGTCCTGAAGTGGAGGCACAGAAGAAGACTGGAAAGGTAGGAAAGGTCCAGATGATGAAAGGCTTTCAAAGTCAAATAAAGGCTCTCATATTTGATCCTGGAGGTAACAGGAAGCCACTGGAGTTTATTGAATAGCTTGATGTTGTTGTTCAGCCATTTCACTCATGTCCGACTCTTCATAACCTCATTTGGGAGTTTTCTTGGTAAAGATACTGGAGTGGTTTGCTGTTCCTTCTTCAGATCATTTTATAGATGAGGAAACTGAGGCAAACAGGATTAAGTGACTTGCCCAGGGTCACACAACTAGAAAGTGTCTGAGGCTGGATTTGAATTCAGGAAGATGAGTCTTTCTGATTCCGGTCCCAGTGCTCTCTCCACTATAGCACCAGCTGTTCTTACTGAGTAGCTTAAGGATGATTATTTTGACAGGTGAGTAGAGGAAGGACTTGAATGGAAAGGGAGGTAGGGAGACCCATCATCAGGGTATAGCAATAATTGACGATTGGAGTGATAAGTGCCTGCCCCAGGCCCCAAGGTAGTGCGTGTCAAAAGACAGAAATGGGGCCTGTATGAGAGATATTACAAAGGCAGAAACATTAGGACTTTGCCACAGATTAGATGTGAGGACTAAGAGACAGTGGGGAGTTGAGGATGACACCTGAGTTGTGAACTGGGATGACTGGGAGCATGGTGGTGCTCTCAATTGTACTAGAGAAGTTTAGAAGGCAGATGCTGAGTTGAGTGTTGGGAATATTGAGTAATGTCTACAACATATCCAGTTTGAGATGTCCAGAGACAGCTAGAGATGTGGGACTGGAATTCAGGAGAGATGGAAAAATAGACCCAAGAATCATCTGAATAGAATTAATTGAATTCATAATAAATGAATCCATCACTCTAAATCAACGTTCCTACCATCATCCAGCCTAACCCCTCGCCTTGAAGCAGACTAGGTAATATTGTCCTTATTCTATAACTAAGGGACCCAGGGTCCAGAGAGTTTAAGCCAATTCCTTGAGATAACATCATGAACTCTGGATGCGTGGAACCAAAAGAGGCTTGCTGTGGGCTATTGCAGTCTCATCCTTGCCCTCAGATAGAACAGCACCTAAACTCCTCCCAACATATGGGAGAACCTTACTAGCAATCCACATAGAGTCTCAGCTTCACCTGAGTAATCTCCACTGGACTTTGGTATCATGTGCACTTGTGCAGATGAACAGGTTTCTGGAGGAGGGAGGCAGATGGTCAATAGCAGGGATGTGTGGGATCAAGACAAGTTAAGACTTCTGAGACGGACTTGCTGAGGAGCACACAATTAGTAAGTGACTAGAGCTGGATTTGAACTCAGGTCTTCCTGACACCTGATCCAGTGTTGTATCCATTGCACCACCTCCTAGAGCATTATTATGGGTTAGATGGGGGAGCCTAGTCTCAAAAACAAAAACCCAAACTAACCAACCCCACTCCAAACTTCAAACACCAAATTAAATCTGGTAGTTCAAAATTTCTAGTTGTTTGGATCATGCATAGATGGGTTGGGGGTGTCATTGTATGTCATTTCCCAAAGTCCACCACACACTTACCAATGAGAGTGAGTGGGGGAAAATTCTTCGAAGTGAAATTTTTCACAGGGGATCTGGGTTCATTATTGCATTTTTTTTTTTTTTAGCAAATTCTCTAGTTAGTCAGGTAGGATGAAATAGAATCCTCTAGAGAACTTCTTTAATGCATGTACTATAGCTATGACCTAAATCTCATTTATCAATCCCAGCTGAGTACAGATTGAAGGTTAAAATTGGGTTCAAACACATTCCTTCCTTATTTGTGAATCCACTGAGACTTGGGGGGAAAAGTGCTTATTCAGATACTACCTCTCCTCCAAATTTGTTTTCCTTTTAACTTGCTAATGTTTACTATTTTCAATAATAACTTGGATGACAGAACAGCATGTTCACAATTTTTCCAAATGATGTCATGTTAGGAATGAGAAAAGGATCACCGGCATTTTATAAGACAGGGTCATATGTAATTCAAAAGGATCTTGGTACATTAGAGAAGTAGACAAGAAAAAAAACTCAGAAATTTAATAAGGATAAACAATGTGCTTCCTTTCAAATACAGAGATGATGCTATTCTTCCATCATTAGGACAGCAAATGGTTTAAGTGTGGGTTGTTTGAAGATGAGGACAAATTGGATGACCCCTCAAGGTCATACTCAGCCAGAAGATGCAGGCTTTACACATGAGAATTAAATAAATGTTAAGTCTGTGTGCTCTATGTAGGTGAAACTATATTGTATTTCTCTATGAATGTGGGCATAAGCTGTAACACACAAGTTTTTAAGTCTCTATAGGAAATTGTCTGCAAAAGAGGTGTAGAATTTGTCTAAGAAGCTTGGCTATGCTTCTTCTAGAAGAGTCCAGACATTAGACTGGAAGAGGAAGGGCAAGCAGCATCCGTTGGCTTTTGCTGCTGGGAAGGCACACCCTCTTGCCCTCCATCTCTTAGAATCTTTTGGTTTCCTTCAAAACAGGGCACAACCACCACTTTCCATAGGAAGTCTTCCTTGATCCTTCCAGCTGCTAGTGTTTTCTCTCCCAGATTACCTTCTATTCATCTCCTAGTTTATATATACTTACTTATGTCCACATTATCTCTGTGACAGAATGCAAATCCCTCCTTTAAAAAAATGCTTTCATTTTTGTCTTTGTCTCTCCAGTGCACAGCACAGTGCCTGGCATGCACTTGGTGCTTAATAAACACTTGTTGATCTATTACATTTCCTTCTATTTTTCCTAAGTTCCTTTTCATTCCTTAAAAAGGCAAAATGGTTGTAAGAAAAACTCAGACTTTGCCAAGAAGCTATATCTATGAACACATCTACAAGTTCTTATTAAAGCCTATACATACATATAGATACACACACACGGGCACACACACACATGTATATATGCACATACCTTTGAAAACAGAGGACAACTTCAGTTTTGCAACAAAGAAGGGAAAAATAAACATAAGACAAAATTATGACAGAGTTTTAATAATGAAAGAACTATTCCGTTGATACAAAACCCCTGATTGGGGAGCTACAACTTCTTAATCTGATGTTTTGGGTCATTAAAACAGGGTGGTTCAATACTGTTTTTCTAGAAATGTCTTCAGCAACATCATGGACTAACATTTGGAGAACAAATCTATGCCATTTTCATTTGATTTTTTTTGGCACTGAATGTCATGACTTTATTGATGGTACACAACACAAAACTCTAGGCTTCTCACCCCCTCTGCAGAGGTGCTTTGGGACAAGGATGTGAATGGGATGCAGGATGCCTAGTATAGGAACATAGGTTAGGAATGCAGGCTCCCCAGTGGTGGATCTCCTCTTTCTGGTTGGGGATGAAGGTCCATGGCTTTCATTTTACTCCTTGGAGGCTAGGTAGACCATGAGGTCTATTACACGGTTGCTATCACCATACTTATAGTCATACCAGGAAATGAGCTTGACAAAATGGCCATTGAGAGCAATACCAGTGGCAGCATAAAAGGTAGAAGAATGGGTGCTGTTGTTAAAGTTATAGGGTACAACCTGGTCCTCTCTGTAGTCCAAGATGCTCTTCGGGGGTCCTTCTGATGCTTGTTTCACCACTTTCTTGACATCATCATATTTGGCAGGTTCCTCCAGGTGGCAGTTCAGATCCACAACAGATACATTGGGAATAGGAACATGGAAGGCCATGCCTATGAGTTTCCCATTCAACTCAGGTATGACGTTGCCTACAGCCTTTGCAGCAGGAGTGGAAGCAGGGATAATGTTTTGGGTAACACCATGTTCATCACACCACAACTTACCTGAAGGGTTATCTACTGTCTTCTAGGTAGCAGTAATGGCATGGACTATAGTTATGAGTCCTTCCACAATGCCAATGTTGTCATGAATGACCTTGGCCAAGGGGGCCAAGCAATTAGTAGTGCAGGAAGCATTACTGACAATCTTAAGGGAATTATCATATTTCACATGGCATCATCATTGGGGGAGAGATGATGACCTGCTTGACTCCCCCTTTCAAGTGAGCCCCAGCCTTTTCCATGTTGGTAAAGACTCCAGAGGCCTCTATAACATACTTGGCTCCAGCATCTTCCACTTAGTATTGGTGGGATCCCATTCTTGGGATATGATAATGGCCTTTCCATTGATTACCAGTTTTCCATTCTTAGCCTTGACATTGCCCTTGAACTTGCCATGGGTGGAATCATATTGAAACATATAAACCATGTAGTTGAGGTCAATGAAGGGGTCATTGATGGCCACAATATCTACTTCACCTGAAATGAATGCAGTCCTGGTCACCAGGAGCCCAATATGGTCAAATCCATTGACTTTGACCTTCACCATCTTGTTTCAGGGATGTAAATTAAGCAGCAGAACTTGGCACTGAGCTTGTAAGAAAAGTTGAAAATTCATTTGAGTTTTTGACATGCAATATCAAGCTTTCAGATTTCTACTTAGGGAAATATTTTTATAATTCCACAGTGATTCAGCATCTGGCTACACTTTATTATTGGTAACCTCAAATCCTTAAATATCCTGAAGAATCGTTCAGTTTCTGAATGTCCATGAGAAAATGTCTTCTTGATTGCTAATTCAGGATTTAATGTGCCGGTACTTTACATTTTTACTGGATTAGATGTTTTGGCAGATCCTAACAACACCTCTGGGATACTACTGTGTTACCATTTCATGGAAACATACTCTGCTAGGTATTCCAAAGACCTGGGTAAGTCCCAAGTCAGGTAACCCAATTGCTCCTTTACCATTTATGTACAGATTTGGAGGTTTCAAACAAGTCGAGTTCACTCCACAATGAGGCATTTTAGTAGAACTTTAAATTAGGACCTTAATGACCTTAAGAAAAATACTGTGCAGTGAAATCTGCTCATTGAATGCCAACAAGCTCACAAACTCTGTAGGAAGGCAACTGGAAGTTCAGAGTTTTCTAATGCTCTGTTACATGTGGAGTACAATTGTTAGAAGACACCCCCTTCCAAAAACTGGTCTATTTATGTGAGCAAATGACTTCTCTATAAAGACCTCCTATTGTTATTGCACAGAAATGGAAAAAAATGAGAGTTTGAAATGATTGTAAAAGTCCATTCATTAGGGAAAAATACTTAAACTATTTTGGATTGTGGATAGCATATTAGTGATGTTATCAAAGTGTGTGAACAATTCTTTTTTAAGCTGATGGATTATAAGAGGAGATGTGATATGTGAAATCGAGACTGGTGGGAAAAGACACTGAGACATTTGGATAAATGTCTTACCATTTTCTGGTATTTGGCTCCTATCTAATTTGCATCGTTAGATCCTTGGGGGAGGAATCAGCAGGGTACACTGCTAGCATTCCATAAAAAATAAATAGCCATAATGTAGAAGGGATTCTTTGGCCACCACATGCTGATTGTTCTTTCTTTGAGCATTTTAAAGGAAGAGACAGCTAGTTTCCAAAAGGGTGATTGCTAGCTTTATTGTCAATAACCATAGCAAGGAGAAGACAGGTGAGCGGACTTTGACAGAATCCACTATTATACTCTGTTCTATCATTAATCCACACTCCAGTGGATAACAAATTTAGGGCAGAAAGGGACCTCAGAGATCATCTACTTTGACTTCTCCATTTTACAGATGAGGAAACTGAGACCTGGTGAATTTAAGTGACTTGGCAAATGCCACACAGGTAGTAAATACAGAGGTGAGGCTTCTCACTCCAAAGGGCAGTTAATCATTCACTCATTGAAGATTGAACAAGCTCCCAATAAAGCTACAGAGCACAAAACACACAATTAGCTCCAAAAATGATACTAAGTTGTGTCAAAAATACACATATTTAAATTCCCCAAGTACATGTTTATACAGTGAAGAGCTGCAAGGGTCTATTGTACGCGTAATCCATGCATTAAAGAGCCCCAAAGTGCACATTTGCACCGTAGACCATTGCAGCAACTTCAGCGCCAATGAGCTGTGAATGGAACACTCATTGAAAAGTACTCTGCACTTCCATTCACTTGATAGTAATAGCTCCAGTGGTGCCCTTATATACTTATAATCTGAGTGTAACAAGCAGGATGGAATGCCTTGCCCTTGTTCAATTCTAGTGACTTTTTAAAAAAGGCTCTTTTCCTGTAGGCATGAAATAAAACAGCGACCCCACTCCTCAAGCAGTCAGTTCAAGATTCAATAATCATTTATCAAGAGCCCACTATGTGCCAGGCACGGTGCTAGGTACTGAGCATAACAAAGGCAAAAAACCCCCAAACCTTTCCTTTTCAGAGCTTACATGCTTCTGCAGCATGTGACATTTTACTGGTTAAGCCATAAATCCCAAAGAGTGGGGACAGTCCAAGGTGGGGGATGTTATCTCCTCTATAAAATGGGAATAATAACATCTCAACTGCCAGGGCTGTTGGGAGGATAAAATGAAATACAATATACAAAATAAAATAGAACATTTGTAAAGTTCTTTGTAAACCTTAAAGCACCATAAAATGCTAATTATTGCTAATTTTTGTTATTATTTTATGATGTGTCATATATCATATGTCACAATATTGCCATATTTTCCAGTCACAATTAATTTAAGCTACTGACTAACAATATAAACTATGAACATGGCATATTTAATATAATAAAACTCCAACTAATATTTATTCTTAATGCTCTGTAATCTCTAGGCCCATCAGAAAGCATTAAAGAAGGATGTAAGCATTAATGCAAAACTCCCATGAGTTTATTTGAACTTTTTTTTATGGTGTAATTAGCTTACTCATTTTAATTAAGGTACAGTACTACATTTACATGGTGTTTAATTTGGAAGTCAATCCTGTTTTCTTTATAGATTAAATACCATAAGAAATATAAAACAACGGTGGTCATATGTCAAACAGTTATTCTTGGACTTCATGAGTCAAATGTCAGAAATTGTCTAGAAATGACAGAAAAACACTTTTCTTACAATGTTTCTCACTTTGATTTGAGATGCAAATGCCACATGAATAGATTTCTACCATTTCTGCTTTTCATTTCCATAAAAAAACTATCGTTTACATGGAGAAATCCAAGGTAGGCCAAAATGAAATAAAACCTACTCTGGGTCTTCTTCTTTGAATGCCTACAGTGCTAATAGTCTGCACAATTTATTGCATAATTCTTTATTTGCTTACGTATGTATGTGTGTATGTATTTGCTTTGTACGGCCACATTGTTATCTGTTTGTGAGATTGCCTGTTAGGCAGGGACCATATCTTATACTATTCATGTTTTCCCCAGAGTAGCTAGACAGTGTTGAGTACATCATTGTTATCATCGTAATTATAACAGTTGTCACTTATATGGTGCTTTATGGCTTACAAAGTACTTTATATAGATTATATATTTTGAACTTCATAACATATGACATATTTCAAGTATAAGCTGCTAAGTGTCACAGCAGATCAGGCTCTGCACCTGGATTTAGGAAGACCTTAGAACAAATCCAGCCTCAGAGAGTTAAGAGCTGTGTTACCCTGGATAGGTCCCTTAGCCTGTCTGCCTCAATTTCTGCATCTGTAAAATGGGGGTGATAATAGCAACTACCTCCTCCCAGGATTGTTGTGAGGTACTTTGTTGTAAAGTACTTTGTAAATCTTGAGGCATGCTAGAAACACCAGCTATTCGAATATTATTATCACTATTTTACAAATCACAAAGATTATTATTGTCCCTGAGGAGGAACCTGAGACTCAAAGGGATGAAGCGACTCATCCCACACAGCTACTAATCAACAGGAATTACCTACCACCTACCTGCCTCCTTAAGGTAGCTCCATGCTCCTGACTTACCAGAGCTGATCCCTTTGGACTTGACCCTTTGCCTGCTTAGATGGAAGGTGCCCGTCTGGTCTTCCTTGTCTTTGCCATCTTCTTTAGCTTTGACTTCTGATTGACTGGACTTTGGAAATTACTGTTGTCAGGTAGAGGATTTGGGTTTTAATCTCATCTTTGTTACTGGCCATCTGTGTGGCTGTGGGTAAGTCATTTCCCTATTTCTGTGTCTTACTTTCCTCATCTGGAAAATGAGGCAGGTTTGACGAGATGTTCCCTAGAGTCCCTGCCCAGACTAACATTCTATGCTTCTGTCTAGCTAAATGAACTCTGTGTCCCATCTTCTCCTATGTCTTTCTGGTTGCCATGCCACTTATTGAGTCCTTCTCTCGGTCCTGACCAGGGACAGCATACTCTTTTACTCAATCAAAATTCCATTTTGGATGGAATTGTAGGACTGACAGTTGTTATCAGATTCATGTAGTCTCTTTGGGGACCAGCTTCACTTCAGTCCAATTCACACACAAGTCAATTCATCACTCTCATGATGCCATAGTTCTTCTTTGAAAGGAAGGATGAACAACTTTCCCAACTTCCTGGTGATGAGGAACAATTGAGGATTCCTAAAGGAGGGATCATGGCGAAAAGTGAGAGCAAAGCCAAAATGGAATTCACAGAGGGCTTGGCCAAGAGTCATTAAAACAGTGCTTCTCAAGCTTTTCTGTGGGTTTTGGAATCCTTTGGTATTTTAGACTCTTCAGAATAATGTTTTTAAATGCATAAAGCAAAACACATAGGATTACAACAGAAACCAATTATACTGAAACACACTTATCAAACTATTAGAAAAGGAAATTCATGGACTCCAGGTTAAAAATCTCTACATTAAATGGAGCCCTGAACAACAGGTCAGGAAGTTCTATGAAGATGAGAGTGGGGAAGCAAAGCACAAACAGTTGAGGACAGTGCAACTTCTTTGCACCAGTTAGCAGTCTTTCATGGAGGTGACACACTATCCATGACCTCTATCTCAGTAATGTTGGTTGTGATAAGTGGAAAGCGATTAGGTGCCTTCCTCCACTGACTTCTGGATTCTCTGCTGTTTCCCATCACTGAGACCAAGAGCTGGCTCAGTATACCAGGCTCAGGGAAACTTAGTCCCTGTAAATCACTGAGCCTTGGACACCTACTGCATTTGCCTATTCTGTTTTCCATGAAGTATGGAATCCTTATCTATGTCATCTAGACCTCGGAACACTGCTCCATCTTTCTTAGGTGATAGAAGCCCAAACCTCTGAAATAAGCCTGGTTTAAGGTAAGTTCTGTTTCTGTTGATGGTGAGTCTATAAAAATCTTTCTTCCCCCTAAAACCTAGAAAAGTCAAGTCAAATCAACATGTACTTATTAAATGCCTTTAATGCGCTGAGTTATGCTAAGCACTAGGAGTACAAAGAGCAGTATAGACAGTCTCTGCTTTCATGGAACTCTCAGTTGAATGAAGGAATCAATAGACAAATGATGACATGCAAACAGGTTAAGGCTAAAATTATCAGCAAAGAGCAGAACAGGACTAAAAAAATGTCTGAACAAGAAGCTAGAATTAAGGGTGCAGGGAATGGCTTCTTGAAGAAGGCGGAGTTTTAGCTTGGAGTCGAAGGAAGCCGGGGAAGCCAGAAGGCAGAGATGAGGGATGGAGAGTATTCTGTTCATGGGGGACAGCCAATGAAAATGCAGCCAGGAGATGGAGGGTCTTGTGTGAGGAACAACAAAGAGGATGTCAGAGTGTAAGGGGGCAAGTAAGATGTGAGAAAGCTGGAAAGGAGAGACTCATGTTATGTGGAGTTTTGAATGCCAAACAGAAGATTTTTATATTAAATCTTCAAGGTGAAAGAGGGAGGCTGGGATTTATTGAGTAGGGGAGCGATGTCGTCAGCCCTGTGCTGTAGGAAGATTAGTTTGACAGCTGAGTGGAGACTGTACTCTAGTGGAGAGAGACTTGAAGCAGGCAGACCCACCGGTGGGTTATTGCAATAGCCCAGGATGAGGAGATGAAGGTCTGCACTATGGGGGTGGAATATATGAGAGATATTGCAAAGGTAAAGTCAGCAGTCTTCGGAAACAGATTGGACATAGGTGTCAAGAATGACTCCTGAGTTGCAAGCCTTGGAGCCTGGGAGGATAGTAGCGTCCTTGATAGTAACAGAGAAGTTCAGAAAACATAAGGGTTTTGTTTTTGTGATTTTTTAATTTTATTTTTTTTGTAGGGGGAAGATAATGAGTTTAGTTGTAGACATGTTGAGTTTAAGATGGGTATGAGACATCAAGATGGAGATGTACAATAGGTAGTAGAATATGTGAGCCTGGAAGTAAGGAGAGAAATTAGGGTTGGATGGTTACATCTGAGAATCATCAGTGTAGAGATGATAGGAATCCATGGTTGCTGGAGAGATCACCTAGAGAAACAGTGTAGATCAGAGGTGTCACACTCATGGTCCTTCCGTAAGAGGCTGGCAAGATTCCCCAGCATGCCCTAAATCAAAATGTGATTGAGATATGTTTTACAAAATAAATGAAAATATAATAGCAACATAGATAATATTAATTTTTGGCTTTCTAATTTGATATATGGGAGGCTGGTAGGGATCTGTTTCTATTTGAGTTTGACAACACTGGTGTAAGGGTACAAAGAAGAGGAGCCAGGACAGAGCCCTGATGACCCTGACATCTTCAAACCAATCATTGAAATCTTACCCAGCTTTGTCTTCTGAGATAACAGACTGGCTCTGTTAGTCCTTAGGTAAAAGATCTCCTCTCATGCCCCCACTCCCACCATGTGAACTTATACTTGGGTTTTCACTTCAGGGAAGCAGGAACCAGGTCCATTACCTCCTAATATCAAGAAATAAGATTTAGAATCGAAAGAATCATAGAGGTAATCTAGTTCAACTCTTCATTTTACAGATGAAGAAACAGACCCAAAGAGGGCGAGTAATTTGCCCAAAGTTGCACTAGCAGCCATTTCCCCAGGATTCAAACCCAGGATAAATGACTCACAAGTACAGTGCTTTTGCTCCTCCGCTCCAATGGTTCCTCTTCTCAGCAGAGAAAATCACTGAAGGATGTGTCAGTCAGTTTCATTACCCAGGTTTGATTTTATCTGCTTACTTTGAGGCTGGAGATGAGTGGTCTCTAGTATTTTAAATTATTATTGTGTTATCCCTGGAATCAAAGACCAGTAGAAGATCTCCCCTCTTCACCCCACCCCATGCC
>CM053596.1:185051596-185066712 GCA_028646575.1 Pseudocheirus occidentalis | reverse complement strand
CAAGAAGCCAAATGAAATGAAGAGATTGCCAGTATGGAGCCCTTTGGAGCTCAGTGGACAACTATTATGTTACCCTTGCTCCCCAAGGAGCTGGCCTTGACTCCTAAGGAGCTCCTGGTGAAATTATCTAGATTATAGAATGTAAGCTACTTGAAGGCAGAGACTGTTTCATTTTTTTTACTTTATATTCCCTGAAGCTAGTTAGTACAATGCCTGGCACAGAGTTGGTGCTTAATATATGGATGCTGTTTGATTGAGGGTCTAGGACTGTGATTCCAGCTGAGGTTCTGGACAGCTTCTCTTAAGTATCGACTGATTATTTGTGGTGGTGCCAGAGCTCTCAATATCAGTATCCAGTCTACTGGAATTGCCACCAAAACAGTTATAAAGCTCTGTTGCTATATAAAGAAATGGGCACATATAATAATATTCTATTGGAATTAGAACACAAAACACCATGACCACACTGCGCACATCTTAGTAAAAATGTGCTTTAATTCATGGTGGTTTTGATGAAGTAGTTTCCAGGAAACATTTACCTGGCTATGTGATGTTCACAATATTGGCCACTTTTTCCAGCATCATGGGTAAGGTTGGGCACTGGTCTTTGCATTCATGAACCTGATACACAGGGAACTTGAGATGCTAAAGATCTTAAGTTTGCCATAACATCTTCCATTTGCCCAATTAGTTGGGTTGGTGTAGGATTTATTTGACTTACTAGAATTTTAAGGGGAGCTAGGTGGTGCAGTGGATAGAGTTCCAGCTGGGGGTCAGGAAGACTCCTCTTCTTGCATTCAAATCTGGCTTTAGACACTAGCTGTGTGACCCTGGGTAAGTCACTTAACTCTGTTTGCCTTAGTTTCCTCATCTGTAAAATGAGCAGGAGAAGGAAATAACAAATCATTCCAGTATCTATCTAAGAAAACCCTAAATGGAGTCATGAAGAGCTGGACACAACAGAAGAACAATAAGTTCTTATTGGTTGATCCCATTGATTACTGAAATGATTGCTCTTAACATTAGTCATATAAATAAAATTCTAATTCATATGTTTTGCTAGTTGCTCTTCTCTTATGTACTGTTTTTAGCTACTTTATGCTCTAGCCTTGAGATAAACACAGATAGGAAATGAGGCTATCCATTTGTTTTGAATAGCTCCCAGTATAATACTATACATACGGGATGGTGTAAAATCTTTACATTCTTTAATACAGTGGCCAGTTATCCACAATGACCAAAATTGACCAGAATCACTGGATGACTGTGCAACTCTCTACTGCATTTTAAGGTTATATAATGTAAGCTGGGGGATAAGGACTAAACTTGTCATTTCTTTGGTATGGAAAATTCCCAGTGAAGAAACTCCTACCAATGCAGGATGGTACCTTCTCTGCAATTAGTAATCTTAAACGGTTGCCTATGATAGTGAGAGGTCAAGTGATTTGTCTGTAACCACACAGACAGTAGTGCCAGAGAATACCCAGACGTTTTCATTTCTTACCAGATAACACTCTAGACTTTAAATTTTTTAAACACTTTGTTCTGGTTGCCTCATTTCCCACCTCCCTTCCCCCCCCACCTCTTTCAGCACCCTTTTTATGTACTGTCTTCCCTGTTAGAATGTAACCTTCTTGAAGACAAGAACTGTCTTTCTTTTTGCTTGTTTTGTTTTCTCTTAGTGCCTGGTACATAGGAAGGGCTTCATACATGCTCTAACAAATGTAGAAGGACTTCTGTCTATTTTGGGGTTTTGGGGGAGGAAATCAGGGTTAGATGACTTGCCCAGGCTCACACAGTCTGAGCTTGGATTTGAACTCAGGTCTTCCTGACCCCAGTGCCAGTGCTCTATCCACTGTGCCACCTAGTTGGCCTTCTATCTTTGAGACAAGAACAGTCTATCTGATTAGCCCCACTGAGACTGACTAGCTCTTTAGGATTTATAGGGAGCTTCCTGGCTTCAGATTAAGCTTTCTCACTGTCATTTTTTGCTACTTTTTCCTAGCTGAATAGTAAAGTATGAAAGGGGATCAAAATATCCCCAGAGACTTTGAGATTCAAGTTCCTGGTTTTATTGCTGTTGTCAGCCTCTCAGGATTAGGTGGGAGCCTGGTCACAGGAAGCCTGACATAAATGTAGTTTTTCAACTGTAGTCCATGGGGAGCTCAGTCATTCTGACTGTCTTCAAGACAAGGCCACAAATGAATCTATCATGTATTCATCTGCACCAGTCATTAAGACGGCCAAAATGAACAGATTCAGTTCGTTATAATCTGTTTATTTTATGAATAGAGAATTAACCTGGAGAATCTCTGTGATCTAGTGGAAAAGGTACTAGGCTCAGAGCTGGAAGATTTGGGTTTGCAATCTGGCTCTGATAGCTTGTTAATTGTGAGTTTATGGACAAGTGATTTGACTATTTGGGGCCCCAGTTTCTTAATCTGCCAAATTACCAAGAACGTAATAATACCTTTTTCATGTGGGTAATCGTGAAGTGTTTTATAAAACTTTAAATGCCACATAAATATGAGTTATTATTAAGTATTAAAATAGCTATTTTGAATAATTTAACAAGAGATCACAACAAAATAAGAATACCTCTTAAGTAGAGTTTGTACCAATAATTGATATTTTGGTTTTATGGTCTTGTCCTGTAAGCCCTTGAATATTCAGGTTCATTAGACATGCCCTACATTCAGCCAGATGGGAGTTTTTTGGTGGAACCTTCTGGACACTTCCAGCCCAAGTAAAGCCTTCAGCAAAAGGCTCCTTCCAAAGCCAGCTATTTGTT
This sequence comes from Pseudocheirus occidentalis, assembly GCA_028646575.1. Classification (NCBI taxonomy): domain Eukaryota; kingdom Metazoa; phylum Chordata; class Mammalia; order Diprotodontia; family Pseudocheiridae; genus Pseudocheirus; species Pseudocheirus occidentalis. Next base: position 185,063,921 of record CM053596.1, on the reverse strand, counting down.
TTACTTTTTGCCAGAATATTGAAAGTTTGCCTAGCGAACATTCCCTGAAATCAAAATGACTTATTATCAGGCTTCCTTTGCTTTTGATCCTGCTGTAGGATGATGTGTTTTCCTAATGATGCAGAATCTCTCGTTAAGTTCAGGAAACAGGATATAAGGATAAGTCAATTGATTCAATTTATGGGCATAATAAAACAGGCCCTATTACCTTCAGCAGTCAAGGCAAGACAAGGTGAAACACAGTGTTGTAAAGTTATTATGACAAAATAGTTTAGTATTTACCTGACCAAATAAAGTGAAAATACTGCATTTATTTTTGCAGCAGCATTTCAGACATTATGACCTAAAATTAATAGTGGTAGACGATCATTTATCCTGTCGCACAGGGATATTGCAGAGTTCACTCAAAGCCAGAAATATCTGCTATTAAATCATGACAAACTACAAAATTTTTTTGAACTATTTCCTAATGTCTGCTCTATGTCTACCGTTGGCCCTACTGAGCAAGTGTTAACAGCTGAGGCATTTTTTTCCCCCCTCTGCTTGTAATATAATTAAAAACAAATTTAGTAGCAGAATAGATGTTTTGTCTGTTGGAGGCCTGTTAGTTTTTGGAAGGTGATTGGCAATGCACACAGCTGTTCCTGACAATTATAAACCCAGAACAGGAAAAAAAAGGAAAAGAAATTGGATTGACCAAATATGGTTTCTTTTGCATGCCAGGGGAGAGCAAGTCTTTGGGCCGGCTGAAGTCTCCATGTAAAATAGAGATAAATCAACTCTTTTAAAACTGAAGCATTCCAAAAAAGATAAAGCTGGAGCAAAATGAGATACAAACAAAGGATCCACAATGAAAAATGCCTCCAAATTCCTTGTTGGTAGCTCATGAAAATTTGGCAAGTTAGGGATCTGATTTTGTATTATTTTAGATTATAAATACTTTATATTTATCTGTGTGCTTGGAGAGTAGGAGAGTAAGCTCCTTGAGGGCAGGGGCATTTCCTTCTTGCCCTTTTATCCTCTATGTAGAAGGTACTTAATGCATGTTTTTGTATTGAATTGAATTTCTGCTTTTGCTGATCCTTTAGAGCAGCAGTTCTTTAACCTGGGGTCCGTGAAGGTAAAAAAATATTTTGGTAACTGTATTTCAATATACATAGTTTTCTTTATAATCTTTATTTTATTCATTTACAACATGATTTTGAGAAGAGATGCATAGGTTATGCCAGGTTGATGAAGGGTTGATATTTGTGATGCAGATAAAAAAAGGTTTAGAACCTCTGTTTTTGAAGGTAATAATATATCCTTCTTAATAAAAATGGGAATGTAATCAGTCTCAAGGTATCTAAGTAACACTGTGTATAATGCAAAAAATTATCTTCTCTTGTTCAATAGTCAGATATTACTTTGAACCAGTGCCTTGACCAATTGCCATGAGTTATCTGAGAAATTGTGGAAGAGTGAAAATAGCCCCAAAATTTACAAATACCTTAATGGGAAGTGTGTGTGTGTGTATGTGTGTGCACGCATGTACATAACACATATGAAGCTGAAGTCTCACCTTCTATAGGAAGCCTTCCCCTCTCCTTCAGTGCTTGCTAGTGCCTTCCCTCCACTGATTATCTCCAGTTTATATCTATATATATCTTGTCTGGACATAGCTGTTTGCATGTTGTCTCCCTCATCAGACTGTGAGTTTCTTGAGAACAGGGACTATTTAAAAAATTTTTTTTTGGCTTTTCTTTGCAGCCTCAGTGCCTAGCATTTAGGAGGTGCTTAATAAATGCTGTTGACTGACAGAGACACACAGTATATGCACATACATACCTATTTGCACTAAAATGGAGTTTGCACAAAAGGAAAAAAGCCATTTTCCTGGCTCTGGAAAGGCTTTCCTGTAGCCAAGATAGCTGCTCACTCCAGAGCAGTGGTTTCCCTTAGACGTAGAGGAAGCAGCCATGTTAGCAGGCTGAGCTGCTGCAACATTGTAAATGCCAGCAAATAAAAATGTCAGCAAGCTGGGCTTGGGGCAGACGGGATGGCTCAGGGGTTTGGGGCTGCACTTTGGAGGCTTTGCCTTCTAGACTGCTGGTTCATGTCCAGCCCACATTAGTAGTGACTAATGCTACTAATGTGGCAGTAAAAGACGTGATTTACCTTCTGATGGCGATTCCTGACCTCAGCAAGAGGAGTCTGGTGGTCTCAGCCTGGAGCCCACCAGGAAGGGAGGAACACCTGAACTATCCTTTCTCTCCTACAGATGGCCCCTCCCACTCAACTTTCTGAGCTCGGCCTCTTTGTAGTGGAAGCGGTCTGGGCGGCCGCTGCCTAGTCTGGAGTAAAGAGGGGCTTTTGATGCCCTTCTCCTGGCTGTCCTATCCAGGAAAAGAAAAGGAAAAGGTTGCTATTTTACATTACTGAATGTATTTATTTACAAAGAGAGGATTTAAATAGCCGGGGCGTGTGACTCGCTAGTAATGTAATTCTGACCCATAATTCACTGACTACTCTAAACCAGGCTTCTTGAGGTAGAAGAAGGTCTAATACCAGCAGGCCCAGGGTCCCATGGAAGCCGTTTCCTTCCTGGGCCACCGCATAAATGATTTCCATATTTGGCAAGTGTGGCAAAAAGCTAGCAGTGTCTTAGGTTCTTTGTCAGCTTGGCTTGAGAAGGGGGAGGGAAAAAAGAGTGCAGACCACTGGAATTGATGTCTACAGAGTAAATGATGGTTTTTGTGTAGGGAAAATTAGAAATTGACTTTTAGTTGGTCTAGACTGAAGCTGGAATTCTGGCCATGTGGTTAGCAGAATTTCTCTGGTGAAAGGCTTGGTTGGAGAGGGAATCTAAGCCATGAGTTTAAGCAGCAGTAATTGTATTAGGAGGGTGAATGTCTTATTCATAACTTCAGGTCTCCCAGCAAGTGGATTAAACTAGACGTTTAGTGGTGACATTTATAAACAAAACAAACAACTCAACTTTGGGCCACTTCTGCACTGTGGGAGAAAAACAACTCAGCCTTTTTTATCCTGCCCTGTTGGTACCTAAAGTGACCTTAAGAAGGGTCTCCATCAGTCATTCCTTGTTGTTTGTTATGGGGCTCTCCACTGTGGAGCCCCAGTGGAGTCTGAAATTTAAGAGGGATACCAACTTTATGCTGCAAATCAGGTCCACTTGACTTCAGTTTGAATGCCCAAGTGTGCAGATGGTTTAGTCTTTTATCCCAAGGCAACAGGATCAGTCCTAAAAGCATGAACCACCATGTGTGTAATCATAATAAAAACTTAAAGGGCAAGGCTTATATAGTGCTTTAAGATTTATGAGACACTCTCCTCACAACAGCCCTATAAGTTGGGTAGTATAAATATTATTATCCCCATTTTACAGATAAAGAGGTTCAGAGAGGTTAAGTGATTTGTTCAGAGTCACACAGCTAGTGAATATTGGAGTTAGATCTCCAAGATCAATAATTGTATTACTATATCACTGTTTCACATGTAAACACATAGTATATAATTTTATTTATATAATATACATGAAAATATATAAAATGATTGTTGTTATTATTGCACTGAGACTTGGATATTGTTGGAACCCAACTGAATGAAGTTTTCAAGAAAGTGGTATTTCACTTTTATGACAAAAGGCAAGTGTGTCTTTTTGTTTCTTGTCTGTCTCTCTTTTTCTCTCTTTCTCCCTTCCTCTCCCCACTCCCCAGCCTCCCCACATATATTTAAATATACTTGAATATCACTGATTTATATTCTTTTTTATTGTTATTTGTATTTTTAAATTTTTAAAATTTTTTTGCTTTTTGGAGTGGGGAAGGTAGGACAATTGGGGTTAAGTGACTTGCCCAAAGTCACACGTCTAGTAAATGTTAAGTGTCTGAGGTCACATTTGAACTCAGGTCCTTCTGATTCCAAGGCCGGTGCTCTATTCACTGCACCACCTACCTGCCCCAATTTATATTATTTTATAAAGGAATAAGGAAGTCAAAGACAGAAGTCAAGGTCCAACATAAGTCTCAATAGCAGTATTATTTATGGTAGTAAAGAGATAGAAGGAAAGTGAATGCCCATCAGTTAGAGAATGACTAGAAGAAATTATTTTATAGGAATATAATAGAATATTATTATGTAATAAGAAATGATGACTATGAAGACTTCAGAGAAACATGGAAATATATGTATGAGCAGATGTATGAGCAGATACATTGCATAGTATATATAGAATGACTAGAAATTATAAACGGCAAGATCATTTGAATAGACATCATTGGCATATTCCATACAACCAGGTCTACATGTACAGACTGGATTTGGAATCAGATGACCTGGGTTTTAGTCCTGCTTTTGTTCCTTACTAACCTTGTGACATTGGGCAAGTTATTTAACATTTCTGAGCTTCAGTTTGCTCACTTAAAAATAGGAAGATTAATATTTGTACCACCTACTTCATAAAGCTAAATGGAGATGGTATCTAAGGTTTTTGTAAATTAGATAGTGTTGAATGCTCCAACAATCTGTTTCTGAGCTCATTATTTGACCGCAGCTTCTCTCTTCAAAGTTACCAATGACTGCGTAATTGCCAAATCCAATGGCTTTTTCTCAGTCCTCATCCTTGCCGGCCTCTCCACAGCCTTTGGTTCTGTCAGTCACCCTCTTCTCCTGAATGGTCTTTTTTCTCTAGGTTTTTGTGACACTACTATGCCATGATTGTCCTTGTGTTTATCTGACCCTTTTGGATATGACCCAGGTCCCTGTTCTGGGCCTCTTCTCTCCCTCTCTATTATTTCACTTGGCCATCTCATAAGCCATCGTGGATTCAGATATGTCTCGACGCTGATGATTCTCAGTTCTACTTATCCAGCTCTAATCTCTCTGACACCTCATGTCTCTAACTGCTTGAAGGTCAAACTGGATTTTCCATATACATCTTAAACTCAACATGTCCAAGTCTAAACTTTTCATCTTTTCTCCCAAACTCTCCCTTCCTTCTGTCTTCCTTATTAATTTCAAGAGCACTACCATCTTCCCCAACAATCCCCAACTCCTTACTCTCTCACCCCCCAATCTGTTTCCAATCTCATTGATTTTATCTTGAGAGCATGTCCTCACATATACCCCCTTTTCTAACACTGCTTCCACCCTGGTGTAGGCCTTTGATTCCTCACTCCTGGACTATTGCAAAACCCACCTAAGTTAAAGTCCCTGCTGGATCTCATCTCACACTAATCTGTTCTGCACTTATCTGTCAAAGTACAGGTTTGACTATGCCACCCTCCTAATCAATAAACTCCAGTGGCTTTGTATTACCTCCAGGATCAAATATAAAATCCTCTATTTGGCATTCAAAACCTTTTGTAACCGGACTTCCCTTACCTTTCCAGTCTTCTTACACCTTACTTACTCCTCCTATCTGCTCTTCTATCCAGTGTACTAGTACCCTTGCTGTTTGGCACACAAAATGCTCCATTTTCAGACTATGGGCATTTTTACTGGAAGTTCAAAAAAGTCCTCCTTCTTCCTGTCTCCATCTCCTGTCTTCCTTCAAGTTCCAGCTAAAATCCTACCTTCTATCGGAAGCCTTTCCTAATCCCCCTTAATGGTAGTTCCTTCCCTCTATGTATCCTTATATCCTTATCCTGTATATACCTGGTTGGTATATGGTGGTTTGCATGTTGTCTTACTCAGTAGACTGTGAGTTCCTGTGAACAGGGACTCTCTTTTGCCTTTCAGTGTTCCTAGTGCTTAGCACAGTACCTGGCATGCAGTAGACACTTAATAAATGCTTATTGACTAATTAATATCTGCACTGGTATACTATGATAATTGCCATTAGGAAAGATGACCCTGAGACTGCAAAATCCTGAATACTTAAAGAAAGATTCAGTGTCTCCTATGTATTATACTTCCTAAACCAGGGGAAAAGTACAAATATGTGTTCAAAAGCTTTTTTGACAAGAGGCTTTACCAAAGTCCTCCTGTGATGCCACATTAAGTTATGGAAGTGACCCTGGACCCTCAAAGGCTATGTCTGCAGGGTGTAAGCTTTGACAGGTCCTACTCAACCTTCCTCCTTCCTAAAGTTTAGGAATATGCTATGTATCTGTTGTAGCTGGACCAGTTCATCTGAATTCAGAGGCTCACCGTCAGATGAACAGTGACATACATGTATATATGAACACACATGTATGTGTATGCAAACAATGCACATATAACTTATACATATGTGCACACATATGTATGTATACGCACATATATTTTGACCAAAGCAATTCAGAAGAATACTTACTAAAGTGTCTTGAATCTTGCAACTCATGTTGAAATTATAGGTCTCTAGAAGGGGGCAGTTTTGTGGTGCAGTGGATAGAGCACCAGACTTGGAATCAGAAAGTCTCATCTTCCTGAGTTCAAATCTGACCTCAGACACTTACTAGTGGTGTGACCCTGGATAAGTCACTTGACCCTGTTTGCCTCAGTTTCTTCATCTACAAAATGAGCTGGAAAAGGACATGGCAAACCACTCCAGTATCTTTGCCAAGATGAGGTCATGAAGAGTTGGATACAAATGAAATAAATGAATGGGGAAAAAGTGTCAAAGAAGTTCACCAACAAGAGTTCCAGTAAAAGGGATTTTCAGTTTAACACTCAGCCAGAAAAGTCAAGAAACCTTCCTTCCCTTCAACCTTGACATAGTCTGAAAATTCTAGTTTACGGTATTATCCTAAAGGACCTAAAGGGGACTATTATGGTTATGCTTTTATTTAAGGTCGGGAAAAACAGAGCTACATAATTTCCAAGGTGAGAATTCCCATTTGGTTCTCCTTCTTGGCTCTCTTCATTTTTTATTTTTATTTTTTTTGGTTATATATGTATAATCATGTTAGACATATTTCCATATCATGTTTTGAAAGAAAATCAGAACAAAAGGGAAAAACTATGAGAAAGAAAAAACAAAGAAAGTAAAAATAATATACTTTAATCTGCTTTCAGATTCCATAGTTCTTTCTCTGGATGTGAATAGCATTCTCCATCATGAGTCTTTTGGAACTATCTTGGATCATTGTATTGCTGAGAAGAGCTAAATTAATCATAGCTAATCATCATACAATGTTGTTGTTACTGTGCACAATGTTCTCAGGATTCTACTCACTTCACTCAGCATCAGTTCATATACATCTTTTCAGGTTTTTCTGAAGTCCACCTGTTTATCCTTTCCATTACATTCATATACCACAACTTGTTCAGCCATTCCCCAGTTGATGGGCATCCCCTTAATTTCCAGTTCTTTGCCATCACAAGAAAAGCTACTATAAATATTTTTTCACATGTGGATCTTCACCGTCTTTAAAAATTTCGTCTAATCTGTGTAAAAAAAAAGTTGCTTTTAGGTCTTACTGAGTGCTTCACTTGGTCAAATGTTGATATAAAACTCTCTTCTTAAAACACATTTTCCCTCCCTCCCTTCCTAATTTAAGGGGAAAAAAATAATTTTATTGATGTCTTTTTTTCCTAGTACACTCCTTGAATGAATTCCATGACAAAGAAAAACAAGCAAAACATCAGATATAGAAAGCTTTATCTGACAATATATACAACATTATATTTTACTAGTCTCCTCCCTCTCTGTCATGAGGGAGGAGGGGTGTTTTGTTATCTCTTCTTCAAGACTTTTATTGGATTTTCCATCTCTTAAAGTCAATCTTCCTTTTAGTGTTCTTTTCATTTATCTTGTTGTCATCTTACATGTATTTTGCTCCATATTACCTTATATATATGTATATATATATCATTCCATGTTTCTCTAAATTCTCCATATTCATAGTTTCTTACTATACAATAATATTCCATCATATTCCTATATCAGTTTTTTCCATACATTCTCCAACTGATGAGTACCCACTTTGTTTCCATTTCTTTACTACTGTAAAGCCCTGGCCCTGGAGTCAGGAGGACCTGAGTTCAAATTTGGCCTCAGACACTTAACACGTATTAGCCAACTGATCCTTAGACAAGTCATTTAACCACAATTACCCCACCTCCCCCCCCAAAAAAAAGCAAAAAAATATTTTTTTAAAGAATGCTGCTATGACTATTTTAACCTGTATTGGATCTTTGTTTATGTCTTTGATTTTCTTGTATCTACTTTCCCTTCCTTTAGGCTTATCTTTTCCATTTTGGCTTGATAGAATGGGGAAAGAAGCTCTATGTAAGGAAGATTTGAGATCTGAGCCCACTGGATTCATTCCACACCATCTGTTCCCAGGTTAATACAGTGAGCCTCCATTCCCTCAGGCCGTTAGTTGCCTTTGTCATTTGGAAGCTTTAGAGGATGTTTTATGGATTTTGGTTAGTTTGTCCTTAAGTAATTTGTTGATGAAAGTGAGGTTTCTTGAGGGCAAGGACCATGCTGATATATCATGTAATGCTTAAAATATTAGAAGCACCTGCTATCATTTTAGAACTTTCTTCATCTCAGTTTCTGAAATCAGAGACCTGGGAAAGAATATTAACAAAGAATGTCTACTTCCACTTGCATTTGGGGAAACTGGGTAGCATAGTGGATAGAGTGCTGGGTATGAAGTCAAGAAGACCTAAGTCCAAATGCAGCCCCACTTACTAATGTATTACCCTAGCCAAGTTACTTCCCCTCTGTCTCATCTGTAAAATGGGAATAATAAAAGACCCTATTCCCTAGAGTGGTTGTGAGAAAATGGTATATTTGTAAAACACTTTGTAAACTGCAAAGCACTATTTAAATGCTATAATTATTATTATTTTACAGAGGGGCTCTGTTAAAATGAGTAGGGAGGGATGAAATGGAGGGTTCAGAAAGTAAATATATTTAAGATATTGCTGATATTGCTTACTTACCATCTATCAGCCTCTGAAAGATTGGTCCATTGTGTATGACCATTATGTTCCATCCATCAGCCATTTGTTGCTGAAATCAGTTGACACCATGAAACTAATAATATTCAAATGGATCTGTCATCTCATCAAAATGGATGTTTCCTTCAGCAATGTGTATTGAAACTTATATGTGTCTGTTCATTCTGTGATACTTTTGTGTATATCCTCCTCCAAGGACACCAGAGGAGATGGCCCCAACTTTGGGATGTTTGACATCTCAAAGTTGTTACTCAAGGAGTAGGGACATGGTGAGTAGGTCCTCATCAATTTCTTTGGGCACTACACTATACCAGAATTGCCTGCCCTTGGGTGAGCACAAACTAAGCTCAACATTTTATGTTATCAAAGTGCTCAGTACTATTTTACAGAAAATCAGGGTTATTGAGACTGTCAAGTGATTTACAGGAGAAGAAAAGTCCTTAATTAGAGACTTAGAGAAACCAACATTTCTACTTCTGAATTAGGCCTGATTTTTAATTTTTTTAAATGCGTTACAGATAAAGAGAATTCCTCACACTAATGCAAAGTACCTCAAAGAAAATAAATTTTTAAAATGTTATAAGGGTTTGTTTTTATTTTTTTAAAGAAATCAGGAGTATAATGTTGAGCTCTTGGGAATCTACAGTGGAACAGCATTATATAACACGAAGACAGTTACACAGGTATTATAAAGCTGATGGTGCTGAGGGACTATTTGATTAGATAATTACCCTTGTAAAGGGGTAACTTAATCTGTGACACTCCCCCAGATGAAAACTCATCACCCTACTCTGGTTTAAAATTAGCCCTCCACAAATTGCACTTAAAAATAATTGGAATTTTTTTTTAAAAAAAGCAAATCTAATTTGTCAATAAAAAAATCAACTTTTTAAATTCCTCCCTGGTGGTCCGGTATTATTAAATATTCTCCTGGATTTTTTTTTATCTTGCTTTATTGGAGGGAGAAAAACAATTATCTGTAAACGTAATTTTTAATGCATGGTAATAAAAATAAATGGCAGAGTTCTCCCGCAGTTCACCTAAATCTTCTTCCCTGGTGGTCTAGTGGTATTAAATAATCGGTACCACATGTATTCATCATTTGCTGACAGCAAAAGAAAAACTTTTGGCATTTTATTGTCTAAAGAAACAAACACAATGTTGTTTAGGCTTCTGGGGCAGCCTCTGCTGATGGCCGGTGAAGAGAACCTTCATTTTCCTTGCTGGTGGGGCTTTGGTTTTGCTAATTTACATGACAATTAGTATAAAACCTAGAGACAAGCCTAGTTTACAAGGTTGGTTTGTGCTCCCAGATAGCTTTGCTTGTTGCCCAGAGTATTGCCAAATTCCTTTCTGCATGTCAGGCTAATGAAAATTTGCTCTGTATTATTAATTATGTATATCATTACTAAGTTGTACCTGGGTAGCAGTTGTTTTTTTTTAAAGGTTGGGGTGAGGAGAGCAATAAGTATTTGGTGTGGGTTTTTTTTTGCAATTCTTGGGAAGACGAGGGACTAGCAATTTCAGTTTGAGCTTTCCTACCCCCTTGCGTCAGTAGGATCACATTGAGTTTATCACCTCTGAAAATGATTCAAACTGCAAAGCCCAAATGGACCCAGGCTGGCTTGTCTACCCTAGAAACAATTGTGCAGCTTTCTCGTGTGAAAAAAGACCCGGGGAAGGCTGAGTTACTAACTAGGAGACTATACTTTTGTGGTGCATTTATAAATGTGTGGGTTGCCTGTGGTATGAGATAGAAGGTGATCTATGTAACATTTAGGTTTTATACGGTAAGATAAAAGATGCAGTGAATCTCATTCCCACAGTCCAGCCAAGGGGCATATTTTCCCTTGTTTTCTCCTAAAACAGTAAAATACAGCAGCTGGAATTTGAACCAAAAACAAGCGCCCTGGCCTGAGAAATGGGGGCGTTAAATTTATGATAACCAAGGTATTGACTTTTTCTGCTTTAAGGAAGACTAAAGAAACTTTTTACTTGGGAGGTAAATTAACCTCCAAGTACAATGCCAGAATAGAAATCGTCATTGCTAGTGGCAAAAGCAACCGTGGTAATATCTTGCTTTGCTTTGTTTTCAATAGAGAAGCACTGGTTTTACATAATGTAGGCAAATCTAAGGGAGGGTTTAAAGGAAGCCTGAGATACAGGGCAGCCTCCTGGACGGCCTGCAGGTCTTGGGGACAGGAAGACCTTTGGGTCAAGATTTAGGTTTCATCCCAGACAAGTACTGACTTTGTGAACAAGATCATCCGTGAACCACTCACTGCCCCAGGCAACTCTCTATGGCCCCCAAGTTCCTACTTTTAGCCCGAGGAAATCTCACATCCAGTCCTGGTCCGTCCCATTGTGTTTTTTGTTGTCGTTCTTGTTTTGTTGTTGCTTAGTCTTTCATTCGTGTCTGACTCTTCATGACCCAGGTATTTTTGGGCAAGGACACTGGAGTGGTTTGCTATTTCTTTCTTTAGCTCATTTTAGAGATGAGGAGCTGAGGCAAACAGGATTAAGTGACTTGTGCAGAGTCACACAGCTAGTAAGTGTCCAAGATCTGATTTGAACTCAGGGCTTTTTGATTCTAGGCATGGAGCTCTATCCATTGCACCACGTGGCTGCCTCTGACCCCATTAGGAACAATAAAAATAGAGACTTTGGTGAATTTTGCTGTTGAAGTTTTGTCTAAAAATGACTGATCCCCATACATGGAATGTTCTGACTCCTCACCTCTGGTTCTTGAACCACCAAAGCTCCTATCAAGGCACCCCCTTCAAGAGACTTTTTCTGATTCCCCTGTTTTTTTTTCTGCCTCCCCTCTCCCCTCACCACACCCCAGCACTGTTTATTTTCCATAGGTGACAGGCACTACTCCTTCGATTTCATTGGTATAGAGAATTATCACATGAGAAAACTCCCTCTTTCAGTGCAGATTGGCACCTTCTCTGCCTTAGGGAATCACCTGGAACACCAAGGAGAGAGATGACTTGGCCTGTCAGACGGTCCATTTGTGGCAGACGGGATTGGAACCTGGGGTCTCCTGACTGCAAGGCTGGCTCTGGAGCTGCTATGCCATGATTCAGTCTCTTTCAGTCTCTGTCTCTTCCCCACCTTGGTTTCTGTCTCTTTTTTTGTATATTTATTTTATCATTCATATAATAATGATAATAACTAACGTTTAAATAGCGCTTGTTTTGTGCCAGGTACTTTGTGCTAAGACACTTTATAATTATTATTTGATCCTCAAAACCCTATGAGGTAGGCCTGTTATTATGCCCATTTTATTTTATTTTTTTTCTTGTATTCTTTTTTTTTTAAATTTTATTTTATTATTATTTTTTTTAAAGTTAACTTGTTTGTTCACTTTTAGGTTACAAGATTCTGTTCCATAGTCACTTCAGTTATAGATTTTTCTCCCCTTCCT
>CM053596.1:185006157-185051096 GCA_028646575.1 Pseudocheirus occidentalis | reverse complement strand
ACTTTCAAGTGTTTTTAATAGGAATGGATGTTGTATTTTGTCAAAGGCTTTTTCTGCATCTATGGAAACAATCATATGGTTTCTGCTAGTTTTATTGTTGATATGATCGATGATGCTGATGGTTTTCCTAATATTGAACCATCCTTGCATTCCTGGAATGAATCCAACCTGGTCAAAATGTATTATTCTAGTTATAAGTTGCTGTAGCCTTTTTGCTAATATTTTATTTAAGATTTTTGCATCTATATTCATGAGGGAGGCTGGCCTATAATTTTCTTTCTCCCTTTTGTCTCTCCCTGATTTAGGTATCAGTATTATGCCCATTTTAAAGATGAGGAAACTGAGGCAAAGAGTTTAGATGACTTACCTAGGGTCATGTACAATATAGGAGTGGATAGATAGATACAGATGGATATGTGCGTGCGTGTGTGTGTGTGTGTGTGTGTGTGTGTATCCTGTATTTATTTACAGATACCAGCTCCATTTTTATATTTTTGCCCTAGTCTCTTAGTATAGTGCTTGAAACCTATACTAGTGGTGCTACAAAATGCTTAATGGATTGATTCATTAGTAAAGAAAAAAAAATTAATAGCATCGGCATGCTTGCCTTCCCATTATTATTCATGTAGAAGAACTATTCTTTTGAACAAAATTCTTAGGGGAAATGGCCCATTTCTTTGGAAAATCTGTCTTCATAGCATTACCTTGGTCCCAAACCACTGCATGAAATTAGGATTTTACTTTAAAAACCTCATACTATAATAAACATACATGGTTTTAAATGAAACCAGAAAATCACTTGCCGGTGGTGAGCATGTACACTATTGAGGGTCACCCAAAACAGCTTTTGTATCATTGAACTGCTTTTTTCTGACAGTCTTAGACACTGGATAAGCCAGACTGTAAACAGCCAGTGGTGCAAAACCTGCTGTTTGCTGATGAACTCTAAGCAAGGGGGGCTCATTAGGCTCACATGGGATGCCATTTTGATTCCATTATACCTTAGTCTTTAGCTAGGAATGTTTGAAAACTCCAGAGCTAAAATCTTAAGAGTAAAATTGATTTTTTAAGCAAAGATTTTGCCCTTTTCTCCCCTCCTAGAAAAGTCCATCTTTGTGTTAGAGAAGGCCAAGTATGTGAGCTGTATCTTTTTTTTTCCCTCAAAGACTTTCTCCTACCCTAGTGGTATAAAACAATTAACTTGAACTCTGATAAAAATCTAGTTTATAATTGAAAACATGTGCACTGTGGGATCAGTGGAATGTTGCCAGCCAGGCTGTGTGTGGCAGACGTGAATCTCTACAGAGCTCAAACGCATTCCTGGTTTTATAGTAACTGTCTCTCCTCACTGGTTCTTATTAATTGGCTTTGTTTAGGTGGCCTTTTAGTGATAATACTAAAGGGAAGAAAGACTTTGAAAATGTTTGCAGAAAGAAATTAAGACCCTTGGAGGAACAGGTTTGAATTTTGCTGTGACTCTGATTTTAAATGACAGTTAAAAATGTAACTTTTCTTTTTTAACTTATATGTTTTGTTTTTTTTCTCCCATTAATGCTGGTAGTGTCCATATGACTTTTAGGGGAACCTCCCTCACAGCATAGCAATTACAAATTTATGTTCCAGTGATAAGAATGTGTTTTATTGTGGTCATAATATTTGTTCAAATTAACTACTATGTACTGTAAAGTATCATAAAAACTTCTTCTCTGATCAAATGTTATTGTACAAAAGACCATATGCTCCCCTTGATCCATGCATTCAAACTCAAACTCACATTGATAACTACCTACTCCTCCATGAAGTGAGGAGAGGATATGGTCCTGAGAACGAATTTTAGTATCCCTGACTCTACCTAAACCATACATTCAAATGTATTTCACTACTTAAAGAACCTTGATTTCATCAGTATGGATATTATTCTGACACAAATCACAACTTTTTCATATGCATTTGTGAGTGGCTGTATCAGGAAAAATATTTTTTTTAAAAAATTACCTAGTGGACAACCTTCTGGCAATGAGACTTATTTGAACTTAGCTAGTCTGGTCTTCATCAGGCCTATGCTCAGAGATATATCTAGGGTGGGACAAAAGGGATCTTGTCCCAGGTTGGATAATTCAGTAGTTATGGAAAGTTCAGTCTACAGAGTGGCCACAACCCTGTTAAACCTACTTTCCCATCTCCCCATCTTTTGCTGCCATTTGCCCCATGTACTAAAATTGCTGGGAATAGTTCTGCTTGTACTTTCCAGTCTTTTTTCAAAGCTTTTTTCCCCCCAGTTTTTCATAAATGTTCATTGAATTGAACTGTCATGACTTGTGTTCCACTGTCATATTCTGCAAGAACCAAAGGTTCTTTTCATGTCACAAGGCATCTGAAAAATATTTAAATGGAAATGACTCCCAAATATAGGTCATTTATTTGAATATCAATTGTTAAGTCTTTTTTTGGTTTTAGTGATAACCTGTTCATCAATAATTTGAGTCCTTTTCCAGACTGTTGTCTATCCCTGTTCAAGAAAGCTTATAAGGACTCTACATTTCTCATGGCTCAATCTTGGCCTCTCATCAATCTTTTCCCAGAACAGTCTCTCTTGGAAATGATGAATTCCATTGAGTTCTGCTGTCAACATTTGAACTTGGCTTGGCTCATATATATTCTATTATCATGACCAAAGAAAATGGAAAAGTTGCTCTTTGGGTTTTCTTGCATTTGTACTTTGTTTTGACCTTTTTTATGTTGATGTTAGGAGGCACAGACCATTTCTACCAAGAAGCCTGAGCAGTTTCTTATAGTACTGAGGTAGGATGCAGAATTTCCAGGTCCAGGGACCTTTTTTGTGCCTTCTTACTTCATTCTAAAGAGTGCAAAAAGTACAGATTATACCATGGGAAAGCAGGTCTGATGGCTTTCAGGGTCAGCACAACCACAGGTATTAAGTCTATTTATTTAAAAAGTGATTTCTCTTAACTGAAATATTACTGAAATAACTTTCATAGACTTATTGGATTGGAGCTACCACCAAGGGGGTCATATAGTGAGCGTCCTCTCCTCTCCTTTCATCTTGTTTAAAAATGAACACTGGCACACTAGATCTACTTCAATCTCTCTTTGCTTCTCATATGAGCAGTAGCCTTCTACTTAGTGCTCCTCAGTTTCTCCCTTTTCTATATTTACGGATGCTAGGATACTCTGTAGAGGACTCCTTATATTATTCTTTTGCTTAGAAACCTTCATTGACTCTTTATAATTTACTGAATTCAGTTCAGACTCTTTAATTTGACAATGAAGTACTCACAATCTGGCCCATATGTACATTTTTAACCCATCTCACAGTCTTCCCTTTTTCTTTATGGCAATTAGGGTCCAACTAGACCCCTTATCATTTCTGATCCTACTCTTTCTTCATGAAACTTTCACTGATTCCCTTCCCATTCTCTCCAAAGTGATCATTCTTTCCTCTAAATTCTCAGTCTTTTATGCTTTTATACTTATTTTTATACTTTTATATTTACTTTGTATCACAGTTGTTTGCATGCATATTGTAATTACTTCCCAGATTATAAACTTCTTGAGGGCAGGGACTACTTTTTATTGATCTTTGTACCTCCTTTAGCACTTAGCACAGTGCTCTATACTGAGTTAGTGCTGGAAAATTTTTGTTAAATGAGCTAATTTCCCTGCCTTCAAGTAGGATGGCAGTCATGTATTTGAGAAAGATAATTATCTACTGTTTTAAAACTTGTGTACAGGAAGATGACCCTTCATGTTCCCTTAGTGGGATGTTTTAAAGTTTCTGAGACTCATAATGTTTTCAAAACATAGTGAAAAAGTATGCTAAATATTGGAATGTGATGAAATGGAGTGAAATTGGATGAAAAGGATCACCTCAAATAGGTTCTATTCTCAGCCATTATACGTGAAATTCTGCTGTAAGCTATGGGATAGAAGGGATCCTTTCCAGCTTAAGAGCATACAATTTTTTTTTTTTAGAAAAGGTAGCAGATTATGAACTCAGAAGGCCAGGGCTAAAGTTTCACATTAATCTATAAAACAGATTTTGGATTATGATCCTGTGGGATGCCCCAAGGTGACATTTCTACAGTGCCTTGGTCCATCACCAACTTTAAAGAAGCACCTGGTGATGTCTGCTGATGGCACGAGCTTGGGAAAGAGGGGAGACATAAGACTGGACGAGGAATGTACTGCAGTTGTTGAAGTAAGCAATGACAGAATTCCAAGTCACTGTCGTGTATTCATGGTACCCAGTTAAAGGAGGAAACAGTTATAGAAGAGCATGAAGGAGTATCACAGGAGGGGATACTGAGTGACAAAGCTCATACTGCTCTCTGAAACTTAAGTAGCTCTTTATACCTTTGAAAAAAAAGCACTTTTACATTGTCTCATTTGGAATTCATTACCTTATAAGATTTAGAACTAAAATGACCTTAAGAATTATACGGTTAAATTTTATTGAATTACTCATTTACAATATGAGGAAACTAAGATGCAGAGAGTCTGTGGTTTATGCCTATAGTATAGTGCAGTGGATAGAAAACCAGGTCTGGAGCTAGGAGGACCTGAGTTCAAATCCAGTCCCAGATATCAACTATATGACTTTGGGCAAGTCACTTAAACTCTGTTTGCCTCAGTTTCCTCATTTATAAAATAGAGGTAATAATAGCAACTACCTCCCAAAGTAGTGATGATCAACTGAGCTATTTGCAAAATGCTTAGCATAGTGTCTGGCACATCATGCTATAAAAATGTCAGTTATTACTATTATTGTTGAAGATTATAAAATTAGTAAGTGGTAGTTGTTCAATCACATCCAACCCTTTGTGACACAATTTGGGGTTTTCTTGGCAGAGATACTGGAATGATTTACCGTTTCCTTCTCTAGCTCATTTCACAGATGAGGAACTAAAGCAGTCAGGGCCAGGATTAAAACACAAGCCTGTTGAGTCCTGATCCATACTGCTTCCTATCTGATGTCTCCTAGTTTTTATGTTATTATAAAATAATTAATGCTATGCATACTTACAATTTTCTCACCCTCAAGGAAATCAACATGATTCCTAGAGACATTGTTTATCAATTTTATCTGAACATGGCTATTAAAGTTGTCATTGTCATTCATTTTCCAAACAGTTGCTGTTGTGTTTGGTTTCAGCTCCAACATTATCATCTCCCCTCCCCACCCCCAACCTCATCACATGGAAACTTATTATCATGGAGACTACTTTAGCTTTCAGGTACAATTATCTCTTCCACATCTGGGGATGAGGGGGGCAGCAGTCTTCCTCCTGTGATCTGGAAAATCCATGTAAAATTACTTGACCTTTTGTACTAGAGAAGAAGTTTGAATTATTATTCTGATAAAAGATAAAATATGTTGATATCATACCATATTATACATATATTTTATTCATTTCTGGTTTCTGTAAAACTCCCCCCAAATCCCCATTTAATTTCTTATGCCAACCTGTGGCATATTGAAATTGCATTGGGGAAAGTGGTGATATGGAGGGGATAACTGTGCTCAGGCATCAGCAGTACCCTCTGTCCCTGTGATTGGAGGGCCAGAGGGTACACTCCAAACTTCTTCCCAAAGTCTTTCTCTAAAGGAGATGCAGAATTCCCAGCATCTCTTCATTTCCCACCAATTGTTCTGCTTGGTTTTAGCGCCAACATCACCATACTCCTGTGCTGAGTATACTCTACCTCTTCTCCCCCTCCTTTTTGTACATCACCTAGCCTTGTTTAGACTTTATAATCTAACTTGTAAGAATCTGTAGGCTCTCTGAGGGCAGAGAATAACATTCTTTTTCTTATTTGTATCCTCAGCATGGTGTAGGGGCCTAATAAATGCTTATTATTATTATTATATTGTTTTCCTTTTCACTTATGTTTTGTTCCTCTATTCTACAGTCTTTTGCTCTTCTGGTCACTTCTTCATTTTTACTGTTCTGGAGAGTCTTATCTTCAATATTATAAGTTTTTGTTTTTTTTTCTTTTTCTTCTGTTACAGAATTCAAAAGACTCTGTAGTTAGTTCATAATTAAAGTCATAACTAAGTCATAACCAATTCAAAACTAGGGGCAACAGGGTGGCTGGGTGGTACAGTGAATAGAGCACTGGCCCTGGAATCAGGAAGACCTGAGTTCAAATGCAGTCTCAGATACTTAACGCTTACTATCTCTGTGACCTTGAGCAAGTCACTTAACCTTAACTGCCCTGCCTTCCCCCCATCCAAAAAGCAAAAAACTCCAAGAACTTAAGGGCAAACTAGTTTTTGTCTAAGGGCATCCAATTTAGAGGGTGCTGGATATATTTTTTTGAAAATTTTTTTTACTTAAAGCTTTTGATTTTGTATCACCTATCTTTATCAATGTATCCATCTCTCCTCTCCATCCTAAGAGTCATCCTTAGGACAATTGATAAAAAAGAAAAAAAGTTAAGAGAAACAAGCATAAAAATATCTGACATCATCTGTAATATTCTGCACCTGTATCTCCCTGTTACAGCAAAGAAGGGAGACAGCCTTCTCATATCTTTTCTCTGGGGGTCATTGTTCTAGATTAGGCCTAAGACAGGTGATTCTAGTCAAGGCAAATCAAGTCACCAATCGTTTTCTTAAACATCTATTTTGTGCTGACCACTATGCTAAGGCCTGGGGATATAAAGAAAACAAAAAATAACCAACCAACCAACCAATAACCTCTCCCCCAATCCCAAAACATACCATATCCCTGTTTCAAGGAGCTCACAGACTGATGGGGGAGACAACATGCAAACAATTATGCCTAAATAAGAGACATAGAGGATAAATTGGAGGTACTCTCAGAGGGACGGCATTAGCATTAAGAGTGACTAATAAAGGCTTCTCCTAGAGAGTGGGGTTTTCATTCAGACTTTAAGGAAACCAGGAGGTGGAGAGGAGGGAGAGAGTTCCAGTTCTTTGCAGCCCCCAAAAGTGCTTTGGTTTATATAGGGTCTTTTTCCCCCCCTTATCACTGACCTCTATGGGGTATATGAAAAAGATTGTCCTGATCAAAGGTTATAGACATTTGGTCACTTTCTTAGTATAATTCCAAATTGCTTTCCAGAATGGTTGGACCAGTTTATAACTCTACTACCAGTGTATTAGTCAAGGGTCCTGAATCTGTGGACCAATGACGGCACTCAAACTGTTTTAGCAGTATAGAAGTGACAGAAATTAGTCTCCTATTTAGAAGGGTAATTTGTTGAAATAGGAAGATTCCAGATGACTAGGTATAATGGGAATGGGAATTTCAAGATCTTCCCTGCTCCTTAATAGACCTAGGGGGGAGTTTGAAGACCTCCCTGGCTGTGAAGATAAACTCTGCCCCCTGAACTCTGCCCCCTGATAGGCTGAATATAATCACATGGAACCTGTGGTAGGAGGAGTTTGCTGAAGGGAAGCAGAGCCCACAAGAAGCTGGTCAGAGCTAGCCAGACAGTGGGGCAGAGAGAATACTCAGACAAGGAGATAGAGGGGTTTGTAAATATTAATCTTGTATTTGTTTGTGGGAAGGCTGAAGGATGCTCTTGCCCTCGACATTATTACGGCTTCTGAATATCTTTGGTACTATGATGGAGTAGACTGATTGGTTTTCTGGCATTTGAATAAATGCTTCAGTTCTGTCCTCTATTTGGAGAGTCTGGTATATTTTGCAATCAAATGTCATGCGATACTTAAAGTCATGATCTTTATTGTGATCGTGAGCCCTGCCAATATTGCATTGGTGCTATACATGAGTGAGTCTCTTCACTTGTCCTATCCTATTCCACTCTCTACCCCAAATCTTTTGACTTTATCCTGGTGGTTCTGACTTCTTCTTCCCTACCCTAAAACCCTGTTGTCACATTGGGTGGCCTACTCTAAGCCTCAACTGAATAAGTTTTTGTTGCCCTGGGAATGGTTTGCGGTGGTTGTCCCAGAAGCTGAAACTCCTGGTGTCTACCGGGCCCCCAAAGCTTTTAGATACAGTATACATGGAAACTGTGTTGATTTGCCTTTCCCTTAGCATGCCCTTTTCTTGGGCAGATCACTGTCCAAGGTAATAGATTTTGAGCTGGAGGGGACTTCAGATGCTATCTTGTCCAAACTTCCTCATTTTATAGATGATGAAACTGAGTTAAGTGATTTGCCCAAGGTCATTCTATGACATAGCCAGGATTTTAAGTGTTGGTTTTCTGATTCTAAATCTAGCACTCCGTCCACTGTATGATGTCCATGTCATCTGCCTTTTTTTTTCTTTTTGGAGGGCAATTGGGGTTAAGTGATTTGCCCAAGGTCACACAGCCAGTAAATGTTAAGTGTCTGAGGCTAGATTTGAACTCCAGTCCTCCTGACTCCAGGGCAGGTGCCCTATTCACTGCGCCACCTAGCTGCCCCTTGTCAGTTTTAACAAGTGCCGTTTTTATGTAAAAATGTTCCTTGTGAGGCACTGTCTTTATACTATTTCTCCTGTATCATGAAAGTTCTTGAGGATCCTGTTTGATGTTTCCAGCCCTCAATTCCATTTATTTCTGTTTTATGCATATAGCCCTGTGAGACAAGTAAATGAATGAAGATGAGTGTATGTATCCTTCCTTATACAGATAGATTTTAGATCTTGAATAATAACTCTTTGTTCAACTGGGTCTGTTTCCTTCCAATACTTATTAGTGGAGAGAAGAGTGGATATCAGTACTGTCACCACCACCATTGCCAGCATAAGTATCATCAACTTCTCCTCCACCTCTGTGTGTGTGCCTGCGTGTACACACACACACACACACACACACACACACACACATACATGGCAGTCAAGTTAGCCTAACTGAAGCAGTAAGGCAGTGTGAGGGAGAGACAGGAGGCAGTATGTACACAGTAAATAATTTCTGGGTGGTAGGGACAGAGTACTTAAAACTAGGACATGAGGAAAGACCATTTAAGAGGTATACTTGAGCTGGGCCTCAAAGGGAGCTAGGAATTTCAAGAGATAGAAATAAAGAAGAAGAACATTTTAGAAATAGACAACAAGCTAGGGAAAGGCACAGAGGAGGGAGGGGTATGGAATGTCAAGAATAGGGAATAGCCAAAAGGGCAGTTTCAAAGGGATGTCGATAGAGATAGAGATGCAGGAGTAAAACAATGCAAAATGCAACTGTAAAGGACTGGAATGTATATAGCACATCAAGGTTTGCAAAGCATGTTACAAATATAATTTCATTTTAGCCTCATAAAAACGCTGGAAGGTAGGTACTGCTATTATTCTCATTTTACAGAAGAGTAAACTGAGGCAGACAGCAGTGAAATTCCTTGTTCACGGTCATAGAGCTAGTGTCTGATGCCATTTATTGGGTTCAGCTCTCATGATTTGTCAGTTAAGTTCAGTTGCAGACCAGGAATTGAAATCACAGGGACTCTGTATCCCATTACCAGTTCTGGGAACTACACCCTTTCCTTGCCCTGATATTTTCCCCTTCTATTTTTAATCCCTGTTGACTATTCCATTTATCTCCTGGGGGAATTTGCTATCTTGACATCCTAACTAAGCTCTGTAGGACGGTATCTATTGTACTTGCCAGAATTCTTGGAATTATCTAGAATAACTTTCATATAAAATTCTAGCAAGAGACTTGCTTCTGTGTATATATAAATATGTACACTTTTTCAAGTGTATTTTAAAATGTGTTTCCTTCTGTCCAGTTTCTATCACATTACAGCATTCTTGCACATCCAGAAGAATGAAAACAATGTGTACCCTGATTCTGGCACTAGCATCTTTTCATATTGACTTATAAGGTTCTTCTGTGCTCTGAGGATAGCAGCCAGAGGCATGACTCCCAGGGGCTAGAGTCTCCTCTAGGTGTAAATGTCATGCCCGTGAATGCTGTTAGGTGATTTGTTACATGGGGAAAGTTGCAGCCACCTAGAACTTATGGGACATAAGGGATTTGACTAGCATTTCCACTTTTAAGAATAATGGCTAATAATAACAGGAATTCCTGAAAACGAAGAGGGCTTGTGTTACAATAATAAATAATAATAATAACTAAGATTTATATCATATAGCACTTTAAGGTTTGCAAAACACTTTAAAAACGTCATATCATTTTATCATCACAATGATCATGGGAGTTAGGTGTTATTATTTTTCAGATAAGGTAAGTAAGTCCCACCCCCCAAAAGGTGAAGTGACTTGGCCGGGATCATATAGCTAGCATAGAATTATTCCCTGTCCTTTTTTTTTTTTTTTGGTGGGGGCTCTGGCCAAATACATTTCCAAATAATGACATAGGAAAAATGCTTTTATCAAGTCATACTTAGGGAATTCAAGGAGAATGAAATGGCCACATCAGCTGGATACCAAGAAGGTCTCTTTTTTTTTAAAGCCTCATCATTGCCTTATTCAATTTCTGAGATTTTATTTCAAAGTATGTGTACAGAGAGAAGCAGATTATTGAGCTTGTCTTCCATTTTATGTATGGTCTGAAAATCCTCAGATTTCTTTCTGTCCTTCCTTTTCTTCTCCCCCGTCTGCCTCCTTGTACCCTGCCGAAGGCTCAGTGATAGGCTGGTGTTGGCATACTCATTATTCAGTGTGAGCTGTAAGCAGTTTGAAATCTTACACAACCAAGGAGCAGAGCTGAGTGGGAGAAGAATAAAAGGGCATTCAGGTGAACAGATAGACTCCTGTTACCATTTGCCTATTTGTCCCGTGGTTTAACATTACTTTAGCTCATATATTTCAAGGATGAAGATAATACTCTTTCCAAACTCTGGTTATAACCAGATTTTTCTGCCCTTGTGACAGATCTTATTTCTCTTTGCAGGCTCGCCTACACAGTGCTCCTTTTAGGATCAGACCATATGTTCAGTGTCACGAGGGGAGGGGGTGGGGCATGTGTTCAGTCTGGAGAACCAGGCTAATGAGTCACTGAAAAGCACGAGGCAAAGAGCCCCTGGAAAGCAGCCATCCTTGGTGGATATGGGAAATACACACGGCTCCCAGCTCCTGAGGCTTACTTGGAAATGGATGATGCTAGCTTGCTGACATTCCCTCGCCATTGCTAGGAATCTTCAGGATTTTAAAGTGTCATTGCTGTTCTGCTCCTTTACAGCAAAGGGATCTGGTCTGATGAGCTTATACTTTTTTTTTTCCAGTTTTGTCCAAAATGACCTTCTCTAGAATCATGGAAGATTAGAAGAGACCTCAGAGATCATCTTGTTGACCCACTACCTCATGAGGCTGCTCTTGCTATTTCTGGACGGATGTGATTGGAACAAAGTTCTTCCTTGTATTATACCAAAAACTTTTACCACTAAGCCTTTCGCACAGTAGTCTTAGCTCTCCCCTGTGAGATGATGAACCTCATCAGTCTTCCATATGATAACCCTTCACGTATATGAAAACAACAATCATGTCCAATAAGTCTTCTCTCTTCTAGGCCTCAATACCTCTATTTTCTTCAGTCCTTAAATGAACTGGTTCAAGTCTCCTCAATGTTCTTGTCACCATTTTTTGAATATGGCATCATATGTCAATTTTTTTTTTGTCTAGACTTGGGACTGTATCATTATGGGGAATGTTATATGGAAGCTCCTCCCACTGATGAAGATCAACAGTTCACCTGTAATTTATTTTATTTTTTTAAAAATCTATCTAGTATTTCATTTTCCCCCAATTACATGTAAAAACAACATTCATTTTTTAAAACTTTGAGTTCCAAATCCTCTCCCTTCCTATCTCCCAACACCCCCCCCCCCCATTGAGAATGCAAGCAATTCCATATAGGTTGTACATGTGTAGTCATGTAAAACATATTTCTATATTAGTCATGTTGTGAAAGAAAACATAGACAAAAAACTTGAGAAAAATAAAGTAAAAAAAAGTATGCTTCAATCTGTATTCAGATACCACCAATTCTTTGTCTGGGGACGGATAGCATTTTTCATCATGAGTCCCTCAGAGTTGTCTTGGATCATTGTATTACTAAGAATAGTTAAGTCACTCACTTATTCCTTGATCATTTACTGATCACATTCACTGATCATCTTACAATATTGCTGTTACTTTGTACACAGTATTTCACTTTGCATCAGCTCATGTAAATCTTTCCTGGTTTTTCAGAAAGTATTCTGCTCATCATTTCTTATAGCGCAATAGTATTCTAACACAATCACATTGCCCAGTTTGTTCAGCCATTCCCTAATTGATGGACCTCCTCCCAATTTCTAACTCCCAGCTACCAGAAAAGAGATGCTATAAATATTTCTGTACAACTAGGTCATTTCCCCTTTTGTTTTTAATCTCTTTTTGGATATAAACCTAGCAGTGCCACTGCTAGGTCAAAGGTATACATGGTTTTTAGCCCATTGGGCATAGTTCCAAATTGTTCTACAGAATGGCTGAATTAGTTCACAACTCCACCACCAATACATTAAAGTCTCATTTGCCCCATATCCCTCCAGCATTTGTCATTCTCCTTTTCTGTCCTATTAACCAATATAATGGGTATGAGTTAATGCCTCAGAATTGTTTCAATTTGCATTCCTCCATTCAATAGCAATTTAGAACACCTCACGTGGCTATAGATACTGTTGATTACTTCATCTGAAAACTGGTCATATCTTTTGACCATTTATCATTAGGGAATGGCTCCTATTTTTATAAATTTGATACAGATCTCTAATTGAGAAATGAGGACTTTATCAGAAAAACGTGCTTCAAATTTTTTTTCACAGTTATGTGTATTTCCCTCCATCCTATCACCCCACACCATTTATTCTATTGTCTCTCCTTTTACCCTGTCCTTCCTCAAAAGTGTTTTGCTTCTGACTACCCCCTCCCCCAATCTGCCCTCCCTTCTATCACACCCCTCTTCCCCATCTCTTATCTCCTTCCCCTCCTACTTTCCTGTTAGGGTAAAGATACATTTCTATACCCATACCCAATTGAGTATGTATGTTATTCCCTCTTTGAGTCAATACTGATGAGAGTAAGGTTCACTTACACTTCCCCCGCACTTCCGCCATCTTCCCCTCCCTCCACTGTAAAAGTTTTTTTCTTGCCTATTTTATGTGAAATAATTTATCCTATTTTACCCCTTCTTTCCCCTTCTCCCAGTGCATTTCTCTTTCTAACCCCCTTAATTCTATTTTTTAGATATTATTCCTTCATATTCAACTCACACCTGTGCCGACTGTCTATACATACTCCTAACTGCCCTAATAATGAGAAAGTTTTTATGAGTTACAAGTATCATTCATCTAAGGTACTGAGAGATTAATTGACTTAAAACTCAGATCTTCTTGACTAGAAGGCCAGCCCCCTAGCCACTATATCATGTTAATACTCAAGGTGTTTATTTCCCAAAACTCCCTTCATTTTTCCTAGGTTGCAACTGTCAGAACTCAGAATTATAACATTTTAGAATTGTAAGGGATATTAAAAATAATTCTTTTGTTGACATGCCTTTCTTTTACAGATGAGGAACCTGTGGCCCATAGAGATTAAGTGATTGGTGCAAGGTCATACAGTCATTATGCAGCAAAGCTAGAACTAAAACCCAGGTTTTCTTCCTCTCTCGCCAATGCTAATTTACTATTCCATCCTATGGGTTGGATTTCATACAGTCTCAGAAGTGGTAAATTTTAATTTTTAGGTGGCACAGTGGATTGAGTGCTCGGTCAGGAGACATGAAGACTCATCTTCGTGAGTTCAAATCTGGCCTCAGACACATTACTAGCTGTGTGACCCTGGGCAAGTCATGTAATCCTGCTTGTCTCAGTTTCCTCATTTGTAAAATGATCTGGAGAAGAAAATGAAAATCTCCTTCAGTATCTTTTCCAAGAAAACTCCAAATAGGGTCATGAAAAGTTGGACACAACTGAAATGACTGAATGACATTTTCCTTAAGTATAAATAAGAAGAAGCATCTGAGAAATGTCTTCTTTCTATCCTGAGAGAGCCAGTGATGAGCTCTACCACCACCCAACTGACCTTCTTTTAGTGTTCCTATAGGAACTCAAGTTTCAAGGTAGGAATTACTTGTTACTGTGCTATGGTTTGCACCTTAACTCTACAGTGTCAGTGGCCACTCAGGACTCAGAACAGTCTGTGTGCTTGGAATGAACAATTAACAAACTGCTATTGGGTTATTCAGGCAAAAAAAAAAAGTCTGCTATGCCCTCACCCCAGACATTCTAAATTGTTTCCTTAAGCACTGATCCCAGGCCGATAGGCTGGATTGCTCCTCTGGTTCATATTGCTTGCAGCAGACCAAAGTACCTAACTAACTGGCAGACAAGGGCATTTAGGATATAAAAGGAGCTCAGCTAAGGAGTTCAGGAAATAATAGTGAATTAGCTGAACTGTTCAACAGAAAATAAACACAAACTCATGAAAGCATCAGATGAGAAGCCTGGGTTCTCTCTATTCCCCTATTCCCCTTTGTAGAAAACATCCCAATGGTCTCCTATCCCTCCAGTGGTCAATCCCATCCTGTTTCGATATATGTGTGTATCTGTTTTATATACCTACTGTATAAATCTATTTGTCATTAACAATGTAAAGTGCTTTGCAAACTTTAAAGTCTTATATAAATGTCAACTGCTGTTGTTATTGTTATTATTACCATTATGTATGACTTCAGTGAAGTTTTATTTTTAATCCTAGAGTAGTGTTGACTTTGGGTTTTTGAAGGTCACACTAGTGGTGCACAAGTTCAAGCCTGTCTCAGCAAGCTGGAAAGGTTTCCAAGGCAGGTTCAACATCCATCATTGGAGGACCAAGGCAGCAAAGTTTGGAGAGGTCCATAACCAAAGAACTGAACACCAAGGGTTGACTTTTGTTTTCAGCAACAAGTCATTAAGCCATTTATATACCAAGAATGGAGAGTGATCAATATAGGGAGAGAGAGCAATCACATAGATCCTTGAAATAGTGCCTTATGTGAATACATAGTTGTACACATTGTACACAATGTGTTTATATATACACATTTCTGTTTATAATATATGCATGCCTCTGAGGTTTGACTGCAGAGTGATGAGACTAATCCTTAAACCTACATAACCAGAACTTAATATCTCATTTGGTATTGTCTTTCAAGACAGTCACTTGGGGAGGTTAAACATGTATTCTAACACAATTCTATTACTCAAAATATTTTGGGACCACTCTTTTAGAAATAAGTCTTACAGTCAGTTTAGAAACAATGGAAGAAAATCAATCTAATATTATAGGCATTCCATTGCCTCTCTTCTAAACCTACAACCTCCCTCTTTAGCTTGACCAATCACCTTACTCATTACAATCACAGAGAATCAGAATTGGAGAGATCTAATCCAATCTATCCAATCCAGTCCAAAACCATAGAAATATGCTGATTGGGTCTATTAAGAATTCATGCAAAACAATCTCAACTAGATTTCATTGAAACAAGGAAATCCTTTGTTACTGTTGCTAATCAATTCACTATCCTAATCACCATAGCAGCCATTATAAATCTTTTCATCCACTTTCAAACTCCCATGTCACCTACTCTTAGCATCTGAATGCAATCATACTAGCTCTCCCTCATGCCTGGCTTGCTCTCCCTCCTCACCCTCTGACTCCTAGTTTTCCTGTCTTCCTTCAAAATTCAGCTAAGTTTTTATTCTCTGTAGGGAGTCTTCTCTGATTCCCTGCCCCATCCTGCACATTGCTAACCCCCTTTTCCCTTCTAAAATTAACTTTTATATCATATTTATCTTCTGTGTATGTAATTATTTTTATTTTTGTCTCCCCTATTAGAAAGTCAGCTCCAGAAGATCAGGGACCCAGATTCTGCTTTTCTTTGTATCCCTTGTGCATAGAACATTAGTTCTATGTTACTAGTAAGCAGTTCTATGTCACTAATAAACTTTATGCTTATTAAATGCTTGTTGACTGACCCACAAATGAAAGACGTCCCTATTTTGACATATCTGACTATGCTATACTATATTTGGCTTTAAATGACTCTTGAAGATTTAAAAAAGAAATCATATTCACCCTTAGAGTGTGGTAAATTGTTATTACTGAGGAAACTCAGAATACTGTGCCATAGGCTCTGAAAGCAATTCTTCTCAATACTTCCCAAAATGGAACCTTGGATACAATGACATCATCATCAGAAAAAAATGTACTTATCCTTTTGTAGGAAGTTACTTTGAAGAGATGCCACTTTTTGGATGTTTGAATTCTGATAGATATGTGCATTTGTGTGCGTGCGTGTGCGTATGCGTGTATATACATATACATACACACATATTTTAAAATCAAGTATATTACTTTATTGTCACATCTCATACAAGTATATATGCACATACATTTTTATTTATGCATATATATATTAAACCCAGTCTTCAAACCTAGAGAATTTATGTAAGACTCTCCTTATTGGTGGAGAAAATGTTGACTTGATACTGAGTGTCTGCATGCAGGGTTGGCATGAGAGTTTTAGAGATAAGAATCATTATTCTTCATTTCTGCTTTAAGAGAGGACGCACACACACACACACACACACACACACACACACACACACCCATACCCATAAAATCTTCAGGAAGTCACCAGTGGAGAAAGGGAGAACAAATTTTGGATGTCAGACATGTAGGGAGAAGTCAGCTCCTCCATACATTCCTAGCTTGCCTCCTTGGAGTTTTTAGGGAATTTGTCCCTTGGTTGGGATTAGGGCCACTATCTTTTGGCTGAGCTGAAATAACTCAATGCCAGTATGAGAGCTCATTCACTTTGTGATTTTATGGTATATTCTAATCTGTATAACTTCTCTTATTTCTGTTTGCTATCTGCTTGGATAAATGATACTGCTCACTATTTACTATTTGTGATGGTCCTCTATGTAACTAGCATTTGGTGGGAAGGAATCTAACCTATGATGATAAGCTTAAGCTACCGCTTCCCCTTTAAGTCACAGTGACCAAGAAAATATCTTAGACCTACAAACATTATTCCTCTAGCCCAACAATATTTAAGTAAGAAGATATATAACTACTAGTCTAGTACTTCTCTCTCTTTGAGGAGGGCAGCATAGCTAGTTTCATGGTTCCTTCTGCTCCTTTTCAGGTAAAAATCAAAGTCTCCTTTGGAGAAGGGTTTGTGAAATTCCAAAACTATTTCTGTCTCTCCATGAACCACATTTAGACAATGCTTGTGGACATGTACCCTACATACGCACGTATCATTTGCACTTTAAGTGGGAGTATTTTTGTAGACTAAATTCAAGGCTCATGAGTACTTTAATATCTTGTTCATTGGGTAGTCAATGTTTCTTTTCTTCAGTACTATGTGGTAAGCCACAGGAACAGATATGAAGTATTTTGTGCCCAACTCTGTGTTTGATCGACCTCCTGTAAGATAGAAAGTTTAATTTTGCTTCTTCTTAAAGGACGCATGAGTTTGTATGTACTGGAATCTGCTTGGTGATCGTATTGATACAACTTATACATTCTTAGGGATGAAAACATGTGGTGAGGTAGAGTGTTTTGCAAATCTTTCAGGAAAGAGAAATCTCAGCACTTCTTGTTGGAGTGAGTCTTTAATGTGCACAACATTGTTGTGCAGGTAAATTGCTCAAGAGTAGGTAGATGAGCCCTTTTCAGGAGAGAGGTAACCTCGTCTTCAAGGGAAAAATGCAATCATTATTTTAAACAATAGAGGGTTACCCTTTTCTGGCTCCTAGAGAAAATCACTGGGGAGTATTGATCTGGTTTTTCTAGGAGGCTTTTTGCTTTGTTTATCCCTGAGTTTAAATCAGAAGACTCCCCCAAATGCAGAGGCAAGTGGCTCATCACAGACTGAGCCTTATTATGTTACAGATGCAGGATTGTTTTCTGTTGGGGCTGGAAGAGAGTACAGTCTACTTCACGGTTTTGCCAAGGGCCAGGCTGAACTCATAACTATCAGAAGACAGGGAACCATAGACGTGCAAGTAGGGATGGAAAGCTTCTGAGCTGTCAGTAGGCAGAAATTATTTGTAAGTATTCATGAAATCTTTGCAGAATCCTAAGTAGTGATTCTGGCAGCCACAGCAAATATCATAATCAACTGCCCTGTGCTAAGTGTTGGGGATAGAAATACAAAAATGAGGCAGTCCCTTCCCTCAGGGAACGTATTTCCTATAAAAGGGTAAGAATCACAAAAGGCTCCCTCAAATGAACTTTTTAATGCAGTTAATTATCTGGGGCAGATCTGGGATCTTAGGCCACAGGATTCTGTGGGAATAGGGTAGTGCTGGATAAGGGAAGAGTGGGGGAAGGGGACAGAAGCATGACACTTAGTGGCTTCCTATTGTATCCCATTATTCTTGCTAATTGGGTGCTAGGCTCTCCTTCTACCCACTAATGGAGTATAAATACTTCCATCGAACTGGAACAAAAGCCTGGATTAATTTCATCCTGTTTATGGCTCCAAGTCTCTGAAACTTCAAGTATCAGCATGCATCATGTCAGCTTGAATACGTATAGAACTAAGAAGTCCACTTTTAGGTCTGGCTCAGCAAGAATGTATTGATTTAAGTGGGCCTTCTCTCTTCCTTAATGAAGTTATCCAACAATATTTATTAAATTTACTCTTTGCCTGGCACTAAACTAGACTGAAAGATACTATTAATGAGGCACATTGCCCATCTCCTGTTCTTTGCCTTCAGTGGAGCCTCAAAATATCAATTATATCACATGGATCCTGGATGAAAAAATTAGAATAATTTTGGATTTTATATCCCAAGGGATTGGCTTCTAATTACAATGCAAAGAAACCAATAATTTATAAGACTTTAAATGAGCTAATTTACTTTCTTTTTGGAAAAAGACAACACGGTAGCCTCAAGGCCCTGAAATAAAGTTCCTACCACTACTATATGTATTACCACTAAGGGCTGGCTCCATTCTATTTATATGCATGGATAAATATCTCCCAGCTTTTCCAACCTCTTACCATATTAGAGGCAAAAGAACAAGAAAAGTTCCCATGTGCTAGAATTGGGAAATAATCCAGATGTTCAATAATGAAGAGCAAAGAGGGAAAAAACTCAGATGCTGAAGCTAAGATATAAGGTGAGTGGAATTTGGCATCATGGGATTATATATAGGATCATAGATTTAGGGATGAGACTTTAGAAATGATCAAATCTAATCCCTAATTTTATGAATGAAACAAAACAAAGCTCAGAGATGTTTGAGCTACGGATCTACGGATTCACTTGTGACTCTGGTTGGAGAGTTCAGAAGGATCCCAGGACAGGGTTCTGGGAAGGTCACTGACATTCCCTGGCTTATGCTTCATTTAAACACAGGGGCTAGATTTCTTGGCTATTTTGGTTATCTCCACTTGGCTGGATTATACTCAGGTACTCAGTCCTTACTGGTAGGCCTCTCTGATGCCAACTACTCATCTGCCTGGACCTTTATTGATAGCCACTTGAATTCCTATTGATCTTCTACCCTGCTCTTACTTAAAGAAATATTCAAATACTGGACTAGTTTGAAACTTCTGCTAATGAGACTTGTATTCTAATTTTGGAATTGTCTTTGACTTGTTGATTATGAAGCATACCCTTGTATAACCATCCTTAGACTATCCAACCACAGGCCTGGCTTCCAGGTTCATACTTCCAATCTTGACCCTATTCTGAGGGTCTACCTAAATTCCAGATTTGACTTTTTTTTTTTCTTACCTAGTTAGTTCTGGTACCAGGGAGGCTTCAAATTCTTCTAAGAGGTCCTAGTTGACTGGTTGGAATTTCTGTATTAAATATTTAACCTATGCATCTTATTCATGTAAAGAGGGGATTGGCCAGTGGGGACCCAGTCCTACAAGCGTGCACAATCTATTTTGTTGGGTGCCAACCCCCAGGGTATGCTTAGGGTGCCTGCTTCTAGAAATGGTATGTAATGGGCCTAGAAGTAACTTTCCAAATTGTTCATATGGGTTGGTACAAAGGGAGATCAAATCATAAATGCTTGAGGGATTGAACCCTCAACAGTCAGTTCCTCCACTATACTAAGCTGGTCAAACTGTTTGTATTATGAGAATCACCCTGATTTTTAACATGTGTGATCACCAAGGTATGCAAAGCATGTTGCTTTCTGCACACGTGTCCCATATGCATGCTTTAAAAGATGATTATACATTTCTGTTCTTGGAGTGAAATTCTGCCACTCATTTTTTTCATTTTCTTCTTTTCTTTTAACTTAATAGTCATGAACAAATAAGAATATTTCAATACGAAGAAAAGCTAAAATTAGGGTATTATGTCTAGTGAGATCACTCTGACTTTATTTTCCTTGAATGGGACTACTTACATCTCCCACTCAGGGTTTTAGGGGAACTGCTAAGGAGTTAGGGGTTGACTGTCTCTTTTCTAATGCTATCAGCTCAAGTTGCCATTTTGACAATGTTCCCCAAACTTTTAAAAAGTGTTACTGATATCTTTTTTTAACCTCAAAAATTTCCCCCAGTATTCTTTCTTCTCTCCCCAGAAATCCATTTCATATAACATATATTTTTAAATATTTGTTTATTTTTAGTTTTCAACATTCATTTCCACAAGATTTTGAGTGACAAATTTTCTCCCCATTTTCCCCCTGTCCTCCACCCAAAAATAGCCAGCCTACTGAATACTTCTTCCCCCAATCTGCTCTCTCTTATATCCTCCCCCATCCCCCCTGTAACTTTCTAGTAGGGCAAGATGGATTTCTATACCCCAGAGCCTGTATATTATATTTTTCAGTTGCATGTAAAAAACAATTTTTTTACATTTGTTTTTAAAACTTTAATTTCCAGATTCTTTCCCTTCTTCCCTCCTCACCCACCCGCACTGGGAAGATAAGCAATTCAATATATGTTGTACATGTGTAGTTACACAAAATGTTTCCACAGTAGATATATTGTGAAAGACTAACTATACTTCCCTCCATCCTATCTCGCCCCCACTTATTCTGTTTTCTACTCTGACCCCATCCCTTTTCAAAAGTGTGTGTTTCTAACTACCCTCTGCCCCAATCTGCATCCTTCTATCCCTTCTATCATCCCCACTCTTATCCCCTGCCCCCTACTTTCTTTAGGGTAAGATACCCAAATGAGCGTGTATATTATTCCCTCCTTAAGCCAAATTCAATGAGAGTATGGTTGAGCCTTTCCCTTTTGCCTTCCTGTACTTCCCCTCCATTGTAACAGTTTTTCTTGCCTCTTTTATATGAGATAATTTACCCTATTCTATCTCTCCCTATCTCCTCTCATTATATTCCTCTCTCACCTTTTAATTTTTAGATATCATCCCTTCCTATTCAACTGATCCTGTGCCTTCTATGTATACATGTGCACTTATATACACCACACTCACATATGTATTTATATACACACACACCCTCCTATATAAACATATACATTTATGTATATATATATTCATATATATTTCCTTTGACTATCCTCATACTGAGAAAAATTTTGTGAGTTTTCAATTGTTGTTTTTCCATGTAGGAATATAAATAGTTCAACTTTAATAAGTTCCTCATGAGTTCTTTTTCCTGTTTACCTTCTCATGCTTCTCTTGCTTCTTGTATTTCAAAGTCAGATTTTCTGTTTGGCTCTGGGTTTTTCATCAAGAATGCTTGAAAGTCCTTTATTTCATTGAATGACCATATTTTTCCCTGAAGCATTATACTCAGTTTTGCTGGGTAGGTGATTCTTGGTTTTAGTCCTAGTTCCTTTGACCTCCAGAATATCATATTCTAAGCCCTTTAATCCCTTAATGTAGAAGCTGCTAAGTCTTGTGTTATCCTGATTGTGCTTCCACAATACTCAAATGGTTTCTTCCTGGCAGCTTGTAATATTTTCTTCTTGACCTGGGAACTCTGGAATTTGGCTATAATATTCCTAGGAGTTTTCTTTTTGGAATCTTTTTCAAGAGGTGATCAGTGAATTCTTTCAATTTCTGTTTTGCCCTCTGGTTCTAGAGTATCAGGGCAATTTTCCTTGAGAATTTCTTGAAGGATAATTTCTAGGTTCTTTTTTTTAATCATTTCTTTCAAGTAGTCCAGTATTTTTTAAATGATCTCTCCTGGATCTGTTTTCCAGGTCAGTGGTTTTTTTTGCAATAAGATATTTCACATTGCTTTCTATTTTTTCGTTTGTTTGGATCTGCTTTATAGTATCTTGATTTCTCATAAAGTCATTAGCTTTCAATTGCACCAATCTAATTTTGAAGGAATTATTCCCTTCAGTGAGTTTTTGAAATTTCTTTTCCATCTGGCAAATTAGGCTTTTTAAGGCATTCTTCTCCTCATTGGCTTTTTGGGCCTCTTTTGCCATTTGAGTTAGTCTATTTTTTAAGGTGTTATTTTCTTTGGTATTTTTGGGGTCTCCTTTAGCAGGCACTTCTTTTCTCATCCTGACAATTTGTAGGGTGTGAAGTATAACCTTAGAGTTGTTTTGATATCCATCTTTCTTTTTTTATTAGTGATTTGGATAATTATTTCATATAATTTTTAATAGCTTAACATTTTCTTTTGAGAACTATTCAAATCCTTTGGCCACTTATACATCAGGGAATGGATTTTTTTTTCCTTAAACAGTGTCTCAAAGTCTTGGTGCAATTTTAAGGTTTTGATAGCTAAAATTGCCCTATGACTTTTGGTATATATTGTAAATATTTGTTAATTATTTGTATAACTTGGATACCAAACCCTTACAGAGACATTTGAAACAAAGATTATTTTTTTCTCATTTGAGCACTTTCTTTCTTGTCCTAGGTACATTAGTTTTGTTTCTGTGGAAGCTTTCCATTTTATGCAAAATTTCTATTTCATCTTTTTGTGATTGTGTTTATTCCTTGTTTGGTTAATAATATATTTCCTACCCATACCAATGATGTATTTGATCTATTTCTTTTTTAATTTTTATGTTATGATTTTCAATAGTAAGGTCATGTAGTCATTTATAATACATTGTAGAATATGATATAAGGTGTTGTTCTAAGCCTAATTTCTGCCAGACTGCAATCCAGTTTTCCTAACAGTTTTTTAAAGTCCGAAAGAGATTTTTCACAAGATATATCTATGTCTCTATATATACCTCTCTCTCTCATCAAATACTCTGTTATTGAATTCCATTGTTTCTGCTTCTCCCTTGTCTCCCTTGATCCATCTTTTTATTTTTTTATATCAGTATCAGAAGGTTTTGAAGACTGCTGCTTTATAATATAGTTTGAAGAGTGGAAATGCTAGTCCCCCTTTGTTCTTACCTCTTTTCATTATTTCCCTTATTATTCTAGGTCTTTTATTTTTCCAAAATAAATTTTATTTATTATTATTTAGTTTTGTAAAGTATACCTCTCATAATTTGATTGGTAAAGCATTAAAGTGTAAATTAATTTTGCTAGTATTGTCATTTTATTACATTTGTATGGCCCAGTCATGATCCCTGATTATTCCTTCAGCTATTTAATTGTTATTAATTTCTTTAAAAAACACATTGCAATTGAATCTATGAATGTATGAATCACACATTTTGTGTGTTTTGGTAGATTGATCCTTTCATATTTTGTGCATTTTGTAATTATTTAGAATGTGGCTTCCCTTTATATTATCACCTATTGGATTTTGCTATGATTATATAGAAATTCTATTCATTTTTAGGGGTTTATTTTATAGTCTGCAACATTGCTGAAGCAAAGTCTTTGGCTCAATTAGTATCTTTGTTGATTCCCCAGAATTTTCTAAGAAAATGACTATATCATCAGCAAATAGGAATAGTTTTCTTTTAAATTTCTTCTTTATCTGTCCTTGAGCCTTTAATTTCTTTTGCTTACTAGCATTTCTAGACTCTATCAAGTAAGAATGGGGATAGTGGTTACCTTTGTTTTACTCCTATGTTTACTGGGAAAGTTTCTAGTGTATTCTCATTGCATATGACACTTGCTTTTGGTTCTAGAGAGATACTTTTTATTAAATTTTAAAAAAAGGTCTTTCTGTGGCTCTACTTCGTAGGAATTTTAGGGTAAATGATTATTGATTTTTTTTCCCAAAGCTTCTCTCTACATCTCTTAAGATAATCATGTAGTTTGGAATATTTTTAGTTTTTAATATAACTAATTATACCGATTATTTTCCCACTGTTGAGTCATCCTTGCATCTCTGGTATAAATTCAACTTGGTCATAATGAATGATTTCTTGGATGAATTACTATAGTCTGTTTGATAGGATTTTATTTAAAAAATTTAAATTAATATTCATTAAAGATACTAGCATATAGTTCCCCTTCATCTTTCCTTGATTTAGGTATTAGGAGTATTTGTCTCATAAAAAGAACCTAGTAGGGTGTTTCCCATTTTTAAAGAATAATTTGTGTGGTATGGGAAATAGTTGTTTTTGAAAAGTTTTATAGAATTCTCTTCCTCCCTTCTGCTAAGACATAAATGACTAACAGCCCTTGTTTCGTTAAATTAATTAGCATCCATTAGGTTTTGCTGAACTATATCTATTGCCAAGATATAGGAAGAACAAAGCTATAAACATTTCCATTCTAACACTTTAGGGACACACTCTCCCCTATACTATTTCAGTTCCTTTTGAAATTCGCAAGGACAAAGCTACCAGATTAATCTTTACAAATGAAAGAACAAACACTAACATAGAGAACGAGGCTCATATTTATGGTCCACATGTCAGCCTCCCTCTGTTGGGGAGAGAGGATCCACTAACAAAATTGTCTCTCTTCTCTCACTGGAATGCAGAAAGAAATCCCTGAAGAGAGGAGATTAAACCAAGAGAGAAGGAAGGAGGCCTTTTTAATCTACCCAGTTCTGACTATGAGACCACAGTTAATCAAAGAGGCTCCTTGTCATAATGTAAGTGAACTGTAACCAGTTACAGAACATCTGCACGTGTTCCAAAGTTTCTCCAAGGTACCCCCATTTATATAGCTACTTCTGGGCTCAGTGACAAGTCCTCCCTTACATATGAAACCAAGATTCTGTCAAATACAAATTATTTAAAAGTATATATTAAATTTATCATGGTGGTAATTGAATACTTACTAAGAAAATAGTTCAATAATTCTAAACCTACTTGGTAGACTTTTACTCTATCATTATTAATCGTTGCCTGGTGTTTAAATCAGACAGACCCCAGCGAAATGTCAGATTCAGCATTGATTCTATACTTTGGGGATAGACACAGGGATTTATGGGAGCTGAGAAATGTATCCTTGATGGTGACAACGGATAAAAATAGGTTTTACTATCTTACTTTGGAGTATTAAAGCATAAGATCTGTGCTGATTCACATGTGGCTCATGAAAGGGTCCCTCTTTCTACTTCACCTCTGTAATGAAGCAACTTCTTTTCCAGATTTTTCAATATCTGAAATCCTTAATCTAGTTAAACGTCTATCACAAGGATGTACTGCTTTAAGAAGAATCCGATGAACCAAAACCCACATTTAGAAAACAGACAAATCGAGGGCTGGTTTCCTAAGTCAAATAACTATTTACCTTATGAAGGGAATGATTTAGAATTCATGTGAATAGTAAGCTGCTTTAATGAACATGCCATATGATTTCATTTAAAGGCAACTTTTCAGGAGTATGTCTACTGTATAAAGCAAGGCACAGATGTATTAATGGTATTATTACCAATGGTCCAGATATTTCATCATTTTACTTAGTATTATTATTGCCTCTGTAATCATCATCATCATAAGTATGCTTCAAATTATGGACTGTGGATCTGTCATTTGAACGCCAGTCTAACTAAGACCAAAGAAAGCCTTCATCAGGTTGGCGGTTTTATGATTACACACACACACACACACACACACACACATACATATAAATTTTAATTTTAATTTTTTTTTACTATAGCAACTCTGGGAGATCATGTGATTAGTCATGGCAATGTTGAGATCTCTGTCTGTAGATGTCATACTAAGACCGCTGAAATCAAGACTCCTTAAATAAAGGAATCAACAACAGGTTCTGGCCCTATTCTTAAATGGATGGATCCATGATCTCACTGCTGTGGGTACTTCCTTCAGTAAGGCATATTGCAACCCTTCCATGCCTGCCCTTCCTGAGATTTTTGTCCATATTCTCCCATAAATGGCCACAAAGGTTCTACCCTATGGGGGAGGCCTTCCTCCTGGCCTCTTTATATTGTGAGGATATTAATGGAGCATTCTAGTTACCCCTTCATTGTTCCTTGCTCTCATCTCTTGACCAGGAGAGCATCTTCTTTTTTACTCCTATTTCTAATTTTCCTTGAACCAATTCTCCTTTATATTCCTTTCTCATCTCATTCATGCCTAACATGAGTCTCTTCTTTGCTCTTTCAGCGATTCTCAATTTCAAGTCTTTGGATACTGTGGCTTTCCATGATTTGCATTCATGTAACACCACCAAAATAGCATTGATGTTAAAAAAAAAGATGGGCCTTTGTTACAGGGAGAAGTTAGGATCACTTAAAAAAAACCAACTTAAAAACATTCCATTTTTCAAAGGCAATCTAGTTTGCTTTCCTTCCATTCAATTTTGAACCCAATTCAATATCTATTTGCAGTGTCTTTTCACACACACACACACACACAGATGGGCAAACTCTATAGCTGACCATTCAATACAGGGATGGGGAAGCTGCAGCCTTAAGGCCATATGGGACTTTCTAGGTCCTCAAGTGTGGCCCTTTGATTGAACCCAACTTCACAGAATAAATTTTTAAGAGATTTGTTTGGGGGATTTGTTCTGGGAAGCTTGAATTCAGTCAAAGGGCTGTACTTGAGGACCTAGAAGGCCACAGGTGGCCTTTGGGCCACAGGCTCCCCACCTCTGGATCATAATCTGAACAAAAGGTGATCTTTATCCACTTTGTATTTTCTGTGTTGTACAGCTAGATCAAA
Source organism: Pseudocheirus occidentalis (assembly GCA_028646575.1). Lineage (NCBI taxonomy): Eukaryota > Metazoa > Chordata > Mammalia > Diprotodontia > Pseudocheiridae > Pseudocheirus > Pseudocheirus occidentalis. The sequence continues at coordinate 185,024,144 of CM053596.1, read as the reverse complement.
CTCTTTAGAGTGACCGTGGATCTTATATAGAGGCTCCGTAATATTCTGGAGCTTCAATCAACACAATATTGTATACAATAGCAGCGTATGAAGAACCTTACCCACTCTGAGCAATCCCTTTTTGACTTTTTCCCTGCACTGGATTTCTTCTGTGACACCAGAAAATATATTTGGTGAGCATATATTTTGTTCCTTACTTAATATTACTGAATAGAAGGTTGTTGAACAAAGTTATTTCTGTTGTTTCATCTTTCAAGGAATCTCATATGATTTTGACATATACATAAAAGATACTCTATAGGAGGTGATTCTTTAAGGAAGATTTTGCTCTACTAAATTAAAAAAATAGTCAACACATAATAAACAGTAGGACTTTGTATTTTCTGCTCTTTCTTTTTTGTGTAGTGATAAAAATTTGATCTAATCTGGAATATTGCTTATAAAATCTGACCTGTTCCCTTCTAACATCCTCATCAAAAATGACCGTAGTACATGTGTATTCTCATAAAAATGTTATGTAGATGGAAAATTAGGTATATGTGTAAGTCAACAGTTATAGATATTCACATTTTTTGAGGGGAGGTAATAATAAGGTCTGAAATTTTTCTCATGACTTTTGTATCTTCTCCATCTTCAAAGACCTTTAGAATGAATTCCTCAGTGCCATCAAAATTGTTTTGTTTCCATCACTGATCTCTTCTGATCACTCAGTCTAGACCAGATGTTTCGTCCAACTTTGTTTTCTTCAGGGCCGTTTCTACTTCTTTTGAAGCACATCTGCGATTGATATTTCAGAGTCCAAATAAAGTAGCTCCCTTCTCCTTTATGGTAAAATAGTTCATTATAATTTTTTTTTTTTTTTTACAGATTTTGTCTGTCTTTTTGTCTGCTTGGTGTTTTTCCTTTCAGTTTCTTCCTTAAATTGCCTTAGGATGCCTTTGCTTAATTGGGTCTCATGCTGATGCTTTTAAAAAATCTACTTTTTCCTCCTTCTAACTGCTTCTTACTATCTCAGAGGCAATACTGTTCATAATTTTTCATTCTCCTTTTCTATATTATCTTAGAAACGAGTTTATATTTGACACCAGTATTATCCTTGGCTGCTCTATTTCTCTACTTGACAAGTCAAGCATTTCCTGACTAAGCAGATATTCAGGCTCTTTTGGTCTCCTCATTTTGATAATTGATTTTCATTAGTTAACATTTTTTATAAAATTGTTGTAATCAATGTCAATATTCTTTTTTCAGTATTTCTTATTTTACTGTTAGTTACCTAGTTCTTTTACATTGTTGTGTTCAGTCATTTCAGTCATGTCTGACCCTTTGTGACTCCATTGACAAAGATAATGGAGTGGTTTGCTGTTCCTTCTCCAGTTCATTTTACAGAAGAGGAAACTGAGGCAAACAGGGTTAAGTGACTTGCCCAGGGTCACACTGCTTGTAAGTCTCTGAGGTTAGATTTGCACACAGGAAGATGAGTTTTCTTGACTTCAGAAGAAGTCTATCTATCCCCATCTACTGGGTCACCTGGCTGTTTTAACTACATGTTATTGGCTGTTTACTTAACAAGTCAATAGTTTGACTGTACACAGGTGATAATTATCTCTATTGTTACAAACTTGTTAAATTTACAGGGCCATTCCCTTTAGCTATATCAGATTCTGCCCTATTCAATTAAATCTTTATTATGTCTATGTGGGTATATATATGTGTGGCTTATTATAGCCCCATTGATATATTGAGTTATTTACTTTTCTTGGGCTTTTTCATGTGTGTTTTTCATATCTGCTCAGTGGATAGAGCGTTGGGCCTGGAGTGAGTAAAATCTGAGTTCAAATACAGCTTCAGACACTTCTAGCTGCGTGACCTTGGGCAAGTCACTTTACCCTGTTTGCCTCAGTTCTTCCTCAGTAAAGGTAAAATGAACTGGAGAAGGAAATGATAAACCACACCAGTATCTTTGCCAAGAAAACCCCAAATGGGGTCATAAAGAGTCAGATATGACTGAAACCACTGAATAATAATAATAAAAATACATTTTAGAATTCTGCCACTCTTCAAAGTCTAGTTTACTGGATAATGTTAGAAGTTTTAATACCCCACACATGGAACAGCTGAGACCTCAGGAAGTCAAATAAGACATCTTCTGTCTCAAGTCAGTAGATGACTGAAGAAGGGATACCTCCTCTCCCCTTAGCCCCCCAGCCCCGTCCTAGCACTCAGAATGATGCTGTGCTTTGTAAGCCCTGTGATTAATGACACTGGTTAAGTGGATTTGAGATGTGATTTTCAGTGACACTACCTTGGATCTCACCAGTGTCTGCACTGCTTCTTGTTTGGGAGATTTCCCCCCATTGCTCACCATTCCAAATGAGCCAGAAGTACTGCAGAAGAGAAGGATTTGATTGTCAAGGTCTTTGGCACTAAAAGGCACTAAATGATCTTTCAGGAATCTGGATTTGATGTTAGTGTCCATTGGCAATCCTCTCTCCCTTAGGATTCAAAGAACCTCAGAATTGGAAGGGAGTGGAGAGGTCGTCTAGTTCAACCATCTAAGTCTCTTAATGGGGCTCTGGTGGGAAAATGTAAAATGGAGCCCCTGAGTAAAGAGATATGCTCTGGGACTCCCGCTGATTCATTATTAAAATTCTTCATGAAGGAAAAAGGCATCAAGAAGTCAACTGATCTAAAGAGAAGGTGCGCATTATTTTTTCTTTGCAGCTGGAGAGGACATTTACATAGTCATTCATCTAGATTATTTCATGTGATCCTCAGATCCTCACCAGAACACTGTGAGGCAGGCTTTATTTACTACTGTCATTCCCATTTTACAGATGAGAAAACTAAGGCTAAGAGAAAGGCTAAGTGACCTGCTTGTGGTCGCATAGCTAGTAAGTGTCAGAGGCATCATTTGAAGCCCAGACTCTCTTAATTTCAAGTCCAGAGCTCTTTCTATCACACCACACTGCTATAGTCCTGATATATCCAAACACGAACATAGCTGTTTACTCCCTCAGATACAAGATTTAGGATTAAGTCAAGTTAATGAGCATTTACTAAGTATCTACTATTTACCAGTTAAGCATATAAGAAGCATTCTGATAACTGAAATACAGCATCATCTTAAAACAAAAAACGACTGATCTTAGCTCAGGATCTTTCCAAGGTGGCTGTTTTTTTCAGGGATTTGGCCAGTTCCTTAGACCTGTTGGTTGTCCGTGCTTGGGTACGATGGCAGCTAGGTAATACAATGAATGGATACAGCGCTGACCTTGGATTCAGGAAGACTTGAGTTCAAATTTGACCTCAGTTACTTAGTGGATATTTGACCCTTGGCAAGGGATTTAACCTCTACCCTACTCAGTTTTCTCGATTATACAATGGAGGTCATAATAGCACTTACCTCCCAGGATTGTTGTAAGGCTCAAATGAGGTAATATCTGCAAAGAACTTAGCACGATACCAGGCACATAGCACATGATAAATCCCGCTTCCCCACTAAATGAGGGCAGTATTTATTCCCTTACACTAATAACAGTTTTTTTCTAAAAATGTGAATCACTCCTTTCTGTAATTAGATGCAGCGATCAGAATGCTCTTTATCCTACTCAGCAGTTTTCCTTTATGGGGAATTATGAGAGAATAATAGGTAGAAAGTTCAGAAGAGGAAAAAGAATAAACAGAATGCTGAATGGAAAAAGGACAAGGAATGCTGAATGGATAATAAAATATTTATTGCTTTTCAATTAACTGTTCTCACGATTAGTACACTAGTATATTATATCATAAAAATCATGTCTATTAATTTTTTGCAGCCATTATCTTGACTGTGATTTACTCCCCTCAAATCATTAACAATGCTATTAAAAAGGCGGATGGAGGTACATGTCCTGGAGAGCTCACAGGAGAAGCAGATGATTATTGCTGTGGGTCAAGAGAAGGATTGAAGAAGAAAGGCTGGAGGGAGGGGGGAGCCATCTGAGGGCAAAGAGGAAAATAGAGGAAGAAATCCAGTCACAGCTTTTATGTGCCCCTGTCAAAGGGCCCAGTGGATCAGAGGTGCTGGGAGGGGAGGACTCCCCCTAGAAGTGGCAACATTGTCTTAACCCTGGGAAAATCCGGTGCTGTGAAAAACCAGTGTTTTGGATATCATCAGCTTCTTCTCACAATGAAATTCCTTGTGTGTATGGGGGGGAGATAACATGTATGTGTGTATGTGCATGTGTGTGTACGTGTGTGTGCACGTGCATGTGTGTGTGTGCACGTGCGTGTGTGTGTGTGTGTGTGTGCGTGTGTGTAAGAGTCCCCAGGGTCTTTTCTGAGGCAATGAAGCATCCCTGTTTCAGGTTGCAATGGCAGCTTGAGGGCAGCATTTCCATCCAGACCGAAAAAAAAAAGCTATGACTCTTCATAAATAGCGTTTTTCTTGGAAAATGAGATAAACTATGTAACCAGGAATATGTTAACCCGAGAGACATGAAGACCCTCAGCATAGGGGGACTGGACTGCTGATCAAGAATCAGGAAAGGTTAGGTGTGGGAAATATTTTTTTTGGAGTTCATTTTGTGTGGGTTTGAGGAGGGGTTGGTTTGGGGATATTTATTTTTGCTTAAGCATTGAGCTATTCAAAAAAACAAGGTAGAAATAGCAATTTTGACTTTTTAATAAAACAACAATATAATGACAACAAAATCCCAAGAAAATAAACATTGTAGTCTTTAATATGATAATGAAAGAATTAGTTTTTAAAATGATCTTTTTCTCCTGTACCCTCAAGGATATATGGAACCACTTCAAAGCTTACATAAATCTCATACCTAGAATCCTGTCTTTCATTCACTCACTAATTTTTCATTCAGCAAACATTTTTAGATATTTGCTGTGTGCAAGGCACTGGTAGGCACTAGAGATATGAAACTATTTATGACATAGAACTTTCTGGCATGTGTGCATCAGATGCCGACTCCCCTAGAAACTTCTGGAGACTTCAGAGACGTGCTCCCTGAGATGCCCCCTAGAAGCCAAGTCAACCTCTTCTAAGCATCTTTACAAATAGCCGACATAAGGAACAGTGTGAAAAGTACAAAGGAGAGGTGAGACAAAGTGCTAAGGAAGATTTTAGGAGGGAGATACCATTTTCCATTCAGGAGTTAAAGGAATAATTCATGTACCTCATTTAGTCCCTCAGGCTTACAATCTAAGAGTCATCTTGTATGCCTTATTATCTTTCAACCTCTTTCCCTGCCCCCATATACAATCTGTTCTGAAGGCCTGTCATTTCACTTTTTGCAGCATCTCTTGAATATGCCCCCTTTTCTCCTCGGACCACTTTGGTGCAGGCGCTCATCACCTCATTATTATGGATTATTGCAATAGCCTACTGGTGGGTCTGCCTGACTCAAGCCTCTCAACACTGCAGTTCATCTTCCATTCAGCCCCAACCATGTCATCCCACTATGCTCCATTCGATAAATTCCAGTGGTTCCCTATAGCCTCCAGGACCAAATACAAAATCCTCTGACACTCAAAGCCCTTCATAACCTAGCCCCCTTCTACCTCTCCAGTCTTCTTACCCCTTACTCATTGCCTCATACTCTTCAATCCAGTGAGGATGGTCTCCCGGTCTGTTCCACAATGAGATATTCCACCTCTTGCCTCTAGGCAATTTCTCTGGCTGTCCTCCATAGCTGGAATCCTCTCCCTCCTCAGCTCTCCCTACTAATTTCCCCAGTTTTAAGTCCCAGCTAAATTCCAGTCTATTACTGTAAGTTGTTCCCAACCCTTCTTAATTCTAGCATCTTCCCTCTGTTAATTATTTCCTATTTATTCTGTATATAACTTGCTTTGTCTGCATTTGTTTGCTTGCTGTCTCCCCCATGAGATTGTAAACTCCTAGAGGAAAAAGGAGGACTGTCTTTTGCTTCCTTTTGTAACTCCAGTGTTTAGCAAAGTCTGACACATAGTGCCACACACACATTAATTGATTGGATTTCAACAGATAAATGTGGGAAGGAAGTTCATTCCAGATGTGGAGAATGATATAAGCAAAGGCTGGGAGATAGGAGGGGGAAGGGTAAGAACAGTGGATGCAAAGGAGGCCAGTTTTGCTGGAATATAGTGTTTATGAAGGGGAAAAAATGAGAGAGAAACTTCGACAGGTAGACTGGAGTCAGACTAGAGAGCTGTGAATGCTACCTAACATAACAGCCTCCTACAATAATGAGCTCACTTTAAGCCCTTATTGATATAATGGCCCTTCAGGTCCCTTTGGCTCCCTTGTCTGTTGCTTTAGGGAATTTATGTCAAATAAAAAATTATAGTACAATTAAAATCATTCTGAGCCTCCTCCTATTAGGAAAAGTCCTAATATTTAAATAGATACCAAACAATATCTATTTATTAGGTCCAGGAGAAGCAGGTGAGGACAAAAAAAAGAACTAACTAAAACAACAACAACAACAAAAAAACAACTCTTCTTTTGGAACTTGTGTAAGTGGCATAAATAGCATTAGCCTGGGATGCGTGTAGTGCTAATGATCCTGATTATCTTACTTCTGTGCCATACCTCAGTCCTACCTTCTAGTTCTTATTTTTCAAGATGCCCTTCTTTTCAGTTCAGCTCTGAATGTCCCCATTCCTTCTCCATTGTCATGCCCTCAGAATCCCTGTGATTCTGAGATAGTTTCTTTTTTTTCCATAAAGTATCATAAAGTTTCTTTTTTTTCATAAAGCTCTTCTAAAAGTGACCAAGTTTCTCATCCAGTCCCTTGGCTTGCTTCAAGGCCTTGCTTACATATGTCTCTGATGGATTCAATCAAGAAGTATTCTCACCTAGCAAAGGTAATTACTTTCAAGTGGGTTGGGTAATCATGTTGCTCCACCCTTGTACTGGAATAAGGAGTCTACTTTTTGGCAATGGGTAATCACAAAGGGTTTTTGAAAAGCAATATTATGTGATCAGAGTAGTGTGTTAGAAAGATTATTCCAGTAGCAACATGAAGAATGGATTGGAAAGGGGTTAGATTAGAGGCAAAAACAAAATACAAAAAGACAACCCACCAGTTAAGAGACCATTACAGAAGTCTTGTTGAGAAGAGATGAGGACCTGAAGAAGGTTAGTTGGAGTGACAATGGAAAGGAATGGATGAATGTAAAGGATATTGTCAAGGTAGATTATAAAGGACTTGCTAACTGATTGCATCAATTAATTGAAGGAGGAATTAGAGGAGACAGAAATGAATCCAAGGTTATGAGCCTGAGTCACTGAAAAGATGTTAGTTCCATCATGATGGTTCCATTTACTATTCCATAAACAGAAATGGAAGATGACAGGGTTTTAATGATGAATATAAGCCTGATTTTGGACTTGTTAAGTTAAAAGGCAAAGCAGATGGAAACATTTAGGCAAACTCTGGGGACGTGAGGGAGAGTAGAGGTATAGACTTGGAATTTATCTTTATAGGGGTGTTAAATGAAGCCTGGGAGTGGATTAGATCAAGAGATTCTCAAAAAAGAAGAGAAGTAGACCATCAATAGAAGTCTAGGTGACTTCTAAGTTTAAGAAGTAAGAGGAGAATGAGGAAGTAGGCAAAGAGACATAATGTTTACAGGGATAAAAGGAGAACCATAAGAATACAGTGTCACAGAAACAAAGAGAGAAGAGGATATTCATAAGGAAAGGGGGGTTCACAGTATCTTTGCAATTTGGTTGTTCCCAATGAAGGTTGGAAAAATAGAAATATGCTCATTGATTTATTTTTAGTTTTTTAATTGATACTAGAAACAAGTTAGATATTGGAACAAAGAGTCTTCCTTCCCCTCTTCCTATATCCTTTTCCTTTCTTCTTGTTAAATGAGTAATTTTCTAAATGAAATTCTTTTATCTGGCCATAAGACATGCTCATAAAGTGCAAATGGATTGGCCTTGATCAGTTATACATGAGAAAGGGAAAATTAGGACCAATTAATTAATCAGATAATATTTTTGAACACTTACATACTAGTGGAATTTTATAGGAAGTACTAGGTGGGTGGGTGGGGTGGTTTGTTAATATGTTTAACTCTGAAAGGTCCATGATTTTATTAGCATGCATATCCCCTCAAGTGAGAGATCATAGCTCTTGTCATGCCTTTTTATCTTAATATGCTCTTTTCCATGCTCTGCCTTCCACAGAAAACCTGCCCAATATAATGGAGATCTTCCTTTCGTTCATTTAGGACCTCTGGAGTGCCTACATAATATACAGGTGTTCTCTCTGCTCTCACTCACTCTTACATCCCCCCCCCCTTTTTTTTACAGTCACGCATACCCTTGGACAGGTATTTTATGTAACCTTTTGAATGTATTTCTTTAGTAATATGTGGCCACCTGCGTATCCTTACCATGCTTTTTTCCATTGCCCTATGGGTTGTTTATAATTTGATTTCTTCTGAGATCATGATGTTTTATGATTTATTTTTATTTCTAAATTTTTTCCATTTGGGAAACATATCACCTTTGAAAACCAGCCTGCTCTTCTGGTAAATCTTGGTTCACATATGCTGAAGGCTGCAGAATCCTAAGCATTACCTTGTTGGCATGTGAAATAAGCACAATTGTTCAGTAATTTGAACCTTCCTTGGCATTGCCCTTCTTGGGAATTGGGACATAAACTGATCTTTTCCAACCCAGTGACCACTGTTGTTTTCCAAATTTGCTAGCATAGTGAGCATAGAACTTTAACAGCATCATCTTTAAGGGTTTTAAATAGCTCAGCTGGAATTCCAAACCCTCCACCAGCCTTACTGTTAGCAAAGCTTCCTAAGGCCCCTTCACTTCATTCTCCAGGATGTACAGCTCTAGGAAGGTGAGTGCTGCAGAACTGACACTTTCAAATTATGGTGCTGGAGAAGACTTTTGAGAGTCTTTCGGGTAACAAGGAAGTAAACTCAGTCAATACTTAAAGAAATTAATTCAGGCTATTCACTGAAAGGTCAAATGCTAAAGCTGAAGTTTAAATACCTTGGCCATATAGTGAGAAGACTGAACTCATTGGAAGATATCCTGACGTTGGGAAAGTTTGAAAGCAAAAGAAGGGGATGGCAGAGGATGAGATGGATAGATAGTATCACGGAAGCAAAGAATATGAGCTTGGACAGACTTCAGGGGGTGGTGGAGGACAGAAGGGCCTGGAGAGCTATGGTCCATGGGGTCACAAAGTCTTAGACATGACTGAACAAATGAACAGCAAAAATCTATCACACATTCATGTAGCCACACCATGCCAGCCCACACGATCTGGGGCTGGATGAAATTAGTTAGTAAACATTTATGAAGCACCAGACACTGGACTAAGTGATGGCGTCAGAAATAAAAGGCAAAAGACAGCTCCTGTCCTCAGGGAGCTCAGTCTAATGGGGAGGCAACATGCAAACAACTGTATACAAACAAATTATGTACAGGATAAATAGGAAGTAATCAGCAGAGAGAAAGCCCTAGAACTAAGAAGGAGTGGGAAGGGCTTCCTGGAGAAGGTAGGGTTTCATCTGGGACTTGAAGGAAGCCAAGGAAGCCAGGAGGCAGAGAAGAATGAGAGCATTCCAGGCACAGGGGCAGCCAGTGAAGATTAGGCCAAAGTTTAAAGCAGTGGTTCTCAACCTTCCCAAAGCTGAGACCCTTTAATAGTCGTATGTGGGTGGACCCACCTGGAGATGTATAGAGGAGGTTCCTAAGACCATCGGAAATATGTGTTTTCCAATGGTCTTAGGCGACCCATGTGACCCTTGTGAAAGTCGTTCAACCCCAAAGGGGTCGTGACCACAGGTTGAGAACCACTGGCTTAAAGAAATCAGGACATAATGACCTAAATAGCAAAACGTGACCCATATGTATGTCATCATGCTATTTCCTAGACGGCTTTTGTATTGCTAATTTCCATCAGCTGAATGAGTCCCATTTCATTAGCCACATCAATATAGAACTAAAAATGGACTAAATATTTTTATTTCCTTTATGCTCAGCACTGATAGCTTCAGAAGGCTGGTACCAGCTACCCAACTAAATAAGCATCCTAGTCACAAAATCTGAGAAGGAAGAAAATAAAAGAAAAATCAATAAGCATCACATCTAACAACAGATTAGGCAAAGTCCCATGATGCTATTTTCAGTCCCTTGATGCAGAATTTTTATATTAGGCCCCTTAGCTGTACAGACCACACCCAGAAAATATCCATTGCCAAGTTCTACTCATGTGGTCTTTTGGCTGCCATATGACAGTTCAGCTAAATATCCTTTGACAGAAATTATAGCTCCTTTAACAAAGAACACAGCTCTAGGAATAAGGAATTAATTTCTGTTGAGACCATTGTACCTGTTTAAAGCCAGCAGTTTGAAACTGATCCATAGAACAGATTGTGAAAAATCACTGTGTTCAATCCTGGATCCCACAGTCTGGAAGGACACTGGTTAACTGGAGGTCATCCAGAAGAGAGCAAGTACAGCGAGGAAGGGCCTTGAACTCATGTCATATGAGGATGGATTGTGGGAACTGGGGATGTTCCTCTTGGAGAAGAGAAGACTCAGGGAGGAGATTGTCTTCAAGCCATTGAAGGGCTGGCGTATAGGACAGGAATTGAATTTATTCTGTCGGCCCTAGAGAGCAGAACAAGGAAAAGTGGTTAAAAGTTATAAAAAAGAAAAATTTAGGTTTGATGAAAAAAAAAACACAACTCTTTAACTGTTAGTTCTTAGTTCTAGTGCTTTCCCTCTGCTGATTATTTTGTATTTATCCTCTAAAGTAAAATGGGTTTTCTCAGAAAATAGTTGCCGACTTGGAGCTCTGCAATCAAACCTACAATTACCACTTGTTGGGTATATTGTAATAGGATTTTTTTTTTTCAGTATGAGTTGGAAAGTAGAAAGAATGTGGGATTTAAAGTCTGAAGGCCTGAGTTCAAATCCTGTGCTTTCCAATTTCTGCCTGTGGGATTTTTGTTGTTTGTTTTTAGCTTTGTCAACGATAAGATGATTTGACCTACATCCTTTCTAATCCTCTACTAATAAAAGGCCATTGGGGCCCTTTCTAATTCTGAAATCCAAGATTCTGTAGTTGGTTGGTTGCCCTTTGGACTAAAATGACATTACTATATTGGGGTCAAGGTACAAAGTGTCTGACTGTGGTTGATCAGATCGGTATGAACTCAAAAGTCTCCACCACAGGTTGTGCACAAATAATCCATATGAACATTTGGAGTGGAGATGTCTCTAAATTTGTCTCACCTTTCTTTTGAACTACTTCAATTCTGCTTTTCTCATAGAGCACAGCACTTTCTTTCATTCAGGCATGTTATGCTAGGTGGTCCTGCGCCGGTGTCTCCTATGTCTCAAAATTAATTCCACGGTTTTTCAGAGAGACCTTGAGAGTGTCCTTGTATCACTTTTTCTGACCACCATGTGAGTGTTTACCTCTTGAGGTACTTTTGTACTTTTGGCATTCCAATAATGTGGCTCTCTTTGGTAGAATTTGAATGCCTGGCAGTTCAACCTGAGAAAGGACGTTGGTGACCAGTATCTTACCTTGCCAGGTGAGCTTCAGAATCTTCCCAAGATATCGTAGGAAGAATTGGAAGACTTAGGTTTAAATCTTAACTTCTCCATGTAATACTACCATTTAAGCTTTCTAGGCCTTACTTTACTCCTGTATAAGAGGCTTTGACTAGTAGGATAGCTAGGTGGCACAGTGAATGGAGCACCGGCCCTGGAATCAGGAGGACCTGAGTTCAAATTCAGCCTCAGATGCTTAACAGAAAACTGAGCTGTGTGACCTTGGGCAAGTAATTTAACCCCAATTGCCCTGCCCCACCCAAAAAGAAGTTTTGACTAGTCTCTATGATCGTAATCCTTCTTATCCCTTGTATTCCAGGTATATATAGAAGTGTGGAGCCAATAGCTAGCTAAGACCACCAAACAGGTTTTTTTTTTTCCCTTAAAGAGAAAAGACATGCTTTCTTCTAGCTTCCTAAGAGCACACTGGTTAACCTAGTTTTTGTCTTACTTAATCTGTCCCAGAGCTGGAAATGACATTAATGAAAGCACATTTTGAATGGTGTTGAAAGAATGTAGTCCCTACAGATACTCAGTCCTAAGGGGTGATCTATGATGAATTATCCCTGACAGTGTTAGGGAAAAAATGTCACATGTCACTATCATGGGCCAACAGGATGTAATGAGAAGGCTGCTTATCACAGCAGAGAGGTAGAGAGGCTGCAGATAGGCTCCAGAACAGAGTGCAGAGGTTTAATAAACGTGAGGGCATATTTAAGACCCAAGAAGCAGGATGCTTCCCAAGGTCTGATCAGAGGGTGTAGCTGCAGGCTAGAGAAGGTTACCTATGTCAGGGGGATGGTTTATGGATGAGAATGTGACAGGGCATGTAGGAATCAACAGAGGCAAACATCACAGGCTCTCAAGAACCATTTCAACTAGGCTATGTGCTAATTGAATGGCGAATAATATTTCTAAAGTGCTTATCACAGCGCCTGGGACATTAATAGGTGCTTAATAAATAGTAGGTGCCTGGAACAAAGTCAGTGCTTAATAAATGTTTATTCCCTTCCTTTTGAATTTACCCTGTTGACAATACCTTATAGTTGCATAGGACTTTGTACTATTTAAAGTGTATTAACATTACTTCATTTCACTTGATTCTCACAAGTTTTTTTTAATTAAAAAAGCATATATTCATCTACTAAATACATATTTATAATTCTTTCCCCTAATCAAAGAAATCACTCTAATTGTACAAACCTATAATCACATCTCAGTTTCTTATAAACAATCAGCTCATATTTTTATTCTTTTCCTTCCTAATTACCTCTCATCTTTCTTATAATAGGCTTTATCCATTTAGCTAGTTCCTCATTTGATCCTCATTAGGACCCATATGGAAAATATTATTATTCACATTTTAGACATGATGAAATCAGGGAACAGAATGGTTAAGCAATAGCTCAAGGCCACACAGTAGTTGGAACTGAAAATCAAGTATGCGTCTTGACTTCTAGTCTAGCAGCCCTCAGCTTGTGCCGTGCCTGACACAACTGATTTTTATTCTGCACAGCAGAAGGTGGCCCATGATGCTGCCTTGCCTGGCACGCTGTTACTGTGGATGTCCCTCACCTGGATGGAAGCAATCCTAGGCTCCCAGACACAGCTGGAAGGGACCCCCAAAGTCATCAATTCTGGTCCCCTCATTTTATAGAAAGCTCTTCCTCCTCATCTGCCTACTGCCTTACCTGACTTCTTTTAATTCTCAGCTAAAATTCTTTCTTTTATAGGATCTTTCCCAAACCCTCTTAATTTAATTTGAGTGTCTTCCCTTTGCTAATTATTTTTTCATTTCTCCTCTCTGTAGCTTACTTTGTCTATATTGTCAGCATGTTGTCTTTCCCACTAGATTAGATCGTAGACTCCTTTAGGTCGAGGAATTTTTGCCTGTTTTTGTGGTTGGCACATAGTAGAAACCTAATAAATGTTTATTAATTGATCGACTGATTACAGATGAGGCCTAGAGAAGTAGACTTGCCCAAGGCTATTTAGGTAGTCAACAGTAAAGGCAGAATTTGAACCCTGGTCATTCAACTCCTGTCCTAGCAACCTTTTTGCTGGGTCATACTCTTTTTTTTTTTTTTTTTTGCCATTACTATTTGCCACCATTAAAGTCATTTTTGCTCCACCCTGACCAGGGAATGAACTCAGAGGAAAAGACTGATAAGCACTGTCTTTCTTTCTTTGAGATTGGTTGCCTTCTAAGCAAAGGATTCAGGAGCTCCCAGTTGTGGCACAGGAAGTGATCTGTGTGGCAGGTGACTTGGAGATAAAAGACTCAAGCAGGCAGTTTAATACATAGAGCATCAGACAGCACCCTGGAGCCCTGAGAGACTTGGCTTCCATCTGGATTTCTGTTGAGTGCTTCACAAGGTAGCCCACAGCCCTGCAGACACAGCTCCACACCCTTCCATAGTGACACTATTAAATAGAGAGGGAAAAGGAAAAGATATAGATGTATTAATGATCTCAAATGGAAAAAATATTCCCAGAATGGCTCTCTTACCTCTGGTAGTTCTTTGTTGTTACTATCATTCAGTTGTTTCAGTTGTATCCAATTTTTTGTGACCCCTTTTTTGGGTTTTCTTGGTCAGGATACTAGAGTGGTTTGTCAGTTTCTTCTTCAGCTCATTTTACAGGTGAGAAAACTGAGGCAAACAGGGTTAAGTGACTTGCCCAGGTTCACACAGCTAGTAAGTGTCTAAGACTAAATTTGAACTCAGGTCTTTCTGATTGCAAGCCCGGAACTGTATCTTCTGCACCACCTCACCCCTCCCTCCAGTAGTTCAGAAGCTGTCAGATATCTAGGAGATATGTGCCATGGGCCTTCCTATCCCTGATGGTAATGGCACTCAGGTCTACATGTATTCATTTCTGCATGAAGCAGTGCAGAAACAAGGAGGGGCCACACTACAGAATTCAGCAATGATGCAGTGGGACAGGGACCATCAACTGCCTCCCCTTCACACACAGTTGTCAGATTGCCGGCTTCTCGTTTCAAGGCTGAAAGAATACATCGTTTTCCTTCATGAAACAAGAACAATGCCAGAACAAAAGGCTATCTAGCCCAGTTGAAAAACATTTCAGAATATTTATTTCTCATTATAATCTATTCATTAAATTTGGTGCCCTTCATCCCCTGGGGAGGGGTGCACAGCGCAATGCGTTCTGGAGACCTAGATTGTGCATTCAGAGCTCTGACTGGGCTGACAAATGGGAAAAACTGTAAGCTCCTCGATAACTCCCTGGTGAGCCAAGGCTGCTGGAGAGCGCAGCTGGGGACACACACGAGCAGAAGGTTCACCAGCTAAGTTTGGCCTAAATCTGCGCTTAATGTCTTCATTCAGCTCCGACTTTGTGCAGGGTGCAAAACAGCTCTCATTATTCAGGGACTATAATAAATATTCACTTTGGGCTATATCCATTCGCTCGGCAGCTATTAATAATGCTTTTGTTTTTTGCCCTGACTTGTGATTTCATCAGTGCAAAGAAGTCCCCGATGTGGAAACTCCTTCTGCCAATACAGATCAGCGGTTTTTCTGAAATGTGGTCTTACAGAGAGAACTGCTTACAGCGCTGAGAGTTCAAGTGACTTGCCCAAGGTCACACAGTTAGTATTGTCAAAGGAGGGTCTTGAATAGAAATAATCATAATCATAATAGCTGGCATTTATGATGTTCAGTTGTTTTCAATCATGTCTGACTTCATGACCCCATTTGGGGTTTTCTTGGCAAAGATACTGTTTGTCATTTTCTTCTCCAGCTCATTTTACAGATGAGAAAACTGTGGTCAATGGGATTAAGTGACTTACCCAGGGTCACACAGCTAGTAATTGTCTGAGGCCATATTTGAACCCAGGTAGAGGCATTTTCCTGACTGGCATTCCTGTCTGGCATTCTATTCACTGTGTCACCTAGCTGACCAAGCGTTATAGAGTGCTTTAAGGTTTGCAAAGCACTTTATAAATATCTCATTTTGTCATCACCACCATCATCATCATTGGATTGGGAAAGGCTCCTTAGAGAAGGTGGGATTTTAGCTGGGAATTGAAAGAAACCAGAAAGATCATGGGGCAGAGGTGAAAACACTTGTAGGATGGGCAGGAAAAGACATGAAGTTGGGAACTGGGGTCCAGTGTGTGAGGAAGAGGAAGAGGAAAAGGGAAGAAGCCAGTGTGTGGAAATGAATAAGGAAGGGGTCAGGTTGCCTTTAAATCCCAGAAGTCTTTGTTTAATCTTGAAGGGACTAGGGAGCCACTGTCGTTTATTGATTAGAGGGATAATATGTGTCATTGTGGACAAGTAGTCACTCCTCTCTGAGACCCAAAGTCCTCTGTAGGATGGGGAATAATACTTGTTTTAGTTTTTTCATAGGTTGGTTCTAAAGAAAAAGATTTAAAAGTACTATATGAGTGTGGTATGTTCAGTCATGTTTGACTCTTCATGACCTCAAGGATCATACTGTTCATGGGGTTTTCTTGGCAAAGATACTGGAGTGGCTTTGCGATTTCCTTCTCCAGTGGATTAAGACAAACAGGGTTAAGTGACCGCGTAGCTAGTAAGTGTCTGAAGGTGGGTTTGAACTCAGGTCTTCCTGACTCCAGTTCCAGCATTGTATGCAGTGAGCCATCTGGCTGCCTGCCATGAGTGTGATTACAAACTTGTATTATTCCCTCTATTTTACAAATGAGTTCTAAGTTGAAGCCTAGAGATTTTAGATGACTTGTCTACGGACACATAGCTCGTGAGTGATTGGAGGCCAGACTCAAATCCAGCCTTGTGATTCTAAGCTCGTGGTTCTTTGCACAATACCAGGTCGCCTCTTTCCACATAATTATAACAGCTGTGTGGCTTTGGAAGGTTCATCATTTCTGGATGACAGGGAAGCCAATTTTTGGAGTTCTGTGTTGTAGCTTAATATTATAACATTGGTTCAGTGTCAGCCTAGAGGCAGATTAAGTGGATTTCCACCTCCGTCACTCCTTGGTCCAGGACTATTTAACATTTCATTAATGATCCAGACGACGGAACAGAGAGTCTGCTCATTACAGAGGCCAGTGACAACAACCTGGTGGGGCAGCTCTTTCTTCTTAGTCCTGGTTTGAAATTGAAAGGCTGAAAAACTGGAGAAATAGGTGTTTATAAACAGAGAAGAGTTCACCTATTACCAGACAATAACATCTAGGTTGTTCGGCAGATAGAGCACCAGGCCTGGAGTACCAGGAAAAACTGAGTTTAAATCTGACCTCAGGCATGTACTAGCAGTGTGTCTCTGGACAAGTCACTTAAGCCCGTCTGCCTCAGTGTCATCATCTGTAAAACGAAGGAAGCAGAAGGAAATGTCAAACCGTTCCCGTATCTTTGCTAAGAAAACCCCAAACTGGGGTGGCTAGGTGGTGCAGTGAACAGAACACCGACCATGGAGTCAGGAGGACCTGAGTTCAAATCTGGCCTCAGACACTTGACACACTTACTAGCTGTGTGACCTTGGGCAAGTCACTTATCCCCAATTGCCCTGCCTTCCCCCCAAAAAGCAAAAAACAAACAAAAACCCCAAATTAGTTCACAAAGAATTAGATAAGACTGAAATGACTGAACAGCAACAACTTATATAACACTTTAAGGTTTATAGAGCCCTTTATACAAATATTGCCTTATTTAACCCTCACAACAATCCTGGGAAGGAAGTGCTATTGTTGCTTCCATTTTATAGATGAAAAAACTGAGGCAGGCAAAAAATTAAGTGATTTGCCCAGGGTCACATAGCCAGGAAGATGACAAAGACTGCTCCAGGGTCCTTCTGTACCTAGGAGTCTATGAATTACTTGCTATTAAGGAGCTCAGGGTCATTTATAGAAATCAATGAATGCTCAGAATATTCTAGAAGGGTAGGGTCAAAAAAGGTATCTAAGGCTAGATTTGAACTCAGCTCTTTCTTACTTGAGGTCAAGTGCTCTATCCACTGGGCCCTAGCTACAATACATTTAAAATTGTACCAGGGTAAGGTGAGGACAATATTTACTTCAGTGGCAGCAGGATGGGAGAATACTTAGGGAATTAGTATAGACTTCAAGTTATGTAAATGGTAGAAATGTAATGTTATGATTATAACATGCAAATGCCAGGATGTAAATAATATATATTTATATAAAACTATTCTCTACTTAAGATATTTTTGTGCCATAAACCCTCTGGTAGTTGGTGATACCCTTCTCTGAATAACATTCTTAAATGCATAAAGTAAAATGTGTAGGATTATAAAGGGAACCAAGGTTAGTAAGAAAGATTGCAATTTTTAAAATTTATTTTTTCATTCATTCATTTATTTTCATTCACTCCTTCCTTCCTTCCTTCCTCCCTCCCTCCCTCCCTCCCTCCCTCCCTTCCTTCCTTCCTTCCTTCCT
>CM053596.1:184954491-185006057 GCA_028646575.1 Pseudocheirus occidentalis | reverse complement strand
TTGTCTAGCATCATTAAAGGACTAGCATCATTAAATCTGGAGAAGCTTGTCACCAGATTAACCACCAGGTGACAGGGAGTTTTTGGTCATAGCAACACATGCAAACCACCAATTGGGCACCAAGGGAATGCAATCTACATCTGTGAAGAGATTAATACCCTCATAGATCCTTGAAGTGTTGTAGGAAGCATACTTTGGAGCCAAGGGTAGAAATGGTTTCACACAGGAATTCTTAACTTGGTCTTCAGGAACTTAATTTTAAAAAAATTTTGATAACTATATTCAATAGGATTGGTTTTCTTTGTGATCCTATGCATTTTATTTTATACATTTAAAGATATTATATAAAGAAAGATTTCACCAGATTGTCAAAGGAGTCTATGTCACAAAAAGGTTAAGGATTTCTGGAATGACTGGAGGCAGAAAAACAAATGGACAAAGACTTCTCCAGGATTCTTCTGTACCTAGGAGATTGAATTGCTTCCTATTAAGTTAGCTCAGGACCATTATAATAATCAATGAATCTTTAGGATCCCCTAGAGAGTTATGGGTGAGGAAAGTAAATTTTATTTCATTGATGAAGAAAATAGACCTGAAGATGCTTAGAGCCCTATGTCAACAATGACAATGGTGAAATCAGGGTTAGGACCAGGATCTAGAGACATAGGAAGGGCTCAGTAAATGCTTTTATATGACAAAAGTTCACTTTCTTCCAGGCATTAGTTTATACTGTAAGGACCAGGCATATCAAATGATGCAATAATATTTATTGTCATTTTACTTTAAAATAAAAATTTTTATCTGATTTCTATTTTTTGCAATATGGATAAAAAAAATGCACTGAGTTGATTAGCCAGAGTTTGGTCTTCAAGGTATTCTTAGATTCTGGTTCTTCTTAACACCTAGATTCTTCCCATAACATATTCAGAAATCTAGTCTTAAAATGAAATAAACATGCAACAGCATGCCAGGCTAGCCTACAAGTTTACAACACCTGTGTCTCATAGGCCATTGTCTAGTTGCTGAAAGTTGTTTGTATTCATTCCATATATACTCAAAATATGAAATCATAAAAAATATCATCTTCACTAGGCTTTTTTAAAGGGCTGAACTAAACATTGATGGATCTCCTGAATGGTTGAGTGAAGAAAAATACAGGCAAGTGAAAGGGTCAGGACTTTGGTCTCAGTGTTTTTACTTCTACCTGATTGTTTTTGCCACCTACAGGCATTACTAGGGTGGGGAGATCTGGGATTTGTCCCAGGATGCTGAAAGTTAGAAGATATGAACAGCATTTGTACCACTTTAGGAAGCAGAAACGGCTGAGCTTAGCATTGCATTATCAAGAATAATTAGTTCAAATTGGTAGCTATGAGACAATATTTGATTCTATCCACCTGTGCCTCCCAACACTGACACTCTTTTTGGCATTTCTGATGAGATCCTTGCCGGTCTAGTTCCAACATGTGTTATTGCCAAAGGGGCCTTAAGATGTTCTGTGGTCTTTGCCCACATGGGCCAAGAGTTTCTCCTTCCATAGACCTTATGATTCAAGTACCAGATCTCTCTGAAGTTTCCACTTAATATGAATTTACCTATTTTTTTTAAATTTTGGGGTGCCTTTTATATGCTTGCTTTATTACAGTTCCTCTTATGACTGTTGCTACAACTTCAGTGCTTCTCAAATTAATTTACACCAAGGTACAAATAACTGAAATTAGTTTCTTCCTAAGACAGGAAGGAGAAGCCAGGTGGTGCAGCACATAGAGCAAGTGCCAGATCTGGAGTCAGAAAGATTCATTTTCCTGAGTTCAAATCTGGCCTCAGATATATACTAGCTATGTGACCCTGGGCAAGTCACTTAAGCCTATTTGCCTCAATTTCCTCATCTGTAAAATGAGCTAGAGAAGGAAAGAGCAAATCAGTCCAGTATCTTCGTCAAGAAAACCCCAAATGGGGTCACAGAGAGTCAGACACAACTGAATAACAATAAGAACAGGAGAGAATAAAGTCAGGGTGAGGAGAGCCAACAGAAAGGTGTAGGGGATATAGAGGATTTTGAAGCTGGGGAGGGAATATGCTTCTAACGGGAACAACAAGATTCAGAAAGTTAAGTCTAGAAATTTTACTTGCTTTAGGATTGTGCCTGATCTTGGTCTTGAGAAGTCTGGATGCAATCATCACTTGGTTGGCATAAATTTCAGAGATTTCCATAGGATCTTTAATATTTTTCAGCAGAAAAAAATAAAAACTGAGCAGAATTATATATAATGATAAGGAACCCACTTCTCGGAGAAGGCCCAATGGCCTTGGCACCCATCAGGCCTCATGGTGGTCTCTTTTTTTAAAAAAAGAGTTTTATTGATATGTTTTTATATTACCTAGATTTATCTTTATATATGTCCTTCCCCCACCTCAAGTCATCCCTTATAACAAAGGATTTAATTTTTTTAGAAAAGCAAAGAAAAAAGAGCAAGAAGAGGGAAAAAATTAGCAAAATCAATCAATACATCAAAAAATTCCTGACATATGCAATGTCTTGCACCTGTGGACCTTCCCTCCCTTCTGCAGAGGTGTTGGGGGAAGTGCCTTTTCATATCTCTTCTCTGGAGATGAGCTTATTTTTTTTGTAATTTTAATATTAATTTTAAGTTTGGGGATTATTGCTCTTTTCATTTATATACTTATAGTCATTGGGTATAAATATTTTTCTCAGCTCTGCTTCCTTCTTTCTTCATCACTTCAGGTCTTTCGATCAATCAGTCTACATTTACTAAGTACCTACTGTGTGCTGCGTTAGCCATGCTTCTATGTATTTGTCATAGTCCTCATTTCTTGTAGCAAAGTCATCTTCCATTCCATTCACATACCAGCATTTGTGGGGCCATTCCCCTGTTGTGGGGCATCTACTTTGTTCCCATTTCCTTGCTGCCATAAAACTGTCTTCTACAGTCCTCATCTAAGCAATTCATTTTTCCATATGATAGAATTAAGTCTGAGAGAAGTTAAATACTTGTGCAAAGTCATACAGGTGGTGTCAGAGGTGAGACTTGAATGTCCTGATTCCGTTTTCAGGAAGGATAGTAGATAAAACAAGGAGTTAGGAAGATCCAAGCTCAGATCTGACCTCAGACACCTACTAGCTGCGTATGCCTGGGCAAGTCACTGAACTTTTGTCTGCTTCGGCTTTCTCAACTGCTAAATAAGAATAACAGCACATTTTCCCCAAGTAGATTGTTGTTGAGGCTCAAATGAGAGAATATTTGTGAAGCACTTAGCCCAGTGCCTGACAGGTGACTAACTAATGCACATACTTCCCCCCCCCCTTCTCTTATATCAGGTTGATTCACAGCTGGAAAGGCTATTTCTTTCAATTCCCCACACAGTTAGGTGGGCAATCAACATGGCACCTTGAGGCAACATAAGAAAGACCCTTCCCATGGGAGGCAGAAATCACATTAATCCAAGCCCAAGAGTTTCTCTTACCTCTCCCTTCCATCCTTCCCCCTCCCAGGATCATGCATATTAATTGCTATTTGTTCTTCAGAACCACTTGTATGTATTCTGTCTCTCCCCCTGTTTTATAAATATATATATATATATATTTATATATATATATACACACATATATATATATTTTTTTCCCTCATCTTCTATTTCTTTCCCCTGTAAAACTAAGTTGATCATTTAGGGCAGTCAATAACAGGGCCAGAGAAAATGTATTGACACCATCTTTTTTTGGAAACAACTGTATGTGCAGTTTCCTATTTGTGAATAAATACAGGACAGACAGAGAGAGTCATACATTAATCTTAATAGGCTGATTTTGTTTCCCAGTTGTGTGATAAGGGGAGTGGGGGAGGGGTGGTGACTCTGAAGACTGAAGGTTTCTCATTCTTACAAACTGTGAACATGCTCTAATTTCAAATGAAATGCCCTCAGCTTTCTGCTGTGATAAATTATATCCATATAATACCACAACCTCTCAGGCCATGGGTGATATACTAATTAATGCCAGCTCAGTATTGGCAGCTTTATATTGAGCTTTGGAATCTGGAAGTCCCCTGCTTGAAATATAAAATCTCATTAAGGGCTCCTGTTGCTACACTAGGCCACAAATAGCCAATATATTACGCCAGACTGGCACATACAAACACAGATAGAGGGGAAGCAGTGGAAAAATGGAGTGTGAGAGGAGAGTGTATGTGTGTGTGTGTATGTGTATGTGTGCATGTGCATGCATGCATGTGTGTGTGTGTGTGTGTGTGTTGACCTAGAGGATATTTTAAAGGAGGAATTACAGACTCAAAACAACAAAAAGCCAAGAAATCCTAGTACAAACCTTGCCTTGGGAAAGAAAGTGAATTGTAAAGAAAGCAGATATATTGATATAGTGTCAATAGGACGAAATTTTTATGTGAGCCAAAGGGGAGCAGGCTAAGTTCATTTTCAAAATTATTCACACATTCTAATGATAACATTCAGTAGAATTGTGTGTTTTTGTCTCAGACTTTAGGTTATTGGCTTGTTTCATGGATGCCATTGCCTGGTGATATGTACAAATGATTTATTATTTGAATGGCAGAGAAAGGTAAACATTTCCCTGTCTGTGTTTTCTTTGGCAGCTGATTTTTTTCTCTGTTTTACTGGAGTCAGATAGCATGAATTCAAACCTCGGCTTTGCTATGAATTACATGACCACAAGCAAGCTTCTTAACGTCTTTGGGCCTTAGATTCTCCCTTCTGTAAAATCAGGAATCTTGGACTAAGTAATTCCTAAGGCCCTTTCTAATAAGAATTAATAATAGTAACAACTAGCATTTATGTGGCACTTCACAGTTTTACAAGGTGTTTTATAAATATTGCCTCGTTTTAATGTCATAACAACCCTGGGAGGTAGTGCTATTGTCATCTCCATTTTGCAGATGAGGAAACTGAGGCAGACAGATTTACCCCGTATCACATAACTACTAAATGTCAAAGGTTGGATTAAAACTGAGGTCTTCCCGACTCCAGGTCCAGCACTCTATCCATAGTACAACTTGGACGTCTTTTTAGCTTGAAGTCCTATTAATGAAGCCTATGATTCCTTTAAAAAAAAACCTAGCTCTCCTCATTTATCCAGAGAAGCAGGTCATAATCACTACTATAAGCATAAGAATTCTCTGTTAATTTAGTTATGACCTTTTCTTAAATTTGGGCTGAACTTCTACTTGGTTCAAATCTGCCTTGATTCTTTGAAAAAAAGTTATGTTACATATTGTAATCTCTGACAGGTATGACCCTGTGATATTATATTTCTGGGGAGTGAGAAGACTGGTGGTCTGTATTCCTGATGGAGAAACCGAGGCTCAGTGATATTTCTAAAATCGCACAGTGAGTTAGTTCCTATTTGGGAGAACCAGGCCTTGGCATCCCGTTCTATCTAGGAGACCTAAGTTACCACTTCTACTTTTCCAAGTTTCATTGTTTTCTAGTAACTATACATTATTTCTTGCCATTAGAAATGTTTTTAATGAACAATTCCTCTAAGTTATGTGTATGTGGGGGGAGAGATGAGAGGCAGAGCTGGAAGGGTGGGAGGGGTCAGTTACAAGGAGGGACATGAGAAGAGCAAGAGGGACATATAGGCACACAGAGTATTGAACTCCATTGAAATGGATTATGTAGAGATTTCTAGGAGTAGCCAGTATAATTTCTTCTGACCAGGAACAAAACAAAGAACCCAAATAAACAAAAAACACTGGGGAGGAAGTATGCATTGTGGATAGTGATGATCACAGGTCCAGAATGTCACTGACTGGCAGTACTAATTTCCAGGGCAGTGGGTTCTTATCAGTAAAAACCAGAAGGAATGCCAAGCCAATGCATTCTCTGCCATTGGGCAGTCAGGACAGCAATCCTTTAATTTTTGTGAAGAAAACTAGTTTATATAAATAAGAAAAAATGAGCAGGAAGAAAGAGTTTGCAAAGACTGAATGCTTTACCAGCTTTTCCAATTCCCCATTAAAACTGAGCAACGCAATCTGAGTCCTGTTTCTTTTCCATGTAAATAGGAATTATCAGATGCAGAGTGTTAAACCTCTGGTGCCCTATATAACTGACTTGCATTAAGGCACCTAAACCCCAGTAGCCTTTCTTAATGGCCCTTAACATCCTTTGCAATTAAGTTTGATACCCTGAGAACTATATCCCTAGCTAATCACCCAAGGATCAGTTCCCCAATTTGGCTAGAAGATAGGACACACACAAATTATTTACCACTGACCTGCAATATATTTTATTCCAGGGATCTGATAATTGTCTGCAGAAGAGCATGCTTGGAAGAAGCAGCAATAGAGTTCTTCTCCTTGCATTTACCTAAGGAATCCATCTGTCATTACACCAGCATTTACTAAACACCTATGATGTCAGAGGAACAAAAAATAAGGACTAAACAAAGATAGGAAAACTTTCCTTGCTAACCTCTGTACCAAAAATGATTTTCTGTCTCTACTTTAATTAATTCTACTGTTAATCAACCAATCAAGTGTTTATTCAGCACTGATTATGTGCCAACGTCCATGTTAAGGCACTAGCTGTGGTTTGTTCTTCATTCTCAAAGAGGACCATGACTTGCAAGTGAAATGGATTTAAGTGAGGCAGGATTGCGCAAAGTCACTGGTCTCACTCTCCTCTGGAGCATTCTGGGTCCTGTGGTGAGATACAGATCAGGACAACTGGAGAGGGCCCTCAAAGCACTAAGAATGGAAAGACAAAAGTAAGAGTCAAGTGTCTACTCTCATTGAGTTTATATTCTAAGGGAGAGGGGCATAAGGTACAATGTGTATGCAGATAATCAAATATAGGATATATACATACACACGCACACACGAGTAATAAATATAAAGTGATAAGAGGGCACAAGAAGCAGATAGGAAAAGGAAAAGTCTTAAAGCACTTGGCAGTTGAGCTGAGCCTTGAAGGGAGGTAGAGGTTCCAAAAGACAAAAGAAAGGAAGAACACTTCATTCAAGCATGGGAGTTTGAAGTCATGGAGGCAGGAAAGGGAATGTTATGTATGAAGTAAGTTAAGTCCATTTGGCTGGAATGCAGCATGTGTGAGGGGGAATAATGTGTATTTTGAAAAGCTAAATTGTAGCCAGATTGTGAAGGATTTTATAACTAATGAACTAAAGAGAACCGAATGCTCTGTTAGGGAATAAGAGGAGAAGGCAAGGCAGAGTTGGGGCAGCTGGGTGGTATGGTGCATAGAGCATCAGGCACAGAGTTGGGAAGGCTCATCCAGCTGTGTGATCCTGGGAAAGTCCCTTTGCCCTGTTTGCCTCAGTTTCCTCATCTGTAAAATGATCTGGAGTAGGAAATGGAAAACTACTCCAGTATCTCTGCCAAGAAAGCTCCAAATAGAGTCAGACACGACTGAAACAACTGAAAAACAAGAAGCAGAGTTAGGCCTAGCCCTCTCTTCATTCTTTGCATGGAAGACCAATGTTAAATTTAAAATTTTGTCTTTCATTTGTTATTTTAATCCTCTGAATATTTTTTTTCCTGGAAGGCAATGGGGAGGACAGCTAGGTGGCACAGTAGAGAGAGCATCAATCTTGGAGTCAAAAGGATTTGAGTTCAAGTATGGCCTTAGACATTAACTGTGTGACCCTGGGCAAGTCACTTAAAATTTTTTTTAAACATTTATGTATATATTTATTTTATTTTCATATCTATAATATAAATAATATCATTTTCTTAATTAAATTAATTTTTATTATAGATGACTCTAAATTAAATAAAAATAAATATAAACATACGTGTTTATTTTATTTATAAAAATAAATATTTAAATATTTATAAATTAAAGACAAGTTACTGATCTTCCTTATTGGAGGGATCCAAAAAACAAAAACAGTTTTAAAAATTCTATGTTGTGGTCCTTTGGGCCTCTCCCACCCCCTTGCACTTTCACCCCCTACTCAAATACCAATCTTCCACCAGCAAGCCCCAGGGCTTGGCTTTCTGATCTAGCACAGTGTCTGGAACAGAGTAGGTGGTGCAGAGGGAAAAGTAACAATTGTGGTGCAGAGGGAAAAGGGGAAAGGAAGAGAAATGATCATTTACTAAATGCCTACTGTGTGCTAGGTAGAGGTAGCTAGGTGATTGAGTGCTGGACCTAGAGTTAGGAAGACCTAAGTTCAAATCCAGCTTTAGATACTAACTGCGACCCTGGCAAGTCACTTAACCCTGTTTTCCTCAGTTTCCTCACCTGTAAAATGAACTGGAGAAGGAAACGTCAAACTATCCCAGTATCTTTGCCAAGAAAACCCCAAATGGGCTCACAAAGAACTGGATATACCTGAAAACACTGAACAATGACATTTCTTATTTTTTTTCTTAATATTGCTCCTTTGAGAAAAATCCTAAGAAGTCCATTTAGATGAGTATAGGGGAAAAGAGGAGGAAGAAATAAAAAGGTGATAAAAGGCCCTGGCTCAGAGTATGTCCTGCTGCCCCTCAGGTAATAACTGACATTTCCATACCAGGTCCTCAGTAGATCTGGGATCTTGCTGGTATGGGTTTTCTTTTCAGAGATGCAGATCAAAACCTGCCCATGACTGCCCATTCTGTGTAACCTTTGTCCATGTCCTTCCATCAGTTTCCCAGGGGTAGGGACCCACTCCATGTGCTTTGGACTTTCAGTAGCAGGATTCCTATGGAATATATCAGCTGGCTGTCAGTGATGGATGCCTGACTCTCACAACATGACTAACCCATCTTCTTCTATCATAAAAATGTCTTTGATAACCTCTTTTATGCCACTCCTTTGTAATTCTTTGTTTATAATGCATTATATCCTTCTCTAGTTCACTATGGGTCTCTCCATTGTACCTTGGATGACTTCTGACTTCTGTTGTTTAATTACAGTCCCCGTCATATCCCACACAACATCCCTTTTATGAAATGCTTTACACTTTGCTCATCACTTTACATGGACTGTCTCATTTGAGCTACACAACAGCCCTTGACTTGCACACTACATATTTTACCATTCCCACTTTACACATGAAGAAATTGAGATTTAAATTAAGAGACAGTTTTAAAGAAGCAGTATGATACGATGGGAAGAGTGCTGGTTTCCAAGGGAGAGGACCTGGGTTGAAATCCCATTTCTGATGCTTGTTGTGAATGTGACCTTGCCTTCCTGGGTCTCAGTTTCCTTATCTGTAAAATGAACCAGCTAGACTAAAGGTGACTGAGGTCCCTTCCAACTCCACAGCTGAGACCTTATGACTTTCTCAAATTAATACAGAAAATTGTCACAGGTGGAATTTGAACCCAGGTCATTTGGAGTCCAGGTCTAGCACTCTCTCTGCTGCCTTATTCAGCCTTTCTCTCTCTATCCCTCCCTCCCTCCCTCTCTCTTTCTCTCTCTCTTCCCCCTCTTTCTCCCTCTCCTCTCTTCCCCTCTGTTTCCCCCCTCCTTTTCTCTCCTCTCCTTTTCCCCCCCTCCTCTCTCTGTAAGTGTATGTATAGAAGTTTATAATCCATCATTCAAGATTTACAAATATAGGGAGGAGAGGGCAAGTGTGTTTGCAGAGAATCTAATAAAATCTATGTCAAAGTATATTGAAAAGTTCAAACGCAACAGAAATGTGCAGTATTGTCTTGTGCAAATCAAACCTAAATAAATAAAATTATGATCTCTTTCATTGTCATTGGGAATGCAATAAATACCAGCATGGATGAGTCATATTTTGGTCACTGCAGCTTTCCGGGGCTGATAGGAAGTTTCTTCTGTTCCTCAATGGAATTTTTTTGATAAGAACCACCAAAAGATTAAAACATAAAGGCAAAAGATGAGAAGAAGGATGAGTTATGTTATCACCAACAAACGAGGCCTCCATGAATAATAACAACCTCAGGAGAGTTGGTCAGGGCTTCTTCATCAAAGCACTAGTCTGCAATATTTTAAGAACTTAATAGAATTATATTTTAGGGTCATGACAATAACAGTTAAACCAATCAATGCTTTTTAAATAGCCTTTTCGAGATGTCTTTTTAATTGTGCACTGTGGGAGGGAAAAGCTCACAAGGAAACGAAAACAGGACAAAAACATAAGAGCTTACTAAGAGCTTTAAAAATATTTGGAAGTGCAGCTTTCTGGCTTTATTTGATACCTTATAGACCAGCTGGGTGGGGTTAAGGTAAAAGTTATAAAGGTCTTATGCACTAGAGCAAACAAAAGGCTCAACTCTTATGTGGGCTCATTAACCTCAGGACCATCTGTAATTATATGGCAGCTGATCTTGTGTTCCATTACACCATTTGAGCCATGAGAGTGATAGCTGGTACTCCCTTAAGAGAGAAGCATTCTCACGTATGATCTAGAAAATGCCCCAGATAACTACCTGTAGCAGGATCTTGACTCCGTGTTTGCCTGGAGAAGAGTAATTTACAACATCTGGATGAAAGCTTAAAAATTCAGTCACCTGTCCAAATTGACTAGGGAAAGATTTTACATTTGCATTTTGTATTGTTTCATTTTCAAAATGCTTTCATATAGTATCTCATTAGATTCTTACAACAACCCTTTGAGAGAAGGCAAGATAGGCATAATTATCCCCATTTTGCAAATGAGGAAGCTTAGGGTCAGAGACAGTTTGGCTCATGTAAGGTCACATAACTAATAAAGGGCAGACATAGAATAGAATCCTGATCTTCTGATATCCACTCTAGCATCTTTTTCACTGCACCATTCTATTGATCACATGATATTTGAGAGTTTTTCCACTTTTAACCAAATCTTTTGGTTTTCATCCATCTGTTTGGTAGCCTTAGATAATGTCTATAAAATAGCTAACAGATGTTTTGTTTTTTTTTTTTGGAGGAAGGGATCAACTACTAAATAGCCAAGTCTTTTTTGCTGGATCACAAATAAAAATAGAACCAGATTTGCCCTACCCAAGAATTTTATCCAAAGGTTTGTTTCCAAATGGTAGGTTCTACCATATTAAAGTGTTCAAGTGTGTCTGCAAAGGCTATCTGGGCATATAAATGATGGACAAAATGACACCCTGTAGGCAAAAGCACTGAATAGGACCGAGATAATGCGACCACCACACGGGACTAATATTCGCACACCCTTTCTCATACATAAGAGCTTCTTTGGACTTTGGGAGGGAGGCTATGTGGGGAAGCCTTTCCTTCGTGGGGACTGCCTATTATTTCTAATATCTGTTGAAAGTATTTTAGTATTCTAAAACTATAACGAAAAGATTCTGGAAGTCCACCAGGTTGGAAGAATCCCAGTTATGAGTTACCAAAGTAACCCTGGGAAAGTAGGCGGAGCATTCTCCAGACAGGAAACCGGAACTTAGTAGTCGGATCCCAACGGGAAGTGGGGTGGGCGGGAAGCACTCATTTGAAACAGGAAATGAAGAGGTATGTGTGTGAAGGAAGAGGTCTGTTTCTGTCTCCACAAATACCAAACCTAGGAGTAAGTATCTAGAACGAGAAGGGAGCTCAGAGGCCATCAAGACAAAGCCTCTCTTTTTGAGGAGAAACTGAAGAGAGCTAACGTCTGCTCTCTCTTTTATGGGCATCATCCGATATTACCCCTCCATGTCACCCAACAGATGGACGAGAACCAAAAGATTTGGTCAACTGTCCAGATGTTCTCAAGCATTGTGTGACCAGCAGTATGGTGCCCTGGAAGGATGCTCAAATCATCTACTTTTACAGATGGGGAGACTGAGGATACTCCAAGATGCCATAGCGGTCTTTTGTCAAAGAGAGATCAGATCATAGATTTAGAGATGGAATTTAGCTTGTAACCATGAAGGAAGAATCATAACTTTATTTAAGAGTTTAATGAGTTGTGGGTTTTTTGCTTTTTGGAGGGCAAGTGGGGTTAAGTGACTTGCCCAAAGTCACACGGCTAGTAATTGTGTAAAGTGTCTGAGGCTGGATTTGAACTCAGATCCTCCTTAACTCCAGGGCCAGTGCTCTATTCAGTGCGCCACCTAGCCACCCCGGGTTTAATGAGTCTTAATAATTGGCTGGTAAATATGCTTCACCCAAGTTGAATGGGCAAGGTTGAAGAAAGAGAAATGGGATGCCCCAAAATCTTCCCTTTCTCCCTCACTTTGATACTTCCTTTGGTTAAAGGAGACATAGAACCATCCCTTCCCATTCTATCACTTTTACAATAGTATTGCATATCCTGCCTTGGTTTTATCATTGATGGTACAAGGGCAACGTGTTGCTAAGTGAGTCTGTGGAAGCTCTTACCCTGGAACTTTTCCAAGTTAAGAGGGAAGGTTTGTGGTGGCAATAGTTTGCCACTGAGTTGTCCTTTGTGATAGGAAATAATACAGCAAAATTTAGAGGTCCCATAATCCCCATGGATTTCAAAAATTTTAATTAGATATCCATAATATCATCAAGGTTGTGTTTGAAGTTTTGCCAGTTCGGGAGGACCCATCAGATTTGTACTCTGTTGACAAAACCTTCAAGAGCTCAGGGTCACTGTCATACTACCATGAGGAGCTCTAATCAGAAGACCAGGCTGGCTAAATTCAGAGAGATTCATTGTCATGTTGGCTGTGGAGTAATGAATTTTTTGCCCACAATGACTCTCAGTCATCATATACTAAGTTGTAGAGAAGTTTTTATTAGAGTTAGAAGGAATATCCTCATTAATGAATTTATAGCTACATCATGTATCAAAGTAAATATTTCTTATGATATACCTGTCATTTCCTATTATTCTTTAATATAGATACAGATTTCTATTCTCAAGACCTATGGCCTTAGTGATAATGATTTTTAGTCAGATTTTTTAATTCATTCTTTTAAAAAAGTTAATTAAATTTTAGTTTTCAACTTTCACTTTTATAAGATTTTGAGTTCTGAATTTTTCACCACTCTTTCCCCTCCCCCCTCTTCAAGGCGGTACACAATCTTATATGGGCTATACGTGTACAATCATAGTAAACATATTTCCACATTAGTCATGTTGTGAAAGGAGAATCAGAACAAAAGGGAAAAATCACAAGAAAGAAAATCAAAACAAAAAAAGAGAGCAAATAGTATGCCTTGGTCTGCATTCAGATTCCATAAATTTTTCTCTGGATGCGGACGGCATTTTCCATCATGAGTCTTTCAGAATTGTTTTGGATCATTATGTTCCTCAGAAGAGCTAAGACTAACAAAGTCAGTCATCACACAATGTTAATATTACTGTGTACAATGTTCTCCTGGTTCTGTTCACTTACTCAGCATCAGTTCATGCAAATCTTAGCAGGTTTTTCTGAAATCCACCTGTTCACCATTTCTTATGGAACATTAGTATTCTATTACATTCATATACCACAACTTGTTCATATATTCCCCAATTGATGGCCATCCCCTCAATTTCCAATTCTTTGCCACCACAAAAAGAGCTGCTATAAATATTTTTGTACATATGAGTCCTTTCCCCTTTTTTATAATCTCTCTGGGAGACAGACCTAGTGGTGGTATTGCTGGATTAAAGGGTGTGAACAGTTTTATAGCCATGTTTCCAAATTACTCTCCAGAATGGTTGAATCAGTTCACAACTCTGATGCTGATTTTTTAAAAATACATTTTTTAGTGATATCTTTTGTTTTTTACATTGCTTTCACTTCCCATTCATCCACTTCCCTCCCTCCTATGAGAGAGGCATCTCTTTCACTATTAATAATAATAATTTAAAAATAAAGAAACGAGGAAGAGAAAAATAGCAAAACTAATCAATTCATTGAAAAAAAGTCTGATGTTATGTGCAATGTCCCCTCTCTGTGAATCCCTCACCTCTGTGAAGGATTGGAAGAAGGTTTCTTTTCTTTCCTTTTTTTTCAGGGCTATGCTTGGTCTTTGTGATTTTTCTATATTAATTTTTGATGTTTTGTGGTGATTGGCAAGACGCGATAACTGATTGGATATAGGAGGTGAGGGGAACAGGAAATGTGGTGTCATCATAATGTTGAAATATTGAAAAAAGAGACTCTGAGCATCTCTAAACCTGAAGAATACACCTTCTTACCCTTCAGCTTAGTCTGAGTAGACCAAGAAAAAGTTGCATTCCCTTCTTAATGAGAATACTTTATGATATTTTGAACAAGATATGATTCTATCCCCTCCCCTATCATAGTGGCTATCAATCCTAGTCATTTCTCTATCAATTTCACTTTCTCTTTTGGAAATAGTGGAATGAGATGATTTATTTCAGACTTTTTTCAAAATATTTCAAGAAATAACTATCCACCTGTGCAGCATTTTACTGCTCATCCATTTTCATTCATCAAACAAATGTTTATCAAGTATCTTAACTACATACAAAACCTTACTCTTGATTTTAATTCAGGCCCCAAGGCAACCAAGAGATAAAGCCTCCTTCTTTAGGTACCACACAAGGATATCCATTTGGGTCTAGGATCATTAAGAGTGGTAGAGTTAGTATTAGAACCCAGTGCCTGGAGTCCAGTGCCCTAAATAGCTATATTTTTGTTGACCAGTCTGGTCATCACATCAGGCCTTATCATCTCTTAAGAGTATGGATTAGACTAGATGATCCCTGTGGTACATCTCTAAACTACAAGGACAGTTCCTATCATTTGTGAAAATGAACTTTCTAGAAAAACACTTTCTACCTGTATTTTTTCATTGGTTTACAGTAGGACATTAGACAGCTACTAAGGGTATGGCATATTACATTCCCATTTATCTAATTTTCTATAGTTGTAGAACACTTTCCTCCCAACCACCTTTTAAAATAGATAATATGACTATAATTGTCACCCTTTTATACATGAGTATGAAATTTATGGGAGTATGAATGAGTATGAATTACTATGGAAGAATGAGTGAAGTAGCCTCATGGTTATTCCCATTGCTAATTTCCCACTGATGTTTCCATGTGGATTCTCCCTTCCCACCTTGATCCTGCATCATTCCTTGGGAGTCCTACTATGGTATAGGTACCAACAAGGCAACACCAGGCAGTCCTAGGAGTGGGAGGACTGAACCCCAGGACCCTGGGGGTTGGCAACCTGGGACTGGTCAAGGGAATGGGACTGGATATTTGGCTTCCAAGAACTCAGCAAATAGGAGAAAAGGGGACCTTTCTCATCCTAGTTCCAACTCTGGAGCATGGTAGCTTTTACCAGAGAGCAGACTCACTGAAGAAATGTTTTGATTAGGGTAGAGAGGAGAAGGGATGGGAAGGGAATTGTGGAAAATGGAGGAGGGTGTGTTTCAATAAGGCTTCCTAAATGATGCCTTCATCTTAAGGTTTTGAACCCAGGCTAGATGACCCCTTATCTAGAATGTTGTAGACTGAATTCCTCTTGAGGTATAGGTTGGAATAGATGACTTCTGAGGTAGTTTCCAACTCTGAGAATCTGTGATGTCCCCCACCCCTTCCATTATTTTCACAGGGTCAGAGAATTTAACCATGGAAAGGATCTCAGAGCTTACCTAGTCCAAAACTGCTGAGTAAACTGAGGCCCACAGCCTAGGAGGCAGGAAATTTGAGTTTGCCTCTTAGCTCAGATACTTCCTAGCTGTATGATTCCAGACAAATCACTTAGTGTCTCCAAACTCATTTCCTTATATACAAAATGGGAATAATAATATAATAATATTTATAACTCAGTGTTATTATGAGGCTCAAATGAGTTAATATTTGTATATTAAAAAAACCTTTGCAAGATGTGAAGGGCTGTATAAATGATGAGTTATGTCCTGCATAAGCATGATCAGCAGCTTTCCCAAGCTTACAGAACTAGAATTTGAAACTTGTGTCATCTGACTTCAAATCCAATCTTTTTATTAAGTTCCTATTGAAAATATTAAACTTGTCTAAATTAAGCCAAAAGGAAATTTTTTCCCTTCCCTTCCTCGATTTTGGTCATTCTGGATGGGTGGGGAGAAAAGTACGGCTCTTTAGAATAACTGTAGTGATGGCAGTGATTGTACCAATTTCAAAGCCCAGAAGAACTGGCAAACTGGTATCAAAAGTGAGCAACTACAGAAGCAAGGGTGGCATCAGGGCTAGCTGGAGAAACTATCCTCTTTCCACCTTGTGGTTGAAAAGCCATGCTTTGTGCAGGTTTTATGCTGGACTGTGAGTTTGTTGGGCTTCTATTCCAAGGGGTGTGCAGCTGGGTGGTGCAGTGGATAGAATGCCAGGCCTGGAGTCAGGAAAACTTCTCTTTGTGAGTTCAAATCTGGCCTCAGACACTTACTAGCGGTATGATCCTAGCCAAGTCACTTAATCCTCTTTGCCTCAACTTCTTCATCTGTAAAATGAGCTGGAGAAGGAAATGGCAAACCACTCAAGTATCTTTGCCAAGAATACCCCAAATGGGGTCATGAAGAGTTGGATATGACTAAAGCTGGGCTTTACCAGTTTTCAAATGGGTTCCAGAGTTCTGGACTCCTGGTTTATTCTCAACCACTGCTTAGCTATTCAGCATCTTCTTTATGCTGGATCAATAGCTCAACAACTCAGTATTTTACTTTGCCCAGTGCTACATGAGAAGGAGCTACACTTAGGCTGGTAAAAAAATGACACACACACATACACATAAAAACCAAAAAACAACAACAAAAAATGACACACACAACATATTTAAAGTACCTTGCCAACCACAAAGGGCTACACAAATGTTTGCCATTGTTGCTGCTCCTTCTCCTCCTATTCCCACCACTACCACGGTCATCAAATGGCCAGTTTAGCTAATTAATTGAAAAAAAAATTAGTCAAACCAAGATGAAGACCAAATTTCCATCGATTTGTCCCCCCAATATTTCAACTCTTTTGGCATGATATGGAGACAGTGGAGGAATCCAATTTAAGGGAGTGCTTGGATACACCAGAAGCTTGCAACGGGGGGCCAAAAATTCAGGATGGATTTACAATATGATTTGGCACCATAAGAGCTGTGTGGATGGAAACAGTGGGTCAGGAAGCAGAAAGGCAATGAATGGTCATTCTCTGCACAACCAGTGAGACCACACTTGGAATGATGCACCATGATCTGGGAACCTCATTACCAGTGAGGTGAAGACAAACTGGAGAGAGTTCAGAGAAAAGCAACAAAAATGATTAAAAGGCAGGAAAGACTGATTTATGAGAAGAGATGTACATAGCAAAACATGTATAACTTAGATCAACAAGAAACTGGAAGAATGTGATAACTGTCTATAATTATGTAGAGACTGTTAATACCCTAGGGGGAAAGACTGTTGTTCAGCCTGGTAGTTGAAATAGTGACATGGAATAAAAAGAGAACAACCTTAGCCTATATCTGAGGGAAGCTCATGAATAGTGCGGTAGTCAGGTTCAATACATAGTTGTGTGTTTGTGTATGTGTGCGCTGCCTGTGTTTTAAAGCATATTTCCTGACCTCCCCTTGCCCTTCATGCATTCTTAGAGTTATACTTAACTATACATATTTGTTGCGATTGCTCATGAATTTCCAGTTTCTGCTTTCTTCTGATGATCTCCACAGATGCTTCCCAGATCATAAATTCTATTATTCCATGATTTCACACCCTTTCCCTCTAAGGAAAGAGTCTTTTTTTTTCTTCTCTTTTTCTCTACCCTGAAAGCTTGATATAGGAGCAGTGGAAAAGGTTGTTGAAAACAGCTAATTCACCAGGCAGCTAAAAGGGATGGTGGCACATGCTTGTAATCCATGCTACCAGGGAGGCTGAGACTAGGGGATCTCATGGTCTAAGCTGTGGTGGGCTAAGCCAATCAGGTGTCTGCACTAAGTTTGGAATTAATATGGTGAGCCTCTGGGAACTGGGTCCAGGAGGGGAGACCTGGCCTGGATGAGAAACAGAACAGCTCATAGGTCCTGTGCTGATCAGAGTGTGAATGGCTCATGAGTAGCTGGGTCAGGGAGGGAGAGAATGGAAGGAAGGAAGAAAGAGCAAAATAAAGGTAGAAGAGAGAGGAATAAAGATAAAAAGAAAAAAGGGGGAGGGAGAAGAATAAAAAGAAGGAAGGTAAAGAGAAAAAGAAAGGAAGCAAGAGAAAAAGAAAAAAGGGGGAGAGAAAGGAATGAAGGAAGAAAAAAGGAAGAAAGAACAAAAGGGAAGGAGGAGAGGGGAAAAAGGAAGAAAGAGAAAAAGAAAAAGGGTGAAAGGAATGAAAGGAAGGAAGGGAAAGAGAAAAAGCAAGAGAGGAAGGAATAGGAGGGAGAAAGAAAGGAAGGAAGAATGAAAGTAAGGGAAAGAGAAAAAGCAAGAGGAAGAAAGAGGAAGGAAGAAAGAAAGAAAAAGAAAAAGAGAAGAAAAGGGAAAAGGAAAGGTGTGATTTTCATTGCTCATAGCTCTGTACTACAGTTTTGTTCCTTCTCTTTTTATGTGTCTAGCACTGTTTGGAGAGGAGAGAAGGAAGGCGATACAACAGAAAAAAGTCTATGTCTTCAAAGAGATTACCACCTAGTTGGGCAGATATGACAAACATGGGGAATGTTTGTGATCATTACCAGACAACACCGTCCATAATAACAGCAAACATTTGTATAGCACTTTAAGGTTTGCAAAACCCCTCACCTATATTTTCTCTTTTGACTCTCAACAACAACCCTTCAAGGTAGGTACTATTATTACTCCCATTTTGCTGATCAAAAAACCTAGGCTGAAAGAAAAAGAAAAAAGGGGGGAGAGATAATTGACTGACCCATAGTTACACAGCTACTAAGTGTCTGAAGCAGCATTTGAACTCAAGTCTTCCTTCCTGAATCCAAGTTCAGTTCTCTATCCACTGTACCACTTAGCTGCTTCAATCACTCAATAAGCATTTATTAAGGTCCTACTATTTGTCAGGCCCTGTGCTAGGTTCTGGCAAGTACAGACTACTTTAGATACCTGTTTCTTGTTATATACAGCCCTGAAACAGGAGCTGTAAATTAAAACCATGTAAATTAGGTTTTTTAAAAAATATTTTATTTGTCTTGTTACATCTTTTTTATTACATGTAAACGTTTTTTAACATTCATTTAAAAAAAATTTTGAGTTCCAAATTCTCTCCCTCCTTCCTGTCCTTCCTCCACCCCTTGAGAAAGCAAGAAATATGATTTTAGCTATATATATATATCAGATCATGTAAAAGATATTTCCATATTATCCATGTTGCAAAAAGAAAACATGCACACAAAAGCAAGAAACATAAAGTAAAAAGAAGTATATTTCAATCTGCACTCAGAATTAATCAGTTCTCTCTCTGGAACTAGACAGCATTTTCTCTCATGGGTCCTTTGGAATTGTCTTGGATTCTTGTCTTGACAGCTCAATCTTTCAAAATTGAACACTGTTATAATATTGCCATCTATCTGTACAATGTTCTCCTGCTTCTGCTTACTTCACTTTGCATCAGTTCATATAAGTCTTCCCAGAAAACCATGTAAACTGAATAGGATTTTCTTCGACCAATTGTTATGATGAGAGTTATGTTGCTGATCAGGAACACAGTTTTTGTTTTTTTTTTTATAGAACTGACCACAGACATCATACATAAGGCCTTTCCTAACCCTTGTATCTGATACCTCTTTTCTCCCCCCATTTATAAATTACCTTATATTTTATATCTACTTATGCACGTGCATTGTAGAAGAGGATAGAATGTGGACTCCTTGAGGGCAGGGACTCTTGTATTTTTTGTCATTGTGTCCCCAGTGCCTGGCAAATAGTAGGTGCTTAATAAATGATTATTGATCAGTTGATTGAACATTTACTGACAGTTGCACATGAGAGAATATCAAGTTTTCCAGAAATACACCCAAGCCAGTTGGAGTTCAGAGGTAGGCATAATAAGGCGCTCCGAGCTCATGTCATTTGATGACTGGTTGAAGGAAGTCTGGTTGTTAGTCTGGAGAAGAGAAGAATTAGGTAGGATCACTCCTTTTAAGTCCATTAAGGACAATTCTTTGAAAGAGAGATTAAGCTCGTTCTTCTTGACATGAGAACAGAATTAGAAGCAGAGGACAGAAGATGCAAAGAAAAAAATTTAGGCTTATTTTAGGGAAAGAAACTTCCTAACATAGTTCCTAAGTTGGAGAGAAGCCTTCAAAGGGAATTGCAGATGTCTTATATGGGAGGTGGTCAGCTACACCTCGCTGGATATCTTCAAGCAACAACTAACCATGTTGCTGAGGTGATTATTGTTCAGATATGGGAAACAATCAATTAAGTAATCAGTAAGTATTTATTAAGCATTTGAAAGGAAGGAAACAAGCATTTATTAAGTATCTACTGTATATTAGGCTCTGTGCTAAGCACTTTACTAATATCTCATTTGATCCTTATAACAACAATTGAGGAAACTGAGGCAGACAGAGGTTAAGTGACTTGCTTAGGGTCACTTAGCTTAGTAAGCATCTGAGGCTGAATTTGAATTCACATCTTTATAACTCCAGATCCAGTGCTCTAGCCACTATACCACCTAGCT
Source organism: Pseudocheirus occidentalis (assembly GCA_028646575.1). NCBI lineage: Eukaryota > Metazoa > Chordata > Mammalia > Diprotodontia > Pseudocheiridae > Pseudocheirus > Pseudocheirus occidentalis. The sequence continues at coordinate 184,985,578 of CM053596.1, read as the reverse complement.
ATCCCATCTGAGAGGCAGCATGGAGTATAGATAAAGAACTGGCTTTGCAAAGATGGCATGAACTTAAGTCCAACAAATTGGACACATAATTGCTACATGACCCTGGGCAAGTCACTTAACTCATCTGTGCTCTAAACAACTCTCTAGGACTGTAAAGTTTCTAATAAGGTGCCAGCCAGCATTGGGAGTTTTTTTTAATCTGAGAATTCTGTGTATCAGTGGAATCACAGGTTCAGTCTGTCCTCTCTGCTATCTGCCTGCTCTCTAGGGGAATGAAACATGTTTATAGAAGAGTAAATAAGGATGTATGCAAAATGGGTACAAAGGAAGTTGCCGGGAAGATAGTGTAGGGTGGGCACTAACAAAAGGGTGGGGGGTCAGAGATCCAGAAAGGCCTTTAGAAGGAGGGGGCAGTGGAGCTAAGCCTTGAAGTTGGCCAGAGGTTCAAGGAGGTGAAGAGTAGATCACCTCTGAGTTTCCTTCCAGCTCTGAAATTCTGTGATTTTATAATTAAATGGCATAAAACACTAACCAATCATAGATTATTTAATTTTATTTATTTAAAATATCCTTTGGGTTCAAATCTATGCAGAACTGGGGGGAAGGACTATGAATGGCTTGGAGGAAACAGCTGGAGTTCCTCCAGAAATGACAATGTGCTGAAGGCTGAGAGTAGAGAGAAACCTCTCAATAAAATATATGTAGAGTCCGGGACAGGAGGCCTCCTGAGGTCCCAAGCCACAGGTGAAATAGGGTCTGTTGCTCTGTAACACATCAGTGTGACCATGACATTTTGTGTGTTGTATGTCATGAGTAATAATCCAGGTATGATTTCTGTTGCCTATGAATCACTCTGCTGAGCATGAGTCGAGACCCACATGGTGAAATCCATCTGTATGCTTCATATGGTACGAGAGTCAGCCTGCCGAGGTGTGTAGAGAACGTGAGAGATCCAGGCACAGGTCTTAATTCTGACACACTCTGACACATGAGGCAAGCCATTTAGCTTCTCTGCCTCAGTTTCCTCATCTATGAAACAAGGATAATAAGAGCACACACCTTCCAGGGTTGTTGTAAAGATCAAATGAGAGGCTATCTGTGAAGTACCTGGCTCATAGTAAACTCTATATTACGTAATATTATTACATATTTTATATATTACATTAATATTATGAATTAGCTTTTAAATAAAATCAAAACAAAAATTGCGTGGTATGGACTATGAGTGCCAGAGGAGTTCAAAGACAAAGGAGAACCATATGAACCAAGAGTAGTCATATGGGATTTCTTTGTGGAAATAGACCTTAAAGGATGTATAGGAATTGTCTAGAGAAATTAGAGAGAAGGCTTTCTAGGCTCCCATACCAGCATGAACAAAGATGTTAGAGGCATGGGGGCAGTGTGGTACAGTAATAATAGCATAGTACTAGGAATCAAGGAGACCTAGGCTGGAGTTCGTCCTCTGCCCTTAATTTGGGGTGTAATATTGGTCAAAATTTTAGCTTCTCTGCCTCTCAGCTTTCTTCTTTTTCAAATGAGGGGGTTGGATTAGATGATCTGTAATAATTTATGACGCTCTGAATGAATAATGCAGTCAATCAACAAGCATTTATTAAGTACCTCCTATTTGCCAGGCATTGTGCTAAGAACTGGGGATAAAAAAGACAAAAGACAGTCCCTACCCTCAAGGAACTCAGTGTAATGGGAGAGGCAACATGAAATTAGCTAAGCACAAACAAAAGATATGGAGGATAAATTGGACATACTCAAGAAAGGGAAGGCAGTAAGATAAAGAAGGACCAGGAAAGGCTTGTTTCAGCAGGTGGAGCTTCAGCTGAGACTTCAAGGAAGCCAGGAAATGTAGAGGAGGAAGGAGAGAATTCCAGACATGGGGGACAGTCACAGTTAAATCGCAAGGAGTCGGGCAATGGAGTGTTTTGTAGGAGCTAGCTATAATAGAAGAGGGGGTTCATAGAGTCATAGAATGATAGCCAAGACCACACAGGTAGGGGTAGAACAAAACTTAGAACTCAAATACATAGGAGCATTCAAATTCCCCAATTATTCCATGACTCCCAGGATTATTCTTTTCCCAGTTGGGAAGTAAAGAAGAAAAGAGTTTACAGTTGTTACCCAGAGAACTTTTTTCTCAAGGTTTCCTCACTGAAGTGCCTGGTCTCACTATTCTATACAGGTATTTGATAATACCTGTTGATTGATTGAGGGAAAAGATGAAAGTGCTAGTCTTGAAATTTGTTGTTACATTGAACTAAGAAGGCATAAGAATAAATGTGATACAGCACCATCTGGAATAATTGTGTAATAATAGAGAAATAGATTAGCTAATTTTATTTCTCTCATTTCTTCTTTCAGTGGCTTTATGATTTTACCATATTCTGATATGGGGTAATACTGCTAGACACATTGGTATAGTTACCAGCATAACACACAGAGTTGTAGAAGCAGTATGCAAAGTATATATTTTTGTGGTCATTCTTATTACTATTTGTGGTCATCCTCCCTTACTAATATTTCTCATGCTGATAACGATTGGTTAATTTCACACTTGGGTTTCTACTAAGACAAAATCATTTTTGAATTAAAATATCCATTATAAGCATTTGGACTAATAAAATCAGGAAGGTACTTTGAGTCAAATGGCAGCAGAAAAAATTAAATAAGTAAAGCACTAGACCCTAGTGTTTTTTGACACATTCATTTATTCCAATCACTCACCAGGGTTTAGCATTCCAAATGGGAGTTTCAAAAAACTACAGAGAAAAAGAGCTGGAAAAGCTCAATTAGGTCACAGTATCTATTCTTTGCCAAGGCAAGATCCTCCCTCCCCAGTATTGCTACTTTTGCTGCTCTACTTTTCAAATGAGCAGAGAGTCAGGCTTTGGGGTGGATTTAAGCTATTAAGTCTTTTGTTCTCTTAAAACAAATCGTACCCCCACATGAAGCTGCAGGGACTTGGCTGTTCTCCAGACAAATTCAGTTCCTACTCATTTGTGAGGTAGATTTCCTATGGTAAAAATTCCAGCTCCTGGTGCCACTCTTTGGAGCAAAGGGTGTTTTAAAAAAAACCCAACCCAACCAGTTATAAATAAGGGTGATGTACTTATGTTGTCCACACTCCCAAGTGCCGCCAAACACAGCTACAAATCTGCCCAGAACAGGCTTCCTGGAAAGGTTTCCAGTATTTCCTGTTCCTGGCTGGAAAGCAGGAAGAGCACAGGGTGCCAGCAATGAAAAAGAATGGCAGTTCCAAGTTCTGCCAATCTCATCGGAAGGAGTGATGGAGTTCAGAGAAAAAGATTTCAGAGGTTGTGTTTCTTCACTTGAACATCAGTTTTTGAAATGAATTTTAACCATGATGCTTGAAAACTTAATAAAAAGGGGACACTTTCTAATCAGGAGCACATTGTTGTGGGTTTCATTTTAGGGTAGGCTTGAATTTCAGTGAGGACCTGACTCTTTTTCCCACTTGGTCTGAGGTTAAAGCTGATGTTCACACAACACTTCAGGCTTAAAAGAGCTTTCCAAATTCAGAGAAACATGAGAAGGTTTGTATGAATTGATGCAGAGCAAACTAAACAGAACCAAAAAAAAACCAGACCCCATAAACACAATCACTACAATAAAGTGAGTGAAATGATCAGTAGAGATAAATTGAATTCTGAGTAACTTTTGACAAACTAGTAAAGGCTCTGGATAATGAATAATTGATCACACCATACCTCCATCCTCAGGATTGCTAGGGCAAAATATGTTAGACATTGCCCAGTGTGGTTATTTTTGCTTAATTATTTTTTCTCTGTTTCAAGGGAGGCATGTTGAAATGATTGTGATATAAAAACAAAGGCCATCATAATAAGTCTCAAAAACAAATAAAAAAGAAAGGCTCTCCTGATTCATTATCTACTTTGTTCTTTGCAGTAACTTATGAGGTAGGTAGTGCAAATATTGGTTTATCCTCATCTGATCAATATCCACATATGATCAAACTGCAGCCCAGAGCAATGCAATGACTTGTTCAATTTCTAAAAAAATTACAGAGCTGGAATGCAAAGACAGATCTTTGGACTCAGTGCTACACTGTGGTGAAATAACCTGGCACAGCTTTATAATATAAAGACAAAGAAAGGGAAATGGAAGGAAAGGAACTATGCTAAGCACTTTGCAAATATTATCCCATTTGATCCTCAGAACCACTCTGGAGGTTGGTGCTATTATTATTCCCAGTTTACAGATTAGGAAACTGAGGCAGAAAGGTTAAGCAACTTGTACTTAGAGAGCTAGTAAGTGTCTGACTGAGGTCAAATCTGAACTCCGGTCTTCTTGACTCCAAGTCTAACACTAAAGACAATGAACATTAGGAGATTATCGATAAAGCTTAGAGAGTACAGTAAATGTCGCTAAATCTTTTCCAGTTCTGTTTTCTAAGTGAATTGTGAGTAATATCATATTATATGGCCTGTATAATACATATTTTATATATTTGGTTTGTACTTATTCATATGTATGTATAGCAAACTACTGGTTATTTCTTTTCTTTAGAAAGTATTTGGCAGGGGTCTAATCTCCACTCTAGGAAGTGAAGAGAACTTTCTTCTGGTTCGTCTATCTGTCTTGTTAATTCTTTCTCAGTATCCTTGGCTGATTCATTAGTCACGTCACTTCTCCTAACTATGGTGTTTCCCAAGGCTCTATCTTAGATTCTCTTGTCTTCTCTCTCAACACTCTTTTGGTGACTTCACCAGCTCCCATGTGTTGAATGATCTTTATGCCGATGTCTCACAGATCTATATTTTCAGCCTCCAACTCTCTCCTTATCTTCAGCGCCTCATCACCCACTGCCTACTGGACATTTCAAGCTAAATGGCTCAGAGACATCTCAAACTTAACATATCTGAAATAGAGTTATCATCTTTCCTCTAAACTTATACTTCTTTTAATCTACCATTGTCTATAATAGACCTCACCCTTTTTCTAGGCTCACATATTTGTAACCTGAATGTTATCCTTTACTTCTCACTTTCCCTTCCCTTCTATTTCATCCATTCATTTGCCAAATTTTGTCATTTCTATTCTTGAAATATCTCTCACATTCAATATCTTCTCACAAGCCATCATCTTCATTCAGGCCCTCATCACCTTACACCTACACTATTGTGTATTGTTAGAAGACAGGATAGCGTCTTCTAATTACTTTAAGTCTCTTTTCAATCCAATTCATCCTCTTATAAAAGCTAAAGTTGTTTTCCCTAGGTCTATATCTGGGTATGCTACTCTCCAGCTTAATAAACTCTAGTGACCCCATATTATTTTTAAGGATAAAATTAACCAAACAACCAACCACCCACCATCCCTCCCCCACCACCACAACAACCTCCTTCTGCTTAGATTTTTAAAGTCTTTTGTAACCAGATTTCTTTATCTTTCCAGTCACATTTTACCTTAATTTCCTTTCTATGGTTCCTCTAAATTGACCCCCCTCTTTATTCCTCCCACATGAACCTCTTATCTCCCATCTTTATGTCTTTGTACTGGCTATCTCCTATTCCTGGAGTCTTCTCTCTCCTCACTCTCAGCCTCATAGAATAAATGGAAGGACATAAAAGCATTTATGAAATGCCTTCTATGCTCCAAGTACTATGCTAAGTTGTACAGATACACATATAAAAATGAGATAGCTTGTACTCTCATAAGACAAGATGGCAGATACAGGGGAGCTAAAGTAGGAAAGGGAAAGGACTGGAGAACTAGACCTAGCCAGGAAGTAGTACCTCATCTGGGCAGGAGGAAGGACGTTAGAGTGCAAGTAGCTTGTTTTGGAGACTCCATTCCATGCACTTTCGTCAACATGAAACTTCTCCTGATTCCCATAACTGGAAATTCATTCCTAGTTCCTTGTATATAAACTACCTTGTATTTATTTTTATCCCTAAATGTTCTGCATTTACTTATATATGTACATATCAATCCTGGTTGAATGTAAACTGTTTTAGAGTTGAGATCGTTTATTTTTTTTTTATATTTGTATCTATAGGGTCTGGCACATAGTAGGTATTTAATACATGTTTGTTGGTTGACTGGTTGTGTATCCTTTGTACATGGCTTCACTGGTGGTCTCTGTTTGAAATGTTGTGAACTCCCAGGGGGCTGTGGACCATCTTGTAGAGTACCACGTATAGGTAAGAACTTGACAAATCTGTTTTTAGTAGTGGTGGTGATGATGATGATGATATGGATGTGTTAGAAGAATGTTTTTTAAATTTTTAAATGTCTTTAGTTATTTGACATGAAGATCTGTCTGTGGCATGCACCAATAGCTTAGGTGAAGAGTAAAAAAATGTTTATTAAATCTGAAGGTGAAACCATACTAGAATAGATAGTTAATATGTTAGATAGTGTATATGGATAACAAAATTTCAAAAAGAACAATATTGTGAAACAAACAAGCTGAAATTCAGCAGGAATAAATGGGTGTAGTGTAGTGGGTTGCCAACTTTTTTTGTTCCACGAACCCCTTTCAACAATGATAATAAATACATTGTAAACCCCTAGGGTAATTTAATATAACATTCATGATATTCTGTTAGATTTATTAATTAAGTGCTTACAATAACTACAATAGCAACTTTTGCCCCCAAAAGTTCATGATGGTTTTGAATCACCTTAGAAACAAGGCAATTATGTTTTAAGTATGCACATTCTTGTCACAGAGGGAAAAAACATTTATAACATAATTGGGCAGTTATTTACCACTTAAGGTACCTTTAGGGAATTTTAGCACAAAACCCTTAGACCATGTTGTGAACCTCCAGGGATTCCCATGCCACTAAACAGGAATCTCTAGGAAAGAGATTGAGTTCTGGACTTTGAGACAGGGAGCCCAGGGTTTGAATCCTGTTTCTAGCATTTACTAGCTATGTGACTCCAACATTTCTAAGCCTCAGTTTCTTATCTATAAAATGGGGATAATAATATCCATGACATTTATCTCATAGTGTTATTCTGAGGATCAGATGGTACAATGGATATAAAGTGCTTTGTGAACCTTAAGGTTCTATATCAGTGTTAATTATTATTAAACAGAACAATTAAGCAAAATAAAACGAAACAAAAATTAACTGTGCAAGTAAAAGATGGGAGAAACCTGACATCAACAGACAAGAAAACAACCTGGGAGTTTTAGTTGACTTACTGTGATTAAACAGTTTGGCATGGTCATTAAAAAAAAAAGAATGCATCTTAAATTTAGAGAGGGTCTAGAATAAGGGAAATGATTATCACACTGTACTTTGTGCTGGTCAAATTGTCATTCGTGTGTTTTACTGTGAGTACCACATTTTGAACTAGACATCGAAAAACTGAAAGTTGTCAGTATACTTTTAAGTGGAAACCATTTCACGTAAGGAGTGGTTGAATGAAGAAATTAGGAAAGCCTTATCTCTTCTCCCTTTTCTCCTCTTGGCCAAAGAAAGTTTGTGAACTTCTGAAGGTTGGAGCATTTAAACTTCTCATTGGTGTTCAACCGGTTTTCATAGGAAAGCAGTGATTGGTAGCAGAGTCTGCATTGGAGACTGAGGACAGACTAGGGGCTCTTGGTAAAGACAGCTTCAGGACTCTATAAGAAACACAACAGAAGCTATACAATGCTAAGAGAAATAGCTTGAGAACTTTAGTTAAAGGACTTCCAAGGAGCTATGGGTTGCCCAATTTTCCAAATGTGCTCTAAGCTTGAGATGAATTCGCCTCGATTCTATGAGTAATTGTGGGAGAGTGTGTCCCTAGTTTGGCAGGATGTTTTGTACTAACTGGTCTTATTATAGGTTAGAATAGTTATCTTACAATACTTTGGCAACTAATCAGTTTTGAAAGGTAATTGATTCTGGCTAAGTGGTATCACCTGATACTTTGGAGGAGAAACATTTGTGGGAAGATGCACTCTTGTAGATTAAAAAAAAATCACAAACTAGAGGGTGGGATCATTGAGGACCAATGACAAGAGAAGCAATGATATTACCGTGAGAGTATGCTACAGAGTTCTGGAAGTATATGAATATAGATTTTTTTTTTAGTAGTAATGGGGGACTTAACAATCTGAACATCTTTTGGGACTTTCTGGCAAAGTCAGAGCAGCTGAAAAATTCCTGACTTGCTTTGATCTATAGTCATTCTTAAAGGTAAAGGAAGTGATTAGGGGTACTACTATTCTGGCCCTAATTTTAAACAGTGGGACAAATTGATTGCCAAAGTAAAAATGATTAAAACCTTAGAGGGAAGTTGCTGTACTATATGAGAATTTGTGACTGATTAAGAGAAGGAAAACTAGACATATTTTAAAGACATATTCAAAGAGCTCAAAGAAAGCTTAGGTAGGATCATATGGACTAAAATTCTGTAGGATAAGTCTGCTTACAAGGGTTTGGGATGTTTTCAAAAGTAGAACAAATCAAGACAGGTGATAATTGCTCTTCTTCTATGTTAGTTCCTTTCCTGTTGCCTACAAATGGACCCAAGTTTCTTTCATCCTGAAAAAAAAAATCCAACAATGAAAATCCCTTTCATTTGACTCTTCTATCCTGTCAAACTACTGATGAATATCTCCCTCAATTCTCACATAGTCATACTCCTAGAAAAGGTCTTTATGCTGTTACCTCCTTTTTCTCACTTCCCTAAATTACTTTCTAACTTTCGGTCTGGCTTCCAACCCTATCAAAGGACAGAAACTGCTGCCTCTAAGGTTACTAATGATCTCTGAATTGCTAAAATGCAATGGCTTTTTTTTTCCTTCTGTCCTCTTCTGATTTTCTACACCTTTTGACACCATCAATCATTTCCTCCTCGTGCTTCCTCCTTTCTTAGCTTTTGTGACACTGCTTTTTCCTGGTTCTCCTATCTGCCTTATGGTTCTTTTTCTGTGTCCTTCATGGAATCATCATCTGAAGTCCAACACCCTGTAAGAATAGATATACTCCAGTACTCTGCCCCTCTCTCTTTTATCATGGTGATCTAATCAGTTCCCATGGGCTCAGTGATCATTTCTGTAGCCCTCTGTGCTGTCTTGATCTGCATTTTGTATAACCAAATACTTTCTAGACATCTTCACGTGGGTATTCCATAGTCGTCTCAAACTGTAGGTTCTTTCTAGATTTAGATCTATGATCTCTAAAATTGGAACTCATCTTTCCCTAAACCAAAGCTTCTTCCGTTTTATTTTGTCTTCATGAACTCTTTTGGTAGCCTGATAAAACCTACAGAAAGCACTTATTTCATTTTACTTCTGTGTTCTTTACCAAGTGGAATGGCGTTTAGTCTGAGAAGTAAATAGCAGAAAAAGCTATATCCCAAGTGAGGAGATGGTCACAAAGCAACTAGCTACTTCCAGTGTTTTAAAGCCAACATGTCTGGACAAACCATAACCAAGAGAATGAAAGTAATAACGTTTTTAAATACACAAAATAAAATGCATAGAATTACAAAGGAAATCCATGAAAAGAAAGATGTATTTTTTCCATCCAAGTCCATGGATCCCCGCTAAAATCTTTCTGTAGAGAGGCGTCTGTGGGCCCCAGGTTACAAACTCTTCCCTTGAGGCTACATTTCCTCCTAACCCAAATTTCCTGTTTCTGTCCGGCTACCTAGATTTGCCAACCTTGTCATTGCCAGCCTTTCCCCTCAGCCAGTTTTCAGTTCTTTCTGATTCTGTTGCTACTTCTTTCACATCCATTCCCTCTTGTTCCACTTACACAGTCACCATCCAAATGGAAGCCCTTGTTACCTCTTACTTTTAACTATTGCAATAACATGATTGACTTCCCTGATTCCTATCTCTGCCCTTCTAATTTTCCACATAGTTGCAAAACTAATTTTTATTAAAGCACAGGCCTGTGTTAATCTTTCACTAAAGGATTTTTAGTAGCTCCCTATTGCCTCTGGGGTAAAATACAAGAGCTTTTAAAAATTTAGCTCCAACCCATATGTCCAGACATTTCCCCCCTCAGTTCATAGCACTTCATGTAGTCTATGAGCAGGCAAACTTATAATTGCCCATCAGTGACATCTCATTGCTTGTCTCTGGGCTTTTGTGAAGATTTCCCCCCCCCCTCAATTTCTATGGATTCATAGCTTCCTTTAATCCTTGGTTCAAGTGATACAAGCTCTTGATTTCACAGTGCTTCCCCATGAAATTACTTTTCATCTACTTGTCTGTGTACATGTTATATCCCTCATTGTAAGTTTCTTGAGAGCAGAGAATGTTTAACTTTCATCTCTGTTATCTCCGCTGCCTACTATAATGTGATATACATAGTTGGTGCTTAACAAATGCTTAGTTCATTGAGTTGAGAATAAAAAAGACTTCAAAAAAACTTTAGTTGGGGACACTAGGATAGTCAAGGAAGGCAGTTGATCACTATCAAGGGTATTTAGGGCAAATGATATGATGATAATTGATAATGGAAAGATGGTAAAAACTGTTCACATTTTATTTTGCTTCTGTTTTCTTTACAATAGAATGGTATTTAGTCTGGGAAGCATAGCAGAAAGGCAGCTAACAAGGAATTAAAATCCCAAATAAGGAGATGGTCACAAAGCAAGTAGCTACTTCCAATGTTTTAAAGCCAGCATGTCTGGACAAACCATAACCCAGAGAATGAAAGTAATTTATGGGTGTTGACTGCTCAACCACTGTTGTAGTTGTTGAAATTTCATGGAGTAGGAAAGTTGCTGTAATGCCAGAGAACAGAAAGCGTCATCTTGATTTAAAAAAGAAAAGAAAATGGAATCTTTATAACAGTGTTTCTCAACCTGTGGGTCGCAATTCCTTTGGGGGGGGGGGTCGAACAACCCTTTCACAGGGGTTACAGGGGTAGTCTAAGACCATTCGAAAACACATTTCCAATGGTCTTAGGAACCGAGACACCACTCCCCTATCTGTCTCCAGGTGGGTTGGCCCACATGCAGATACGTCCACACATGAGTATTAAAGGGTCGCGGCATTAGGAAGGTTGAGAACCACTGCTTAACACTATCATGTGATGAGTTTGATTTAAATTCTTCGTAAAATTCTAGAATGCCATTTTAAAGGGATAATTTTTTAGTCAGACAGAAAGTGATGATTACTATGAACCAGTATGGGTTCATCATAACAAGTTGCCAACCTATCCTCATTTCCTTTTTTGACTGGATTACTCTACTAATTGACCAGAGGAACACCACAGATAGAGTATACTTGGATTATGGCAGGGCATTTGATAAAAATCTGTCAATGTATTCTTACAGATAAGATGACAAGAGACAACAGAGATGTGGAACCTGTGGCCTCAAGGCTACATATGGCCCTCTAGATCCTCAAGCACAGCCTTTTGACTGAATCCAAACTTCGCAGAACAAATCCTCTTAATAAAAGGATTCTGTAAAACTTGGACTCAGTTGGAAGGCTACACCTAAGGACCTAGAAAGCCACATGTGGCCTTTAGGTTGCAAGTTCCCCACTCCTGGGCTAGAAGATAGCTTTATTTAGGGGATTTGGAACTAATTGAATGACTAGATCCAAATAATGGAGGTTAATGGATTGATCTCAATTAAAAAAAGTTTTGTGGAGTAACGTGGGCTCATTGGTCCTGAGCTTTTCAATATTTTTATCAGTGACTTGGATAAAGGCATATATGCCAGATTTATTAAATCTGTGGACACCCTGAGGCTGGGAGGGATAGCTAACATACTAGCTTATCAAAGTGGTATCAAAAAGATCTCAATAGTATAGAACAAAGGTTAGGCTATGAGTTAGTAAGAACAAATGTAAAATCTTTCAGTGGGTTAAAAAGTCAATTGTGCAAATATGCAAAGAAGATGGCATAACCATATATTATTTTATGTAAGAAAGATCTAGGGGTTGTAGTATCTGAGAAGCTTAAGATGAATCAAAAGTGAAATATGACATCCCATAAGACTAACATACATTGACAGAAGCATAGTATTCATAATGAGAGGTATGATACCTGGTAAACCCACATCTTTGATATTGTGTTCCATACTAGACACCAGTTTTTAGCGCTAACATTGAAGTGCTGGTAGAGGACACCAGTATGGTAAAGGGATTCAAAATCATGATTTCACATTATTTTAAAAGTAGTGATGTTTAACCAGAAGAATAAAGACTTAATGGGACATAATCATTCTCGTCAAGTATTTTAGGAGCCTCTGTGTGGAAGAGAAGTGTACATGTTTTGATTAGCTTTACAAGGCAAAGCCAAGAACTCATCTCTACCTTGCTCTTCTAACTTCTTTCCCCACCTCCAACTCAGATTCTACTTTCTCTATGAAGGCTTTCCTGATTCTCAGTGTCAGAAAAATAATCTTTCCCTCTGCTGATTCAATTTGTTCTGCTTTTCCTTAAAAGGCAAGACTAGGACCAGTAAGTGGAAATTACAGTAAGTCAAATTTCATCACAATAAAAGTTTAAAACTTCCTAACAATTTTAGCTATACAAAAGTGTAATGTGCTACCTTGGGAGCTTGTGAGTCCTTTATCAATTGACATCTTTAAGTGGAGGCTGAAAAACCAGTTATTTAGGTGGGTGTCAATAGGGTTCTTGCTTAGGGTCAGATTGGATTAAATGACCTCTAGGGTCCCTCTCTTTTCTGACATTCTATGATTCTCCCAAGATCTACAATGGCCTTAATGCCTATTTTTCCACAGTTTATGGAGCCATGACACCTAAAGACCCAGCAAGGAGAAATGTCTAAATGATTTCCTTTGCTCTCCTGGGAAAGACAGTATCTAGCTCTAAAGCTGTGGCTTCACAACTGGCTGTGCTAATGGCATCTACACCAAATATCAGTTCAATAAATTGCTTTCCTTCATTAATCTGGTTGTCTGTGTCTGTGTTAATGGAGTTTACACAGCAGCAGGTCAGAAGGGGGATCCATGGCCCTGTTTGTAATGACATGTAGGGCACTACAGCAGGCACTAGAAAGATACAAGGAAAGGAAGGGTGCCTCTCTGACTATGCTCATAGATGATCCCTTGGTCATTTCTCCAGAAAGTGCAAGGCTCTAGCTGTCAAAATCGGACATTTTGTACAGGTTGGTCATGTCTCTGCTTGGACATTTAGGCAGAACATTGTCCTTAATACTGTTGAATTTGTATGTAGCAGGCTTAAGAAAATGGCAGAATTTCCTCATCCATAGTATTAAATAAGAGAAGATTCCCTGCAATGTGCATATAAATGTTTATTATTACTATAATTTATGTTATTAATAATAGCCGTGCTGTAAATGTCACTGCAAAGTATGCCATGCATCCGGAGCAATTTTGCAGCACTTGGTCACCCCCCAAGGAGGCACAAAAATAGTTCAATCATTTATAATATAGCAAATGAAGGATTAAAATTCAGTGGCGTTCTATGGCTAACCCTTGGACTTAGTGTACATCTTCTCAGAAATACCCTGACCTATAGGGTTATTTTATCTGTAGCCCCAGAGTCAAGCTGTTTATGGATTGGATTTTGGGGCTATCCTTTCCCTTGTTTGGAGCTGATGCAGGAAGTCTGTTCTGGATCTTGTAGTAGGGAGCATCATGGAGACTGTTTGGTTACCAGAGTGTCCTTGGGCTTGCTTCAGTGTGGATCTGCATCCCTAAGGTGGCCCAGCTAGCTTGCACATGATCACACAGTTTTTGGTTAAGGACCAGAAGGGATTTCTGGTTCAGTATGATGTTTGTATTTACATTGTTATTTACAGCTGATCTTTACATCAATTTTGTGAGGTCAGTATGTACCTGATCGGTAGATGTGCTGGACCTTGACCTATCCACAAAGCCTGAGGATTTATTGCAACTAGTTGGGCTGTCTTAGCATTTAGAGAAGTCTGTAACCCTACAGAAGGAGAAAATGGGCTACCAAAGAGAAAATGTTGGTTTTCTTATTGTATTTTGGAGACTTCTTCCTTTATGTTGTTCACTATCTCTAGTTAGTATGCTGATATGATCACCTCTGCCATAATAGGCCCTACATATATGACAAGAAATTCCATATTGTGATGGTAGTGCTCAAGAAATCAAGAATTTAAGTCACGATCCTAAGGATTGTTGAGTATTTCCCATATTTTGTGTTCAAAAGGAAAGGGGCATGATTGCTTCCCTGTCAGAGTGGTTGTGAGGGGTGACACTTCTATCTTTGTGATTGTGAGGTCAGAAAGAAGCCAAAAGACAAGGGAAATATACTAGATAAGTAAGGAAATGATGACTCTTTTGTATAATCCATAGAATGAGAATAAGTGGCATTGAAGCAATTTGTACTTGTTTGGGGCGGGGGGGGGAGGGGCAGGAATGAAAAGCCAAAAAAAAAAAAAAGATGATGGCCAAGATTGGTAGACTTGGAGGGAAGACTTGAATTTTCCTCTTAAAATCTCTAAGAATTTCATTATGGTCTAAAGCAAGCCTTTTAGTTTTCCCATTCTGTGATTCCTTGATTTTACCACCAGTTTTCTTATGGCATTAATAATAAAGCAATATTTGGAAAGCATGTGGCTGGACTAGTATGTTGAAGAATTAAGTATTTCAACTAATTTATGGATGAATCATGAATGCAAAAGCCATAACAAATTACCTTATATAAAGACATCTATTACCCTATTAGCTGAGAAGCAGTGTGGTATGGTGGAAAGGAATAAAGAATAAGAAAAAGGTATCCCTGGGTTCAAATTCTACGTCTGACACTTGCTACTGGGTAGGCATAAGCAAGATATTTAGTCTTTCTGAACCTTAGCTTTCTCATTGGTAAAGGGATTGTTTGGAGACTTCAATGAGATAATATGCTCTAAGTTGGTATGTAAATGAACCACATATTGTGATCAACTTTGAATTCCTATGACTGGAAAAAGAAGGGGGAAAATAGAGAAGCTGCCCTTGTGACAATTTTTATGCTTTTGAACATGAAGGTTTTCACTGGTGATGGCTGGGTTGAGATCTTTTCTGTTATGTCCCAGTGCTCATGAGGTCTCACCAATCTTTCATGACCCCCTTAAAAGGATGAGTCGCAGGAATGGTACTAGAGCTGTTTGTCAGGCCATGTGGCTTACACTTTGTTTGGAAGACTACCTGCCTGGAGGAGGCACTTCTTGGATTGATATCAATTTGCAGTGGCTTTGAACAGCCAGTGGGGTTGTTGAATAGCAGTCCAATCCATGTCCCATGGAGAACACTATTAATAACCAGGTAAAAGCCTTTGTGTACAAGCTGATTCCATTTACAGTCACATTATGTCAGGAAGATGTCAAAGTCCTATCTTGTCTTAGTCATAATGATGGCTAATATGATACATACAGGATAATAGATGGGGAGGGAAGGATTACAAAGTTAAAAATCAATCATGGCTTTTCTCATACATTTCTGTGCCTTTGTGGCTGGTTAAATCATCAACGCTCTAAGATTGATTTTTTGCTTTAGTAATCAATCCTTCACAATCTGTTACCTTCTCCTTTTTTTAAAAAAATATGTAGACAAGAGTTAAATTCTTTCTCAGAATACAGATGAGAAATATACCATTCTCTGAAAGGAAGACAGCACATTTTGAAAACAGCTGGTATGTTATAATACAAGTCAAGATTTTGGGGAGTGAAAAGTGGAAAAGAGAGTGTTTTCTACAGAAATGAATCTTGTATACTTGGACACTTGGCATTTTGTTTTCACTGACGAAAGTAGAAACTCCATTTTTATTGCCAAAAGAAATCTGATCATAACATTTAGGCAGTGGTACATATTAACATGGAAAATATGCTCTTTTTCTTAAGTTGAATGATGATAATAATAGTTCTGTCTCTTGCTTTATCCTCAGATTTCCATTTGGAAGCAGGAAGTGTTGTAGCTGACTTGAGGAGAAGAATTTTTAAAAACTCAGCTCAAAAGGGGCAGCTAAATAGTGAAATGAATAGAGCACTGGCCCTGGAGTCAGGAGGACCTAAGTTCAAATCTGGCCTCAGACACTTGATACTTACTGTGTGACCCTGGGCAAGTCACTTGACCCTGATTGCGGCCCCCCCCAAAGTCAATGCAAGTCCTACACTAGCACTAATAAGCTGTGTAACCTTGGAAAAATAATGTAAACTCTCTGGGACTCAGTTTCCATTGTATGAAATAAAAGGATTAGATGAGAATTTTGGGGATCTTTCTAAGATCTAGCATTTTATGAATTAAAAAACCCAATACCACTAAGGTATTAGTATTAGGATATTGTTTTGACACAAAGCAGCAGTAAACCACCCCTGTCCCCAAAGTATGCATTATTCCTAAAGCTTCAAATTATTTTAGTTAAAATCTATAGGGTTCTAGGTAATTTTCACAGAGCAGGTTGAAGGTCAGTGGAAGAAAATGGATTGACTAATGGCAAAACACAGGCTCCTGAAAATCCTTGAAGTTCAAATATTACTAGTGATCAGGCTGTGAATTTGGACACCTACTTGGATCAGATTCAAACCAAGACATTTTTAGGTTTTGAAATTCTCTGCTGTAAGTTGTCAAATAGATTTTTTTCCTGGTGAGATTTCTAGAGTTCACTGCTTCCCATTAGGCTAAGAAACATCTTGATCTGGGTACTTCATATAGCAACTTGATATTTTTCTCATCCTTTTTTATTCCCATTCCCATCGGAATCTGAACCATCTGAACCACAGTAAGACATTCCTATAATGTTTAATTTTAAAAGAAATTCCCCTTGTGAGAGAATGGGTGATTGGTGTCTGGGGCTGGGGAGAAAGTGAATGTTGGAGGATAAGATGAAGATATAAAGTAGCTGAATTTTATAAGCGTTTGCAGATGGCATTCCTCATGTTCATTCATCATATTCAGAAGTTGCTAAGTTTTCCAAAAAATTCCTCATTTTGAATACAAAGGACATCCAGATTTTCACAGGAGAAAAAGAATCCCATTTAAGCTTATTGGATTAAATGAGTACGTGAAGTAGTGCCTGGACTGGACGTCAGGGCCAGGATGCTCAGTCATCGCAAATACTTTGTAAAGTGACCCACTGAATATATTCATCATAAGGAAATTGTCCTAATAAGCAGAAGCAGAGTCTGGGATTAGGAAAGCCCTTAAAAAGTGACCCTGGGCCTAATGATTGTGCTAGTTGTGAGACTATTACTGAAGCAGTTGGGTCCCATATAGCATAACTTTCTACCAAGTGAAATTTATAGATGAATACAGACCTTGTTCTATTTATTTTGTGTGGCCATAGGGGTTTGCAGAGAAATAAAGTTGAGTCAATTAGGAAGCATTTCATGGGTTCTGCATATGACAAGGTTATATTCCACTCTGATCAGAAGAACTGAAAGAATTTAAACTTGTCCCTGAGTAATTCAAGAAGCTGTTGAACCATGATGTGTGTTGACCTGGAGAGATCATTGACTTACAAAGCTTGGAAATATTTCAAGCTTCTCTTCCTATGTGCTTACTCTGTTAGCTTGGCTATGGATGTGGGGATTTCTAGGGCTAGCTAATCCTAATGCTTGGTGACAGATCTTTGCTTTGTGGCAAATTTGCAAGTGATTTAAATGGCTTTGTGTGGTTGAAATAATTCCCTGCAATATAACTTGACATGTGGCATCTTATTTTATTAAACTGAAAAATTGGAAGAAAAATCAAGGACTTGAAGCATTTGTTGCTAAAATAAATCAGCCATATTTCCCATAGGTTTAGAGTAGAACTTAGGTCCTGTTTTCTAAGCCTGCTTTTATGACACATGACAGTCAAATTAAAACCAGGTGTTAACCTGTATCACTAAAGCCTATCCCTTCCAAACATTTCATGGTTTGTGGAGCTACTGTTCATTGCCTTGAAAAGTTGCACATGTGTGTTTGGTAGAGATATGCTCAAGCCTTCAATAAAGGAACCTGAGAAAATGGGAAATAAAGAAGAGAAACCTCAGCTTTCCTTGTATTTACAACTGGGAGCTAACATTACCTAATAAGTGAACAATCATTCATCTTATACTCTTTACATTTCCATCCAGGTTGGTCTACCTACTGTTTCCTGCACGCAGCATTCTCTCCCCCTCTCTGGGCCTTGTAAAAGTTGTTCTCCATTCTTGGGAAGCTCTTCTTCCTCAAAACCACATTTCAGTATCTCTAGAATTTTTCATGGTTCAAATTGTGCCACCTTCTATATGAGAATTATTCTGATGCTTCCATTGGAATGCCATTTCTCCCCACGTCCTCAAATTTCTATGTATATATTTTCTGTTTACTTATTTGTGTACTTTGTAAATATTTTTTGTTTGTTTATCTGTACATGTGTTGCCTTCCTCTAGTAGTATATAAGGGCAGGGACTCTTTTATTTGTACTCCTGCTGTGTCCCAGAGAGGCGACCTGGCTAGAGAACTGTCTTGGTCTCAGTCCTGGGTTCAAATTCTGATCCTGACCCACACTGATTTTGTGACTTCTAGGCAGACTACTTAACTTCTCAGTGGCCTCTGAATTGCAGAACAGGTTCTGATCTACTTTGATGGGGAAGAGTTCCCCACCAAAAGCTCCCTATGGGAATGAACTCATAGGCATGGTCAAAAATCCCCAGGACTTAGGACAGTGCCTGGTTATACAGTAGGTGCTTAATAAATATTCGTGGGCTGAGCTGAATGAATGCAAAGTGAAAAGTCTTCCCTTATCTTTTTCACTGTATCCCAGCTGATATGCTGTTATGTTGAAATATCTCCCATCACACAGTTCTAAAGGGGAAGATGGATAGATTTATATCAGGACCATCTGGGTGGTTAGTCTGGGTGATTCAGAAAATCACCCCTGATCCTTAGAGCATAGTCCTTTTCTATGGCCTTTGCCACAGCCACTTCCCACTTTATTTCCTCCCTGAAGTTAAGTGCTTATTGCCCTCTAAACCTAAACTTTTATAAGTAATTAGCAGATGAGTCTTCTCAGGGCCCAATTCTATTATCCATTTTCTGGCCACTCTCCCATTGAAATCAACTACTAGTCTCATTGATTTAATTGGGACCTATTTTATTTTAATCAATTTCTAGCAGTTGCTTTAGCTAGAAGTTCAAACTAAGGAAGTCTCAAAGAAGTAGGATGATATGTTTCATTATTTCATAAATGTTTCCCTTAAGCTGTAGCATCATTTATGTTCAATTAAGAAATGTGCACTTTTAATTTGTACTAAGGTAAGCTCAAAACAAAGGGCTTAAAAAAGAAAACCCTCTCCATGCTGTGCTATTATTGATCTAGTTAGAAGGGCTTTCTTCCTATTGAAAAGTGATTGGTTTAAGACTAATTATCTTTCCACCAGCTGTGGTGTGGAGCAGTAGTTCACCTGGGGAGTAGAAATCGGTGGGGGCATAGCCTGAGTGAGCATCCTTTTGAAAGGGCATGTTTTAGGTTCGCATCACTCAAAAGAAAGAGAATCATTTTACTTAAAAGGAAGCATCGCACTCAGGATGTCCTGGGGAGAAGTCCAGTTTTTGGTTACTCTCAAGTAGAAATGATTAGTGCCTCCCTTGTGTCCAAAGGTTTTTCACTCTGTACATGGAGTTCTCGTTGGCTTCAAAAGGGCTGAGTAGAATAGGGTGTGGTACAGAATGAGAATAGACATCAGTATGCAGAGCTATCGGAAAGTATTATGGTCAGGGCTGACCAATATTAGCCAGTGTTTTCTTAGGCTTTCTTCATCCCCAGATTTAATGCCTTTTCATTCTGGTCAAACACTTGAGCCATTTTTCTCTGGATCTGACCTGGCCATTTATCCCACTTTCTCTTGGCAGAAGAATAGAAAACAACATTTGTAGCATCCCTAAATTAATTATACTTTTCTCAAGCTAAAGAACTGTGACAGAGGCACAAAACAGCCACCGAAAACTAATTCCTTAAAAGAATATGAAAAAAGGAAGTTGTATAAGATAGGGTAATTAATCTTGCAATAAAAATAATTGTTTACAGTTAAAATTAATGTAACATGCATTCCTCAGCAGATAATAAATTATGGACTTTCTCATTAGCATTTGAATTGATTTCCTCTAATTTCTGAGGAGCACATGAGCATGTGACTAGATTAAGTTTAATTGGACTACAGCTGGCGCTGATTGTATGTGGATAGGGTTGGGAAGGGGGGGACTGTACTGACTGATTGGCTGTCTCTGCATTTTGTCTCCATTTTCTTTCCCTTTCTTGCTGTTTTTGCCACACGGGTTAGAAAGTTCTAACATATCAAGGAGAGAGGATTGTGAGGTTTGTAGGAAGAGCCAAGTGAGGACACTTGTGGGTAATGTCGGCTAACTGAGCCTCTCACCAGCAGAACTGATGGGCACTCAAGCGTTTGCATTGCCCCCAATAGAAATTCATTGTATATTGTAGACAGATGTCTGTGCAGGATGTCTATGCAGGAAACATGTATATTTGTTGAGAAAGTAAAGAAACAGAAGGATCAAATATAGGATTATAGCTTGAGAGCTAGAAGGGATCTCAGAGGCCATCCGATTTAATTCCCTCTTTTTATAGATGAGAAAATAAAGACCCAAAGACCTTAGTCACCCAAGTAATAAACATAAGACAGAAGACTTGAATTCCTGTCTTCCGACTCCAGAATCAGGACTCTTTCCACTGTATCACATGGCTGTTGTCATCTCATTGACTTCTCGATTATGAAAAAGCATAAAGTACCTTGAGTAGAATCTGCAAAAAAGTAGATATGGAGGGAAGTCTAAGAATGGACTAATCAGCAGTGTGGGTTAAAGGAAGTATATACCTGGTCTACTTATGATATGGTTCTTCTTCCTGTATAATGGGAAGAGGAGACTTCTGATTATTGGATGAGGTAAAGAAGGCAAGGCAGCTACATGGCACAGTGGAGAGATTACCGGGCCTGGAGTCAAGAAGACCCATCCTCATAAGTTCAAATTAGGCCTCAGACACTTATGATCCTGGGCAAGTCATTTAACCCTGCTTGCCTCAGTGTCCTCGTCTGTAAAATGAACTGGAGAAGGAAATGACAAAAACTCTAATACCTTTGCCAAGAAAACCCCAAATGGGGTCATGAAGGGTCAGACACAACTGAGAAAATGACCGAATAGCAACAGCAAGCAAGGCAAAGTAAGCAATTGTGGGACTTGGGCCCTCCCCAGAGTATTTTCTCTCTTCAACAAAAATCTTAATGATTTGAAATAAGAGGACATTGTAAGGTTTTCTGGCAGATGAGCTCCTTCAGGGAGCTCAGTAGGTGGCTAGTGATCCCAAGGTTGATGGTCCTTCCCACAGCAGTGAGAACTTAATCCTAGAAAATATTGTACTCATCTTAGTGCTCAACCGAATCGAATGCTGAGAACGGGGAAAGTTAACAACTCTTTGGAGAAGCATCTCAGGTTTTGGTAAGATGACCCAGGAAAGATTATAAATCAAAACAAGCAGTAACAATTTTAAATGTACCTTCCCTTTTGGATACTGAAACTTTCTCCCCATAATTAATTACAAGCTGTGTATTGCCCTGCAATAATATTCGTATTGAGGCACCCATAACCTCACAGTGGTGAATAAATCTACCAGAAGTATTGGCAACTTTGACAACTGGGATCAGAATTGAGAAGCAACTATGGTATATAGTAGGTAGTTAGGATGATGTGGGTTCAGCTCCTGCCTCAGACACACATGGGCAACTCTTTTGATTTTTCTTTGTTCAAAGCAATTCTCTAAGCTATAAGTAATTTAAGAGTTGCTGATCTCTGTTGGTAGAGAGAATTTCAATGGGAGAGTTCCCTATACCCATGAACTCGTAGGTCTGGATTCAGAATGATCAGAATGAACCATTTTTGAATTAAATTCTATACTTATTAGTAACAGTGCAAAATAATCGAATAAATAGAAAGGGAGGTCTCTAGAGAATTTGAAACCTATTTCATATTACATTTGAATATGGAAGCTTTTATTATTCATTTTCCCTGATAAGACTTCAAATCTTGTTCTTTTAAAAACATATTTCTAGTATGATCGATCACTTGTCCTTCTCCCAACCCCCTCAATGCATTTAGAAAAATAAAATGTGAAGCTAAAAAATATACCTAGATTTTGACCTGGGAGATAATTTGTACAGCTACCTGATCTATAGATGCGACTTCTGAAGGCCAAAGAAGGAAAACAATCTGCTCAAAGTCACTCAGATAGTAAGGTGCGGAAGAATAGCTCATCCTCTTTCTATCGAAAGCTGTCAGAGAAAGAGGGACCTGCTATTTGGTAATTATTTTTAACACTAGACTCCATTCAAATGTCACGGACCCTTTGGACAGAATGATGAAGCCTATGAATCCCTCCTCAGAACGATATTTTGAATGCAATTTTGAAATAGTTATTTGTATATGTCAATACATTTAACATAAATATATATTAAATATACGTATGTGTGTATGCATATATTTATGTATATGTTTTCAAAGTTCATGGACCCCAGGTTAAGTACTCCTTTTTTAGATAAAAGGTTGGATCTGAGCAAATAATGTAGTAAATAGATCCAGTAATAGCTCTACTGGGCAAGCCTGTTAACAAAGTATTGTGGCCCCCCACATTTCTCACTCTCTTTGTTATATTACGTTTCCAAGTTCCTAAATGTCTCTTCAATCCTCCTCCTCTCTTCTTACCCTCTCAACCTTTCTTACCTGCTTCAATCAGGTGTTATTAAACGTACAACTTTTATTTTCAGTTTTATCATAAGCTGAAATACAACCTCACTTAAATTTTCCTAATAAATAAAGTGCCAGTGTCGTCCCAGACTTTCCTTTTCACCTCATTATAGCCAAGTAGAGTGGGGAGTGATATCATCCTTGACCCAGTACCAGCCTGCCCATAAATGATACAGTATGTTCCCCTTTTTACTTCCTGGCTTAAGAATCAGGGAAAGAGTCTGATATGAAGCTCATGGCGTGATGACAGATTTAAAAGTTGCCACAGACTCTAATAGACGGCAACTGCATTTTGTAGACATACATGACACATACCGTGCTCTTGTATCCCAGAGTGATGACATCCTTCATTTATAGAGCTCTGGTCATATCACACATTACCCATGCTTGTCTGGGAAATGAAGGTGGGAGAAAGAAATTGGGAGGGAGGGAAGAAAGGAAGGGAAGGAAGGCTAAATTGAAGGTGTAGAGATTTGCCAGAGGACTATTCCACATGTGAGTTAGCAGTTTAGGGGCTAGACTGGCTTGCAACAGGTATGGTTGGATTTGGGGCCTTCCAGGGGCTTTGGAATTGGGTTGTCAGGCCACTGCATTCATTGAGGTTGAATAGTCCCTTAGATTTTTTAATGTTTTGCCTCTGAAAGCCCACATGGTGCTAAATTGTAAATCTGTAGGCAGCCAACTAAAAGCGTGCCAAGCTCAAGAGACCCCTGTTCAGTTTCAGCTTTCCAAGCAATTAAATAAATAGCAGCCACGTAATGTCTCCTGGGAAGTAAAACATGCCATGAAGGAGAATTTACAGGAGCAGTGCGATGAGGGGGTCTCTCAACAGCATTTCTCTGAGGCACTTTGCCTACTGCTCGGGACTCTCCTAAAAAAAATCCAATTTTACCCAAATGTATTCCATGGACATGGTGGACAGGTATACTTTTCCTTAATCTCTTCATGTGCACTGTCCAGCCTTGTTTCTGCTCACTGGTTGAACAAAGCCTCGTTTCATTTCTAGAATCAACTAGCAAATTTTTACTAAACACCTACTGTGTGCTGGAGACTATTCTGGGGTTTGGGGATGCAAGTACAGAAAATGAGACAATTCCCACTTGAAAGAAGTCATATTCGGATGGGGAAGACAGCAAGTACATCTATGAAGCTAGACAGTATAAATATAAAGCAATAAGCACAAATGTCACTTACATACAAAATCGTTAGAATCAAGGTCATTTGGGAGGGAAGGTACTAACAGTTGGGGAAAAAATCAATATTATACCTATAAATTATCACAGATAGATGACTTGTTATCATATGAGAGTATATTGCTGGTTCAATCGATAAAGCACCTGACCTAGAGTCAGGAAGAGCTGAGTGCAAATGCTGCCTCAGACATTTGTTGGCTGTGTGTGACCCTGGGTAAGTAACTTAACAACTATGTTCCTGCTTCCTCATCTGTAAAATTAAGATAATAATAGCACTTATCTCACAGGGTTATTGGGAGGATTGAATGAATTAACATAGGCAAAGCACTTCAAAAACCATAAAACACTGTATAAATGCTAGCTATTATTATTGATATTAATAATAATAATATTATTATTCACTTTAGAGAATTCCTCAGGCTCTTAGAAACTGGTCAAGATCATCTGTCATAGAAACAGCAAAATGTCCTTGGGATTTAAGCCATTGAGGCAGGCTATTCCTGAAATGGAATGTCTAAAACTTTGTGAGAATACGAGGACCTCACCAGGGTCCAGAGGAACCGACCTTGCCTTCATTCTTTTCCAGACTAAACCTCAGACTCACATCCTTAGGACTTTCTCTACCATGCCATAGAAATCCTTCCTCCCTGAAAGGTCATTCCATCCCTGTACTACTTTCTCACATTGGAAGTACCCTTTGCTCCTGGGCTTTCTCCATCTGATTAACTGGTTCCTCCAGACCTCCATTTTAAGGAGAATCAGGTCCTTTCCAGACTCCTCTGCTTACTCACCACCACAGGACTTTCTCTACCATGCCTTCTACACCACCTATCATCAGTGGAACACTGTAGGTGCTTAATAAATATTTATTGGTTGACTGATGGTCCCTTTCACAAGTCCCTTTTATCTACTGTTTTCCCCCAATAGAATATAAGCTCTTTGAAGTCAGGGACTTTTTTTTTTTCTGCTTGTATTTGCATTTCCATTGCTTCCACAATACCTGGCACATAGTCAGTAATTAATGAATACTTGTTGACAGACTGAATAACTGACATCATTGAATGTAATGTGTGCTCCAAAGCCCAAATTATTTTTTTGAATGTAAAAGAAAAGGGCCACGGTGACTTCGAGAGCTCTGTATGGAAAGTTACCCAAAATGTACAAAGTTTAGTTATGACTATTGTTACATTACAGGAGTGAGTTTTATCGATCAATGGAAGGCCTTTGATTTAGGTGGCCATAAATTATTTCTCCAGAGGCACAGAGAATATTGGCTGGCATGGTGATTCTATAAAGCAGTCTGAGACTTCCTCGAGGAATGATGGCTTATGGAAGGTTTCCAGAAGCTGTTTGCTCAGAAACAAAGGCAAAGTTGCCAATGCAAATGACTCTGAAAATCAGTCCTTTGACCTTGATGGGTTTTTGTTTGTTTGTTTGCTTTTGTGGGGACAGGTCTGTGATCCTTCCTCCAGTAAACATTCTAATCATCTTCTTGGAATATTAGTCAATGCAAAGGGAAGGCAGAAGCAGACTACCTTCTCACTAACATTTTAGCTTCCTATTCACTGTGTTCCACGTGAATATTTAGTTATGGCTAAGAGTCTAATGTGTACTAGTTAAAATTGAAATATTCCTGGTCTTTCTACTTGCCTTCAAATTTGGTTATAGTACCAATAAACAAGCAAAAAAGGCACTCTTATAGGAATCCCTGGCTCGTTCCTGAACCAAAGTTTAGAGAAGCATTCAATTTTAATTTTTTTGTGTAAAGGGGAATGAGTGGTTGTAACAGTAATGGGAATTTGAAGATCTTCCATGCCCCTTAATAGGCTGAATCTAATGACATGGAGCCTATGATGGGAGGAGTTTGCTGAAGAGTGGAGCAGAGCCAACAGGAAGATAGGAGTCAGAGCAGCCAGATGGTGGGAAAGAGAATAGCAACCAGGGAGACAGCTAGACTTGTGTTTCCTCCCCCCCCCCCCACCCTTGCCGTGACAGCTGGCTTGTGAGTGTTGGTTTGTGGGAAGGCTAAAGGATGGTATGGCCCTCTGTTGCATTGTGGTATATTAACTTCTTTGTTGCTATGATGGATTCGGTTTCCTGGTGTTGGGATTTGGTTTTCTGGTGTCTGAGTAAATGTTTTGCTTTTGTCTTCTATATGGAGAGCCTGTTATATTTTGTGATTGAGAACTATGCCAACATATTTACAGTAGATAAAGAACTAGCCTCAAAGGTAGAAAAGACTTGGGTTTAAGTCCCATCTCTGATATAAATTGACTGTGTGACTCTTTCCTGATCTGGGAAGTGCTCTGGGCAATTCTCCAAGAAAAGTTGCATAGAAGGTACTGACCTGCATTGATAAAGAGATTTCCTTGCCTAAAAATTCTATATATTAATGAAACTACAAGTCCAACTCCTTTCTCTATTTTTTAAGATTATGCTAGGTTTTAACCTAGCATAATATCTGAAATTTTAGTGTTTTGTCCATTATTATTGCCAAACAAAAACTGTTATATCCTAAAATATGTGAACCAAATAATTAAAAATATTTATTGATATGCACTTAATTTTATAGAAGAGGAAACTGAATCTTCATAGAAGTTAATAAACTTGGCCGAGGTCATAAAAGTAGTAAACATCAGAGGCAGGATTTGAACCCAGTCCTCTGACTTCAGAATCTATGTTAATGACTAGCATGGCAGTATATTAGATCTTATGGGGAATATAAAGAGACAGAGAGTACAATTCCTTCCTACTCACCAAAGCATTTAATGATTCAGGACACTAAATAAGTGCCAGATGAATAAAATGGAAAATAAGAGTCATGGGAGTTCAGAGAAGAAAGGCGGCACTGCTAGCTGAAGTACTCAGAGAAGCCTTTGTAGAAAAGATGAGATGGGAGCCAGACCTTAAAGGAAGGTATTTAAAAATGCAGAGGGTAAGTGGGAGTTGATGCTTTTATAATGATTAATACTCTGTGTTGTGGCCATAGCAACCTTGGTTTGAATCTTAGTCACTGGAGTGTCATAGTTTTGTCTTCCTTCCTTCCTTCCTTCCTTCCTTCCTTCCTTCCTTCCTTCCTTCCTTCCTTTTTTCCTTTCCTTCCTTCCTTCCCTTCCTTCCTTCCTTTTCTCTTTTTCTCTTCTTTTCCAAAGCTATCTTAATTCTACTCCTCTTTCTAGCTTAATTATTTTATATTTATTATGTTTATAGCTTGTTACTTCGTATTTGTTTGCTTGTGTTCTCCCCTATTAGATTGTGAGCTTCTTGAGGAAAAAGACTGTCTTTTACCTCTTTTTGTATGTCCAGTACTTAGCATAGTTGCCTGGCACATAGTAGGTGTTTAACAAATGTTTATTGACATACTGGAACAGGTTCAAAATTTACTCTGTTAAGTACTCCTAGCATTTTCTGGATTAGCTTGGCTGTCTCCCAGGGTTTTTTGCCTAATGGAATCTGGACATTCATGGCTCACTGGCTTAGATAATTAGTTGGAAATTTGGGGGAGATGAATACCACCACATGATATTTGGGCAGATAACAAACTTGCCTATGTCTTAAAAATATATGTATGAAAATAAACATATGATTATATAAAAATCATTTTACATGTATATGTGTACATAATTACATATAGACACAAATAAAATACATACATATGCTTTCTGTATCGTGTCTTGATGGCCTCATTTTAGGAATTCTTCTCTGGGGTACCTGAACTTGAACGAGAAAAAAATTTCCTCTTTATTAATTTTATATGTTTTGTTTTATAAATTTAAAAACATTAGCCTGGGGTGGCTAGGTGGCACAATGAATAGAGCACCGTACCTAAAGTCAGGAGGACCTGAGTTCAAATCCAACCAAAGACACTTAACACTTATTAGCCATGTGACCTCAGACAAGTCACTTAACCCTAATTGCCCTGCCTTTCCCCCTCCAAAAAGCAAAAAAACCAACAACCCCAAAACATTAGCCTGGGAAGGGGTCCAAATGGTTCACCTGATTACCAAAGGGATCCAAGACACAGAGGTTAAGAACCTCTGCCTTAGAAGCATTTCTTCTTCAGGGCCCTAGTCTTCTGACTGGACACTGTCTTTCTTTGACCACAATTTTAAGATATCCTCAGTCACCATACTTCCTTTGACTTCACTCCTTCACAGGTTCCCCATCACTGATCTGTATTTGCTTTCTTCCTCAACAACTTTGGAACCATAAACCAATCAACCATGCTATTGTCCTTGGATGGGGGCATGTCAGTCTATTCCCCAACCTCCCTCATTCACCATTTCCAAAGTGTCCCTCCCTGGCCATCTCTTTCTTTTACATGTTATCTCACATGTTATCTCACTCATTTGAATGTAACTCCTTGAGGGTAGGAACTGTTTTCTCTCTCTCTCTCTCTCTCTCTCTCTCTCTCTCTCTCTCTCTCTCTCTCTCTCTCTCTCCCTCTCCCCCCACTCTCTGTCTCTCCCTCTCTGTCTCTCTGTCTCTGTCTCTCCGTCTCCCTCTCTCTCTCTCTCTCTCTGTCTCTCTCTCTGTGTCTCTCTCTGTGTCTCTCCTCTCCCTCTCCCTCTCCCTCTCTCTCTCCCTCTCTCTCTCTCTCTCTCTCTCTCTCTCTCTCTCTCTCTCTCTCTCTCTCTCTCTCTCTCTCTCCTGGGGTCAACTGACTTTCAAGTGTTAGGGATGTGACTTGAATCTAGCTCTTTTTGACTGAAAAATCAGTTTCTCATCTATTACTCCAGGCTTTCTTGGAAAAAAATGAATTTAAATGATTCTAAAACATTTCTGATAGTCATTCTTCCACTTCCATTGCTACCAACTTATTTTTGGCACTTTTTATACCTGAACTACTCTAATGGCTTCCTAGTTGATAGTTTCTGTGTCTACCCGCCCATCTCAGGTGTCACAGAGGATAGAATACTGAACATGGAGTTAGGAAGATCTGAGTTCGAATCCTAACTCAAATATTTAACTAGGCAAATGATGCTGTCAAATCACTTAACTTCAGTTTCTTTACCCATAAAAAGAGGGGTTTGGATTTGATCGTTCCAGATTTAAATCTGTGATCCTTTTCTAGACTAATCTTTCAAAAACATAGCTAATACCATGTTCATTTGTTTTGAAAGGACTTATTGAGAGAGAAAACCACCACTTCATTTCCTTTTGCCCTCTTTCCCCTGACAGCAGCAAATCAAAGCACAAATTGTTGGGGAGCCTGTGCCAGAAAAGTTCTGACATTAGGGACTTCGTAATAACTTTTGGAGATTAGTATTTACCCATTCAAGGGTTTCTTTTATTATATCATCAGATAAAGTAATATGTATAAAGCACTTCACAAACCTTAATATTCTATATAAATGTTAGCTATTATTAATTATAAAATTTTATTTCACAATATTTAAACTAGGAACTTGCAAGTGGAGAGGCAGTCACCATAAGTACTGCTGGGAGAGTGGATCATCATGTGTTGAGTTCTCTGGATTTCCTGGGTCACGGTCCATGATCAAAAGAAGTAAGGGGAAAAACATACTTGGATAACTATTCTGAGATTCTGTAATACAAGGATTACATCTTTTTGCATATTTCTTTTGCATGCCCTCAGATACTTAGCATGGTGCCTTATAAAAGATACTACTCAATAAATTTGAAAATTTGATTTATGAATCACTGATTAATAGAAGGAAAACTACCACAGCATCTGCTTCCTTCCAACTCTGAGCTATAGGCCTGCCAAATAGTGAGTGTGAAATAATCTGGGATTCATTAGTTTTTGTTGTTTATAGCAGTTAGCAGTGGAATATATACAATGAGATGAAATGCATTTTTTTAAAGGTTGAACTCCTATGGAAAGATCAGATGAGGATATAACCTACCTAGATACTTTGTAGTTTTCTTTACAAGAAATCATTCCTTTGACATTTGCTGCCTGGACTGCTTTATCATTATTATTATTGATTTAAAACAAAAAATTTAACATTGCTGGTGGTTTGCTTAGGTTCATTATTTTATGACCCATGGAGGACATTATTGTTGCAGAATTAAGACATTTTTAAGGAAGTATGGCTGGCATTATGATGCCAGAAGGAATTTCGAGTCATTTTGACGCAGGTTCCTGGCTTTCTCAACCAGGGGTCTAGATTAACACCCCATAAAAAAAGACTCACTAGGGAGCATATATTGACCCACCTAGCAGGTCCTCATCAACAAGGAGCCTTGCAGATTGCAATATTATGAATCACTCCCCCCTTCATGCACTTGGATTTTTCCTAAGTCGTATTAAAGGAGAATGGAAGTGGGACTTTTCTAGATGCTGCTAGAGTTCAAGTGAGTCCATTTTAGTCCTCAGAAACATTTTCCTGTGTGCAGCCATTATTGAAATCATGTCTAGTCAGGCCTGAAACTGGGTGTCCCTTCATGGTTTGAAGCGACGAGGCTTGCGTTTGGATTTGCTACTGCATGTAAAATGGTTTGCAAAACCGAATCATGTCTTGTTATTGGGTTTATCATGTTTTGGATGACTGCATAAGGGGCAGGCAGAGGATAAATTGCTAGTCAACACAGACAGGATTTTGAAAAGACCCATCTTTATCAATTTTGCTCTTCAAAATCTTGCAGACATGTTTATTGTCTTGTAGTTTTTCTTTTTCTAGCTGTGATAATAATTTCAACTGTGTAAATTGATGAGTTCGTGTGTTTCATGTACTTTAAAAAAATGACTTATTTTTAGAATTTTAAAGTTTTAAAAAGATTCACATTTTCACAGTTGATTTCCAGATTGTATTTCATTTTCCCACAAAATGAGTTATGATCTTAAATTTCTATAATTCTGGAATGTATTTTTGCCCATTTTCAGAGCTATTATTATACAAAATCTTTGCAGTGTTTGACATCAGTTACTTATTGTCATTCCAAATGCGTAACTATTACTGGCCTAACAGAAGGAAAAATGGCCTAGAGCAAATCACATTATCTCTCAGCCTTACTGTCTAATTCTCTAAAGTGAAGGGGTTGGATCAGTTCTGTGTTTCTCATCTAGTGATCTATGGTAAATTTTTACCAATCCACAAAGTCAAAGGGCCTAACTTTCCTTAAAAGCCTGTAACTGGGGAGGGAGAGAACCCCAAACCAAACCCTCAGCAGAACCCTCGGTTCTCTTTCTCTTTGCATTTTGCTCCTCCCACCTTCAGCTCCTTCTCTCATTTTCCTTCTAATTGTGCC